>CM075173.1:76226505-76826505 GCA_037576465.1 Parascaris univalens | reverse complement strand
GTTTCAGTATGAACGGCCGGTGCTGAGGCGACCGATTTGTCGCGCGATTTAGAAATACTTCATCCACAGTCGGTTCACACTCGCTGCAGGAGTCGCTTGAGCGAACGAGTTGCTCCGCAAGAGTGTTGCTGAACTCGTGCTGAGTTTGTGCTCGGATGTCTATTACTCTCTTTTCCAGGTAATCGGGAACAGTGCGTTATCTAAAGAAGCTGATCACAGAGGAATAATTCAGAACGCAGGGTTGAATTAATCACAGTTGCACGGGCTTCTTTTCTTTCTCGCTAATGGATGTGGACACCGACACAGCGCTGAACGCAAGAGGATCTCAAAGGACATCTAAGGATCCTCTAGCGATCTTAGAAGACAGTCGAGTCATTCACCAATCGACGGTATTCTATTGATTCTAGATCGAAGATCGATTGTATTTTACAATCGGCGTGGCGACAGCTTTTTCTGATCGCGAACGAATGAAGCTTTCCGAACATATTTCATGGAATTTCTATAAATAACATCACCTGAGAAGGCAAAGTAAATGATGAAGCATTGAGCAAAAGGCGTTAGCAAAGATTTTAAGGCAGTGCTCAGCATATTGTCTTCTCAGGATCCTCTTCAGAATTCTTCGTCAGCAACCCTATGAGCGATGCTGCCGATCGCTGATCTTCACCTCCAAATCGCAGACTCAAGCGCAAATAATAGTGCTAAACAACAGACTCTCACCGGAATAGACACATAGAAGATGAGTTTCGGTCACCTTTTGTAGAATAGGCAAATTACTAGCGAGGATGATCACTTTCTAAATCATTGCGAAAAACTTCGCAGCTATCAGCTAATTTTTCTCATTTATATAAAAAAGCAGTCCATCAAAGATATTGAGAATCCACTGATAACAATGCGGATGTTTGTGTTTACTGCACTCTTCTCTCCTTTAAAGATCTATGAAGATATCACGTCAGCAAATCGCTGATAACATCATCGACGATTAACACCTCGTGCAAAACGACATATTAAACTATTGATTTCTCATAGAAATTAGCCGACTTCCATAGTATCAGATTGACCGCTGAAATGACTGCAATGCTCTTTACGAACCGATAAGTGGAGGAACCTCTCCTTCCTGTTCGGTCATTACTGGCGATTCCTAAGTATATTAGTAACTCTTCCTTTCTTCATTGATAATTCCTTCATGTGTAAGTGCAAGTGGTTCGCATATGATCTCGATGCATAGTGAATTGGCTGTCACCTTTTATTTTTCCAAATTACTCTTTGTTAATTTTATGGGAGATCGGCACTATGGCACTTCAATAAATCCCACCGCATTTCAGTGTTTCCCGAAATCACATATCTCGGTTTTATTGTTGGCTGATGATGGAGGTCGTGCCTGAGAATATACCTGCAGTGTGGTGAAGGCATAACACTACACTACACGTGTGTCGCGCATTTTTGAGAGTCTTTCTTAGTCCACTGCAGCCCGACGTTGAAATATTTCACTGAGGTGTGCCCTCTCATCTCGTTTCTCTTCGAAAGACTGTGGGGAATGGGCAGCGACAGTCTCGTAAATTATTTCTCGCACTCTTCTCAAAGCGTTATCGTATTCGTTTAATGATTTTCAGCCTTGAAACTTTCGAGGAAATAAGAGCTGATCCGACTCAATTTTATAAAATCCTCACGTACTCTTCTAAAATATCATCTTTTCGCCCAGCGAACAATCTAAATGCACCTAGCAACTGGTCTTTCAAAAGTGATCTCTACACAGTTCCAAGATGAGTTTCCACCGAATAAAAAGATCCGAATATTCGACAGTCCCCTTAATTCAGTTGATCTGAGAGTTCTTGCCTCAGAGCAATTGGTATACCCATTCCATTCTATAACTAAGGTCTTTGAGTGCCGTTAGTTTATTCAGTGTTCTTCGATGCGTTTTTTCATTATCTTTATGTGAATTTCATAATTCCTATTCATACATTTATGTCGATATAGGTCGGGAACTTCCTATTCTTCATATGGACAAAGACGCTTCGGTTGAATTCACTTGAAAACGTTTCATAATGCATTTCGGGCGGATGAGCTTCGCGATCGTTTTGTTAAACGTTTCGTTTCACATCGAAAACTACTCTCAAGCTGTGCAGATCGGTTCAGAGAGACGGCCTATAACTTTCTATTGGCGAGCAATGAAGCTTAGATTTGGGAAGATTTCATCTCAGCGACTGCATTCAGTGCTTACAGAACCGCTTTAAAATTTGCGACAGATGATGTGGAACATATAAAAACCTTCCCTGAGCTCGATATTCACAAAAAATGCTACCTCAAGATTTGCTTCCATTCCGAAAATGACCGCCACCTTGACAGCTCCTAAATATCCACTGTATGTTCATTTTTCATTTGGATGTTCCCTGTGCCAATTTAGGGTATTCGGTGATGTTTCGCTTGTTGTGGCCCCACTTCAGAGTGCTATACACAACTTTGGTTGTTACATGTGAGAATGGACACAGAAATTATTGAAAAAAGAGTGGAGTTCCACTAGGGTAGCAACTAAAAGACGTTTCGTGCAACGTACCAGCCTAATTATGAGCAGCGACATCGAGTTCCTAATTTGAGCCCTTTCTAAGGTTCAGCTCTGTTTACACCTGTGTCTCATGATCGGTAAGGGACAACACCTGTGAACAATTGCATTCAACCTTTCTCAAAGGGCACTTTCTCCAAGAAATCCGCACCGCATTCGAGGCGATACCCTCTCCATAGCAAATAGAGCCGATTTTGAGCTGCAATAATTCTTCAAGGCGCTTCTAGAGCAGTCGAAAGCGTTGAGCCGATCTGTCGAAAGCGTACATTATTGAACGGCTCTCATTTACATGAACGCGACGAGTTGCGCGCCTAAGAGGCTATCTTAGTGAAGGGGTTAATACAGTTGTTGTGCCTATTTTCATTGTTTCGTGAGGGATAGATGTTGTTGTGTGGTGTATTTCCACGAGGGCCATATCATCTGAGGTATTCGTGGGCTGTATGAGTTGAAGAGTTCGTTTCGTATGGTGTACTTGAATCTTAACTATGTGAATTTTACTAGTCTCGCTCATAACGAACTTTGTTGGATTGTCGGATTCGGGAGTGGACGTGAAGTTCTTTACTTGTGGTGAGTGTGGAATACACATTTGCTCTGTTTTAAATGATTTATCGCCAGCTCTCTCAAAGGATTTCTCTTCTCGAGTTATACTACGAGTCCCGCATCTCATTGTTCGCTGCAATGTTCACATTTTCTCACGCACAGAATTGCTGCCATCGTCGGCAAATCTCGTGCTGAGAATATTCCCTTTACCCGAATCGACGAAGTTGTTGGCGAGTTCACACTTAGGATTCCTATTCGCAGTTCTGTTCGGGCGGGTCTTCGTGTAGATCCTGCGAGAGCTCTGCCATTAGAGGATCGGTGGACAGTACGATACGGAAGGATGTCGTGACAGGAAGTGCTTTGCTGAAAATAATTTATGCATGAGTGCAGCAAGTAGCCGGAGATATTGTTGCAGGTAAAGGAAGTAGAGGTGACCGCGAGGAAAGGCAAGCTGAAGGAGGGAATAATTTTGCAAATGAGCTATGCAAACCTTCAGCAGGAACTCCACCTCAGGTTGTATGCCAGCAGTTTAGTCAGCGGTAAATGAAGCGGCCTCATTACGTCCACCACCGCCTTCACTCCATGAATATGCCGCAAATGCTTGATGATCCTTCA
This sequence comes from Parascaris univalens, assembly GCA_037576465.1. Taxonomy (NCBI): domain Eukaryota; kingdom Metazoa; phylum Nematoda; class Chromadorea; order Rhabditida; family Ascarididae; genus Parascaris; species Parascaris univalens. Next base: position 76,822,793 of record CM075173.1, on the reverse strand, counting down.
GCGTTGGGTGTTCCGTCAGTGAATATAGATTACATGTCAGAGTGAAAATTACAGCTTTAATCGAGAATTTCATTGCAGGTTCTAGTGCTACGGTTGAACCTCACACCGATGTTACCGTATGTTTCGTTATTCAGACTGATGGTTCACTCATGTTATGACCATGTTAATAAACGGCGTGACGTTAACGTAATGAGTGGGATGACAGCATTAATAAGTTGTGTTTTGCGTTTGGCAGTTTCGTCTTGAAATTTGAGTAACAACTTTGCATCTTTGCCCGGTAAGCTTTTGTTGCGTAGATGAGATTTTTCGATTCTTCTCCCCACCTACTCTCATCCGCTTTTACCGGCACGCAGTATGAGAGCCGGAAGCAAGCGTTAAATGTTTCAGTGAGGTAAGTTTGCGGGGCACATTTTGCAACGAGATCAGTGAGTGTGTGTACTGCGAGATACGCATCCACCGTCGACGCTTCCACGAGTTGAAAGCTGAATTTTGCCACTACTCCTTCTTGGGACGTCTCAGTGGACGCATCTCATGCGAATCCGCCGAATCATTCTCTTTCCCTCTTCGTTGTCTATTTTAAATGTGTGTGTCTCGTTAGATATATTTCACAATCAGCCCCGACCCTGTGATACGTGGAAGAAGCAATTCGAGTATCGGTTTGTTTGATTTCGTCTTTTGACTCAGTGGGTTGTAATCGGAGCATGAAGTCCGCGGACGCAATATGAACTCATAGAGCTGAATAACAGCAATAAGGTGTCACGTGGTCAGTGCTAAGAATGGAAGTAAAGCATGTTTAAAGTACACTTCTGCAAGGGCAATATGTAAATGTTTCGATTAATCACGAGATGGGAACAAAAGGTAAAGGAGTGAGGCCAGTGGAGGTACAGTGTCTTTAAGAAATGGGCTCTAACTATTAATTATGATGGGAATTTAAGGCGCACAGCATTCATATCACACGCTTCAGCCATCTGAGCCATGTTCTTGATAAGGAGACGTTGAACAACAGCAGAGGTGAAGAATGAAATTAGAAATGCCCACATAACAACGGATACCATGGCTTTTCGCAGATGGAGCATGAAAGGTATACTGGAAGGTCATGACGGTAGGATGCGGTGCGGAACCCATATAGAGTGTGTCTTTGCAGATGCGCATTACTCACATAGATAGAAGCAGCTGACGTCTGCCATATGCCCCTCAGCGTCAGTACGGATTTCACGACCATAGTTGCTTTACAGCGGAGATTATGAGGTTTCAGAAAATCTGGCAACGTTCGAAAAATAGTTACCCTACTTTGCCGTATGAACGATGTCGCCATCCATCGGCTGTTTTCATAACTGTTTATGTTTTTCGGCAGAAATTGAAAACATCGGTCACTAAAGGATTGAAATCTGGGAGCTGAAGTTACTGAGAAAGTCCTAAAGGTAATCAAACAATGAGATTAATTTCAAACTCGTAACTGCTAAACGATCGAGAAGGAGAGTGCGAGCCCGCCTCTAAAGTCTTATCAGAATTGACAGAGTGCTTCGTGAGAGTGAAACACGTCGATAAACTGGCAGAGACAATCTTTGTAGTATTTTAGAATGATCCAGATTTCCTCACATTCATTGCGTTCGTGATTCCGGTGAATTGCTTCAGAGCGTTGAGTTCGAATATCTGCTTTGCTGTCATTGCAGGCTTGGGGTGAGCTTCAGTTCCTTGTGGAAGCAATCTGATGACAGTGTTATCTGTGCCGGGCGGCAAGGGTCGAGGGCCAATTGAAGGCGAGGGACCCGAAAAAGCAACCGCAACACCTAATAATGTACGCTTCTCTTTTTCTCTGCATATTTAGTGAGATGAGCTTTCGTGCGTATAACGATGGAGGTATGAAATTCGATTGTTTGAATCTACATGTTTGAAACAAATGAGCACGTGTGCTAGCGACCAGAAGACGGTCGGTGGTGTGAACTTTTAAGTCGCAATTCAGCGCCTATAAAGCTGCCATCGGAAACCTATGAATCCGTTCGCTGTGAAACTCGGCTCTAAATGTAAAAGTCTAATCAACCGAATTTATAAATCAACAAATCGCATTTGCATTGATCAGTCAAACTGAGTGAAGATGGCAGACTCGATCGATTTGATATGTCCGTAAGCGGTTTGATTGTTAGAGCTTCGAAGTCGTGATTTCTTCAGGTGGGGCCAATGACGGCTGAGGAGACGACTTTCTTCAATCGTGTCAAAGATTGGCTTGGAGTCGGCGTCAACGAACGAGTCCTTATGCAAGTCGTTAAGGTATTGACGCAGTAATCTTGATTCCCCTAAGTTGTGAATACTTCATTGTAGAGATGTTTCTTTGTCCATTTGATGGGTTTACAGTAGCTCATTCATATCATTGTACGTTTTCTAAGTAGATGTTATTGTTGTCATGTGCCTTGGCACCACTTATATTAGTTCGTACACCAACCAGCATATATCTCCGGAGAGATTGGTAATCGATGGCGAGGTTCTTCACATCACCTAACCGTGTGAGGGCGCCAGCAAATGATGTGCATATGTTTCACAGTGGGGATTATAAATGGCAGGAAAATCGAATTGGAGCACCTGTGGGGAGATGTGATAGCGGTCCTAACCTGAGAACTTCGTGGAAATTCTCAGAACGCCTCAGACATTGGAGTGCTGCGAAGAAACTCACTGGAGAGTGACAGAATGGTGCATGCGGTTTGGGAGTATTCTGAGAGCACTGCAAGCTAATGATCCGGGTTATGGACTATTCAATTGCCATGATCAATTTTGTTATCTCATGCCCCGAAGTATATTTCCGCTGCTGTGGAGAGGTAACAAGACATGTTTGAGAAGCGTTTCTAGTAGAGAAGAATCAAAATTAGCAACGAATTGAAATCCGCAGATTTCGAGTCCGTGTTCCGTCTTTATATCCTGTACTGCATATTGCGTTACTAATTCTGTTTCCGTTCTGTTTTCATGTAGATTCGTTTAGTGAAGAAAAAGGAAATACGCAGAATAGTAGAAGATGCCAGTGGCAGTCATTGTAGTCGAAAATAATGCTGAAATTGCGTCATCCGGGACATTCATGAACTCTCGATTCATAAATATTCTGAAGAGAGTCGAAACCTCTCATCTTTCAAGACTTCTGCGGAGTTTCTACATATCGAGAGATACGGCACATCAGGGAGTTGAGGACGTATTTTCCGCCGTCGACATAAATACGTTTTCAGGAAGGCATAGAAGCGCGTGCGTATCCGTCCGTGTACACAGATTTATAGATGTAGATGTACATTCACAGACTTGTGTACGAACGCAGAATGTAAGACATGGTTGCTAAAAGAGAATTTCATTGTTTAGAGTCATTCCCAGCTGACGACTAGCTCGGCGCAGTCGGAGAGTGTGATGAATGACGTCGTCGTTGCATACCTGGATCGGCTGCAGGCGGAAACAAAGAGGGGCAAACAAGTACGCTTCAACGAGGTTTACAATCATTGCAGTTCTGGAGCCCTTTTAATGGCGTATGCTTTTTAAGTGAGGCTGTAGGTTTGTTACTGATGAAGGGTTCTGCAAATCATGCAAACAACGACCGAGTTCTGTGTTAAAAATTACGGAAGCCCACTCGCACTGGCAATTAAATGCTTCGAATCTCATACATTTAAGAAATCTGATTTTGTGAAGAAGTAGAACAGAGTGAGTTGCAGTGAATGTGACTGAGAATCGTTGTCGAAAAATTCATTTCAGTGTTTACTCGTTCTCAAAGGAGGGACCCAACCTTCGTTGTCGAACTGTTCTTATATAGCTTTATACTCATATTTCTCTCATTTTGCTCAGTATTTGGCGCAGAGGTGTTGAGGTTTAATGCTGCGTAAACCTTCCAAATCGTGATCCCACTACACTTCATGAATTTAGTTGTTGTTCAAGTCTGCGGCATCAAGCAATCGCTTCTGGGTGATGTTCAGATGTGGGATGATTTTTAGCTATGCGGTAGAGATCGATGGGAGGGAAGATTTCGCGGAAGTGGATGGTAACGTGAGAATTTCAAAATATTATGAATTGGGCGAAGTCAACGATGCCCGATTTTCGCCGATCCTCCCACAACATTGCTATGACTCTGAGCTGCATTAATCTCATTGGTTAATGCTGTGGGTGCGCTTACCTGAGTGAGTTTGTTTCTACCACCTTTGCGTCGACGTAACGTGGCTACTCCTTCATTGGCCATTTTTCTTGGGTGATTCACTTCACTGATACTTCTTTCGTGGTAGGCGCTACATCGTAATGATTTTCGGTATCCGATAAGTGCTCGACGGCTGCACACTATTCGCGTGCAACAATTACCGATCGGCCTGCAGATATGGTTGAGCTATCTTCAAATGACGCGAGAACATCGAACAAATACAACTCTTTCCCAGCAAATACTATCGAGAACAAAGAAGAACAGGATATGATTAAGTTTGTTTGTTTTTGTCCTCGATTCTCACTTCTCTGCGGTTCTCTTTGCGGGAATTCCGCGTGTTCATCTGCCGGATCTACCGCTCTCATTTTGAGTTTGCAAAATTCAGTGTGAAAGTATTTTTCAAGTGGATATTCCAAATATCTCTCAACATTTTTAACTCGGGCACTTGTGATTCATCTTAATTTAGCCCTTGTTGAAAGTATAGTGTTGCAGAAATGTTTTACAGAAGATATTTGCGTCAACAAATTTTTGTGGACCGAGGATGCACCATCTTCTTTAGACTTTGTTACCATGTGGTAGCAGTGAGTGTTCTACGCTGGAGCGTTGCTCAGACCTGCCTGATTTCAATTGTGTTTTAACAGTAGTCATTGAGTTTGGTGATAGGAAAATGAAGTTTTCTCGGATGGTTTAGTTACTTCTTTTGAACGGCACATCTCAGTTCTTCATTTTACGTTCACAGATTATAGAGGTATCCTAGTCTGCTTAATATAGAAATATAGGAATGGTGCAAATCGGGGACGGCTATAGGTGGCACCATGCACCAAATACAGATACTCTTTTTAACAGTCTCAGTCTGTTCAGGGCAATCGAAGAATCACTGAAGGAGAATCAAAATATTCCGGGGTTCTCTCCGATTGCGCAGTGCGATCCAGAGAATCCGCACGAGAGAAGTCGATCCGGTCTGACGCCGGTCGGCCTAAAGAATATGGGCAATAGCTGTTGGTTCAATGTCATTTCTCAGGTTCTTTCTTCTCTTTCCAGTTGATCTTGAAACAAATTTTTTTCTTATCGCAAGTGAGCTGAAATGGGCTACACCTCTTTCAATGACAGGATTTAGTAACAATGCACAAGCAGCCGATTCACCAGTAGTTTTAAAGAATTGAGTTTAGGCAGATGCATAGTTGTGATCCGCTTGCCCATTAAATAAACCGATTCATTTATATAGATGTGTCACCGCCCCAGGTTTCGTTCTTTGCAGATGTAAGATTATCATCGATGTAAGATTATCTCTCATACTGCAGCATTCTCCATTAGCCGACTTCGTCATAACGTAAGATTATCATCCTCATGCTAACGGATAGATGCACTTAGGTGTATCAGTTTTAGAGAAGACCCATCGCTGCACGAATCATTATTTCCTATAAACTGTGCCGGCGATGGGGTACATAGTGATCGGTTGTGGGGGTTTTGCCTGAGCAGGTTTGTTTCTTCCGAAATTACGGAGTTATCGGATAGGTTACATAGATCGATCAGATAGAGATTAAAAGAGAATGCTAAAATGGATTTACCACTTTTCGTTGAGGTGCGACGATTTGAAACGACCGCCCCAACCCGCCACTCTCTATGTCGAGCACTCAGTGCCATAGAAATTTGAAGTGGATTGAGGCAGCCACTATGTGTGGCGCAGTGTCTTGACGTTCTACGTCATTCGATTTAATTCCCAGTTGAAGCCGACATTTTTTTTCTTGTTACTCTCGTTCACATGTAGGGCAGAATTGGTAGTAATTGTTAAATTTTAGCGTGCACACCAAATCTTTGATTATATGCTTGCAGACTCTATTTCACATTGCACAATTCCGCCAATTATTAATGAATGTGGATACTGTGAATCTGCCAGCACGAGGATCCAATCCGTGGACCAGCGAACCGTCCTCATCGAGTGAGGTGAGCGCTTGTTTCATGTGTTGGGATTGGGACAGGCTTCTTGGTCTCTGCTCTTTTGATGGTAGAAAGGCCTTGGAGCTTTCTTTGACACTCGCTGCGAGCACTTTTCTGTTGGTGCTGCCGCGTTGTTCATCTCACACTGAAAAGGAAGTTTCTGCATAGCGAACTTAGGATTTGTTAGCCGGAGTTTTTGTCCAGCCACATTATGTTCCGTTAACCATTGAGTCGCCTGGAGAGGCGTTGCTCATAAAAGAGTCAGAAAGAAGTGTAATTTGAGTGCCGAAACGTTTAAGTGCGTCGGTTTTGTATAGGGGTTTTTTAATTCTTGATATCTAATTTCTTTTAGTTATTTTCTTATATTAGCGACGTTTTCGTTTTCGATGCTTTCTGATTAGTTATAGGCCTCCACCGTAGTTTGTCGGTTTTGCAGAAAATTAGGAAGTCCCCATAAAGTTTAGCTGAATGAATCTAAATGAGTACGCGGGAGGGAGTTGATATTTGGGTGCTAACGATTCCCGTTTACAGGCTAAATGGTTGAGCTGAAATCGACTGTAAAATCAGCTCCGTTCTTTGATTTTATGCGTCATCTCATGCTGATTGTCCCCAAAGTGCGTCATCTCATGCTGATTGTCCCCAAACCTGCATTTTTATTTAACAGTGGTCAAGTGAGCAGCCGACATTTCTCTACAGCGTAACCCATAACCAAAACTGTTGTCTAAGTCTTATTTCTTCAAAGAGTTATACCTCTCGTAACATCAAAGCTATTCCCCACTTCATTATCTTATCATTGATCCTTCCTTATATCGATCAATATTGACATCGGATTCCTGAAACCTTATATTTGCCAGTCACTTACCGATAATTGTTCAACAGTGGAAAATCTCTTTTGTTTCTTTTGAATCCATGAATGCATCTTTTCTTTTTTTTTTCTGTGGGCCATTTGTTTGCTTTATAATAAGGGGACGTGATTTCCGAACAGGCAATACATCAGAAAAAGACTTTGGAAAAGCTCGTCAAAAAGCCCTTATATCAGCTTCACGGCTATGGGATGGAGAATCTATACTTAAGTGGATACAGTAACTCTTATATGAGAGGATCATTAAAGTTAATCTTGGTGAGTCGTTATCGCAGAGCTGTTCACTTTCAAGTGGCCTTCCTCAAGCCAGTGTGCTGGAATCGCTAATCTTCATCGTATATGCTAATGACCTATCGGATAAGTTCTGAAGTATGTGAAAATTGATTGCTGATGGCCTTAAAATCTACCGATTTCTTGTTGATTCGGCCATCGATTTTACTAGCTGACTGAAGATCTCAACATTTTCTGCATGGTCAAATGCCTGGCAGAGTTAGGTGTTTCTTGTGAGAGCCGTCTTAGATACGACGGCTCTCACAAGACTTTCGTTAATTTACGCTTTCGACGTTAATTTACGCTTTGGATAGATGTCTGCGATCAGTGGAAAATGCAGTCCATGACCATGGTTTATTGAGGAACCCCAGTCTCCACTGGAATTTTTGTTATGTTAATATATCTTCGAGAGGGTTTAAAATTACGAAATCAAATTTTGCAGATGCATCGAGCGCTACCAATAAAGCCACTGTAACATATGATTGTCTTATTATTGAACATTGCTTACCCATTTGGTCCCCTTAGTTTCTCCAATCAAATGCGTTGAAAACGTCCTAGAGTATGTTACTTATGCAACCTTCAGTAAAGTGTTGTCTGATCCTTGTAAACCCGACTAAACTGCACCTCTTAAGATTTTTGAGTTTAAAGGCGTAGGATATAGACGAGAAAATGATTATTTGGGTCAGTTTGTTTTCTGATGTACCCTTCCATAGTCTTTGTTTTTTGCTCCCCATCGCAGTCGCCGCTTTCGGTTGGACGCAAGATATGCTCACTGAACAACTGTCTACCAAGCTTCCAGAGGAGAGTGGTGCGAGTGTGGAATAGCCTTCCAAAGAATGTTATAGAAATTGGGAGTGTGGTATTTATTTATCGTCCAGATTTTAAGCCACTGATGCATGGAAATGTTATGATACGTTCTGAAGTGTCTGCCTTACGAATCATTTGCGGGCAGTTTTTCCAACCAGGTGCATTTATATTGTTCTTCTCCATCACTGCTTGACTGCGGTTTTCTTTGTTCTTCTGTGAATAAAGATTCCTAGCAAAATATTTCTCTGAGAATGTAGAGCTATGCAATAATCAGGGTTTTATATGAATTCCTTTGATGCCAGCAAAAGTGAATATTTTAGCCAACCGTGACTCCTCAAACTCTACTGCTAACTCTGCGGCGACTGTTCGCATCACTTCTTGCGTCAGGTCGTGGTTATGTGGATCCGTCGGACGTGCTATCGACGATCAGTGAGCTGAACTCAACTCTCAGTAAAGCCGTTCCTAGCATTGGCGTTCAGCAGGTACTCACTTTCTTATCTTCTATGTATTCAGCCATCAGTCTTTGTGAGTTGTTGGCTTTTCTGTTTATTGCACATCAGAAAACAATTTTACGCGTCGTTGTTGTGGTTGTATGGAAGTTGGGCACGAAATTTTGGGTGGGAATTGGTTGCAGGTCCATTTTTATGCGTGAAAAGAATTTCTCACATATCCGGCTCCGTTATTGCTTTCTAGGGGCTTTTCCGCCCATTATATTCAGTCGAGTTTTAAGAGCAGACAGGTCACTGTAGTGGGGATTATCACAAATGCTGTCCAAGAAACCGTTTACCGGGTACAGGATTATTGATGAAGCATCGAACTCACTTGTTCGACACTCTAACCGTAGTTCACCCATCTGTTATAATCTTATTTCTCATCTTTACTTGTTTATCTGTTATATTTTCTAAGAGGGACATTGATATATTTTCGATGGAAAGAAACATTTTCAGTGGCGAGTAACATCATAAGTTTAACGTTTTTGGAATGACTGCCTTACAAGTTTCTTTTGTGGTTTTTGTGTAAGATTTTCGGGGTTTTTCATCCTGGTATTCATGTAGCTCCCATTACATATTTCCCCCGAGAACGCAAAAGCTTTTCGGTTGAGACGATCACTTTCTTCCTCCTCGTCATCCCACGTAGATTTGACCTCGTGCAAGTGTGCTTGCCCTGAAGCGTATATGAGCAAAGCTGTAAAAGAATGGTGGGGACTATATTGTTGTTAACGGCATGGTGGAGAGAAGCGACAAAGCGCCTATGAGTGCGTATTGTCGATGTCTTTAACAGTTGTTGTCGATGGTTTTTTCTGGCTGTGCTCTTAACTTTGCATTGAAAAATGAAAAGTCTGATGCAGGATGTTTTAAATGTTCTCCAGGTAGAAGGTAATCGTTTGCAGGATGCAACGGAAATGCTCCTCAGGTTGATTGAATGGCTCGAACAGGCCCTGAAGCAATATGTGAATAAGTCTGACGGAATGATTTCACCTGCTCCAGTTGAAGGCGACCAGTCTATGCTACCTGTGAATGTTGGTGTTTCGTGTTACTCAGTTTATCCAAAATATGTGTTGCATGAGGCTCATGTGTCCTTATGTTCCACCCCTAGATCACTTCCAATGGATTACAAGGGTACTTGCGAAATTCGCAACTGGGTCACCTTTAAACGTGGGCTGCAAATGTCACTGTTTGTCTTGACCTTGCACTTTTATAGCCGTTTATGTTTCCACTGCGGTGGAGCTTCCATGTTTTGATTCCACCGCGAAAGAAAATTGTGTGCAGATTTTTTATCTAAAGAAGCAGTTCCTCAGCCGAGAGTCCACTCTTTCGTCACGTTGACGTCATAGCTCCTCGTTCACTTGAGGAGAAAACTTTAATTGAATGGCTGAAGGAATGTTTATTTAGAAGCCTTACCCGCTTTCCGAGTTGTGCAATTTGTAGCAGTTGTCATCAGAGTTGCTGCTAAGAAGGATCGTATTCCGTCACGAGCCAGGTCGACGCTCTTTCCTTAATCACTTCAGCATTTCGTCGTCTTTTGATAAGCTCGTGACTGTGAAGTGCATCATGCGGAGTTGTAGGGTGGATGACAGACGGCAGTTCGAGATACAGAGATGGCGTAAAAGAGTAGAGCACATTTAGGTGCGCATACAAAACTGCGGCGATTGTTCGAGCGCTTGTGCGTTCTCTTCCTTCAAAGAATATCTGCCTCTTCTCACCGCCACATCTTCCAACAAATAAAAGCGATTCCTTCCTTTTCGATGTTTTATTAAGTTTTGCATTTATTCGTGGATTCATTATGACGTGGAGGCAGTGGGTAGTTTGTTTTCGGAATTTGCATACTCATCCTCATCTGTAAGCGGGCGGATATAAATGTGAAAGTAGATGGAGCCGGGCTGGTGGAAGCCGTATCCTCGATGCCCTTAACTAAAGATCCATAACATTCAGTTAAACTAAGGCATTGTTTTCTTCTATTTAAAGTGTGCCGAAAATGTCTCTTACAGTTCATCACTTTTCAATCGTCGGTCTTTGTGGTGCGAATATTTTCCATTGGCACATTGTCGTTTCCTAATCAGCAGCAACCATAATGTTGTTGGTTGTGTTGAAAGCCGACAATCTTTCACTTTCTCTCGCCTTTCACGACAATTTGCATCAGTCGCATGTGACTATGATAAGTCACATGCGACTGATGCAAACTGTTGTATTTCGGTTTTAATACGATGTCCTCAGTCTTCCAAATATTTCCATATGGATTATTAAGTTAATTTATCGCACGATTTTATATGCAGGATGAGCATCGGAGGAGGGTCACTTTCGAGGAGGCAGAAAGTTAAATCGTTATGGCCCATATTCAGTATTTTTCGCATTTGCTGTTGATTGAAAGAATTCATGCAGTTGCTTCGAGTGAGAGTGGAACATTTCGGGTGCTCACTTATTACCTATGTGACTGAGCTTTGAACAGTCTAGGTTTAACTTATTTCGGATTAGAATTGTCAACGGGCATGAAATGGAGAGATCCGAATGTCGTAGCCACATTAACTGGATGATAGTTTCGTCCCGCAAAGAGCGTATTTAAGGATGAGAATGTGGATCCCGGTGTATCAGAGTTGTCGCAGCAGGCGGGTCTGGTGGCGAGTCCCTCTGATGAGATGGCCGTTGATGGTCCCGTAACAGTTGATTCATCTCTCTTGCCACCTGCTGAGCATCTACCCTTCAATGCACTGTTTCATGGGTCACATATCGAGATGCGTCTCTCCAACGGTGTGTTCTGCTGCATCGCTTTCTCGAATCTGGTATTTCCATACATTGCCTACTTTTCGCTATGAAGCAAGTCTTTGATTGTTCGCAGTCACTGATTCTTGCTCGCAGGGTCACTGACTAGAAATCCGAAATTCAGGTGGGACCTTACCTTCAATAAAGACATCAACTCATACCAAAGACTGCTATAAGTGCTTAGCACTCATTAGTCTCCCATCGCATTGGAATCTTCCCCTAGCTGCCTCTGGTGTTTACATTGATGCAAATAATTCCGCATGCGAAATGAATAAGCCAAAGTTTTTTTCACTATTGCCCATATACTTACTTCCGCAGTAGCGCGTCTAAACGCGACAGGATTTGAACATAAGTACCCAAGTGTGTTGGAATGGCTCTATTTGTTCATCGTTGTTCGGCGTTGTGAGTGAGGAGACAGAATAAGACCTTTATCGTTCTTCACTTTTAATTTGCGTGCGTTCATTTGCCATTCTTCCGTCTAAACCTGATAGCTCTATCTCTTCTTGTTTTCAGATGGCTCAACAACATCTTCCAAGCTCGACAATTCGGTGCAAATGGTTAATCTCGATGTCTCTTTCGATAACTTGCATGATTCTCTTGAGGCCTACCATTTCGCTGACTCTCCTGCCAAAGAGGTTTGATTTTGTTTTGTTAATGCGTCTGCCAAGAGCGTCGTTCAAGTGGGGTTCCCTATGCGTTTATTTGAAAAATGTGATTCCTACTCGAGGTTAGACTACGGAGTCATAGGGTTCGCTCGATGGTTAAGGGGCAGTCGTTGCAGGAGTTAGGTAGAGGCCATCGAACGTTCTTATTCTGCAGTCTGCGTTGAACATTGCTTTTCTTTAACCATTTGGAGGGAAAGGCGGGGAAAGAGAAAAAGTTTGTACTGAACCATGTCATTTAATCGATTCTGTGTTCCCTTTAGCGTAAAAGTCCGCTGATTCTAGTAGCGCAAAATGATTTAATCCTACTTTATTGGTTGTTTAATTCAATAGGAAATTCATCGGAAGAGTTTCTGTAGTGGTTGTTGGAAGTGTTCTTGCTGTGTGTTGCTTCTTGCAAGCATACGATTGGTCCAACAACCGATAATAAGAACGTTGTGGCGGTTTCCTGTGCACTAGCGATCTCTTTTCTTTTCGACGACCCACCTAATCGAATATTTATTCGTTTGTGTTTAAAAGAATGTTGCTATTCGGGTGATAGAGACTTACGGTTTTGCACTGCACGAATGGTTTCACACGCTGAGTGTGAAGAAAAGTTGCTGTTAGGAAAGATGCTGAAAACATTGTTTACGGTTATATTTTTCATGACAGAGACAGTGCGAAGCATTTCTTGAAAAGAGACATCTGTTGCAGGTTTGGTTCGAGACGCTACCGGCTGTAATAATGTTTTCATTGGTTCGCTTCAGCTATAAGAACGGCCAAACGGAAAAATTGCACAACAAATTTCACTTTCCGATCAGTTTTTTTATGGATCGTTATATGCATCGCAACCGTGAAATCGTGATTGAGAAGAAACGTCACCGAACGATATTAAAGGAGAGGATGGATGTGGTAAAGGCACAGCTAAGCAGGTAGAGAAAGACGCCCTATTGATCTTCGTTCCATTGCATATAAAGCCAGAACTTATAACATTGGATGCCTGAACGCACTGTTGTGTGTTTAAAAAAGCAGCAAACCTTCTAAGAGTCCACTGCCATAAATTTCAGTAAATAATTGTTGGTAGATGTGGTTTACATAGCGCAGTTCACTTATATTTAGTTCGCTCTGGCTCGAATCCTTTAAAGTTTAAAAAGCAGGCTGCTTTTTTATATACAGCTTAAGATGGCGGAAACGCCATCTTTCGATCTGAGGGTATGACCGTTGTTTTTATGAGTGATATATCTATCAATGAAAGGTGCTGTGGTGATCCCGCACGCAGCGACTTCATTTGCATACACCGACCTCATTGATAACCGTAATTCCTCTGCGCTGTCATATTTCTTACTTTCTGAGCTTGCATGGCAGCATGTTGCAAACTCATTTAACACTGTTTTCGCTGTACTCAGTTATATGAAGATTTCTGATGTTGTTTGGTTAAGTCACTCTATTCCAGTGTTTTCAGTAAAGTCTTTTCCTACCCCGTTTAGACCCGTCTGAAGGACGGAAACGCAACGGATGGGAGTACTTCCATATTCCTGGTTGGCAGTGGTGGCGTCGGTGGTGGTGCTGAAAGTTGCCATGTCGTCGTGGTAGGCGATCCTGTCAGTTGAACTACTGCCGTTTCAATTTTTTACATCTTTCATTGACGTCGAGGGTATCATACAATATATCTTCAGGTTGCAAAACTTCCCAATTGCTGAAGGGACAGAGTCGGTGACGGGCATAATCGATGCGGTCCTTTCTTTCAAGTCGGCGTTCTTAGACAGTCGGTAAGCGTTGGTTTGTTTACGGAGCTGAATGCTATTACTGTTGGAATTTATGTGGGTAGGTGAAAATATTTGACTCCTTCTGTTCATTAAACTTTTTTTTAACGCCAACCGTTGAATGGAAAGAATTGAAAAGCCTTCATTTACCTTGTTTATAGAGTGGGGTCGTGATTGCGAAAGTCGGTAAACGCGCGATTTGTTCTTTTGTTTTGTGGAATATTCCGTCAAGGAATTGCTGGTCGACAATTGAAGACAGTATTCTCTCAGTCTTCGGCCAGTTGTCCGAACAAAGGGGCATTTTCATGCTATCTTCTTTGTTCCGAAGAAATCCATTGCAGCTATGGAATTATGAAGTTTTCCGCATTTTTTTGGTGATCTTTGATGTCTTTGTTTATTGAGCAGTCGTTTTAGTTAATCAATATGCATTAAGCTGAACGTGGCGGCGAAATTTTTTAACGATGTTTTTTTAACGTTTCGAGAAGTAAGTTGAAGGACGCAGAGTGCCAGAAATACTTCATGATCGATCGACTCGCTTTCTGCATTCGTCTGTTTCATCCTCGCAAAAGATTGTTGAATCTTTTGGGTAATTTCCATGAGTGCGTAGGTGGAACTCATTTCAGCGAGAGCAGTGACGGATGTGGTGACCACTTGCAACAAGCGATGGATGTCTGTGATGCAGAACCGTCGTCTTTGACAGAACCGTTTGCTCCTTGCGATGTTTCTATACCTTCCGGTGAGTGTGATTTGGCATGCCATGTTTTTATTCACGATATTTGTGGATTGTAAGTGGTATTCTCTCTTCGAAGTGGTTCTGTTGTTGAACTATATTCGAATAAATTTGTGCAGTATTATGGCACTCGCCGCATGCTGCTGTTGGTTAATTCGACCAAGAATGATGAATACGTGCAGCTGCCATCTTGTATTAATCACGGTTGCATACAGAGCTCTTGTTAGGAGATCTGGAACCGCGAATCATTCACGATCACTTACAGTCGTATTGGTTCTTTAAGTGCACTCTTTAGATTTAAAACTTTATTGGTTTGTAGCTGCGAAACGTTTTATATTACAAACTGGGTACTGTTAACAGTTATTCATTGCCTCTCACGGCTATTTTTTTAATACTGTTAATCCCGCAGCAGACTAACAGGTCAAAAGAATCTGAATCAATTGCTATCGCCGTCTGGGCTACACGGGCGACTTATAACATATTCCTGTACATGATAGTGCAATCATTTGGGACAAATTGACACGCTAAAGGGGTATGAACGTATATTTTTGCAGACGTGAGGGTGGAGAGAACGGCTAACGCGAACAGTTCAGAAACATCGCGGATACGGCCAATAAAGATCTCAGTTCCAGCTGACGATCTCGTGGTCTTCGAACGTGTTCTGAGACACATCGGCAATGAAATGGAACGTTGCATAAACGGTATCTGCTAGCCATGTGCCTTTTTTTTGTGCAAGAAAAAAGTTTGAGTTGTCAGGGATGTCGTGTGGCTGGATTTGTTTTTTTCACCACACTTCTATTTCAGGATTCAAGGGCAGTGCCTGAAAGATTTTTTTCAGAAATACGTGGGACTAGCTTATGTTAATTCTGAAGCACTGCTTACCGCTTTCTAGCCAAACTTGTTTTTCAGAGAAGGTTCCACTCCCACAACCGGGATTTTTAATCGGGAAGGTGTTTTTTTAAATGTTTCTGGAAACATCAAATATCGATGTTTCTCAAAATCAAACTCGAAAGGGAGGGAGCTGCCTTCCCGTCCTCGTCTCCTTGGCCGTAGCCCTGGATGGTTTACGTTGTCGGAACTTTTGGGAATAGGAGTGTGTGTGTGTGTGTGACATGGGAAGAAGCACATCTGGATTGCACAGGTATCACCAGATGAGATGAGCCCATCAGTATAGGAAACGTTGAGAGCGTAGAATTTTTCGAAATAGTGGACATTTTTTTTAAGTCGCACTTTTCTCTTTCACTGTTCACCCTCCACAAATTGACCATTGAACAACACACTACACATGCCCATTCAGACGCTGATCGTTACTAATACTCATTGTGGGAAATATTTTTGAATTTAGAAGTCTGAAAGAGATTCGCAGATGAGCGCCGAGCTGAAAATATCAGGAAAATGAAATGAGAGTTGGGTATATCGTAAACGCATGCATAACGCAATAAAATACACACAGAAACAGCTGCAGAGAGACGATGGGCCATCAGCTGTTCAGTGAAATGTAAGCAAATGCAAAGGTGTCCAGTATTCACTCGACTCCTATCGTCAATAGGAGGAAACCAATGGTGTGTTAATCAATACCGGACTGGTCTTATGATGTAGTGCTTCACACTGTAATCTGTTTACGAGTGTTTTTTTCTTTAGTTTACTTCTGTGAGAATATCACAATTTAATCACATTCAACATGCAGAACATATGATTATCAACTCTTTGTGTTATCGGTAATTTAGCCTTTTGAACAACTGAAGTTATGGAAGGATTTGTTGGTCGGAGGGGAAGAAGGGACCATGGGTGGGCTCCTGCGACCAGTACTCTTCAAAGGCCAGTATTAATTTTTTAAGTTATATCCTTTCCCGGAATACTATTGTATTCTTTTGTGGCGACTGTTTCGGTATGTTTCCATGTGGTTCCGTTTGAATGTCGATGCAACACAAATGCATTTATAGTATGTCTGATTCAGAACTCACTTCGCATGCGAACGAACTGCGTGTGAATATCGAATCGATTTTTGACACGGATGGCATGAGAGATGTGAGCTTTCATCGACTAATTGTTCTTCTTATTCTGAGATTGTGCTCGGTGACAACAGGATGTCGTCACTATTCGATCCATTCTTTCATACGTTTCGGCAAATCCTCTATAATTAAGCATTGGTGTTGTATGTTACCGAAATCTTTACGAGATATTGAGTACATCTCTTGGCATTTTGCGATATCATCATTATGTGTCACTTCATAGTGGCCAGCGTCTCTATGCATTTCATCAGGAAGTTGGTTGTGGATGGGGTTGTTATTTAGGCTTCGATGGCCTCAACAAAGACCCCTCCACATGTTAACCATAAAAGAAGTGAAGTTGATTTTTCGGGAAAAAAGGATTAGTACAACGTCACGAAACCGATGTGAAGAATTTAGGATGACTGAGGCAAGCATCAGAGATCTGCTCAGTTTGAGCATTAAGATTTGAAGTTTAAAATGGGTTTGCAGCGGTGGCTTTCAATTCTTCTTCGTGAGAACCATGTCTTTATGCTTTAGAGTGACGAAAGAATTGGAGTGGGATTATCTTCAATAACGAAGATTTGTTGTGCTTTGGGATTACTTGTGAATGTTCGGTGGAAATACTCTCTCAGAAACGACTATCGGTCTGCGAAGGAATGCATTTTAGAATAGGATTTCATAACAAAGGAGAATTCGATTTTGCAGTGTTATTTCTCTGAAAGTGATCGTATGAGGATTCGCCGATTCAGAAAGACAGACCATGTAGTATTATTTTACAACGAAAATGTTGCGAATTCTAGGAAACAACCGTGAAATCTTACTAAACTAAAGCAAAGGAAGGGAATTGAATTTAGAGCAGACCGTGAGCGTTTCGTAATAACTTGAATAGACATGGGTGCGAGGAGAGATTGATGGTGTGTGAGAAAGGGGTTGAAGAATGCATAAACAACCTGAACTGTGATAATCAGTGAATCTATAAGGGATCACCTCGAGGCAAACATATTTCGTAGTAGTTGTGAAAAGTAACTAAAACGTACTTGCTACCAGAGTAAACAATTGAAAATCATACCTGCAAGCCGTAGCTCTTGACAGCAGCGCTGTGAAGTGACCGAACTATTGCTTCAGGTTCGCGGTATAAGAAACTGCCAGGAAAATAATTTGTATGAAAAAAAAGCTACCTTATAATATAGAAGTTGCAAATCACACTTGGTGGGAGGAGGGGGGAGTTGTACGCATAGTGCTGCAGAGGCTGTAACAACTTTCCTTGTATGGATTTCCATTGCATGCTCTTCGGATAGTCAACGACTGTAATCGTGGTACCATTTAATCATCTGTTATTTGCAAATTAAACTACAATATTTCAAGGGATATTAGCTTTTCGTCCTTACGCCCATAGATATGAAAATAAATCGTTTTTTGAGTTTTATTAGATTCCTTTGATGATGCAGAAATTAAGAGTTCGATGAGAAATAAATGCGGCTGAGTGTCGCCAGTCTGAAATTGTATTAGGTAAGGAACAGAGAAGAGAAGGGAGCTGCGGCAGAAACTTGATGGATTCGGGGAAATATTGGAGGTTACGGTTAATATACGGTTTCCGACGTGTGAAGCAGCATCTCCAGATTGCGTTAATAGCGTTCCACTGCCCTGTCCGCTCATTTCAAGTTTCCTGTGCGTGCTTTTATGGTGGTCTCTTTCGCTGCCCTCAATAAAGACGTCACTGGAAATGAAAAAGATACATTATCAGGAAGGCTATCGTCTGCATTCTGTGATCATACACGAAGGCGAGGCGAATGTCGGCCACTATTGGGCATACATTGCTGACTATTCAACTTTGGACGATGAAGGTTCGCCGACCGCATGGCGCAAGTTCAATGACAAAAGTGTGGAGCCAGCAACTTGGAGTCAGATCGAGGAAGACTCATTCGGTTCGAGGAGGGCTTGTTCGGCCTATTGCCTTGTTTACACGCGAAAAAAATGCGAGAGAGAGCTTTTCCAACAGGGTTAGCTGTAACGCTTTATTATGTTTCATTTCGACTTCAGAATAGTTTGTTTCTGTCTCTCTGATGCGTAATGGCGCTGCAGAAGTCTGCTCAAATGCTTTCCATGCCGATGAGGTGGTGAGTTATAGGATGTTTGGCTGTGAGTTTTTTCAACTGTGCGACGATACCGCTTACCGGTAGATACCACAGCGAACGTAGACCCGTCATTCAGGATAGTAGTTCGCAGCCACATCAGCCGACTTTACGAGAGCTGAAGGACACTTCTTGTGTTGCGAAGTAGATCACCAACCCTCAACGCTTTCTACTTCTTATACTTTTAAAGGCATTGAAAACATGCAACACGAAAGTAGCACATGGGGCTTTTAACATCGCCTGTTGGTGTAACGTATCATAGAGCAGTCTTCAAGATTTGTTCTAAAAATGCCTATAAACAATTCAGTTTGATCCGTTGATGACGCGTGTGCGTACTCAACGGTAGTTATCTAGGCAGTTCTATTGTTTGCGTTTTACAGATTCGACTGCTTCGTTGAAGACATTGGCTGAACTTGTGGAGAGTTTGCCGGAGGATTTAAGGGCAGATGTCGCTCTCGACAACGATGCATTTGCGGTTGAAATAGCCGAATGGGACAAGCAGCGTATGACTCCGCCAGCTTCGAACGTCGGCACGAGACCCATTTTTGACTTGGTTAGTTGTGTGTAGTTTTTTTTTATTCACTGAGTTGCTCGATATATTTTAGGTTCAGTTCGTTCATTCTGCTTACGGTCAGTGTCATTGATGAGCGGCTCTAGGAATTACCTCTACAGAGTGGAAAGGAAATAGCTTTTCTTCTTGAGAGATGCCGAGGCAGGGAATTGGATGTTTCATTATTGGAAGCCTAAGTTACCCGGAATAAAATTTGCCTTTCTTTGGAGATCTGAGATATGAGTTTGTGAGGTTTTTAATGCAATGTTTCCTTGTTATCGAGAAGTAATTGGCAGTAGCCCTTAAGTGTGTGTTTTCTAGTACTGATGATATCTTTATTCATTGCCACGGGCTTATTCTGTGGTGTTCTTCGGTGAATTGAATATTGTTTGGCGTGTTTGCCGAACGGATTGAATTCACTTTTCTGCACTGATCCCTATTCGGGATCGTTTAACCTGACAAAGCAAAGAAGCGACGATTGTGGAAAATTGGTGGGTGGTTCTGCATGACTGTCTCCCATGCTGTAATTTAGTGTAATTAAATTCCATGTCAGATTCTGAAGGAATTAAAACATAGAAATAATGACAGTTTACGGGATATGCAGATTTTTGTACAAAGTATATTTTCAGGAAATCACATTCCTTCACATTCCTCCAAATCACATTCCAGGGAGAACGAATTGCACGATAAATCTCGCATTTAATCGATAGTGTTGAGACGAAATGCATAATTGAGGAATTTTCGTTATTTTCATTCCATTTCACCAATTTAGTTGGTTTATTGTGGTGGGCAGCCGATCCACGTATTGCGTTTCTGACACTTTCCTGGGGAAATTTGAGGAATTGATCTCATCCCGCACATATATATCGCAGTGCTTCATGTTATAGTTTCATGCGTAACCAAACCACCGTTAGAACAGTTTTGCATTTCCATGTATTTTGGTAGAAGTCAACGCAGCATTGATAATCGAGGCATTGATGATAAATAGGTATATACCGGTGAAAGTGTGGCAGTGAGAGGTGTACAGGCGTACTATAGGCGTATAGACTCATGTTGAGGGCACGTTGCATTTATGGTGTATTTGAGCTGCAAATGTTCGCTCTTCTGCGCCCTGACCTCATCAGACTCATTCATCAGAGGTACCCATGTGTTGTACAACTCTATGTCCTCCTTTGATCATTTCTCAACAATTGCACCAGACTTTTCTTTTCGCAGTTCGAGAAACTAATCAGAAGGGGTAGTTTCGGCACTCACTGTTTCCTTTGCGAAGAATAGGGACGAAGGAGTTGACTAGAGTTTTCCGAAGTCGTGGCCAGCAGGGTTGCAATTTTTTGCACACTTCTGACCAGGAGGTCAAATTTTTGTTCTGTGTGGGGCCAGAAACGAATCAGCCGTTCTGCTGGAGTTGTTTATCATTGGTCATCCCCGCGACCACAGTATGGGCATGAACTTTAATGTTATTAATTCGCTACAATACATTCGCCTATACGGATGTAAATCCAGGAGGAATGCCTAAGGCTTGTGATGCTGTGTTCACGTTTAAGCTGAATGTGATTCGCAGTTAGCGAAGTGTCGTTGAAATGATGTCTTGAATTCCATAAAAAATTAAACGCATAATCGGTGCTTATAGAAGGCAGCTCACGTTACTCCGGAAGTAGTTTTTTGCGCTTTTTTGCGCTTTGCGCTATTTTCTTTTGTCCAAAAACTTCAAATGACAGCTCCATAACATGAGTTCATACATTAACTGAGTGATTTATGCGCCGAAGTAGATATCACTCATGTAATGTAAATATTGTTTGATAAATGCAGTGGAATTATTGTATAGGGCTATGAGGGTTGCATCGCAGAGAAGCTCATCCAGGACTTAAGAGCATTTCGTAGTCACCGTTGCAGGCATTTTTGCGGCTGTCGTTTTTATTACCTCCCCGATCCTCTTCTAGAAAAGTGCACAATTCCTTGTTATCTTTTAAATTCATTCCTTCTTCAATTCTTAATCATCCTGATGGCATACAAGATATAAGATTTAATGCGGGCAGTTCCTCTTTTTAATATTCGCCATTGAGCATTTTATCATTGAATGAGATCTGCTCGATGCAACACTCCAAAGCGATCCCGTTCTATTATTATTCATTATTTTCTGGCACCCATAATGACAGTCGAAATTCTCTCTTCCACTTTTAGAGCAGTTCGCATGGGTTGGTTGTACCTCTAATTTTGGTTACGCAAGAAACGACCATAGGGTGAGGAGGAGACAGGGAATGAGGGAATGGAGGAAGCTAGCTGGATGTCATTCTGGTTATATTTACGGCCAGCTGATTCAAGCAGAGCGAAAGCAAGCACTCGAAATGGAGAATTAGCAAGCAAAGTATCATTGCTTTTTGTGTCCATTTGGTTTTGTGAAATTGTCGGTTTTTATGGGCGATAGTTGTTCACTAGGGTTGAGTTGCTTTTCTCGTTTGCAAGGTTTTATAAAGTTTTCTACGCGTCGATGCTCGAACCACATAAAGGCCTTCTTGTTTAGCTGTTAGTTCTAGACTTTTATCAGCGAATTCCAACGAAATTAACTCTAATTTGTGGCGCAGTCATGTTCTAGCTGAATATGATGCGATGAAGTGAAAGAAAGGGGCAGCTGCACATAAATATCTATGCAGCGGCAGTTTTCACCAGCAGTTAAGCTACAGGTTTGATAGAGGTAATTTACGTCTCATAGAGTTTCGTCATATTTCGTCACGTCATAGAGTTTCTTCGGTTACTCTTCGTTTATAAAGAAGGGGTAGTTGTTTTTGCGAGTTTTCGAGACAATAATATGTAGCAATTAAGGATGTGATGATGTCCTTCTCGCACAAAACACCGTTCAACGTTCAAGAGCTGTCTAAGAAGTACTACACCCAGGCATATCGCTATTTTGGCACGCTCTTCATTAAACGGTATGTTTGAGGTGCTTAATTAGCCTCTTGACTAAAGTTGTCTTTATATCAGTGAAACCCTAATGCTCTGCCTCAATGTAGAATCTAAAGGACTTGCATATGAGGCGTTTCAGCGCTGAAAGAAGAAAACAGCCTTAGAAGTCGATGAAGTATTGTAACGAAGTTTGGCAGTGGTTACTTGCTTGTTGTGCACCAACCGATGAAGTAGCCTATGTTGATTTTGGTGTTGTTGTGTTGTAGCTATAATTATGCAGATAATTCACGTTCATATTTTATGCTTTTATGAACCCTTCAATTTGATGTTTCAATTATTGCAGAGTAGTGAAAAAAACAGAAGAGGATATTGCCGGAAGCCGCATATGGGAGGATGACGTAAGCGTTGCGAAGCTGCTCGATGATGTGAGTTTCGGGAGCTTTTCTCGTTTGTGTCTTCTTCAAAAGAGATGTTGTACATAAATCAGTCATACAAGTCTGCAGTTGTTACGCGTTTTATGGCGTGCCCTGTTTGCGTCTGCATGACTAAGCTTCCGATAATTCAAACTCGAAAATCAATAAAACTAAAATTATTGAATTGATATGGAAGAATTGTGAGCAGTTGGTTTATGATCATTTTTATATACAACCGTGCTGATCGGTTGGTTTTTTTGCAACTGTTTGAATCGGAGGAACGAAACTCCTGTGGCAGGTTTGCAGGGTCGATCAGCTCAGGGCGCCGGTGATATTGGTGGTCTGTTTAGGAGGAGTATGGAAGTATAGACTGTCCTAGCTCCCAACACATTTCTTTTTTTATTCGCAAATGAGTTCATATTACGGACTGTGTCATCTTATGACAGGCAGCGCAATTTTGTTCGAATTTCGCCGTATCGGGTATATCAGATTTCACAGACAATGATCTATCCCCCCTCCCCCTCCACTAAGCAATAGCGGCATATCTTTTGCTGAAGAGCTAAATTTTAGAGGCTTGTTTAAGAAATTTCGAAGTATTTCTGTGATTCTTTTAGTTATGTTTGATAATTGCTTCACTCAGAATCGAATAAGTCTCTCCTCATTGTACTGGTTATTTGGAACCGATCAGAGGTCGTTTTAAGATGCTGAGAACTCATCGAGTTAGTGACGGTGGCCGATTAAATTTCCTTGGGCAGGTAATACTTGGTTGTAGTCGAAATCTTCCGAGTGAGCACTAATTTTCGCTTGCAACCAAAGACGCTGCCTCCGGTGGAAACCGAAATGCAGATAAAAGACACCAAGGTTAGAAAATGGCGATCGGTTGCACGCCAAAAGAAGTTGAGCGAAAACCGAATTTCCTGTGTTGGGAGAAACAGGTCAACTGGTTTTTTTTTCCATGGTGGAAACTCACCGTGATGTTAGTTCCCAACTGACAAAAAAATATTTTTTCCAGCTAGCAAAACAATGTTTTTCATGAAATTGACCACTAAGGTCGCATTTCCTATAGGTTTCATGCAACCTCAGCAGCAAATGGATGGTCTGAGGGATAACAAAATGGGCGCAGTTAAAATAAAGTAGACAAGACGTGGTCGTGGCAGGATGACGTGGTGGCAAACCTGTAACAGAATAGACGATGAAGA
This sequence comes from Parascaris univalens, assembly GCA_037576465.1. Taxonomy (NCBI): domain Eukaryota; kingdom Metazoa; phylum Nematoda; class Chromadorea; order Rhabditida; family Ascarididae; genus Parascaris; species Parascaris univalens. The sequence continues at coordinate 76,799,186 of CM075173.1, read as the reverse complement.
CCTTTATTAGAAAAAGGAATAAATAGGAATCTTAAAGTAAAAGTCGGAAGGAAGCGTTGGGTAGTGAAGACATGATTTATTTAATCCGGCAATTCATCCATGATGAAAAGTAAAGTTATACGTTCTGTCAAGTAATCAGCAAATGAATAAAATCAGCAGGAGACATCGGCCAAGTAATCGATTACTTCAAACACCTGGGAAAGGACTGAGCAGCTCTACAAGGGTGTAGGCCACCTCTGTGTACCTGTCTCATTGTGACGAGTATAGCAGATTTGCCTTTCATTATGTATGAATCCTTTGAAATTTAGCGAGCGGTGTAAGCGACGCTTCGATTTTTGAAAAAATATGGGGGCGATGGATTTTGTTATTTGTAAGCGGGGCATCTCGATATATGGGACGTTCACTCGCAACGGCGAATGTTTTCCATAATACGTACAGCTGTCATTTGCGTCATTCAAGAATGAGACCAAACAATTGCACCATTAATGTGGAAATAGTTTTATTGCAGGTCTTGAAGTACTACTCGACAATATTGGCAAGTGTGCACAGTGGGGACAGTCAGCTGGAGAATTTGGATCGTCGGCTTCTGTTACCCGAGTGGATGCGTATGTGCTCGATACCGTTGAGTATAATCGCGCAACGAGTATTTATGCTTCGGATGCTTTTGTGCACTGAAAAGCCGTTAGTTTCATTATACTTCTTGCCTTTCCATGTTAATATAGACCAAATCGTTAATGTTTAGCATGTTGCATCATCCTAAAATGGTCTTTGAACCGGAACCAACATTTCTAATGTTGACGTTAGTTAAAAGTCTACTCCACCATATGATGTTCTAATATCTGGGCATTTGAGCCATTTTTCAACCTCTCAGATTAGACTCATACAAGAAGAATGCTTTGGTGAAGGTCGTCCAGATGTTTTGTGAAATTTGCTCCCCACTCAAATAGACTGGACAAACTGGCCAATCTGATGGGTGGGATTGAAAAAGCATTTATTATACTAATAGCTATAATGTGCTTATTCTAAGAAGACGTTTTTGAATGATGATGTGGTTTGCTATTTCTGATGTCTTCTATGAAAATTTGGTGTGCGCCTAAAAAAGTATTCTTAGTGAAGTGAATGCGAACAAGAAGTATGTGCAGTTCGCTGGATGTAAGTTGCTAGTTAAACGTTCTGCCATAAAAACTGATATAACGTTCGCCTAAGATGAGCAGTAACTTCACTTTTGAAGGCGGTTGCGTGTGGCGTGCTCGGCGAAGTTGCATGCTATTCATGGATCGATGCCTCTCGCCAACTTCGAAGTTATCAACGACGAACTTGATGTGAGTTTTCCTCGAACAGCGCCAATTGCTGGCAAGTCGAAATCGCTGAACTTAAATGCATTCCGTTCATACGCATATCCAAGAGAATTTAATTGCTCGTATTGATTGCATTTAAACAGTGTTTTTATAATTGAACAGAATGATTTAGCGGTGGGTGGACAGAGAAAGTTAGTGGCGAAAAAGTTGAAATTGGCTTAATGGGACACATGAGCGCAGCTGAAAGTGATTGCGTCTATGTTGTGTCAACGCACACACTTTCTTATTCTTAATTACTTATCAGGTCGTAATAGCCGTGCAAGTTTAGGAAAAGCAGAAAATCACCTCGGCTCTGAATTGCTCATCAATATTGGGTCAGTGAAGTGGTGCAGCCTGCTTTCTTCCTCTTCAATTCAATCAATAATTAGTCGCTAACAACACTTGTTTCAGCTTCGTATTATTCTTTTGTTTTGCTTTTAGTTGCCAAATCACATTTTATCCTTGATGCAGTGCGTACGCAGACAGCTAGTGAGTATCGTTTACTTTTATACTGGTGGGGGTGGTCTGGGCAGGATTCCGTTAAATTGTTAGTGTTGCAGAGTTGTTTCGACTTGGAAGTTCTAAATTTTTTCACCTTTGTTATCTTGGCTAGCGCCGTGTTACATGAGGTCCTCATTCTTTCAAGAAAATATTCCACGGTAAGTTCACTGAAGGTATTTTTTGCTGCCACTGTAACGGCTAACAGTGCTGGTTATTGTGGTGGACTCAGACGGAATAAAGGGCACTGATCAAACTGCCTTTCAGCGTAAGTGCTCATTTTTATTGTTGCAGGACGCTCATATTCTGTATGAGATCTTCTGGCAGGCTGTAGCTGTGCTAGCTGATATCACTTGTAAGATCTCGAAGGAGACGTGAGTTTTGTTTTACGATTGATTTATCGGTGATCATGTGAGCTCATCTGCGTGCCCATTCGTTTGCTTGGTCTTAATTTGCCCTCCTATCTATGCTGATTCATTGCTGTCTTTCCTCGATTCTTCTGGTGGTATTAGTGGACTTCATTACTGTGTTTGTGGCCAGTTCCTCTATAATGATTTCTGCAGATTGTCTTGCAGCAACTCGCCCAAAAGCGTATTAATAATCAAGGCTTATTTCATTGTTTACGTTTCGTTGATTCTTTTCGTTTCTGCTGCTGAACTTGAGGATGGCAGATCGATTGTACCGAACAGACAGATGCACTTGTGAAGAACATGCTGTTTTTCCTAAAGAAGATGCTTATTTAAATAAATGAATATCCTCGTACTCTGATGTTTTTACTAGTTCACCTTATTTTGAGTGATGCTTTTTGCTCTATTCGAGCAGTATCGATCCTGATGTGTTTCGATGTTTCAGCTCGTTGGACTTAAAACATCTCGTACCTCAGACAAAGCTGCTTTGTGTGGCGATTCGAATGCTCGATAAAATTGTTCCCTATATGAAAGACGGAAGCGTAGAGGCGCGTGAAAGAGTTCTTTTTGACGTTCTCGTCGATTACCTGCTTATCTACTATGCAGTTGTGAGTGAATTTATCGTTTGAGGTTTTTTCCATTGCTTCTTTTGCTCAAACGTGCATGCTTTCAAGCGTGGCATTTTCTGCGCGATTATGACATCAAGAGCTTAAGAGTTGAAGGGTCTGATGGATATAATTGATGCGTCGGAAAACAACGAAGGTTTCGCCATTGTGTTTTTCGTTGGGAATTTTACGAAATTCAATGAAGCGGATTGGGAAATCCACATCGATGTTGCAAGAAGTCTGGAACCTAGAAATAATGGCATTGATGGCCGGTGTTTTCTGCTCTGCAGTGTGCAGCAAAATATCGATCATACCTATAGCGCCATCAGTCGAGTAATCTATGAATAATACCTCATCGAATGAAAGTCTCAATACCTCAGGTTGGCTAACCAAGCATAGTGTTTAAAGTGTCGTATATAAATCGTTGTCGCTAGTAATAATGTACATCTGGCTTCATATCGCCTGCTTACTGTTGAGTTTTTGCTTTACCTGCTGAAAATCGGTATAAGTAGGAAATACGTGGGGGAATGGGAAATAGGTTGCAATGCATTTTCGTGGTAGTTGTTTAAATAACGAAGTTTGTTGGATGTTGCTGATTTAACCAGATAGCATATTTATAGCTTGGAGTTCTCATTTTCTGAATTATGAACAAACGCAAATGATCACTGCGACGTCTCGAAGAGCTTTCATTAAAAGCGACGGTCTACAGTAAGATTTGGGGTTACTGGTATATCCTAGACGCGTTAAAATCTCAGATTGCGAAATGCGAAGTGCACTAAGTTTTGTTCTAGTGGCCTCCAGTTGAATTCGTCTTTTATTCTTTTGTACCTTCCACTAGCCGATACTCATTATGAATGTTGTTCGAAGAAATGAAGTCATATATATAGTGCTGTATGCATGCAGCTGTAATGGTTTTGTGTGCTGCAGAAAATAACGCAAGGGTTGGTGGATTCAGTCGTACGGCACTCAAGCGAACAGAAATTGGACGACAATGCTGTATTCCTATCTCGCGAGTACAAAGCTATCGTACTCAGAATCCGTCGCATGAAGTGCGCTGCTGGGAACAACGTTGGTTTTTTTTTCAATATTCCGCTTCATTCGCGAGATTTATCCAGAGCTTAATTTATCGTAATGAATTAAGACAAAGTGCTGTAAAGCCATCAGCTTGTCGAAAGAAATTCGCAGCTTTAGTGCCTCTTTTGCTGCTAGTTGAAATGAACTAATTTGGGCCAGTCTGTCAACATTGGGAAAAGCAGGCAGCCATTTCTTCTGTCAACTCTGAATGCGTCTTCTCATTGCAGGCAGTCGATTTTATTCTAAAAATTTGGACCCAAGTGTTGTCTGGTTCAAAGGAACTTTTTAAAGTCGCGAGTTTTCGTCAGGTTCGTTCCATTTTTGATGTTAAGAATGTGCTGCAATGGTCGGTGCTTATGCCTTTCAGCTGGATAGCAACTTTACGGCGTCAAGTAACAAAATTTTCAATTGAAAAACCGATCGCTTCTTTGCATCACCAAGTCGGGGGAAGCTGATTACCTACGAAAAAAACTACAGCGGAGATTAAGAATTGGTAGGGACGTGTAGATTGAAGCCAGGATTTCGGAAAGAATTCAGGTTTTGTGTATTTAAGTATAGTATTGTTGAAGTGAAATTTTATCAATTCCGTTTATTCGGAGGATAAGAGTACCTACAAACATGCTTATTGTTACGTCATAAAGCTTCAGATGATCGTGGAGGCGACATCTCAGGAAAATAACGTCGAAATGCCGGCGGTCCCGGTTAACGTGGCAGTGCAGGAGACGGTACCGGATCTATTCAGGATTCGTTCTTTCATGCAAAAAATGGGCCTTCGTACCCGAGACGATTTGCTGCCTTTGACCTCCGCAGTTATTGGCCGTCAGCTAATTTCAAACGTGAAGGTTGCCTCGGATTCGTAATCGAGTTTCTTCTTTCAACCAAATCTTATCGTATATTCATTGTAAGTTTTCACGCTTCTCTGGTCTGTTGGATGAACTAGTGGTGAATGTCTTGGATGCATTGAAATATGGCAAAAAAATAGGATTGTTGGGGATATATTTGAATGAGCAAATTGACCTTTTTCCGTTCCACAAGAAAAGTGGTGAGAAGTAACATTTTGAGGTATGCATCCCAATGATGTTCTCCTTTGATATCGTGAATTGTTCTGCAGTTGAAAATACAAGAGATCTGTTGGAGAGTGTATCGTGTAGGAAGAAAGAATATCCAAATCAGAGGGAGTTGTTCAAGCTGAAAGTGTGCTGGCATTCAACGATGTCTATTTAATGTGACGATAAAATAATTGCAGGTGCCGTCTTATGAAACTCTGTGATTATGATTTGAGGGCTCGTGTACTATAACTGTAAGTGCTGGAATTAATTGCTCGGGAGCGGACACGTCCTCAAGAGAAGCATTCATTAGCACGGTAGATTGTGTACTGTGCACTGCCTTGGATGTGTGCATGATCACGCGGGTTGTCTTTCATTGTAACTTGTGAAGTATTGCAAGTCTTTCTACTCACCGCCGCAGTTTTTTCATCTTCCGTTACTTATTGCCTATGTCCGTCACTCTTTGTTCGCGAGTTCCACAAATTGTTATGAGTGGGCAAATTTTAATATCTATATTGCTGTTCTTATTTTTTGTAATTTTGTCTCGAAATTATGCGCTCGCTAAATGTTTTATTGCTGTTATGGTTTGTTTTGGTGAAGATGGGCCTGTTATTTGCAACTTTGTGAGAGACTTTGTTTTTTGATGAATTTAGTTGCGGTTATGGTAGCGCCTGACTTTTCCATGGAAAACGAACGTTTCCAAGTGACGACATAGATAAAGGCAAGAAGGACGGGAGAAGAAAAATCGCTCTATTCGATAATATTTTGTGGTTCATTTTTTCGAATCTTCATAGCCTGTATTGACCTCAGCATTTGAACCTTGCGCTGCCTGAACTTCACATTTCTCACCCCTGTGTGGTGAACTTAGGAGGTGGAATGTCACGCACGATACACTGAAATAAGTAAATTTGAATGTGAGAATTGGATGGTAGAATACGGCTTGCCAAAAAGCGTCGAAATTCTTTGAAGATCACCTATCTTTAGTGCATATTATTTCTCGCTAACACTAAGAAAAAAACTTAAATTTATGCATTTCTGTTTTTTTCGGCTGCCTTCAGATTGTCCACGAGGGGCTTTTTGTGCGCATCCGTTAGTGTTGCTGTGATGGGAAACTGCTAAGAGATGAAGTTGCTGATGAACGGAAAGCGCAAAACACCTCGATGAATCTGTAGAGAGTTTGAGAATGGGCGCAGTGTATTGTGAATATTCTTGCCCCTCGTTTCTCGATGGCTTTATTTGGGAAGGAGAAAGCATGACTAAGGACTGCGCACACTGAGTCGAATGGGCCAGTAGAGGTCTCCCCATGAGCTGGCTCCGGCATATTTTCCCATTGGCCCACTTGATACTGCGACAATGTGATTGTCCGTCGGCCAGGTTTTCGCCCCGTTTAAGCAGTGCTGTCCGGTGCTCGAGTCTTCATTTTCTGTCGCACATCCGTTGTAGCTGAGTTTGCGATTAACCGGTTGTCCTTCGTCACGCGTGTTGTTTAATTCTCAATCCGCTCATTTTGTTATCCCATAAATTCGTTTTATTAAATTCCGTCTGACAAAAGTTCCCTAATGAAAAGAAAAAATGAGGGAAGGCGTTTGTGTGTCTAGGTGTGCAGCCATTACTCGAACTTGCGTCAAGTTATGTCTAATTTGCTTGCTGGCGGTAAGTGAAATCAGCATGCCTGCATTGGACGAGTGTTCGCAGCATAGTACAAATTTCGGCGAAGGGTGGTTGCGCGATCATATCGAGTGCATATAATGCCATCCAAGTGCGTTCGCTTAGTGTAGGGTAGGAGCCTCACATTCCAGCAGTGCTCCGTTGTTTCCATCGCATTGAATCATTTACGCCGTATATTTTTAGCCGCCTTGGCTAAAGTCAAAGGAAGGTGGGGAGTGGTGATTGAACTATGTTATATTTAGCAGGCTTGCTGTACCAGTTTATAGCGGAATTCTCCATCAGACATATGCTGTGCAGCGTGTCGAAGATAAGCTATAGTAGAGATAACAAATATTTACATACGAAAGTGTCCAATGAGAAAGCTGTCCGATTGCTTACTACAACCAAACAGCCAGTATACGTTATTTATCATTGGAGGCGACCGCAACAAAACTACGGCGCACTTCCTACCTGCCTCTCGCCTTCTCGAACAGTGGTTACGGTTTCTGATCATTATTCGCTATCATATTTTCTAGATGAGCGAGAGAAGGCAGAGTCGTCATTATGAATTGCCTTTACCACATTTGATTTTCCTTATCAGTTTGCATATGACAAAGCGATGGTCATCGCATCGAATTTCATTAGAAACGGTGAAGCGAAACTTGCATGCTTTGGATGACACAGTTGAGCACAACAATGGGCCTGTGAAAGCTAAGTGAGAGAACAGCCATTCGCAGGCGGGAAACAGCATCTGGCCAACTGTTGTAACGTTGATTGGCGGATGAGTATCAAATTGGTGTGGTCACCAATTTGATACTCGAGCACTGATTTGGTGACCTCAACTCATTTTGGCACTGTGGCCTTGACTGCTTTTATGCCATTCCCAGACATCAGAATGGAGCAGAAACATCGTACTTAACCGTTTGTTGGGAACGCATTGGTCCACTACGTCAAGATGTTTAGAAATGAACTGTGTACTCAAATGAAAGGAGTACAGTTTCCCATGCCAGCGTCATGCTTTACACATTAAGGTCAATATATTCATCGACGATAAGTGTCACGCTTAAAGAGGTGTGCATTGATTGCAAATAACGCAACGCTTGCACACTCTACTGCGCTATCTGTGCGATGCTATGTGCCGGTTAAGCGATCTCTGGCATATTGCAGATCGGAAGTGGAACGTTGATGAAGCAATGAACGCCGTTTTGTAGTCGGATTTATATGTTTTTCTAAAATAATTGCCTATTTGATGAATGTGATAGGTCCTCTAAGTCGTATTGCAAGAACAGGTTAACCTGTATGGAGTAGTGTGGTTTACGTTCTCTTTTTAATGCCACTGAGGTGAAATAGTACATTGTTGCTCATTTTTAAGGTGTGAGTTCGACGAACTCATCAAACTCTATAGGAAACCTGTTAGCGCTTTCTTTGCTGTTAATTGAGTTTATTAAAAAATACAACTTTCATAACTTATAGTGCGCGTACGTTTTTGTTTTCTGCGATATTATCCAATCATTCGACCGTCGACGCTGCATTTGCATAGAATTGCAGAATGTGTTGTAAACGGAGGTGCTCTTCCGACCGACCTGTTGACGTGTTGAGGAGGTCAGCCTAAAGTTTGGAACTCAAATGACTTCCTACATGGCCTAATAGCTTTCATCTCCGAATTTTCCTACGACGGCTCAAATTGCAGTTCTGTTCAGAATTTCGTCATCTGAGACGGCATTGAGCATAAAACGTCATGAGATAGGACTGCATATAAGATTATAAAAAGTCAGGACATTTTGACGAGGAAACCGTTCAGTCAGATTTTTAACGGGCAATTTTTGTCAGAGAGGTCTCGCTGAAGTGCGGAGACACAAGTGCGATCTTAGCGCGTTGCGAACTGTTTTCACTTCTGCTTAAATTACTTCAACCCTTCAAGAAGGAATCTTTATTCGTCGATTTTCATTACTAAACAAATTCGTAATTCCTCCAGTACTTTCATACATTACAAGCTTTAGTGAAGCATGTATGTAGCACAAAGATATCGGGATACCAATTTCGTGATTTCTTTGCATATCAGATGATGCCTTCTATTCGGACTCAAAAATCCCCACCAACCTTAGTCCGAAAAACGGTGACGCTTCTGGTTACCTATTGAACGCTCGCGTAATAAGAATATTTTGGGACTTTTTTCCGCCCTTTTAAGTAGCGTCGTTGACGTTAAAGATGAGAGCCTGACGAGCTGATTTAAACAAATCGGATTACTTGAAAGCCGTTCAAATACAAGAAAGGGCATTGACCACTGCAAAAATTAGATGAAGCTCATCATGTTATTCCTTCCACGAGGAACAGATGCGTACTTAGCATCGCTGTAATCAGCGTAAAAGGTAAACACTGATAAAATTCGAAAATAAAAAATTTTAGCGAATATTTGTACACACCAGCTTTTGCTTATGGGCATTTCTGAGCAGATGTCATGTCAATTGAACCAACACGGAGAGGAAACGCCTGCAACAGTTCACCCGTTAGGTTTGTTCTGCCCGGAAAGCGGAAGGTTATCTCCGCACTGAATCATGCTTTGACTGTTGTTGGCTCTTATGCAGTTAATATTCGGATTCTTTGTTTATCATCGGAGCTGCAAATCGAAATGTATGCTAGAACCTTTGGATATGACATTTCTTATTTCGAAACCCTTCGGTGGGATCATAAAGTCGTGAAAGTTGAAACGACAGCTTCAACTGAAACACTTAGCGCGTCGATGTGCTGCTTGCGATTCGAACACTTCAGTGAGCTGAAAGAGATGTTCATTGCATTTTAAAGCATTTGAATTCACCCACAATTTCGATGCCGCTAATTAGACTATAGCTCTCTTCTTCTTAAGATGATTCTCTTTCAGGCCCTCTTATTTTGTTTTGCGCCCAGGAGTACTGTTACGGAATACCAAGTTGCCAAGACCGAACATTTCCGGCACATGCTGCTCTCTGCTGTGATTGAAACTTTGAGACCGCTAAAGCCGCTGAATGTATCCTGCCTGTTGACGGACAACACCTATTGCAGATTCAAGCACTTGGAAGTGTTTTCATGCTTTAGAGCGACAATTCTTACTTGTGTGATGTCTCCTTCCACATGAAGATGGATTCATTTCTCCGATGAGGAAGAAATCTCATTTATACCACTTATGAAGTGGATGTAGAATTGCAGTCAGCCGTACTACAGTTGGTCGACATCTGCAGATGATGGGAAGTGTGCACAAAAAAAAACAGCTCTAAGCGTTCATGCCAGGCGGATTGAGTGCGAACACAAAACAATGTATTCCTTCGGCTCTCCACACTTGCTGCGATCTCAACCAACTTCAGCGTCGTCTTCTTTCGGTGTCTCTCTTCACGGAAATTAGAATCTGTGCTTTTATTTTGAACGGAAAAAGGGAACGAGCGGATGAGTACGGCCGCAGCAATGGGCAAAGCCTGGAACGCAGCTTCGAATGAAACTGTCAGTCAAATGTGGTTTAGGTGTTATCCACTTCGAATTGTTTCAGAAAAGCCAAACAACTATTCCACCGATCTACTCCTAGCAGCTATCATGTCTGGTCGAGATAACTAACAGTGAACCGAATGAAGTGATCCTATAACAATGCCACAACAAACAACCTACAAAGCTACAAAAGGAACCACTGAAAGCCTGACAGGCGTTCTCTCCGCTGTACCCGCCCACCGTCGTGCCTTCGGTTCTCTTTTATTCGCTCTTCAAAAGCTATAATTTGGTTTCCATTAGCAGTGACGAGAAGCAATGAAATTGACTAGCCTGATTTTTTGCCTCGAAACAAACTCAGTTCTAACGAAGAGGCATTGACGAACTACCTAATGTTGAGGAAAAGTCGTATGTAGTGAAGCGGAATATGCAAAACACTGTTCCGTTGCTTTGAAGGTGTTTATTGTTGTTATTATTGTTGTTGTTGTTTTTTCCTGGAAGCAGCAGACATTGAAAAAAGTTCGATAGAACGCCACGGATTTATGCTTCATTCCAATAGTTATGCTGATCTGTCATGTTTCCTAGATTGTGGGCCACGCGATTCTCTCTGATTAAAATCGCTTTTATGCCCGTTTAGCAAAAATTTTGATAGTACTGACAGCTACAATGTCGTGCGTATTTGAATGTATATGTGCATGCATGATCATATTTCTTTTCTGTCGTTTGGGTTGGTGAACTAAAAGGGTCGCTGCGATGGAACCTGAAAAATTAACGACTCCCACATTTGATTCTAAATGCAGTTCCATTTCGTTTGGCCGCCCTCGTCGTAAGTCGTGAGGGCTGAGAATAATGCCAAATTTGCATATGAGATTATATACTAGTTGATTGCGAGGGAAGAAAATGATCTCCTGGATAAGGGCCTCTTTAAATGGGCAACCTTTAGGATGATCCTCATTCCGAGGAAACATGCTAGTTTTCTCATAATTATCAGTCAGTCAACTGCGAATAGAAATAAATTCCAGAATACGGATAAAACTGTTTGCAAGAGGAAGCATTATTAGTCGTTATTACAATCGAATCGTGCTCTTTTCTGTAAAATGTGTGACTGCGAGAATTGCAAAACTGTGTACGACGTTTCCATGGTGCAATTCTCACACGTTTTCCTTCGCTTGACGGTTTGCTAGGTTGAATGTAATATGAAGATGTGGATTCGTTTCCTGGGACATCCGCAATTAGAGGAACATTTGACGTTCGTTTCTTTCACTAAAATTCCCGAAATTTCATTTTTGCTTTAAAGTGCCGCGCTCGCTGTTGGCTTCAGGTCTGTCTCCTTAAAAAATGCCCTATTGATAAAGTTTTTATTTTGCTCCGTATAAGTGGAGCTCAGTTGTGGTCAGCCTCTACTAAACTGTGCGTTGTAAATCGAGCGGGTTAGACATTAATTACATAGTTATACTGAGTACAGAGCATTTCCAGTATTTGCAGGTAATTTCGAGCACGTGGCTGACATGCAGTTGCTATGCGCACATGCCACGGAAACCACAGTGTCTACAGCAGGAAAGACCGAAATTGCGGTGCACCATAAAGCTGAAAACAGAGGGGACCGCACGAATTGCTGTGATCCCGCCCCCCAGCCATTCTGGACGAGAAACTGCGTTCGCTATGCGACTGGCATTGTTTGTGTCGCCTTGCTCATTGAGCAGCTTGAAATTGCCACGCAAATGCCTAAACTCGACAACTTGGTCGGATTTGCGCAACCAAAATTCGTGAAGGTCGAGAAAGTTTTCAGGTCTGCCGTCTTTTGTGTCCATTTACAGTTTCATTTATCTATTCATTCATTGCTTCTTAAAGCGCAATTTATTAGTATGATTTAAGACCGCAGAGGCTAACTGCAACAAAGTACCGCTCTACTGTACTCAGGGTTTTCATTGTGCCTAGCGACGATCAATATGGTCTTGGTGCGCCTGAAAGACTGTAGTGAATGGTTATTCGAAGAGGACCACCCACTATGAGTGTTTCAGCTCACATACATGATGGCGAACTCTTCCTACGTGGGAAACCAACAAATTCACATTTTACAAACATCACAAAAAAATACGTTTGTCATTTTCTATGACCGCTTTGCTTGCATATTCTGTTTTAATTGGAAATATAAGCAGAACTGCGTTGAGAGAGCGTTTTTCTATCGACGTGAGCATTCTTTCTGATGTGAGCTTTGATGCTAAAAGCGTCTCTCTCTGATTTTAGCCATCAAAGTAGCCTTTGTCAGTACAATTATTGCCCCTATTATTTGAAACATTATCTGCGGCACTCTCTCTCTACAGCATGTCTTTTAGACGGTGGCATTGTTTTTAATTCATTGCACAGAAAGAACCGCTTTTCTTGAAATGAATTCTACGTCTTTGCAAATCGTTGCCTCTTCATGAGGCTCGTGATTGTAGATTTGCTCTCAAAGGACAAACATCTTGTCGCAAATTTCGAAATATTGATACTTTGCACTGAAATATTTCTTTGTGAGTATTTACCCGCAAGATGCATAAATGCGTCAGTCGAGGTAAACAACTTTACTTTAAATTGTCAGTTCTGCTTTGTTTATTTGATCGTATTTCATTATTCCCATTTCGGCAGACTGAATGCCGACGGCAACAAAACAGTCGATTCCGCAGTGACATTGCAACAGTTTCAAGAAATCATGTTTTATTTGAGTAGCAACTTCTAATAGAAGTAATTAGGTTCTTGCGTTGGTCGCAAATTTTCAGTTAATCTTATCAGGGGTATGACTTTCGTCATCCTGACATTCCTTGCAATTGCCCCGATTTTCATTCCACATAGGCTTAATCCGGCGTCTATATGTGGTGCACTTATAATTGCATATTGACCAACGTTCATATGTAACCGTCTCGATAGATAAACTTGTCCTCAAGTTTCCTAACTTGTGTGCGTTTAAAGCTTATCTTGGAAGTAATTTAAACCGTTCTTGTTATTGTAAAACATCACATGAGTGACGTGCAGAGGGACTGAGGTAGAACTTGCCTGCGAAACGTTTGACTTTTTGAATTGTTTTCCTCCCATATGATTATGCAATTGCACCCATAGCAGAGTACCCATTAAGCAGACTTTTTCCCCTTTCTGGAAGTGATTTATTTTCTCTGAGCGCTCTCAGTTTGCTCATGATTCTTATACTTTTCGTCGCACTTTAAAGCAAAAGCGAAGATCCTCAACTTATTTGATTTCGAATCCGAGAGTAGCCACACTTATGTTTATACGCGAAAGAGTGAAAACGAATCCCGACAACGAGTGCCATTCACGCATATTCAAAAACTTTGCGCGCACTCTGGGAGTTGAATTTTGTAAAGGGCCCTTGCAACTCATCCTATGGAAATTTTGGTGTGACCGATAGCTTTCATATGATACATTTGAAAAACTATTAACTTGCGATAGCTGACTTTCTTTGTTACCTCGCGTAAAGGAATTGGCTTAACCGCGTGAGCTGGGCTACTTTTAAGGAGTACAGAGACAATTACTTGCGAGGATTTCATCTCAAAAATGGGAATTTCTTCTTCAGATGCTGCAGTTCCTGAGGAAGGGTTTAAGAAGGATGGGCTATGTGCATATATGTGTATATATAGCTCATCCTTCTTAAACCCTCTTATGTACATATCTAGTGATAAAAGCTACCCATTTTGGAATTTCCGCTGAAGAGTGAGAAAAGAACTGTGCTTTGTCAATGGTGGAATTAGCATTTCTGATAATCATCACGTCGTGAGCAGCTTTGCTTCCGTTGTGCAATGCAGGTAGTCCTTTTGTGCTATCATAAATGTTTGTGCGCTGTCATAAATTTGAAACAGCAAGGTTCATTGCTGCGAGTGGTGCCTTGTGTTTTTCTTTCCCATCGTTTCGGGCACAATCAATGCTAGAATAATATTGTGTAATGCAAGTCACAGTTCTCGTTATCAACATAAACGTTGTTCCCACCACCTCCGAAAAGGATAATAGCTCCCAAAATGAATACGTGATCAGTGCTGTTAAAACGTGGATCCATCGCTGTGCATATTTAACAGTTCATTTGTTATTGGTGAAAATGGGTGATCGAATTAGCGAAATAGTGAAAAGATCTGTCGTACTTGTTCATCTAGCGCACTTTATCATTTATCAGATATTTGGTGCCATAAATTGATGTGGCAGACGACACTGTAAGAACGATAACGAAATGCCTAAATGTATTTTCTAGATCATTTCATGGCTTTAAGTCGGAAACGCGAAGCGAAATCTGCGTGTGTATGGTGATCTTGTTTCTAGCCGTGTGATGAAGTGCCAACAGATTACGCGCTCTCTTTCAATGTCTAACGGGTTTTTCCAGTAAGAGCTTTTGCAGCTGCTTCTATCCAGATGTTTTTTTTCATAGGTGTATCCACCTAGATGAGGTGTTCTCCGCTTAAAACTGATACCAACTCTTTTTTTCTCTCCGCACTATTAAACTTCTTCTTTCGTAGCTCTACATTTGATAATGACATATTTTCAGACCCTTCTAGGTGATGGCATATTACGTTTTCCAAATTACCGATTCATTGCAGATTGTATTTCATCCTTTATTAAGAGGTCCTCTTAAGTGTTTTACGATAACGGTCCGCAAGAGACACACATTGACACTGAGGTTACCAACAACGACGCAATGCTGTTGTTAAGCGAACGATTACATTCGATAACATTAAGTGTATTCCTATGCCTTGATGGCGTTTCGTAATCGAATGAAGGAAAGCATCGATAATTTTGTGTAAGAGTTCTTTCCATCCATGTCAGAGGGAAATGTGATTCCAAATAGAGCATTATTTGTGCACCCTCTATAAATACATGTTTTACATTTTGTTTTGGTATTTTCTGCAGAAAGCACCTCTTCATTTACGATACCAAAGGAAGCCGCAGAATGCAGGCCGTTCTCATATGACTGTAGGGTCATGAATATATCACTCAGTTCCAATTAGTTCAAAGAATAACAAGTGGACGAGAAACTGGGCGTGCGACTCTTATAAGGCAGATTTACCATAGAGCTGGGTGATCTTCCGAATAATTCCCAACAAAATTCATTTAAGTGTGCGTAGGAACCTCTATAATATCATCGCTGACGTGACGGTAAGCAGAATGTTCTCAGCGACGTTTCGACGGGTTGTTACGCGCAAGCACAGAAGGCTGTATGAGTGATACGCAAGGCATCTTTGATATCAGCTTTTTCAATCTGAAATAAAGGGAATATCTAAGTGAAATAAGCGGGCTCCTTGGAGTTCAGTTTCCTCTCTTTTCCGCGGATACTCTGGAGTGGTTTGGCGAATGCTGCACAGGTTTAAACCAAAAAATTCAATGGGCAAAGTCCTGGACGCGGCTTACTTTGACTAATGCATCAAAAAGTTTTATCGAATAAGCTTTTTACGCAGCATTACTGACAAACCTCATTTCTGGTCTGAAAGGAGTCGCTGCTGCGATTTGTTTCACTTAGTTTTATGCAGTGGATGCCGAGAAAAAGCGGTGCAATAAATCGGAAATCACAAGTTTCATCTGCTGCAAAAATCACTATTCAGAAACGAGACCTCAAAATAGTAGAAAAAAGCAAATAACGTGATCTGGAAACGTCAATTCCAGGAAATGGAATGGCATCTGCTGACGTTTAAAAACTGAACGTTTTACTGAATCACATGAGTTGCCTGTTAAATTTCAGAAGGCGAGAGTCAAATCCTGAACTCCATCTGCATGGAGCAATGATCTCTTAGAACATTCGGTTTACTGTCGTGTAATGAAAAGGATTTGTTGGCAACCGTTTTGTGGGAGAATAAACGTGTTTCACGTTTCGCTATTTGTTCAGATCCATTTTTCAAAGAAAGTTGTATTTTACAGGCAAAAACAAAGATTGGGCAAATGATTAAAGTTCATAATTTGTTGTGAGAAAGTAGTTGAATATCTGATGCGCACAACTTCTGCTAGCTTTAAATTCGATGCTATTTGCTAATGTCATTGTCAAGTTTCTCTTTCCTTTCGTTGCGACCGATTTTACCATCGAGTAATGATGTGCTGCAGAAGTTATTGCAGCCGGTCTATTGTTTAGATCGATGGTAGCGAATATTTGGCACAAAAAAATAGGAAACTTTCATTGCAACATCATTCTGTCATTAACTAAGATGATGTCTTCGGTGGTATGTCGTTTTGATTCACAATATATTAGAGGATCTAAGGAAGCGATTATCGTTCAGTGGAACAAAGAATACTAAGCTGTGTTACCACTGTTAGTTTTTTTTAAATCCGTTTCACCATAGTTTTAACATATCATTTTCACAGAAGTCAAATGGAGAAGGGTCTTATATCAAAATTCTCTAATGAGTGTTTCGATTGAAAACGTTGGTTGTGCCTGGAAACCTCCGTTTTCAATCTGTAAAGTTTTCACTCGTTCACTGTAAACGTGATCCTGATAAACAATCTGAAGCTCATTACAAATGATTTATTCAACTGAATCACAGAAGTAAAGAAACTGGAAAAAGAAGCAATTTTTGCGAGGAATTAAAGGACTCTAAAGTGGTTTCCAGTTTAGCAACATCGTTGGAAGCTGACTTCATTCATCGCGTCGGCTGCAAGGAACCAGTAGAAACACAGAAAGAGCGCATTCTGGTTTATGTGATGGGAACAACTTCCAAAGCAGGTCGGTGAACCTGTCTGAATATTGACTAACGTCAGCGATTATTCAACTGTGTCGGTCAGTGGTCACTTGTTCGCACCAGCATACTGAGTCCAAACGAACGTGACCTTGAGTTTCATCGAATCCAGAGTCAAGAAGATGATTACTAATGTACTTTGAAACCTGTGTATATATTTGTGTGCCTGTTTCCGTATCTGCTATGCCCATGGACTAAGCAGAAAAACTAAATTTTAAACGATTATGGATAAATTATGTCTTTACATATTGGAAGGTTGATTTTCCATCAAGTTATTCAGGAAGAACTTCCATGACGGCTGGGAACGAGAAGGCGCCGCGATCGCAGTCTATCACAAGGGTGAGCTAGTCGTCGACTTACAAGGCGGCTATGCAGATGCAAGTGCGTTGCGCAAATGGACTCCGCAAACACGCACAGTAGTTTTCTCGGCCACTAAGGTTTCGTTTGCAGATAATTATGCAAAGGTTACAGCGTGTCGGTGAGATGGTGCTTTACTCATCGTAAGATCATTTAGCATAATGTAATTTAGCATGAGATATCAAAAAATGATTTTGTATGCAAAAGCAGCCATATCTAAAAGTATAAGCGTGTAAAAGTGGAAGCAAGAACAATTCTAACTTCCTGATTTTGGCATCCACCCGTGCAGTTTAGACGAAATCATTCTAATGTGCTCATAGCTGATTCTGATTTTTTTGAGAGAAAAATGAAGTGAATTTTCTTAACGGTAAATTGATTTATGAGGAGAAATTCTCAGATAGCATCCCAAAAGTATAATAATCGAAATATTAACAATCATAAAGCAACTTTTCCATTCTTAGAGAAATGACCCCATCTTTGCGGCGTAGTTTTCAAAGGCTCCTCTTGCGCATAAACGATTGCAATACGAGCAATTGTGCATCGTTCTGAATGGTTTTTTCGTGTAATTGGAATATAAAGTACCCTCCAAAAGCCGTCATCTGCAGGAGGCAGTGGTTTCCTCGTCACACCATAATTTTAAATTTGGATACTTGGAATCAGTGGAAATGTGGTCATTTGCAGGCAGTTGGAGCGCTCTGTATAGCATTACTTGTCGACAGAGGTCATTTGCACTATTCGGATCTTGTGAGTCAGCATTGGCCAGAGTTTGCACAAAACGGAAAGGAAAATATCACTGTTGATTGGATTATGTCGCACAGGGTTATTTTCGTTGTGAACTTGTTCTCACCAAACGTCTTTCAATACCACAATATCTGCCCTCTCCCTCAGCAAATTCGACATCATTTTATGCGTTAACTAATTAAAAATGTCACTTATGATGTCAATTTTGTTGATGTTATTGAGACTCTCAACAAATTTTGTTACGTAATTATTTTACCGAAAGAACTGAGCACAAAACTGCCCATCTTCATTGATTTATTCTTTCAACTATGTCAGAAAAACTTTCAAGGAGTTCTACTTCAAGAATAATGTCTTTGGGAAAACAACAATCTCCTCCTAGCCAAGTGGCGATCTCTGTTGCTACACTTGCTAGCTCTTCGTCGCTCTTTTTAGAGCCTTTCTTATAGGTGTTGTAATTCAGCGATGTAATTCGAGTGATAGCAATGATGAAAGTCTTATTCCCAGAAAATGTCTAAATATGACTTGAACATTGCTTTTCGAGCTTTATATACCGTAAAATGTAGGCATAAATGACGAAGAGACCCTGCACCATTGCTAGTTCATTGAATTTTACGGCTTACAGTTCATTTCTTCCAGTTTTCTGCGTCGTGAAAACCTTGTTTCTGCAGAGATGTATAAATTTAACTTCTCAGGAGAGCTAGTGCTTTCGAGAAGATTTTCGGCGAAAAAAACATTCACATATTGTTTGTCACTGACCAGAAAACTCTATGATGGTGTTGTTGCATGGCGATGGATTAAAATGTACGAAATAGAAGAATTATAACAATGGAATTCTCGAATATATGTTAGTAAAGTAATAACCTCCGAATTATGCTTTAACAGGTCAGGACGATAGCTAAGGAACTGAATAAGTCCTTGACCTATACTGTTCCACGTTTCGATGACATAAACGCTTTGCTAATTAACAGAGATAGAAGAGACATTTAAAATTCTATGAAATTGACGTCGTTGCATTGAAAAAAAATGTTTTGATGAGATAGTTCTTTGCAGAAGGCCCTTCTGTACTAGTCGAGTTCTAAATCCGTATTTTGCGAATTCCTTTCAGAGGAAAAGAAAGTGGTGAAGAAATTTAACGCTCTTCTCAAGAATACGGAACGGAAGAGAAAGAGTAATTTTCCACCTCCCCTCCTTTTCCACTAAATCCTCTTCCACGTTTAACTGCATTTCATATTTTATGTGGTTTCTCCGAAAAGTTTACGGTGGAATGAAATGTCGTTTTTCCGGTTCTTATTTCTGCGAAATACCGGTTTCACCCAATCAAGGTGTTAATCCACTTTGCTAATATAGTTGACTTAAAAAACTCCTTTCAAGCAACG
Source organism: Parascaris univalens (assembly GCA_037576465.1). NCBI lineage: Eukaryota > Metazoa > Nematoda > Chromadorea > Rhabditida > Ascarididae > Parascaris > Parascaris univalens. The sequence continues at coordinate 76,779,953 of CM075173.1, read as the reverse complement.
CCTGTCTCATCTCGCAACAAGAGAGGAGGTGATTTTGATTGCTGGTGCCTATTATAGGGCTTTTTTCCATGTGTGAATAGATACTAATCAGTAAATACTATTATCTTTAGCGTAAAATGTTATCATGAAGAGTGATCACTTCCAGCACGTACGTAAACAAATATGATAACAACAGTGCGATGGCGAGAATCGTTTTCGACGGAATTCGTTTTCAGGCCGGTTTAGCGGCGCTCGACGAACAGATTTCTCGTGAGGATGCGTTCAATCCAAAACGAATTGGTGAAATCATTGCACGGCAAAAACCAAACTGGACGCCAGGTAACATTTCTAATCATTTCGGAGCAGTATTTGGAGATGTAAAATCTGTCAGCGAGCGGTTTTCTGAGCGAGTATCTTGTTATATTTGACAACCGGACATGTGTGCTTTTCAGCAAAAGAAAATGATTTGCATACTGTTAGTTCCGATTGCATAATAACTATTTCAAATCATACAGCATGCAAATACGGGGAAAGTTAACAAATTGGAGTCGTTCTACCATAAAAAATATAAAAAATCCATCTATTTGATGCCAGAGGACAAGTGGCAAAAATGAGACCAAAAATGACAAAAAACCCCAAAACACTCAATGGTACAGTTAAAAACTTGCATTACATGTGGTGATTGACGTTGACAATCATCAAGTAAATGACTTATTTCGTTTAGCGTGGATGCTTATCATATGTGTCCAACCAAATGCTGTGTCTGCAGGAATGAAATCAGGATATCACGCATTGACATATGGTTGGCTAGTTGATCAACTAGTACGTCGAGCAGATCCCCTGAAGCGCGGCATTGGGCAGTTTTTCCGAGAAGAAATCGCTAAACCTCATGGTGTGTTTGCAAGTCTACTTTAATACGTTCATTCTTTGTGCAGATATTCAGTCTGCATTAATAAGCCATTTTTTAATCTAAATTCCTGAGCGACACTTTCATTTACAATCACATAAATGAACGAGAATAAAGATCAGCACCTTGAACGGTTGTTGCTACTCTCAGACGATGGTTGACTATTTTAACCGTTAAACACAGAGAATTATGCAGTCATCAGATATGTCCGGATGACTAGATAAGCCACTTCAGACTTCGAGTTAATCAAAAATAATCTGTTGAAGGAGGCCTCAGTAACGTCGAAGAACACGGCGTTTCTGAACTGTGGCAACGTCGAACGCAGTTGATAACTGTTATTTTGTGCATCAAACATTTTCTGACTATTGTATATGACGACTTCTTCAAAGAATCCTTTTCTAAACTATTCCAAGTGTTTAAACATTGAGCTAGAAAAATATTTGCGGAAAAGTGGTGCACAATATGAGACAGTAAAAGCGGTCAGATAGCTGCGCAATTAACTGCATTTGGTAGCATTATACTGACACACTCCTCCAACACAAGTCAGTGAAACATCTTATACCCAAAACTGGAGGGTATTTGCAACCTCCGTCAACATTATTGCCTACGTGGGTAGGGAAAACGGAAACAACGATGACCGCTGTGGCGTATTGTTATATCGTCACAGCATCGTGTAAAGATAACTAGCGCAGCAGTCACGAAACGCCAAGTAGATAACAAACGTGACGTTCACCAGTGACGTAACGTATGAACGTGAAGGACGCAATTCTCTTGGCAAGGCAGCGGTAACACCGGGCGGAATGTCAACGATAATAAAAATAGCAGCTGGAATTTGAGGATTAAAGAAAAACAATGTAACAAGGAGGCGCTTCACGATTTTTTCAGGATTTTCGATCGCCACTCTTAATGGGGCATTTAGTAATGGATTCAAAAATATACGAAAGGGTGTGAAGAGGCTTCAGATAATCCTTTAAAATGATCAATGAGTCACATCGTATGTAAAATATTAGAAGAGTTGATGACATTAAGCCAGCAGCCTTCGATGACAGTTTCACTGAAAGAATCAGCCTCTCCGTCTTCACAGCCAGCACCCTTCAAACCTCAAGCTATAAGTGATGTCGTTTACATTGTTTTATTAGTGTTGATTCTGTTTATTGGTGAGAGAAGAGTAATGCTTACTGCGTTTAATACCCATCATTGTTTTCAAATGAATGATTATCACATTAGGGTTTACGGTGCTGAAGGTTTATATTTATTCGTAAATTTAAGTCACTAATCACCTTAATTTCTCTTGAAACAGCGTTTCTGCGTTCAAAGCAAACCCTCCTATCGTTCGTAATTAGTTTTACTTCCGCTAGCAGCATCTATCGACTCCTTGCGGAACTCACTTAATGCACTTCCACTTGTCGATCTCAACTGAATACGTCTTTTTCTGAAGAGATCGACTTTCACATCGGATTGCCCGCCGAGGAAGAGCACACTGTATCGCGGTTATCGTTACCTTCGAATATGCATCTTTTCAAAGAAATCATCTACGATCCACGAATACTTATCATGTTGGCTATGCTATATATGCGGCCGCCCAATTCCATTGCATGGAAAGTTCGTCAAAATCCACAATGGTTCAAACTTCAAAGCGTTAGTTTAAAACACTGCTGTTTCTTTTCCAGTCGACAAACCATTATATTGGTGATAACTTTTGAAGTAATTTCTGAAAGCTAAAGAATCGGGGAAAACGGAAATCTCCTGCGCCTGAACATACATCTGAAACCGGGCAGCAGACCCGAACCGGAATTATAGCTCCAGAAAGTGCCAAAAGTCACACAAATCGTAAAACTGGAACACCCTGGGCCATAGGCGTTTTCATAACTTGTCCTGGCGGGTTGATGGTGGATCGAAAATTTCCCTCCTTCTCAGAGAAGTGCGCATGGGAGAGAAAAGAAATGGAGCAGGAGTAAAGAAAGGGATGAGGTTAATTCGTCATCCTCACATGTAAGTGAGGAACCTGTCCGCCAATGACTGCACGCCGGAAAACAATTCACGCGCTCATCGAGGACGGTTCTGAATCAATTTTTGGGCATTCCCTTGCTCCGCTCATCCAGTGCGGTACCAAAGACCGCAATGGATGACTACCGTGTAAGGGAGGGGAGGGGGATAAGAAGGGAAGAGATGGATAAATTCAAGCGAGTGCCAGTGTATTTCTATGGGTAGGTTGGAGGAGCCAAAAGGTATGCTTGCTCGATTTTGTTATAAGCTGCTAAATATTGCGATTGCTGTTTAAGTGGCAGAAGCAATTCCAGCCGGAAATTATTTGTCACCGCTGATGGAAGTTCTAGGATATGAACACGTTCAACGATCCTGAATTGCACAGGATGGAACAGGCGGCAGCTTTGGGAATTACAAAGGCAAGGGACTTGGGCAAACTCTTTGCGCTTTTTCAACAAGGAAAAATTGTCTCGAAAGAGCTCGTCTCGTTGTTCAACGAGCCTCAAATATCGACCGGTCTTGATGAAGTTGTCCTCGCCCCAATCGCCAAAGGACATGGGTTCCTTTACGAAAGACATCCTTATAAACGGGTTCGTTGTACACTTTTCTGCATCTGCGCACCGCTCTTCCTCACATAAGGAACTTTACTCCTGAGGAGAAAATGCTAACTGTGCTGATGGCTGGAAGATTCACTTTGGCCTTCTGGTGTTTTTGGAAGTAATTTGGAGCAAGGGCCCAGTTGTTCCATCAAACGAAGTGCACTTTTCAATTTGCAGGGTCGGTGGCTCGTTGGTCATCCCGGATACGGCGGCAGTTCAGTAATGATGGATATGGAGGATGAACTCGTTATCGCATATGTATGCAATGGCCTCAAAACTGGGATGGGAGAACTTACAAGAACCTATCGGCTACTCAGAAATGCCGTACTTAGCTCGCTGTACACTGCCGAATGATCGAGCAGTCGACTTGTGCGGAAACTTTGCCGTTTAGTTTTCTGCCACAGTGGATGTTCGATAGGCATTGCCACTCCTAGTGCGAAGGCCTTCTGTGTACCTCATTTTAGCTGCGTTGTAAAGGCACGCTTCCATGTTGAGCTGGTCATCGGTGACTTTCTCATATTAAAAAATGAATATATGAATCATGTGGTCATTTGTGCATATGAAGCCACCCATCACCGAAGTGCCTGCTCGTCTGGGTTTAACGTTGTTGAAGTGTCTTTCAGAATTAACCACCAGTTGCTGATGTAGAACCTTAGTAGTGCGTACAGCGTCTGGTGGTTGAAAAACTTCGGGTTATGAATGTTTTCTATGCAGAAGCGGATAAATTTGTGTTAGATGTCTCCGAATGTCGGTGATAAACAGTGAATAATAACGACGACTGAGGGGATCGACCCCTCTCATACACTCTACGTTCTATTCTCGCAAACATGGATGTTTGTAACGAGTTAGTCGCAGTCTTCCATCCAACACATCTTTTGCATCCCCAGATGACAGGAGAATAATTAGTGCGTTGTTGACCTAAGGTAAGGAATCCACCGTTCACGACAGCATTCCTCATAGTCACTCTAATATCATGAGATTCCCTCAGCACACGTTTTACCTCTAACCAAATTTGGACAGTAATATCCAAGACAGAGCTCAAGTCGAAGCCTCTCTCTGTACAGTTCTGCAAGGTTCAGCTTCCAACAAGGCCCACTCTTTTGCTCTGCTTTGATCGTCTTTATTGTGACGATTCTGCACATAGTTGTCAGGAACTGATGTGATGCGTTGCTATACTCAATCTGTCTGTTTCACAAGGCCATTTATTCGTTTGCCTAGTGGCATAATCACTAGAACCCTTATTCCTGGTTGCAGCCATGCCTTGCGGATTTGTGTGTCTTCATATTCCCACAAAAGAGAGAATCGAATGTGAGAAGCACACTCCTCGTCGATGACGCGAACGCTTCAATAAGATACAAGACTAGGAGGCAAATGTGAACTTATTACCTCGGAGATTCGTTGCTGACGCGCACACTCCATACGAGTTGGTTATCCTGAGAATACATGCGGGAAACACTTTTCACATAGGCTAAGCAGCGTTTGTTAGAAGTGAATATACAGTTATCGATACTTTGCTTCATAATTCGTTCACAACGGGCATATCCACCAACACCACCCACCTCCCCGCCATCTCCTATCGAGACCATGATACGGTCATGCATTTATGGACCAAACCACCGATCCCGTCCGAAGATAGGGAACTAATTGCTCGACGTTTTCACAAGTTTCTCCGATCCGGCTGTGCCGGGAACACGGTACCACTGCGTACTTCGCTTCATAAAGTTGGTTCGCAGTTCACCACAGAGGTGGGCTCACGACCTTTTCATGCGCTATCCGCCCATTCAAACTGGTTGTGCTTGCCGGCGTTACCTGCGTTTGGTTGCAACTGTTTAGTGATGCATATGCATAATAATATTGGGGAGGGTCCCGGGGAGTCATCGAAGCATCGGAATCGCTCTCATTTAATCAGCAACTGGAACAATGCGAGTGGAACGAAGTCCGGTTTCCTACTAACGAATTCTGTTGTGCCAAAAAGACAGTATCCGGCAGATCGGCTACGGTCGAGGCAACATCGTGTTTTATGGTTGATGGTAATGTTCATAGGGCATCGTCCTCTTTCTGACATATAGTTGGCGACAGTGATGGAGTTCGCGGCTGCAAACTTGTAGAAGCTTCAAAATGTTTTTGAGCTTACAGTGAACTAAGGGACGTATTGCTCATCCTTTGCGTATCCATATCAGGAAACCTCAGTGACGGTTGTCTTTGATAAAATTTTATTTTCATCGGTATACAAGCAGAAACTTTCCAATTTCAGGTGGAGTCTAGGCTCACAGTGATGATTTTTTGTGGTTTAGCTTCTTCAAAGGCTCCACTGATAAGACTGAATCGGTAATACTCCTGAAAAGTCTGAAAATTTGCTTCGCTTCGCGCTGATGGTCTTTACATTTAATGGTAAGGAATCCGCAGGCGTGGCCATGGGACGAGTTCTTGGCTTTCACCATGCAGGAGTGGAATCCGCGACCCACCTTCAGGTGTTCAGGTCAGCTTTCTGCAAACTTCAGACTTCTGGAGCATCTCTGGTAGTACATCTAACATTCTTACAAAAGGGGTCGCGCGTTTTAAGCTCAACCTTTTCATTTCTTTTGCGCGTAATTGCGACTTAAACTCTTTGTCGCTCCTTTATTGTTAGCCCGATCTTTTCTGACGCATATAGTTGCGCCATGGATGTTTTAACTCTGTCCTATCCTTTCTTTCGTGGACATGCGCAATCAAGGCACGAAGCCTGTTTGTCAGCGTTTAAAGCATATACGCATTCTGCTGATGCCGTATTACAACTCGAAATCGTCCGGAAAGGGGTACCCGCACTCAAGTACCCATAGGGATTTTACAGGATTGGACTTTTCCGCCATGGAGAATACAGATTTCTTCTTTGAGTGGCAGAGTCACAGTTTCCTCGCTATTATTGCCAGAGAGCGATAACTGCCTTATCTCATCCCCAGGCCACGATGTCGCGTGAACGAAACTCTTCTTGCACCTTCACTGATTTGTCGTTTCGTCTACACTTTTCTCTAAATACGCATAGGGAGACAGGTGTACCGTTACATCCTTTGCGTTTTCACGTTTTCTCAGCGTTTCCAATGTCGTTGTGTTCCGAGATATTATTCACATGTCGGCACTGCATTGCTCTTATACTTGTAGGGCCGCTAGGTGTTTAAATTATATATGTTTTTGAAAATGGGGAAATCCCATGCGGTAATAGTTTCAGTAGTTTTGCAGCCGCAGTTTGTTGAATTATAGGCTTGGATTATAAGGTGGACTCTGTATACGCTTTGCTATTGAGGGGAACGAGTGGAGTTTCTGTCTTCAGTGTTCGCCGGTTAGTCACACCGCGTTTTGACCTTTGGATAATTTTTTCCGCCCGAGGTGTTGTGCTTTCCTGATTTCGCATGCTGCAGCCTTCTTCTTCTGGCACCTTCCTGAAACACAATGTTTTCTTGCAGGTGGATCTGATCCATGTTCGCCATTGAAGATAGCGAAAGTGGTCTTATTTTTCAGTGCAAAAAAGATCGGCTGTCTATAAAGCCGCCTTTGTGCAGTGTTTTCCAGAAGCCGCAATTCAGTCATTTCAAAACCGTCTTGTTTATCTCCTTCTATGTGACCTCTTGCTGCAGAAATTATCGCCTCACGTCATTTTTTTTTCAATTTTACTAATCCCTCGAACAACGTCATTTTGAGTGGAATGTTGAAAGCATCACATGGGGGTCAAAGCCAAACGGGACTAGTAGAGTTTTAGTTCTTGAGTGGTTCTCAGGTTTTCAGGGCTGCTTATCGATTGTGGGATAATGTGTGGTGATGCTAAGCCGGCCCTCAGCCGTGAACAGATAAACACGACCGGGAAAATCCTCAATGATGTTAAGTATGTTCTCTTGTGATGTTGTATTATTATTACATTTATTACTAAGTGAGTACGCTACAACTCGATGCGCGGAGTCGACTTTCGTTTGATGTATTGTAGCTGATTTTATTATTCGGACACAGAACCCAGGGAGCGAAGACGTCAAATTGCAGGTGATGGGTAAAAGCAGCAGACATTGCATCACAACTTGCTGTGCTGCGCACCCTCAATCCTAGTAGAAGAAGCAGCTTAACCATCTAGCAAAGGAAGAATTTTCCACGAAGAAATTGACATGGGAATGTCTCAGCCGCTTTGCGGTCTTGTCGAATTCTCTGAGCTCTCTGTCATTGTCGCGTTTGCATTCTCGGGATATGCTTTCAAAATCAGCGCCATGACACCGTTCATTTAAGCCAAATAACATCGGAAAAACTTAGTTCTAATTTTCGTGCCAACTCATTCATCGCAGTAAGTAAGCTAATCATCAATCACCATTTCCCATTGTACTCCATCGGTCTCTTAAGAATTAATGACCGCGGGAAGTTTGCTTTCCGGCACCATATTCGCAGTGTCTACTTTCGTGTTGGATAAATAAAGCAGCATAAGAAAGCACTAAAATGATTTGATAGGTGCATATCTATCTATCGGTTGAACAACTTTCATTTCACCTTCCTTTCCCTTTGAGAAGTGCATATACGCAAAGACAATTATGGAGCTCTCATTTGTAATGTGTGCTTGTATTATTTAAATTATTTAGGAGGCATATGAGAGTGTCCTTATTTTAAATTATTTTGTTCTATCCCCTGAAGGAGGCAAATAATGTGGATAGTTAAATGAGCTCTGATCGGAGTTGATATCAAAGGCGCCCATAAGTATTACTTTCAGTGCAAGCAAAATGCACCATGATGAGGTCCGCGGGTATCTCTTAGGCATTGTGAACTCTAGTAGCGCTGAATCCGAAGGTAGGACTCTGATAATATAATTAGTGAATGCCCTAAGACGACTACCTGTACCATATTTCGCCTTGACTCGTCAGTTCCGCGTAAAAGTAACGAATATATCAAAGCAGGGAATTTTTCCGTGTATTTTACGCCATCCAATTTCCGTTTTAAATTGCTGGAGTTGCAAGAAAGCTAATCAGATCTTTTATAGGTTATAAGTACAGGTGTTACTTTACTTATTATTCGTTGGCCGGATTGTCAGGTGAAATAAGTATTAATTAAAGCATGTACTATATGAACTAATGTAAAACGCTTCCTTACGTCTTTCTTTAAGGCAACCACTGGCCGCCCGATTTCGTGCGTTGTTCATTTTGCGCAACATTGGATGTGATCTGAGCGTCGAATGGATTGGTAAATGCTTTGGGGACTCATCGGCGTTGCTGAAGCACGAACTTGCCTACTGTCTTGGACAGACGGAGAATAAAAGCGCTATCCCGTTACTGATGTCGGTACTTGAAGATGAAAATCAAGGTGCGTTTCATCTTGTAATGCTCTTGCAAGAAGTAATGGTGGATAATTTCTGTGTAGATCGGTGGCATTGTTCTGCAGCAAAATTATTCGAATATGATCTCGCTCAGTAGTAGCTGTGAACGAACAGTAGGACAACATTGATGCTGTTGAGGCCCTAAAGGTTGCTCTCTTATGCAATCTAATGTCATTTGCAGAGACGATCGTTCGTCATGAGGCTGCCGAAGCACTTGGCGCTATCGGTGATCCATCGACGATTCCTATTCTTCAAAAGTATTTTTCGCACCATGAACCTGCGATCGCTGAAACTTGTGATCTTGCCATTCGTAGGATACAATGGCTTATTGATCAGCGCACTCGTGGAGAATCCGTCGTTGCAAAAAGTGCATACAATTCCATTGGTGAGCTGGGAATTTGGTCATTTATGAGCTGTGGTGAGGGTCACCGAAGCTAGATAAGGAGAGTTGTTCAGAACTCTCCGAAGTTTTCATGAGGCAAAAGAAGAACTGATATTTCAAAATCCGAATAATTTCATGGCAGGATAAACAGAGAGAGATACTGCGTTTCCTCGTAATAGCGCCATTACTTCATTACATATTCATCTCATCAGGCGGTTTCACGTCCTTTGATTTTAAACCGTTCGGAGGGACGTTTTAGTACTGGATCCACAGAGCCATTCGCCATCCAGTACCTCGGCGGTCTTTTTGATCTTAGCAATGCCCATAGTTGTAAATCGTGTTGACTAATAATGTCACGTGGATCTAATTGAATGGGGAATACGTTGTGATCGATTTCCGAGCTTCGCGGAGCTAATGCTTCCTGTACTTTCTTATTCAAGTTGTTGAAGCGTCATTGCTTGTTTATCGTATTTTTACTCAGCGCTGTAGTTCATGTTTTATTATTATTTGAAAACTGTAAGCAGCGACTGAACATGAGTACAAGGATTTCCCGCTTAGCGTTACTGAATACGATCTCCTCTAATTTTATGCACATTTGCCGGGTAGCTTTCGAGTTCTGATCTTTCTTTTCCATATATTTGAAGTTTCGAATTTTCCTTAGCAGATGTTATTAAGTAGGAAATGATTCACCGTTGCTAAAGGCTTCAGTTGAGGTAACTTAGCAAAACTGAGGCTTTTTTCACGCCAGGTGTTGGATTGATGGACCAAACGTGATGAAGAGACTGGCGCCAATACTACTAACGTGCAGTTCGCATTAAATGCGCTGCTTGACATTGTAGGTGGCATAAAGGGAACGTTATTTCAGCATTCTTTCATTTCGCTCATTATTTTAAGTTGTTAGATCCAGCACCAGCTTGTTCGGAGACTGATGTGAAGGTATTGGGAGCGACGCTGATCGATGGCAAGAAATCGCTTTGGGAAAGGTATCGAGCAATGTTTGCGCTGCGCAACCTGAACACAGACGATTCGGTGAGAGCTCTTGCTCAAGGTTTGCTGTATTTCATTTTAAATCGCCTCCATTAAAGAGTATGCCTCACTTCTTAGCACGCAGCTATATATGCGTTCATCATATGTTATTTTGCAAGTTCTTTTTTGAAGTAAAATTTGACTTTTATATTGTTGAGAAATTTTTCGCGAAATGATGAATCGTGGTCTGTTACGTTAGATGCGCATGTCAGTGCGGATTATCTTGATGTTTCTGCCTTGCTGAGGGTTTTGAACAATAAAAACCCATCAGCGGCCATAGAGGACATCGCTATCGTTGTCTTTGTGGCATTGATGTCGTGCGGTCTGCGTGCACGATATTGATACCATCCTTCGCAGTTATTTTCGCTGATTTCTTCACACTTCACTTCTGACGGAATTCGCATATTATTAGTGCAAATGAGCACCAGTTGGTTTCATCGTCATTGTGTTTAGAATTGTTATGAACGTTGTCATTAATTTAAAGGTTTGTATTGCACCGATAGTGCATTGTTTCGTCATGAAGTGGCATACGTGTTGGGGCAGATGCAGTCACCTATCGCAGTCGAGAGCCTCCGTTATGGTTTGGAGCGTATCGAGGAGAATCACATGGTGAGACACGAATGCGCCGAAGCTTTGGGTGCGATCGCCACAGGCGAATGCGAGCAGCTGCTTAAAAAATATTTAAACGACACTGAGGTTTTATTTTCGTTTGAACGCCGCTTTATATGTTAGTAGCTATGTTCAGTCTTCTCAGTGTTCGCTGAGCTGTTAACAGTGAGCGTATAAATGATAAGCAAATGAGGGATCTTGGACAGGTTGGCAGAATGTTGCATAAAGATTGCATTGAATGAAATGTTGTTTAAGAATAGCGATCGTCGGTGTTCGGCAGTGCATGTTTTGCTATTCAAATACATGGATGAATCCGTTCGAAGTTCCCTTGCTTCCACGAATCACTCATCCCTTGCTTCTGCCTTGCAGCTCATATTGAATGAAATCTCCGGTGAATCCATCCAAGTTCTTTTCCCGCTTTGATTATCCTTCCCGTTTATGACACTGTTAGGCGTCAATTGAGTGGTCATTCATTAAAAGCGGAGTAGCTGCCATCTCACAGATACTCGCTTTCGCAGATACGTTCATCTTAGTAAATCGAATTCGACGCCGAAGTTTTCCTTAAACGCCTCTTTTTCGATTGCACAGGCAAATCGTTCAGACCAGTTTCCATTTGATCTTATTGTTGATCGATCTCACTTAGCAAAAATACGCAGCATATTTAGGGGCCGTCAGATACTGATATTTGAAAATTGATTTGTAACATCTTACACTTTTGGCGATCTTAGGAAGCGATGCATAGTTTGTATTATCAGTAAGCATGGTGGAGTCGTCAGTGCGGCTACGCTGTCCTTTTATTGCACTATATCAGATAGAATATTCTCTGCATCAAATGAAACAATTTGTTATCGTATATTTTTCCGAACAGCAATTCAAAAATAAGAATGCAAGTGAAGGGGAAAGGAAGTGTCGTTGTTACTCGCGGGAAGAGTGTCCTCATTTTCTCGATGGGACTCTTTTAAAGGAGAATTTCTCCAGCCGAAACATTTCAGATATTGCCCATACTAAATGCGGAATGCTACTTGGAGCCATGGTGTATTATCTTATTGTTTATTTTCGTTCAACAATTGGAGTGCTTATTGTTTTCAGGTGGTCGTAAAGGAGAGCTGCCTCGTTGCGCTGGATATGGCATATTACGAGAACAGTGAGCAGTTTCAATATGCTCCGCTTGCATAAACGGTGTGCATATGATATGATTGGTGAAGTTTCGCTTTTTGTTCAGCAATCGTTGCTATGACGTTTTCGCATCGCTTTTTGCGCTCATTAATGCACTTTTCTTATTGAGTTTTTACCATCATCTCGTCCACCAGTTAAGGTCGAGCTCTTCATGCTCGAATTTTAACATTATCACTGATTGCCTGGAACTGCTTACATTCCATCTCGGTTGCCTCTTATGTTCTTCATTTATAGAAGTGGTTATTCGTCTTGTCTTATCAGTTCTAGTCGTTATCCACTGTCTGTGAATAATTAATTACTCGGTACCTTTCATCGTGAATGTTTTATGCATCTTTCGGCACTACAGGTAGTAATGAAGCGCTTTCGGCAACTGTGAACTCATTGTTCTTGGCTTCTGAGGCGGTGAGATGCTAGATCTTCGCAACAGGTCTCTGCGAACATGCGTATGGTTGGTGTAGCGTTTCGTACCTCTATTCACTGATGTACTATGTTCCGTTACTGTTGCTCCGCAATAAACTGTTTTTTTAACTGGCTCACAAACGTTTTACATATTCGGTGGATTCCATGCAGATTATTTATCTAATTATTAGTAAGCTTATGGAAGAAGCGTAGTTTACTCGGAATTTACGTCTATCTGTGTGTAACTTGCGTGTGTCGAAAATGTGACCTCAGGTTCAGAATTACCCATCATCTTCCTTCGGCATAGTACAGACTCGTGGTTGGTATTGGACAAACGGTTTTAGCGTGTTTGTCTATCGGCAGCTTGATATTCAACTTAGGAGGTCGTACAGCAGCACTTGCTCAGGGCTTTCAGACAAACGTGTAATATTTTTCAGTCAGAAGGTCAGCATATAACTCGTGACACTGCACATTTCCTATTTCCAGTCTTAGTTCGCTGTCTACATCATCGCTTCAACCGACTCTACGCTTTCCTCTCATTTCGCTCCCCCTTCTGTTGTTCTACCTTTTTCTTGCTCAAAAATTCGGCCAACTTTTCTTCTTCAAGGAAAATAGACGGAAATAAATTGCGCTAGGAAGTAGCTGAAAAGCACAGGCTCCATTAATCAAGCGTTATGAAGCTTGAGCGTTCCCTCTCCGACGTTGGGAGTGTATGTGAGGAGGGGGGATGCTTGGTACGCTTCGTCACACAACGAGGGGAGATTTCTGCAAGCATCCTGCGCCGTGGGGAGGATCTGCGGTAAGCTGCACTCCATTCTACAGAGAGTTGCCGAGTTTTTCAGTTTTTCGAATTTGCGGCATTGCAAGTTTATCAAATTCATAAAGAATGAAGCAAAGTGGGTATGTGAAAAGAAGAATCGAAAGCAAATGCTAGCATAAAGTGCTAGGATTAGAACTGCGATAATTCTTCATTGGCAGTCGAAACGTTCGAGGTTTGAGGCACTCAGTGCACACGGGATATCGTCATCGCACTAATTGTGGTAACACAAAGTTTTCATCCGGATAGTTCCATAGACATACAGACTTCACTGGCTCGACGTGGTCGATTTTTCCTCTCCAGATCGGTCGTCCGCTGAGTGTTTGCATGCATCTCTACAAAAAGAAACGTGAAAGTCGTGGCATTTAAGGGAAAAGTTCACTTTTCCAAATAGAAGAATGCGGTTGATCAGTTTGCGTGCATTGTTCTTGCATGAAAATTGTGAACGAGTCAATAGTGGTTCATTCGTTCACGTTAGGAATTGAATAGGAAGCTTTGCCGCTTTTTAATTTCTGATTTCGTTGCTTACAAATACTTAAGACCCCCATATCATTTAATATCTTAAATGAGTATGGATCTTCAGAGTTCATCAAGTCGAGTTGCCAGTTGGGCATTAGAAGGTAGGAAATTGAGGAGAGAAGCAAAGAACTTTTCCACAAGGCGAATAAGTCCTCCAGTAAGGAGGTTGTTTCAGTGCAGTTGTATTGATTCTTATTATTTGCAGTGGCGTGCAGCAAGCACATTGTCAGGGGGACAGTCGTGAACTTGGTGCGCATGTTCCGCTCATTTCTGCGTCCGTACGAATTGCGTGAGTTTATTTAATATCTTTTCATATTGATAAAACATGTTGATCATAAATATTTGAAAGTTGGGCATCCATAGGAGTAGCAGTCGATTGACGGTTTCCATTACTTCTAGATCGATTTGCTACAGTCGGTAGGATCCTGCGCAATGCTTACGACATCTAGCAAGATCTGAGAGGCCGATCAAGAGGTCAAGGTGACTAGATGATTGCAGTAGCCACAAGGTCATGACGAACAGAAATGTTCTTCATGAACGCAGTAGATTACAATCAGCAGATGAAATGCTGCTTCATGAGGGCTGTTCTGGGCTATTTGTGGCACAGTTAAGTTTGTAGGAAGTGGGCGTTAAAATTTCATTCCACTATTGTCTGCAAGACGCGCACTTAAGGGGCTGGAGGAGGGTGTTAGAGGAGATGTAGAACTTTTTAAGGGAAGTGTGGATCCGATGAAAGTTTAGTTGCTGCAGGAGCCTAATGATTACTTTCTATAATGTATAGTTCCGTTATGTTTGTTTGACTGAGCGTTGCATGAAAAGCATCATTTCGATGTTTGCAGGTGGATTGCAGGGAGTGCTCGTGGTGCAGAAGCAAGCATTCCGCGCCTCATCAAATGATCCTGTAAGTTGCTTTAAGCATCTGCTTTCATCTTGTTTACAGCGAGCCCTTTATTATAGGGTGATGAAGCATTAGTACTTTTATGACCATTTCAATAATTTGAGTTTCTGAGCGAAGTTCTTGACACGGGAAAATGATATCTGACTCTTATAGAAGTCATCTCTGCGTATGTTCCACAGATAGGTGTACGAGAGTTAGCAGTGATATATTGATGAGATGTGATCTTCTTCAGCAGCATCATATATCCGTTCGCTTGATGCTTTATGATCCGCAGTATCCGCACATTGTGGAATCTGTAAAAAATACGCCGAAGAATCCTTGAGAGTGCATCTTGGAAGGAATAGGTAGTTGCAGCGTACCTGCCATTGTCGCATTGTTCAAGCCGATCGGTTCTGAATATTGAATATCATTCGCTTCTTGCAAGTCTTGAAGCGTTGCGAATATAATGAAAAATTTATCTCTGACGGTAGCAGATTTTGTCCAGCAATCCCAAGAACTGATATACGCTAATCCTTTCTCTTACTGTCCTGCTGTGCAAAAATTCGTTTAGCAACCTTAATTAGTGCAGGTCCTGTTGAAGCAATAGAGAGATGTTTGTTGACTCAGTCTTTTTGCAGCGTACTCTACGTGCATGAGAGGATAACGGTAGCGTTAACGTGTAGCATATTCGTTGAGAAACGAGAGAATGCAGTTTCCGATCACGAGAAACGAAGTGCAGTTTGCAAATAACATGAACTATAACTATGTCCATTGCAGAGTTGTTTGAATCTGAGTGATGTCGGGCGCTTATACGAGGTGCCCAACAGCGTAGTCGAGACGCTTGGGTTCAAGAAGATTCTCCCTTCAAAATTCGCCAAACAGGTCAACACGTTTGGAGAATGTCTCTGGCTATGTAGAATGCCGTTTCTGGAGGTTGTTCATTGTTTAAAGGTACTGCATCCGTTCTCCCTTTTCCTCAGGTATCTTTCTTCATACTTGGATATGATATTCTTGCCATTTAGCCTTCCGTTGCGATGGTCGCCCTTAATATAAAAAGGTATTTCAGAGAAGTACTTGACACCATAAGCTCGGCAGTTTTCCACCCTTTCAACCCAAAGGCAGTAAGAGTACGTATGATTCTGCTATCATTTTTACAGCTTTCGATACGGTGATATCGTTTTACTCTTGCCGAAGTTTTCCATACGATATTATCACCGGAGCTTAAAGTGCTTGTGTGCCTTGTTCTCATCAGTAGAACTAAGATGATTGCCTTCTTTTAGCCGATCGCGTTTTTGAATTGCGAGTTGGCGGTTCTTCCTCAGACCTTTCCAGCATTTATGGCAATATCCAAGACACCTGTTAAATCTGATTTAATTTCTTTTATACATTTCAGTTTGCCGTTCTGTCGTTTCGTTAGTAAATAATCATTCTGCTGATAGTCGAGAAATGTTCGGTTTCGCACTAACGAACGTTTCGCTTAAACACCTGTTTGGTAAAGCTCGTCCGATCCGTCGGTCCAGAGAAGTGCCACAAAGATTCTGTAGCTAGAAGTAGGAACTTGACATCTTGTTATAGGAGCAGGTTGCTTAGATCATTCAATTCAGGAACCTAATGGCTTCAACATTTTGTTATATATTTTCCTGGCAGCCCGCTTGCTTAGTTTAGAATAAATCTCTATTACCTATTTTGCGTTATAGAAATCGCTAAACCATTCTTAAATCAGCGCCTTAGACGGCTTCAAAATTTGCCAGTAGGTTTCCGATATTATATTCTCGACTACTGTTTACTTTGTTTTTGAACAAAATAATTGAGCCCCTCATGTGGTGAGCGGTTGCTGTGATGATGGAATGCCCTCATCCTGGATGATTCACCGACTTTCTGTATGGACTTTGAAGTATACTATATTTTATCGCCTCCTCGAGGGAAATAATAGGTGTTGTAAAAGTTTTTTCGAGAAGTTTGTTGCGGTCAGAGGACCTCGCTTGTCTTCGCCCACTCTAGCAACGTTCATTCTGAATGATGCAGCAACTAATTAATGAGTGAACAGACTGATGCTAATGATTGAAGTTAGTCTTAAGATAGAGTGCTTGTTTTATATAACTCGGAAAGTCTTTCATTCCTCGCTTCATTTACATTTATCGAGTGGTTCATTACTGAAGCTTTCTGCACTAGCTGTTGACGTATTTAGTCGGCGAATTTGTTTACAACGTGTTGGGGAGAGGCCACGGAAATGCTGAATGTGTTGCAGTCCGTTCGAGAAACAGCGCCTAATCTGCGAGTCGTGCTGTGGGGTAAATTCGGCACCGGAAAGTCGATGACGATGCATCAGGCGGTGCACTACGCCCACTCTCAGGGATGGGTGATATTCACAGTGCGAAGCGGTAGGTTGATTACGTTTGTGGAAGAGTGCACATAACTTTCGAATTCATCATTAACTCTTTCTTGTGAAAAAACCTTTTTATGCGTTTTTGAGAGGAGGACGGAGGTGGGGATCTTGATGGGTCCCTTCAGCGCCATAGTTGAAAGCAAAGAATGGTGCGTGCATATGTGAAGGTGAATTCATTTATCAAAGGCTTCTTTAAAACGTTGTATCCTCATCAGGCAAGCACGTTGTGTCTAATTCGATCGTTTTACCATTCCACCACGTCTTTGAATATGTTCATTTGCTCGTTTGTCAATCTTTTCTGTCTAATGGTTAACTGATTAACGGTTTCGTCTTGAAAGCTTCAGGTGGATTGCACTTTCTCGGGCAGTTTTGAGGCTTTTTTACGTTAAGTAATGTGAGAACGAGGTTGAATGCTCGTTTAAAATTCGACATGGAACAGACGGTATACATGAAGTTTGTGAAAGCCACTTCCGATTTAAGAGTTAACTAAGATAATTGAAGTAGTTGATAACTGCATGTGTGTTTCACGAGCTATAGAAATTGATGTCTTCCGCTGGATCTTTCAGGGATAGCATGCAGTGTCGACTGGTAACAGTATCATTTAAAATGCATTTATACTTCTAGTCCAAGATAGCGAGGCTACGTTGGAAACGTATAAGCTCGACTTTTTTGCCAACCATTCTGAATGGCAGGTGAATTTTGGATAAAGCGGAAGCTAGTTGTGAAAAGTTGATCTTGTTGCAAGCAGTTAAGGAACGATGGGTACTGCCTCTACGTTAGACTGAGTTGATTTTCAACAGCGAATCGATGAGAGGGCAGTCATGGTAGGCGACTACCGAGGTAGCATTTAGGTCATTGTGCTTGTGTCGTTGAAAGTGCCCGAATTCCTTTCACATAGAGCATTTTCTAACGAAGTTGTCAAGATTGGCATTAAATATTTTATTTTTAAGCGATGGATCTCACACGAGCGGTACGCGAAATTCAAATGTCGTCTTATCGCAGTGGAAGAATCGACGTACCTGAGCAGGCAGTTGCACTGCTACAGCTCTTTAAGCAGAGTAATGCACCGTTGTGGAAGAAGCTTTCTGTGAGTCTTTTCCTTCTACTTGGATCTTCTGAAGGGACAAAGATAGCAAGGTAATGGACTAAAAATTTGATTACAATTGCTTGAGTTAAATGAATGGGATTTTTATGAAATGAAATAATCATCATATGACCGTGCATGGAAATATTCATGAATCGCGACTGCATAGAAGAGGCTTTTCTCTTACAATAGAGTTTATCCTCTAGATCAACGCAAAGAGGTTCTTAAGTAATTCACACAGGCTTCAATTTATGCTTATTTGAAGTAAGGTACCAAAATAAGTGGTAAATTCTAATAATATTGAACTTAGAGGGAAGCATGCTGGTAAAAGGAGGAGAAAATGTGGCCAGGATGCCAGAGGCAGCATTGTTCGATGTAAAACTCAATTTCAGCACTAGTTTTCGGGGATTGGGAACGCATTAGTGAAGAACCCAATGTCCGTACGCTTACAAACGAATTTTCCGTGGACCTAGTCATTTCAGTCCTGATTAGGTGTGCGATGAAGAGAATTTTTTCGACAAACTGTTCATTTTGTTCTCTGAATGTGGAAATACGTCGAACTCCTATTGGCATATGCAAATATCATTGTTCTTTCAAATCGTCCAACGAACTTATCCGCACAAAGCGGTTCCTAATAACCGTTTATTGTTTCATTCGCTACCGAACCTAAGCATTAAATTGCTCCCTTGGTACTTAGGTCGGCCTTATCAGCATTTGGATTGTTATTTCACCAAAGTATAGGGGGAATATTGAGCGATTAGTGTATTTCATATGTTTCCCAGCTTAACTCGAGCTTTCATATTTTTTATTCAACTTTAATTCATTAAAAACCTCTTATGATCCTATCTTCTTTTGAAGTCATCTTTCAGGAGTTGAAAACGAGAAAGAATTACGAGTGGACGAAAATCGAGAAAACAGCAGCTGGGCGACCAGTCACCGATATAGTAGAAATGGTGAGAACAGCAAGTCGTTGGACGAGTTTTCGTTTCTTACGTCATTTGGGAGGATATCTAAACGAGTTCTTTGTTCGTTTAATGGTTGTTGGCGAGTGATGTCTTTGTTCTCGATGGGCGATCTTTCTTCTTGTAGCATAAGCTGCTTCTTCGCATTTCTGCAGTTCTCGTTGCGGTCGATTCCTCTTAATTCACTCTGATATCACGTATGTTTCGCATGTTGAAATTAAGTTCAACGTTTTATTGTCCTTTATTTTTTCTTCGAAAGATGAAGGAGAGGGAGCGTACTCAAATCCGAGATGATCACAGTCCGAGAATGAAGCATCTCGCAAAGACACTAAGTACCTAATCGGACTTTTCCGGTTTTGCAGATATTTCTATATTGAATCATCGACTTCGAAAGAAAACACGTCGCTTTGAACTCTTTTTTTTTCCGGATATTTGTGAGGGAAAAAGTCGTGCTTAGCTTCGCTGATTATAAGCAGTAGTTGGCTGAATAGTAGAAGGGGAACGGAGCACCCACAGATTAGCGTACGTATGCAGTTTCCGAGTCGTCTACGATTCTTTCCTTCTCCAGTGGCGAAAGAAAAAAGATCTGTCGTGTGTGGTGACCCCACACCCATAAAACAATCTCATTTCCTCGAATCTCAGTTCAATCTTGACCCACTGATAATCAATAAACTCTAAGTGTTCGACACTTGGGGGATGTATAGGGAGGCGCTGCATTTAGTAGCTTCCGTGTTTTCTCACATCCTTTTCATTCCCCGCTCGCCTTTTCTCGTTGGCTTCATTCGGAAATGTTTATGCGTCCTGTGTGCCTTCATCCTGCAGATGGGGGGTGGCTAGCAATGATATCATCTCACCAACGAGTACTGCACCTTTCCTACTCTCACCGCATTTGCACCAGGCATGGCCACGGATGAGGTACAGCAGTGCGTAATTTTTTTGAGTGGGTGGGGGGAGAGGTGTCGAAGTGTACCATATTAAATGTAGCAAATTTTTTTATTGATTCGGCGGTAGTGACATTTCTGACTTCTTCGGTTCCAGATTTAAGCAGTGGCTTCCAGTGCCTTCCTATCCAATGATCTTTGAAATATTTCAAGTATTTGTTCGAGAATGTGGAATTGAATTCTGCGTTTTAGATCCTTAAAGCATGGATAGTCATGCGAAATTGTTTTCCCCTCACTTAGGAGAAGTTAGCCGGATATTCCGAAAGCCTTGAATGACGAAGGTATCAGCGAATCGCGGTTGGACAGTAATGGTAAACTGACTCAGATATGCACTGTGTGCACTTTGAAAGGTAGATGCTGTTCCTTCCAGGAGGAAGCACGGAATGCAAAGAGGGTACAGCTGTAACCCGTCTAGGTGACGATGCTGGAAAAAAACCTGCCCCCAGATGATGATACTCTGATTCCAAGGAGTCGAAGTAGGTAATTTTTAAGAGGTGAAGAAAATGGTGGTGGTTAATGGTGCGATTTCCGAAAGGTCTGAGCTGTATAGCTCATAGGCTGCAGCAGCGTTGGCAGAAGATCCGAAGGCAGTGGGTACCAAATAAAAGTCGATGCATTGAAGAAAGTGGCGCTGAAGTCAGGGAAACACAGTCAATTGCTAAGCATCTTTCTGCAAAGCCTAGCAGGAGTTTATATTGCATGACAGTAGTGGTTGGTAGTCTTTCATCTTTTCACTGAGCGCAACGGTGCTGAAGTATTTTTTACTTGACCTTTATTGCTTTATTCTTCATGTATGTAGGAAGAGAATGAAGGTAAAAAGTAGTTGTTTCTGAGCTAAAATATCTAGTACAATTCTGTACCACACTTGGGACCACAAGTACAGGGCCGATGCGTCGACACTCGTCTTTTAGAAAGGTGGTTTAAGCACCTTATTGTGCCATTTATAAGGAGAACTAAGAGTGCAGCATTGCCCTACAGATCTCGTCGTATCGTCATCACTTGTGGCATGTACATCAGTGACGACGCTACCGTTGGAATGCCATCCTCACCTCATAAGCGGAGAAAACGAATAGTTGGCAAGTTTATAATGGACTCTAAAATAGACGAAAATTTGCAGGGATTATCGGCGCCTTTCATTGCGTCGGATTGTGTGGGTGGGTTGTTGCGTGAACTGAAGGGACATGCATCTACCGGTTCGATTCGTGTGCTCTTTGCGATCGACGATGCGAATTCGCTATTCGGCAAGACACTAGTGAGAAGAGCCGATCGGACGTTCGCAGTCGCCGACGATTTGACGTTGGTGCATCATATGAGGAAACTATTCGACGCCTCATGGGTACACGTTCGAAATAAATCGTTTGTGTTTTCGTGCTAAATTCAGTATGAAACTGCTGCAAGGCTATTTATAGGCGAATTTGAGAATTTGACGCTTTTAGCATCTTGTCGTTAATCAAAGATCCTCTTCCGCTCACTCGGAAATGGAAAAATTCTTTTTGCATCTCTTAGTCGACACGATAGTGGCCATTCTCAGGAGCTTTATTTCAACGTGGGAGAAATTGAATTGCAAAGACTCATTCCACTATAAATGTAAACTAGTCAGCATTGAGCAGCCAGATTTCGTGAGAAGTAAAACTACAGGTTAATTTTTACAGTCGAACGGTGCCTGCCTTCTGGTGGCCGATAAAAAGGAACTGAGCGATGCACGGGACAAGCTAACCATCCCACTCAATACGCCTCTGGAGCTATTCGGAGAGCAGGTTATTGCTTCAGTTTATTTCAGCCTACCAGGCGTTCTCAAACGTACTCGTGCACTAGCTCTGTCGCTATGTGTAAGTTGTAGAATAGCCTGAATTGTGGAGTATGAATTAGAGGGTGCTTTGTTGCAATAGATGAACGGTTAATGCTGTGGGAGAGTTTCGAACGTTCTGCTCGCTCCCAGTTACTATACTTTAGTTCGTTGCTGTGGCGTTTTGTATATGTGCGTTTGATATGTACTAATTAGATTGTCGGGAAGTTCTCAAATGAGCTGTAGAGCTGTGGCAAATTATCCTTTCAAGCGCTATAGAAATTGCATGTGCTCAATGATGAAAATTTGAGGTGATTTTTGCGTTGATTCTTTCATCTCGGGAAAGGTTATTTGTTAAAGGTTAGATATCGATTATAATGTGCTCAGAAACAAGGTGATTCAACTCACGCCTTCGAAATCTCATACTGTTGAGGTGCGAAATGCTGGCGTGTAAAAATCGAATCGCAGACCTCTTCCGTCGCATGCAAAAATCTCTCATTTTCCAATGTTGAACTTTGAGAGATCATTGCTTTCGCTTTGAATGGACTGCAGTTTACGATCTCTCTTAGTCAAATATCTTACAGGGTTTTGAGTCGATAGATCCGTTTATACCAATCGAAACGGGACTTTACTCGAACGAGGAAATGGATTCACTCTATGACTACTATAAAGCGAAGAGGTGGATCACCACGGAAAACGGTAACGGTTCATTTGTGATCCTGACTCAGTTTGCGGTTCCTCCTCTCACTGTCTGAATGTGTTTCGCATCCGTAGGTGAGTTTACCCTTGACTAATGATGTAGATGGATCAGGCTAGCGCTGGCTACTAAACGGTGAGAGCGATGTTTGCCGAAACAAGCGCCATGTTTGGAAACAACTTGAAGAAGAACGAGATATTGTGATGATAGCGCGAGAGGGGGTTCTGAAAGGGATAAAACGGCAGATACCCGAAACAACCAGAATTTAACTCCGCGAATAACAGAGAACTAATATGTAGAAGTAGATTAATGTTGGGGGAAGGAGGAGGGGGGGGAGGGTATTGCAGTTATGCCAAAAATTTTCCTTCCATTTCAAGTAACTTTGCAGGAGTATTCTTGCAGTGGAAATTTGGGATCTTTGCATAGTGTGGAAAGTGCTATTTGAGAGCTTCACAAGAATCATGTGAACGAGGGAAGCTTCGAGTTTTGGTGAGAAATGTGAGCAAGATTCAAGCTAGAGACAATGAACAAAGAAACAATATGGTTTCCGGAGGAAACCACTTAAATTTCCGACCAACGTCATCACTCAGAAGCCAGGAAAATATTTGTCGACTGAAGTTGGTCCATTCCTTCTGTCCACTGAATTCCGCCCTCATTTATAGTTCAAAGAATGTGAAGTGTCCGACTTATTATGTTGCTGATTAACCTCTTCAACTGAAAAAGTTGGCCACAATAGTTGCTCTTGTGCCCTCCTTTTGCACTGCATTTATTCTCCGCTATGTTAAGAATGAGTACGGACCTGCACTTCATTAGTGACGCTTAATACTGCGGCATAGATCTACTGAAGAAAACGACTGCGGACTTATAGGGCACAGTAATGCACACCAGTTTGATGTGGGGCTGCAAACACGTGCATCGCCGGTTGATGCCACTGTTGCAGCGTGCTTCCGCGTTTGTGATGGCAAGATATTTCTGGCGTTTGGCAATATCTGTAGGAAGAAGCGAATGTTCCGTTAACAATGCAGGCACCTAGAAATACTTCAGCAGCAGAAACAATGTCAGTTCGGCGGCATCCATAGTGGTGGTCACCTATAGCAATTTTGGCGAATCGAGAAGACTTTATCTGGCCGATGTCCTTGTCTGCTTGCATACTCAGCGGATGAGTTCGAAGCACTTAGAGCCTGTGCTTTGATGAAATTACCTCGCTGCACACCTTGAAGAGCCACAACTTGGGTTTTGTCATTTCAAGAGTTGAGTCATCTGAGCACATTCGTGTCCCATTCCAGCAATCTCTTTATATTCCATGATGGAGTAGTTTTGCTGTAGCGTGTGAGAGTATCACTTTTCTTTGACCCTCTTCTATTTTCGAGTGTGCAATTTGGTCTGTGACAGCACAGTGTTTCTTTAATGAACCAATTTGCATGCGATAGTGCCTTCACGAACAGAATCGCACGAGACTTGCGGTGTTGCTGAGCACCCTGATCGCGTTCAAAAAAGGCCGATGGGATGGAATGTTTGGACGCGGGGAGCGCTTAGAAAACGCAAGTATCCGAGTGAAGACTTACATGCGGCAACCACGCAGATAACAGCTGGCGAAGTTCACCACATCCTTTAAAAAAGATTAGAGACAACACGGGAAGCCTTCGAAAATCCCCTTCACCTCGTTATCCCAAAGCGCCAAGATGATGGTAGGACAGCACTTTGAGGAATTTAAGCAAATAATCATTCCGGGGAAAATGAATTGCTCACTCGAGCTTAATACCACAATAGAACCGTTATTATCCAGTTGCACAGCAATATTCTGCAACTCTTAAGATGCAAAGTGTGCACCCAGAGAGCCTCATCAATCAAAGGTGATTACAGAATTTCCGTTTCCTTGTGAAATAAGTCAATTTCTACAATGGATCATTGTTATCAGAGTATGCTGTGTTTGGACACATATATTGCAAAGGTGTGTCCGAACTTTTTTTAGGCCATCAGCCACTGCTTTAGATAGTCGAACACCGCCGCCATGAGAGTCGACAACCACTTGCAGTAGACTTCTAAGTTGAAGAGAAGGTGGCAGCTGTAGTTCTTCCGCAGTTCAGCGTAGCAACTTTTCGGTGCTATCGTGAACATCAAGGCATACCTAGAGAGGGGAGTCATTTCGAAGGTTTCACTTCTTCAAGCCTCAGTATCGTTCATGGCGGGCAAAGGTTGGGATCTGCGACACCGCAACCCGTACCGTCCCATTACTGTGTGCTCGCTGACTCTACCTTGCTGCGACCTGCTGGAGTTCAACATTAGGGAAGCCGAAGTGCTGACCATCGATGCTGACATAGCGGAGAACGAACATGGTTGGCGGTCGATGAATGGATGAGGTTCACAACCACCTCCCCCCCCCCCCCCCTCCACCTTTCCACTCCTCTAGCCATCCCAAAATCTATTCGTCTTGAATTGCAGCCGGTACCGCTCACTCCTGAGGAATTACTTAGGGTTAAACGTGCTGAGTATTCAGGATATGGTGTCCACATTCAGGGAACGAGGTTTTAAGACTTAAAACGTCTGACCTGGGTGCCGTATCAAATCAGTAAAAGATGGTGAATAAGGGAAGCAGTTGACTACAATGCTGAACAAATAATGGTAACAAGGTGCTTGCAGGTCGATCAGAGAGGGGTCGCAAGGAGCTGAAGTTTCTGAGTGCCTTCAATCCGTATATGTATGAAAGACTATGTGCTTTTTTGTAGTGAATTAAATTAGCGTCTTCTCATAAATATTTATATATTTTTCGATAACAACGGCAATGTCGTCGACGAACAACAATGACAATTTACACCTTCCAAGGGAAGTGCCTCAGTGTTTCGTATAGCTGCATATCTCTACATGAATACTCTCTAAATTGTACTATAAAGGAAGCAGACTGCATCGCCCACGTCCGCTCTTCATACCTTTATATAATTACACTATCGCGACAACACTGGAGACTTCGCACACTTCGTGTTCCAGGAATCCCCTCGCCGACATTTCGGGAAAAGATGTTAAACTACCCTCGAAATATCGACTGAGTAGGCCGCTGTCGCATAAGCCATGAAGGAAAATTGTCTGAGTGAGAGCGACTTCTTTGCTTGCACATTTGAGGAACTTGAGGCAACTCATAAAAGGTGAGAAGTTACAGCGAAATGCAAGATGCAGAAATGTTTTACTTTCCAGGGAATTGAGGGAAAGCTATAAACCGCCCCATCCTCAAGTTTCGTCAGCTATTTTTCTTACTTCAATCGTCCATTTCTTGTAACGTCGAATGAGGTGAACCTCCAATTTCTCGGAGCGGTATGAATATAAAGGAGTTGAGTGGCTGCTCGACCTTTACATCCGCAGTGATCATCAGAAGCGTTTGCACACAGGAGCAAAATTAAAATTCAGAGTAAGTGCACTAAGGTGTTTCATTCTTTCGATTCATTTCTAAGTGCAATTTGGTCGAGTGTCCTCGTCAAGTCGTTTAGGTGCTCACCCATCAGTAGGACCATATTCCGACTGATTTGAGAAATGGTGCCGAGGGTTTCGACACGGTGCTCCTCGAAGGATTTTCTCTTGCATAAGTCTCGAGCCTCTGCCATCGATAGTATGCGGCAGTCGTGTACTATAGCTGGAATTATAGCGTTAATCAATTAACTTCTAGTATTGACGGTCCCGCCACCCAGGCGGTATTCCCTAGTTATGGCTCTTCGGTGGCAAATTAATTCCCTAGTTGTCTTTTACAACAACAAAAGCGAACTGACTCCCCGTTCACCATATTTCTCCTTTGATTAGCCCCGTCAAATCTCTCTTCCACGCATCTTTTGGCAAATCGTGGACTTCTGCTTGTAGGATAGAAGGTTTCTGCGCGAAATAGCAAATGTTGGGACCAACACCGGCGTACCGCAGTTGGAAAATTTTCTTAACCGGTTTTGGCAATACGTCCCTGAGAAATGGTATGGGTGAAATAGTGTCGACTCCATTCGGAGCATTTATTACTTATAGGTGCATATGAATAGGAGTGCTGGATGATGCAGTGGCGGTGGGTGGGTGCTGTGTGTAACTGGAGTGACTGCGTAAGGTTTTCTAGCTTTTCATATGCATTTCTTATCCCTTTGCTTCATCCGGTCCCGCAATTTTTATAGAAATGTATGCCAGGATCCACAGCAATATGTGTGCCATCACGCTTTTAATGGATTTCGATTTCGTTTTATCAAATCATGGGGGTATGATGAAGCGAGGCCGATTCTGATCTCTGGGAAAACGAAGCAATTCAACCTTCAACTTACTGATATCTTCGAAAATCATCAAGCTCCGATTACTCCACTCAATTCATCCATCACGGTAACACGCATATGCCGCATGTAACGCATCTTAGAAGCAAAGATTTAGCAAGCACAACGGTAAGATTTCGTATTGGGAAATCATCGTACCTGCACAGATCTGCACAGTCTCATCTCGGCAAAGTGGGGCCCCCATGGGTACCCATCTCTAAAATGGAAAGAGGACTAGACATAAATTTCAGGACCGTTGGGAATTCGCAATCATTTGGCAAACAGTTAGGCAGCGAAATGAGTACTGGAGATAAAGCAGTGGAAATAATCAAGGACTTCAGAAGTTCTGATGAGGGATTGATTACCCGCAAACGCTCAATTATAAGCCTGTCCGCATTTCTTTTAATCAGGTTACCGGATCATCGCGGGTTACTGCAAGAGCACTACTGGGTGATTTCACGTATCCTTTGATGGCTTATCGGTTAAGCAGCATCATAACAGATCGAGGAAAGGGGTGGCAGATGCGAATTTGCCTGAACTGGACGATCTCCACGCAGTCGAAGGATTCGTCAACGACTTCACCCACTATTTTTGCACGAACAGATGTGCAGAAGAGACTCACACCCTTTGCATGACAAAAGAAAAATTCATCTCCTACCTAGTGGAACAATCCACGCAATTTTGTCGCATTCGGTGATAACGGTTTGGATCGCGTCAACGTCCTTTCCAAAAAGAGTGCAGTTTGACCCGACGAACAAAACATTGAGAGCTTCTAACGGAGTCCCCTCGAAAACCTTTCTCATTATTCGATTGCCATAGTTGCGAAATTCCAAGCCTTTCAATCGTAACCTGCAGGTGATACATTGAGGCTGAATAAATATTTAGCAAATGGAAAGCATGCTTCCGAATGATATATTACTATCTGAGATACCGAACAAAATGGGCTAAGAAATAGGCAGAGTAGCGTGAGAATTTTTGAGGTCATGGAATTAGTCATAGGTACCACTACTATCATATATCGCAATGTTTCACAAGCGAAGTCCATCATCAAGGAATTTCATTAGTCAGAGTTCTGCAGGCTGAACATTTCAGCAACGACTTTTGAAAAGTGCCTATGACGGAGTAAACAGGTCGCCAAAATCCCATCGACGAGACAATTTCAAGATAGCGAGCATCCTATATCTGCAGACTAGAGTGCCACTCAAAGCAGATCCCTTCCACTCAAAACAGTACATCGAGCTCATGATTACGCATACTCGCACAATCGAAAGCACCACCAGTTATCTTTTCAAAAAAACAACTTTCAAAACAAATGAAGAGCAAAAGCAATGAAAAGCGCCTACTGATTCCTCGTCAGCCATAGTGTGCGACCGTTGATAGGAAGAAACTGACAAACGGCTAGCGTTCGGAAACTTTCTCGCTCAATCCAAGAACGCACCAAATTCGTTAAGGCAATTTCAATTTCGGAGTACTGAAACAAAATGTTCACGGCATAGACCGGTTTCAATTCATGGCATAGACCCTTACCTCGAAGAAAACCTCGTACAGAACTGCTTAGACGTCGCAATCCGTATTACAGATTATACCTTGGGAACGTTATCAGCAGTTCTAAAGGAATTATATCGACAGTAAAGGTATTTATTTTGGCTTCGGGGGATCGGCGCACTTCGGAAATGTTAAGAAAACGAGAAGACCTCAGGTGTGTTGAGTATATTTATAAACCTTAAACTTCCGGATGGTCTAGAAGACGTAACATTGCACTTTCCTTTGTTGAACCTTTAGTGACTTTCTGGTTTCGTTTCTGTAACATACTCCACCTCGAATTTCTACCTATTCTATTCTCATTTTCTGATATTTTTGGGCATTTTGTTTCCTTTTCAATGAATAAGGCTCTATGAAAGGAGAATAGAAACAAAACCGGTAACGCAATATGTAGTACAGATTATAAAGACGAAACATGGGCCTGAAATCTATGGGTTTCAGTTCGTTGCCAATTTCGATTCTTCTCTACTAGAAACGTTTCTCAAATATCCTTGTCGCCTCGCAACATCTTTATCATCTCTTTACAGCAGTAATAATCCACTCCACCAACAAAAGATAAGAACAGCGATCATGAAGACTTAACAATTCTCAGCCCAAGAGGCCCCTGAACGTATACGTCCTTCAACAATTTCAAAGGTCTGGACGACCTGTTCGACTTGGAATGCTTGCAGAGTTTCCATACATCCCTTCAAGGTGGGACTGCCCGGAGAACTTTTTATGGTCTTATTCTTTGCACCTGCGCCTAGAATTTTTCAGAAGTGCTTTAAGTTTACGGCAGTTCATGATAACAGGAGAAACCGGTGCTGGCACGCGTAAAACGTGGCAGCACACGGAACTGCTGTTCGTATGCATGCATGTGAAAACATCGAGGTTGACAGCGTTCATCAATAGGCACCTCGGAAGAACAGACACCGAGGGGTGTCCATCGTTGCCTTCTAGGCTGCTATATAGCTGATGATTTCCCGACCCCATATTGGTTAATCAGATAAACCAGTGAAGGATTCGCGTTCCGAGCTGCTCGGAATGCGTCCTCGTACCGTTCTGCTGTCAGGTAAACGCAGAATACATGAGCACTATGCGAAAGCATTTAGAAAATAGATGCGGCGGATGCATTTCGGACGCAACCTAAGCTTTAAAAAAAAGCTAACCACAGAGTGAATATATAACTGCGAGAAGAAAGAATGAAAAAACAAGAATGCTCGGAGTCATGAGAGTAAAAACACAGAAATAACAACATAAAGGAAGGAAAGAACCAAACCGGAAGCAACTAGAATAGTTGGTCAACAAAAAAGAGAGAATAAACAAAAAATACACGATAGTCTTCAGCAGAGACGAAAGAGGAGGCCAGAACGAGTGGTGTAACGCCATTGAGAAGGCGACTGAGTAAACAGCTTCTAGGATGGTTACAATAAAAGGATATAAAAGCAAGCGGTCTTCGGCACTTCTCAAGTCTTCCCGACTCGATGCAACAGGAAATATGACAAAAATCATAAAGTACGACTACACTTATTAGATACAGGCTGAGTACAAATGCGACGTTACCTCATCTCTTTCCTTTTCGTACCTCTGTTTCAACTCGACCATCGACGGGCACGTTCGACGACTCTCCGGCATAACCGGTGCTACAGCTGCTTCATACCAGCGCCGTTTATAGGGACGAGGATGTGGACGTATATATTTGCTCGAGACTGAACGCAGCGAAATGCTTAGCAAGTTCGACGAACGGCATGCACTGCTGCTTGCGAACGGTCGAAGCATACCTGCAGAGAAAATCGGCATTCCGAACGCATGCATCAACATTTTCCACACAAAGCACCAATAACCTAAGAAAACGGCGAAAGGCGGAAAAGAGTCTGCAGGAATGTCTATTGGAAATTGAGGTGTCTTCAGAGGGTTAGCGCTGAAGTTGCCGCCGATTAAGGCCTGCTTCCGTGCAGCATTATCATCGTGGTAAGCGAACGCCTTTTATCTCTTGTTAAAGATGCTGTAAGGAAGCAATAGCGCTCTGTGCTAAAACTGCGTCAGCTCGTGCTACATCAACGCAGCTGTTTACCTTCACAGGCGCAAGGAGAACATTTAACGGATAACTTGCAGCGGATGAAAGCGCATTGTATTCCTTCTTATGTATTTTCGACACTCGTCTGCTAAAGAATGTAGACTAGGACCAGGCTGGTATTTTGCAGCAATCTTTACAGGAATGGGTGCAGAGCAGTTCTTACAGGCTCTTGCAGCAGTCTTCATTTGCATTGGCAACGTAATCATCTCGAGTTGTGACGAGAAGACGCACCTCACATTTGCAGCACCTCTAGCAACGTGTGAAAGAAAATTCGAATTCATGAGCACGACTACTCCGACCGCAGCAAGTTCGCGAACACCTCCTCAGCTGCACTACGTTTGCTATCGGACAGCCCCAAGTAAATGCGACGTTATTGTGGTTATAACGATATTCGAAGGGGTGCGGGTGTATTTAGCGACAGCATACGCGCACAGAAGAGATACAGAGGGACCACGCACGTCCTCGGGGAGCGTCCCATTACTGGTCACTCAGCAGCAAAGCTGTTGCGGTGAATATGAGAATATACCGTGAAGAAACGAGATTTAAAAGTCGACTTTCAACACATTTTAATGAGCGTTGAATGCGCTATCGGATTCACGCGCTACGTGCGCTCTTCTCGTGCATTCGTGGCACTGTGCGCTTATTGGTGAACTGAATTCATGAAACGGTTTAATGAAGTGATCCAATCGCCCTTATCTGCATTAAACTCCACGAGTGGATCTTCCACGCACCGATTATGAATCCTTCAGTTCCACAGTTCCACGATTCCATCACGTCATTTCTTCCCCGTATAGGCATACCGATAACGGGCATTGAAAGTTCGTTTGATGATAATGCAGCAGCATTGCTCTCCGAGATAAACCAGTCAGGACTGTGACGGAAAAAACAGTTCAAATGCGATGTGCCCACGATTCGAAGAATTGCGAATTACATGGCAGGCGACCACAATTGGTTGCAAACGAAACCTTCAATGTAAGCAGTCGTTTGAAGTGCGCAGCTCTGGCCAGAAAAGCTAGTTCATAAGACGTGATGGGGATCGTAAGGTGGGCCTATCAGGAGCACTCGTTTCGAGCCACTAATCCAGAATGGCTGAATAATGTTTAGAAGAAGCACTTGCCTCACGTGCAAGTTACCTGTCCACCCACTTGTGTTCATTTCAAGTCGATTAAGAAACCAGGAGAATGAGCGACGGTGCAATCAGAGGTGATGAGAATTGTTTCTACACCCAGCATCATGGTAAGTGGTTTCTCCTATCCGAAGCGTTTCAAGGGCACAACCTGTTGAAACAAAGTTTGCATATTCGACAATGCAACCTACTATTAAGTCGACTAAAGCGGATTGGAAGCTTGTTAAGGGCATGAGCCGCGTGCAGTGCTCAACCTGCAGAAAGTTAATGGGCAACGCATTTTTGCACAGTGCAGCTAGGATGTTGAGGGTGGCTCCAAGCATGCTCATTTCGCAAAAGAAAAGCTCCTAGCATTGGAATGTGGCGTTAACATTAGACAGCGAGTGATCATAAGTGAGAGTAAGCAAATTCGAGAGATGTTCCTGAACAGTGCCACATATAACAGTGTAGATGAAGTTGTGTAATGGAAGATGGACGCAACGGAAATGCAATGGAAATGCGGATACTCTGCGTTGTGGGAACGACATTGGCTTAGTGGCTCCAGCGCTATGCTTCTACTTAGACGTCTATATGTGCATTGTGACGGATCGAGTCTGGTAAGGCTACTTCACTTCGAATACTTTAAACAACTGTAATTTCGTCGATTTCATTGTTCCCCCCACCGATACAGCTTCAATCAATAGCAATCCTGAGCCCTCCGCCTCCAAATAACTACATGTGGACGCCTCGGCGGGTCTTTTCCCATTGTCGCGGCCTGACGAGTGATCGTTCTAAGTCTTTTGATTACCACTGAAAGATTTACTTTGTCCATCTGTGGTCATTTAACCTGACTACGTGACTAGCCCACCTTAGTTTTCTTCTGTACATTTCTTCAACGATATCCTTCAGTGCAAATCCAGAACGAAACTTTTCACTCCTGGTGTGCTGAAGTTTGTTGATACTTTCCATTCGCCTTTCCTTTCCTTGTTTTCTTCAGCGAGTATGGTATTCCACGTTTCGCACCCTGACAGAAGAACAGAGATGGCCATCGAAGTGAAGAGTTTATCACTGCGTCGTAATAAATATCGTTAAGCTTGGTGAGTATCAAACAATGCGCTTTTTTTCATCTCGTAATTCCTGGCGCAAATCGCCGCTCATTTGCAGGTCTATTTTAAATGTACAAACTGTTCCGCAAGATCGATATTTTCACAAGCGAGCTTCATGGGAAACTAACGGCACAACGCATTTTTCATCCTTTCCATTTTGCATTTGCAAATGCAGAGCCCTGTTTTCCTGGCATCCTCGTTGGGCTCGTTCCTTGAATAGTGCAAGATTTTTGGGTCATCGACTATGAGTACCGCTTCGTCCGCGAAGAGGAGCGTTTGGAGTTATTTGCTGCCTACATTGAAACTATCTGTAGTCTTCATCTTTTTAAAGTCTCCTCCGAGAGCTGATAAGCATATCGGGACGCAAAAGCCCCCGTGTTTTGCGCCTCTTCCGGCCGACAAGGATACTTCGAAGAAATAGCTCGTCTGTCTCGATAGACGATACTCCTTACATCCTTTTCCTCGCCATCTCATCAAACATAAACAGCACATCTCTAATTTCTTCCACAACAACCTATCAAATGAAGTAGCACTAAACTCGCGATGTTTCAAGACATGTAGAGGATCACTTGATAAGTGCTCATAAATAACGCAACGTAAAACTTGCGGTAATTATATAACCTCTTTTCGCCATGACCCCTACCATGATTGAGATTTCGGATATTTGCTTCACATCTCTAGAAGAGCCCCGCGATCATGTCGAGAAGCAATACCTATTGGCCCCTTCGAGGCGGCGGTGGGGTTTCGATAATTCGCCGAGCGATTGTTTTCCTAAATCGCTCGCACATGTCAGCAGTGTCAACATACATCAATCTCTATAACGTAGGTACTTCGAGTTTTCAAATTACGCCAGTTGCGTGTCATATAAGAAATTGATCCTGTGGAAAGTGCGTATATGCTTATGACGGCTGTGAAGCGGTGAAACACTAAGTGAGGTTGCGAGATGAAGTAAAAGATGGTAACCGCTAATCTGCAGAGTTAATTTTGAAGTGACAAACAGTGGACTGATGATAAAAAAGTCGACGTAGCAAAGAACGTTGCCCATAAGTGTAATAGCGCTTCGTTCTGTGTGGGTAAGCTGGAGGACGGTCACCATATAGGGTTTACTATGAGCTTTCGCAGTTATCTCTTCTGTGGCCACTTCCGCCTTCCAACCCTCACCAACTTGTTGGCAGGTTTCAGGTTAAATGCCGCCTCTACAGAAGCGTTCTTTCCCAGCAAATAATCATCTAAGAGAACTTCGTAAAGCTTATGTGAACAAACAATAAGTGGAAGTTCCATTTGATCAGACATAAAACATTTTGATGCTTTCATTTACCAGCCAGAATCATTTATAGTGCGGGAGACCGTTCTTGAAGCGGTTTTCTCATTTAGAAATAATGAATATCCATAAAGCTTCCTTGCTCATCTTTTCCTTAGTCGTTTCAGCTTGCAACACCATCGTTTGCCTATTCAGGCGTATGAATCAAATCAAAACCGTGGAGATTCATAAGGGTATTCATGCTTCAAACCAGTATGCAACAGCCAGAATTCCTCGCTAATAACATCCAACACTGTTAACCGTTTGATATCGCACGGAAATATGACGAAAACTGCGAAGTGCTGCATCGAGTTGTCGCTTAAAAGCTGCTGTATTTCTCCAAGCAGTCAAGTTTTGATCATTTTTGCAACAAAACGACGAGTTCGACGAATATCTTACGCTTTTCGCACATATTTGTTCCGCACCACTATCCCATACTTACCGAAAAAAATAGCACCATTAGCACAAGTCACTTCTCCCAAGATTCCCAAAACCAACCGTCCTTGTTGGCAGCCAATCTGCAAATGGAATCCCACATCGAGTAGATTGGACCATGCACGTCAACGTGTGTGGCGCTGTTGCAGTTTTTGCACTTCAGCGCCGCTGCTGCATCGAACCATTTGCGTCGCAACCCAATGGAACGTAAACACCACAGCTTCTTAGGAATTGCTTATTGGCTGCACTTTCATGCGAAGACAACAGGGCACATTAACGATAGTCAATTAAAAAAGCACCTCCAATAAAATGAAATATATTTTGAAGTGCTGAATCATAAATGCTTTGAAAAGGTGTGCCTTTCACGTTGATTGCACCAACGTCGTTGCTTGTTCTACGAAGCGAACTGTGCAACCATTGCGCAAAACGGTGGAAAATCCTCTGCGCCTGTCTACGATATGGATTGACCTTTCAGTATCGTGAACAAAATTCCGCGAACTTAAAGAAAGTCTGCTAAAGGCATAATATCAATTATGCGGACGCCGAACTGAAGTTCATTTGCAGCAAAATCCACAGCGAAAAAGAATGTCATCGCCATTTCTTCCCGCATCGGAGCGAGCCAGTGAGTCACCATATCCGCCACAAATACGTCTTTCAGATGTCAGATGAAGTCACTGCAGCATACTAGCTTCATTCAAACCCAAATGTACACGAAAACTGCGGCTTTTCAAAAATTGCTAGCCCATCCTTAGTTCTATGCGAAATCAACACAACCCAACAACATGAACAATGTGAAGGCGCTCCGATAAAAGCAGGCACTTTCTAAGCAGCCTCGAATATCTCCCTCCTAGGAGGGGAATTTCAAGGGCACAGCGTGTCCCTCCCTCCATGTGAAAATCACCACACATGAAGGAATATGATTTATCGCATTACACGTTCCCCTTTCCTTCCAGCAATGGTGCTCTTCTGTGCACTAGCACAGACACTTGCACGTGTTTTCAGTGTTTGTAGCTTGAGAAGTTGCCGAGTGGAAGTGGGACTTCCCCCTCCGGAAAATGTTGCATATGGTCCAGCGCATGCTTTCTGCTTTCTCATTGATTCAGCTGCATGGTGAGTTTAGAGCGCTGTGGATAGGTATCCGGATAAGGCTGACAGCGAAAAGCGACCTCATCATTAAAGAGTAGCATCAATTATGATGCTACTCTTTAATGATGAGGTCGCTGTTACACTTCTACGTTATTTCTCCACTGTTATATTTAGCTCTGAAAAAGACGCGGCTTGCAGAAAGACGTCTGCTGCACTTGCCATTGCCTCATCTGGTAATGGATCAGCAAAACAAGCGAATTTCCTTGAGTTCAAATTTTCGCGGCTGATCGAGGCATATTCCAAAGTGGTGGAAAAAGGACTTCTGGAGATATTTCATTGTTCTTGATAGGATAATGGACAAAACCAAAGAACAAATCAATTCCGGCGATTTTATCAAAGGTGACTCCCGTAGTTCTATAAGGAGAAACATCTCATTACGTGTGCAGCGTTTCCAACGTTGATTTGCATAATTCTATCTTGAAAAATGCCATAAGAAAAATGAAAGCTCTTATTTGAATGAATCTTTTCACTGGGCACAATTCATCATTCAAATTAAAACACATTCTCGCTTCATCTCACCGTTCTCTCGAATTGACTTTCGTTTGTGTTTCAGGTCGATGACTGCTGGTTACGAATTATGAGGAGGTAAGAGCGCGTAGCAGTGCTCTCTCCTCCCACCTTTGTACAGGGCTGCAAGCAGAAGTCGTGCACGGAGTGTTAGTAGAGGCGCACATGCAGTTATCTAACGAAGCAGTCGTAGAAGGAAGTGACGAACGATGATGGATCGCGCAATATCTGCGGTATTCTTTATGTGGGTCACAACAACGCATATGATAATTGTTTCGATGCGTTAAGATTTGGCAATTAAAATAATTTCGCGATTATTAACACATCAAAGGGTTCTGAGTTCGGCTATTTTTGAGAGGATTGATGGGGACCCGATAAGGAAAACGTAGAAATATCTTAATCCAAAGGACGATTCGTATAAGATGGTCGCCGTCTGAAAATTAAGACCGACAATAAATTCGTTAAAAGCCGCATATATCCAACTGCGAGATGGTGCAGTTTCATTTCGGTGCTAATAAATTCCCATGAAATGTGCCGCTATAAAACAGCGCTTTTTGGAAATCGTCATAGTCACCAAATTTGGCAGTCCCCGCTTCATTAATGCAGCAGTTGCAATTGGTCGACAAACAGACATACCACATGCGTGCGCTTACGCCCAGACGTGATGTTCATAAAGTGTGTTTTGAAGGGAGTAAATATGCGAAAACGTTACGACATTTTACGGAAATTCATAGAACGGAATGAGTGGTTTAACGGAGGCGATGAGCCGGATACTGCATCCACTTCGATATCGCAAACCTTCGCATGTGACATTCAATTTTCCGCTACTTTAATCATTTGAGGCGTTTTTCCTATTCTTACACGATGTGCAGTAAGCGTAAAAAGCCACAAAAACTAAGATTACACTGTCATTCGGCATTTATTCACGAGAAGTACCGCCGATCTGTAGAGTTTTCCACCACGCAAAAATTATATCTGCTAGCGATATTTCGACATCCAAACGCCGAATCCTTAAGCGTCGTTCATATCAATAGCTCTATGTAAAAGACTACTGAATACAGCAGTCAGTCAAGTGCTAGAGCTTCATGCGGCGTTCCAATTCACTTCGATTGTAATTCGCTTTTATTTTAACCACTACTACGTTTTCTCAGCTTTTCTAAGCATTTGTTTTTATTCGCCTCTACATTTACTTGATCTTTCTTGTGCATTTCTCTCTCCGTTTCACTGGAGTGCTGACTTTCACTTCCGTTCGCAGTAAATGGATTTTTCGTCATCTCTTCCATTGCTCGTTGATTGTGGATAGACTCCCTTGCACATTCTACTGAGATTAGGTGAAATAGAAACGCATTGTTGTAATCATTTGGCAGTAATAGTATATCCATAATATCACTACTAGACTACTACTAGTGGCCATAATACTTCAACAGTAAGAGTGATAATGGCGTATTATTAATGGAAGTAATTGTAAGCTGGCAATGCTACGGCATTATTAATCATTCCCAAGTGTGATTCGTCAATTTCGGCCCACTGTCCGTGCAAAACGCCGATGAATAAATAGACGCTACGTTTGCACTGAAGTTGCTGAGCTGCAGACTTCGTTGATCCGTGCTGTGAGTTGATCTTGATCGCTACTGTTTATCCGGTCAGCTAACAATTCCTTCATCACAAAATACAGACATTCCGCCTCGTTTCAACGCGATGGGGAGTGAGGAGCTCGGATTTGCTGCGTCGAAATGTGTTTTTATTGTGAGTAGTCCTGAAACGAAATGAGGTTTACGATATTTGGATTGGATGCTCTCCGCAAGGCGGCAATTTTAGCGGCTTGAATTCGAATGCGACGTGGTAGCGTCCTCATGTTGTTTGCTTAGCGTCTGCAGTCCACTTTTAAGCTTTGAAGTGTCGTACCGTTTAGAAGTAAGTCGAAGCATTGCACGTTCGTTAGGTCATGTCACTCGTCGAACATCCAGCTCGTGCTTGAAGGGAGAAGTGACATACAGGTGCGTGTTTCGTATCAATCAGTTGAAGTGGGCATGCCACCAGTTACTCACAACGTTTCGATTTCACTCGAAATGCTCTTTGCGCTGAGGATTTAGTTCGGCTATACAATAGCTGGAACATTTATTCACTTCAGGACTTGCTCCTTAAGGCCTTATTTATTGGGATACAATGTTCGATTTCCAATATAGGAAGGTGTGGGTGCGCCTGTTCACAGTGAAGACGATCGTTCGTCTCCGTCACAATTTTTTTAGGCGGTCATTATGTATGAAGCTAGGAGCAGAGTGACTTTTTCCAGTCGTATTGAGGATTGTCGTGGTGAGCAGTTGCAGTCGCGACGCATCAACGCAGAGTCGACAATTCAGCTAGTTCACGATGACGACAAGTATCGGCGTCTCTATACCTGCAGAGGTGCTGCACACAACTGACAAAAATACTGCAACAGGACATATAAGGCAAGCAGAGATCAAAAGTGCGGGAAACGATGCGTGGACTATTGATGATTTGTTTTCCTCAGTGCATTCAGAGTTTGCTGTAATAAAAGGGAAGGCCTTCAGGCAGTGTTTTGAATCGAGTAGAGAGGTGCACCTAAGGAGTGCTGTAATATAAGCCGCTCACCTGACCAGAGGACAGTGTTGTAACCTATAGATGTAAGCTTCATCGACTGACCAACAAATACTCTTTGCTTCATGAGCAAAGCTGCTGGCTGATGCATACAGGGAAAGAAGCCGACAATATGAAGTGGTGTTCGTTGAGGCAATTCTTCGCTAATTCAGCAACACTTATCGAAACGGAAGAAAGCGCTCGTTATATTTTTTGGAAGCATTTTATAGGTAAATCGTCGTGGAGATCATTCCTTGCATTAGCCTTTCTTACATTCAGGTATAAACGTAAATACACTATCTCATCGGGGCGACAGGTTATAAAAAGAATTCAGAAGTCTAGAAAGAAAGATGTTCTGGATGGTATGAGGGCGGCAAAGTGACGGATGATGAGTACGTCAAAAGAAACATGGAGGCTCATTGCTTAGGTATATTGTATTCCTTTTTCGTTTACAACAGATGCGTTCGCCGTCTGCTTAAATGGCTCTTTATTTCGGCGATTGCTAAAGATGGAAATAGAAAATTCGTATTATTCATCGTTTCCTTAAAGGTTTGGTCGTTGGCGTATGGACGAGGATCAAGAAGTAAAAGGTATGGTCTAGGATCGAATTTTATTTCCCACTTGTCTTGATCGTTTTATTGCTTTACGTTTACTCGAGAATTTTGTTAATCGATTATTAGACCAGTCGCCGAGTGGTGCTCGTTTTTCTCAGTACCCATTCCTTGAAGTTTTTCAAGTGTGGGAAGCGTTACGACAGTGGAAACCGTGTTGAAAACATCAATTTCTCTCGCTTCTTGCAATTCTTGAATAAAGATTCAACCCGTCACTTCAGCGTGTCTAGAAGATGTGTTCTTGCCTGTTCTTTTTCTTTGCGAACACTGAATTGTCCACGTAGTAGGTCAATTCGTTTCCTTATTCCAGCCGATGCGCTGTATTCGATCTGTCCTCTAGGTGATCCCGCAGATTGGCATTATAGTCGAAGTTCTGCATCGATTGGCACTCGTTTTTTTGGTGAAGTCATTAGCCGTCAGTGAGCAGTTCTAGGAGCGTGTTTGTTCTTGATCCCATTAGATGCGTTTAGAAAGGATTTTCTGTTGTTAGGACGTTTTGCGTATAGTTTGTTATTCGCAAATAAGAAATCATATAAGGGGTGTTATTCTTAATTGCAACCGATTGCATTGTCGGAAAGTGTTGTGATATGTGCGCATGTACCACCTTCTTGCAGTATGGTGCTGTTTGTCCGTCGCATTGGTTTGTAAGTTGTTCTCTTCGTTTGCAAGTTGTCGACCTTCTTCCGTTACCTGCACTCGTTGCATGTTTCACCTGTGCTGTAAGGAAGCATCCTTGTTGAATCCGATAAACTGCCGTCGCTTTATCCACCGATAGGGTAATGAAAGATCGTTTTATTGACAGACATCGTCGTGATATTTTCAGCATCACGTGAACGCTTTGAATTCTGTGTGGTCACCCTAATTCTCTTTTCTGGCATTAATGTCTTTTCTGTGGAATAAAGAAAGGATTTTTTCTTTGAAGGATACCATTAGCAACAATTTGCATTGTATCTTCAAAAAGGGTCGGCAGTATTTCTTTGCTCTACTTACTAATAAGAAAACATTTTATCAATGTCCATATTGTTATGCAGTAATCACCGTCCTTAGCAAAGACGGCGGCGATTGTTTTAGCATTTTTGTTTGGTGTCTTTGCAGCCGTGGACCCACTGCTCGCCAACGACCGACGCTGGCAAGTGAGGGAAAGAAGTTAGTTTTATTTTTATCTAGTCCTATTGATCAGTACAAAATTGAAAGAGTTGATATGGCGAAGCCTTTTACCATCTTGATAAAGTTGCATTGGAAGTTAATTTTTCTAGCAGTGCAGTTAAACCAATGCTTCTCAAAAAAGAGTAGCTAGCTTATGAATCATTCAGCTGCTTTGAAGTAATGAAATATGTTGAAGGGGCAAGTCAAAATAATCGCCTCACTGACTGTTGGAGTTGTGGGAACTTGATATATAATATCGTTATAGGTTTCCGGGTTAACACTGAAAGCAGTCAACTGAGGCAGCGAGTGTGCGCAGGCTTTCTCCTCCCTTTATGAATTATTACTATAGTTACTTCAATTATTACTTCAAGGATTTTATAAATCCTCGGAGGTGTTACTGACATTTATGAGGCTTTCAGGTTTGGAGGAAGAATGTTTCGTCTGTGCACTAGATGATGACGGCAACGTCAGTATGGGAGGTGAGCAAAAGAACATCAAAGAGGAGTTATGGAAGTGCAGTGCTTGCAAGACCAAGTTTCACCGCACGTGCTTTCTCTCGTTTTGTGAAGGTGGGTGAATTGTATTTCCAACGTCGAAGTGGTAAAGTGCCTCTTGTAAATTATGTTGCACTATTAGTATGTGCAACAAAAGTTTCCGTTTGATTTCATCTAGAAGCAGCAAATGCGCAAAAGAGTTTTCCGTATTTCACTTTCGAAGCCGCGAAATAACTTGAATCTAATGCTCCATGTCTGAAAATCCTCGTTCTCCCAAAATACCTTCGACTGGGATGCACTGTTTACTCGGAGTTTGCATTATATGAGTACCCAGGTATGATAGATGCAACGCTGGCTTCCATCCTTTCGGAATGAGAACAGCGGAGGCGGTAGCGGTAGCGGATAACGTCTTCCCTTCGATACCATATCGATGGAACTGTTCAACTGGAGATTGCTGAGGTCTATTGTGATTGAATTGATAATTATGCAACGACGGGAAGCTTTGTTTATGGTTCTGCGTGCTGTAACCCTGTAAAAGTATTTGCACTAGTAGTTCCGTCGTCTTGCGCCATGAATAGTTTGCTTCAACATCTTTTCGGCTCATTCCACAACTCCATCGGAAATGAGCGGTTTCATTGCATAAAAGGTGAAGTTGCTATTTGTAAGGTTGATTCTTGCAGAATAGAGGCTAGTAGATGAAATCTGCATTGAAGGTCATTCTCGTTCGTTGCATCCTAACGCGTCGTCGAAAAGACTTCACTTTTAAAAAGTCCTCTCAACTACGACTCTGGAATATTTTTCATTTCCTTTCTTTGTTCAAGTCCTATTCTGCCAAGCCTTTATTCGGGTCTTTCTAATAATTAGCTTTGACATGCATAGGGGAAAGATGGCGACGTTTGCTCCGACGCAGCCCTTGTACATTAGTGAAGCTGTGATAATCACAGTGGTGTAACGTGATAGCTTTGACATGTTGATGGTAATTTTAAGAAACCACTTAAAAAGTCATGGTTCCCTCGGCTGTCATGCCCTGTGTGGTTGCAGGTGATTTTGTTCCTCGAATGCATATACTGGATGCAGCTGGTGATCCATGCATTGATATGAATAAAGCAAAGAAGTGGTTATGTCCACAGCATGAATGCAACTTCTGCAATCAAGAACTGCTACGCACCAGATCACAGATAGGTGTGTTTCGATTGATTGCTCATTGGAGGTGTGTGCCACCATTTTCTAGTGCTAGACCCACGTCGATGACAGCAGTTCTTTTAATGAGTAATTCATTTTAACGAATAATTCATAGCACAGTGTGCGGTACGGGTGAATATAATTGCGCTCAACGAATAGAAACGTAAGATAGTTGATTCACATGCTTGTGTATATTTCCCACTGCAGAGATGTCTTCTCGCCGCGAAAAGAAGCTCAGTGGATGCATCCTCGCTCACGTTATTTATTTATTATAAGCATAAAACTTTGTGATAGATGTTGTGCAACTACGAGGAGTAGCTAATAGGTGTTACGCTTCGTCGCCATGAACTTCAACACGCAGCAGCAGGCATGTCGAGGATTCGAAGAGTGTAGTAAACGTTTGTACGCACTTTTAATGCTCACTGTTACAGGACAGTTCATTAGCTGCGTCAGCTGTGTATTTGCATGGCACAAGTCATGCGTTATTATCGGCTCACACCATATCGATCGTCACAAGGATCGCTATGTGTTGTGTCCAAGACATGCAGAAGTCAATAAGAGCTGTGCCAGAAATACACCGTATTGTGTCAAATGTGACCGTTCTTCCGGTGAGTTCTTTCGATGTCTCTCTTCTCTTCTTCTAGTGGCGGGTTTTGTTGTTGTGAACGATTGACGAAAAGAAAGTGTTCTTTTTTATTGTGAAAACACTCGGGTTCTAATTTACATTACATGATCGACACGTATATGGGAACGCGGCGATGTTTTCGTCACAATATACCCCACCATGATAGAACTTGTCTTGGCGCAATAAGCATGGTGCTAGAGTGCGTTCACGAGGAGTTTTTTGAGAAGAGAGGTGAAGGATGAGCAGCGCAGCGGCTTTGATGCAAGAATGAGCCGTGGCTTTCACCTCTTTAAAAATCTTAATTTCTGAAAAAGTTTCTTCGCTTCATTGCTTGTTCTAGCACACGGCAAGACAGCCTTCTCCATCATGTCAGCCCCTATTCTGATGTGAAGTGATCCGATGTTGTTGTTCAGCGTGCCTTGTTGTAATTTATCAAATTGGATTGACGACCGAGTTCCAGCTTTAAGTAAGCGTTCGGTTTTTGCATGGGTGAATTGCTGTTGTTTGCGAAATTACTCGGCATTTAAGGCATGGATTCATGCGTTCGTTTTATGTCGGTTTTTAAGGTAAAAAACTGATCCTTCGGTGTAGTCTTTGCATTCGCTCATACTGTGAGTGCTACTTCGAAGGCTTCACGGAAACGGACAAAGTCGAAAAGTGTCTGGAATCAACTCGAGGTGAATTTGTTTGTGATACATGTCAGTATCACGACTATCCACGAATCGGCGATTACGTCCTTGCGGCATCAAGGGGCTGGTTAGTGCTACTTTTTTTTAGCGTGATTGTCGACATCTTTTTGTAGGTGAATCATATGAGGGAAGCGGAAGGGGATATATTCACTTGAGTGTGTATTGTGTATAGCAAAGATAATGTTGTTTGTAAGTTCCGAGATTATTGTATTCTTTGTTGTTGTTGTTTTTTGCGTTTCAACGGGCTGTGCACTCCATTAAAAGAAACCTTTTCATTGAGCGGTTTATAGTCTTAGTGGAACTCATGCACTGTTGTTAGGGGGTCGTAGAATTTATTTGATCAACATTCGGGCAGATTGTTAGGGTGTTTTTACCTCTACAGTAGCAGTGGTTGTAACAGGGACGAGAGAGAATTGTGGTTTACTTTTTCCCCTTTCATTCGGGTAGACTAGAAATCATAGAAAATAATGAAATGAAAGTCACTACTCAGTATCAGTTTTTTCGGCTCAGTTTATTTTCCCCATTTGAGAAATTTTTGATATTCTGTTTGCGTTTCTTCGAAGTTCCTTTAATTCACTTTCTTAAGGAGGCACTAACATCGCTGTGATTGCTTTGTCTTGAAAAAGTCTGCCTTACTCGATTTAACCTAATAATTCTCACCTTGCTCATATAG
This sequence comes from Parascaris univalens, assembly GCA_037576465.1. NCBI lineage: Eukaryota > Metazoa > Nematoda > Chromadorea > Rhabditida > Ascarididae > Parascaris > Parascaris univalens. Next base: position 76,736,024 of record CM075173.1, on the reverse strand, counting down.
CCTTATCTTAGAAAGTGGTTCTGCAAGGAATGAAGATCGAATGTGTGAGGCAAGTTTCGATTCGTTTGCAAGATCCCACTTTTATTCTTAGCTTGTTGTTCCGGAATCTTGATTTTATTTTGCAGTTTGTGGCCTGCAAAAACGCTTCACGCAGATTTGTTGCCGACAACTCTTTTGAATAATGCAAAGCTGGTGGAGCGATTGCGTGAGGTTAGCTTTCTAGTTAATATTGCTTTCTTTTTTTTCAGTTTTCAGTCATAAGTGCAAGCAGAGAATACAGCGTTGTGTAGAAAGTAAAGGGTAGGGGAGAGGAAACCATTTTCCTTTTTGAGCGTTGATCAAAAACATCCACATTCCGGGTGTTTGAAATTGTAAAGAAAAGTTGGAGAAAGAAGTGTGGCAACACTGAGTTTTCACCACTTTGTAGTGTAGTTTCGAAAGCGATGTTAAGTGCACATTTTCCCGCATATTTCGGCCTAAGTTCAGCTCTGCCAAACCGCCGAAGTCTGACATGTAGGTTGCGCAGAGTTGGTTGCACTACATCCTCGGTTATCGCGACAGCTTTCTTTTCGTTTGTAGATCTTTGATTTGACCTCAGCGAGCGGCACGCGCTTTGTATTTGATGTCCACTGTATAACTGCCGGAAGAGGGGAGGGGAAGGGCTCGGCGTTGGCTTATTCATTAGGATTGATATCGTAGTGAATAGATCAGATGGTGAGATTTGAAAACATCTCGTAATTAGTTCCAGAGGTTTTTGAGCACAAAAGCGTTGAAATTTATCTTCGTTTACCGCACTTTGACGTATGCGAGAAGTCGGTTGGCCTTTCGAAAAACGCTCAGATTTTCAGTCATTTCTTTGGGGGTAGAGGTGTTCAACTCTCAGAATTGGTTGTAAACGTGGCTGTTATTCGTGCTGAAATATTCTATCAAACAAAAAATATTGTCGTTTTATATAGAGACACACAGCCATCTTTGTTTGAATCAAGTTTATTTGAATAAACTGTTTGTGAAGACACTACTAATTGTAACTGTTCAAACATCACTCATTCAGTCTTCATTTCTTTATACGATGTTTCTCCAAAACAGTAACAGTAGGGTTACCGTGATCAGAATAAAATTTTCCCTCTTTATTTTTTTCTTTTGTTAAGTCTCCAAGGTTTGCCCCATTCAGCAGGCTATTCTATGACTGAAGGAGTTTTCAGGTAATCCCTTCTCTGCTCCACCTTTCCATAGTTTAAGGAAGTTCGTATTGACGTGGGTGTCTAGACTTTTTCATTGAAACGGTCTTCAAAAATTATAACGTTTGCAGCCAGGTTACGTGCTTGTTCAGTGGATCGAAGGGCTTGTAGTGCCAAATTACGACGCCATTTCGTTTCGAGATATGGTCGCATTTCCAACGTCTATGAAGTGCCCGGTATGGGCCAAATTCAAAGCACACAAGAACATTCAAGATGGTAAGTTTGAAGCAAAGTTTAGAGAAGGTGAATGTCGAGGAGTTCATAGTTTGAGCTGTTATTGTGCCATCGAACTGATTTGGAAACGATGGCGACTTCAAAAAAGCACCATTTCATGCACCTCATAAAACGGTCACTCGGAGAGCTGATGCTATTCCTCGGAATACTGTTGGGAGGAAGGGAAGGAATTTCGTCTTTATATGATGCGCATGCGTTCCATCTACGCATCTGTTAACATTTTCTCATTATGGGGATTAATTTGCATTTCAGCAGTGAGGGCAATCTATGACAGCAATGAGATCGTGACCGGTGTGGATCGACCGTTGCCTGATGAGGTGAAGCACATGAAAGCACCCCATTATAGAAGGATTCAAGTATGTATAATTTACAGTTATTTTTCCAGGATATTACTAGTCAGTAGTTCTTCTCCGCAGTTGTTAATGTTCACTCTGTTTAAAGCAACTCTTGAAGTGAACCATCAAATTTTAAGGAAACAAAGTAACTGTTTCACTAAAATTATGTTGCATGCGGTAGACGCTTATGCTTTTCACGCTCATTGTGCCGGTGACTGTAAAATATGTGCTGTCAAATGTGTCGCTGTGTTTATCGATAGTAGAGAGTTGATTTTTCTTTTAGATTGCCCTTTGTTTTAACTAAGGTGTGAAGCAGGTCTCCCAGCATTTCGCTTTTAAAATACGAGTATCAGAGGGTTTTCACACCAGAATACCTTTGGGAGGCAAAGTATTTCCCTATTTTCTGCCTTCATCTCCTCTCCGTGTTGCTGTGAAGCAAGCACTCATGAAAAGAACAAAGTGGGTCGCATCATCATTCGAGCTGATAGTTGACAACCGGATCGACTGAAAGAATTCTTTATTCTTGAAGGCGCCCTCCGAATTATGATGAGTCCGAATTATTGTTTGCCCATCTTTAAGATACTAATTTTACATTCAGAAAATTAAAGTAACGATTGAGAGCGGAATTTTCCGAGATGATAGGGGTGAATGGTAACCGTTTCATTATATCACTCATTTAAGTTATTGTATATGTGAATCATAAGAGAGTTCATATAGAGAACATCACCTTAGGTGAACATCAACGGAAGACTCGCGAAGTCCGCTGCGGATGGGCTTGGTCAGTGCAACTGTGGGGTGGTGAGTGGAAATCGATGCTCGCCAACACATGGATGTCTGAACCGATCAACTCACGTCGAATGTCCTAAAGTTAGTAACAGCGCACCGATAGAACTTCTTATTCAAATATGCATCCCGTTTGTCTTCATAGTGTCTCATTATGCCATCCTCTGAGATGGACTTGAATTGACTGTGGCTGAGTATTACAACTGTGGAAAATCGAGCCATTGCTTGACAAGATTCAGTGAACGGGATTTTCCAGGGTAATTCCTGTTCCGGTTCATGCAAATGTAATACCACATTTATATAGAGGTTGCCTCCTCCTTTCTGTCTTACTAAGGTTGAAATAGAGTAGGGGTCCATTAATAGTGGAATGTCGCTGTCAAGATTCGGGGCTCTTAAAGGTAGGGTGGAATTCGAGTCCCTGATGTTTTCAGCTCTTAATGAGTGTGACATTGTAGCAGCTTCAATAGTAGCACTCTGATAGCAGCTTTCGAGATCCCCAGTCTTACCCTTCAAGAAGTCTTTGACTCCACTTTGGCGTGCAGGTAGCCGCCGTTTTTGTTAATTGCAAAAATTCTGGGCAAAAGTTACGCTGCTGTTATCGAGGTTTGGAACATTTAAAGAGTAGGATCAAGTACTCCGAAGGTCAGCATCTCTGAGATTTTCCAGGTGTCAAATGTTAGTATTATCAATATTGGAGGCTGCGAAGTGCAGAAGGAGAGTGAAGCATCTGCTTAAAGATGGAACATAATCTGTAAACCGAAGAGGTGGAATGCTGCTTTGTAAGAAGTTAATGCTGTCAGCCTCGTCATCAGGAAGGGCTAATTCAGCGGTGTTCATCTGTGAAGTTTTTATGTTGGTGCACCAGATGGGAATGGCACTAAGAAGTTGCAGTCCATTCTCATGCTGCGTTGCCATGTTATAGAAAATATTGTCTTAAAAGAAGGGAAATCAAGAAAACAGTGAAAATGCAGCTTTCATGCCATCTGATGCTGGAAACAAGTTCATATAATTGAGAAGTAACCTCACAAATGACCGCATAATCGTTACGATGTTTGTTTGATCTTGAGGACTTATGTTTGCTTAATTACCCGCAGTAGTCATGCTGAGCGACCTGAGGTCTTTGATGCGCCAAGTTTTATTACAGTAGCTGATATTGGTGCGAGTAAGTTTTTGTACTTTTTTAAAGATTAATTCTGAACTTTCTGTAGTCACTTTCTCGCTCAAATTCTGGTCTCTTCTTTTCTCTTCACTTGTAAACAATTGTTTCTTCCAATGATCTAAAAGAGGTTCACCCATATTGCTTTCCACACGCCGATTAGAATTAACATGTGCCATAGAAGGACAGAAAATTAAGGGAGGGAGGAGAATATGCTCATCTGTTTTTATGAATTATCGTGGCGCCCAAATTCGCGCACTTCCCTAGCTTTTCTTCGTGCACATTATGCGAAGCTTATAACTTAATTCTTAGTCAAATCGATTCATCCTCGTTAGGAGCATTTCAGCTAACTCACTTGCTCAGGAGTCAGTTTTTTCCATTTTCCCCCGGTGATGCGACTGTTGTAAATTTGAGGTTCAGAGCTGAGTCGTTACCAGATGTCTTGCTGATTCAAATAGGCGTTTCTGTCATTTGTATATCATCAAGAAGCAGCACGAGGAGCAGATGTTTGTTGATATTCTGTTTGCCAAAATTGGCCAGTCGTTGTGACATCTCGAAAAAATTCATTGATCAGACATTAGACCCATCCGTATTCTAGTTGATTCAGCGAACAAATGGTTGTTAAAGAAATCTCTTAGTTGTCAATGGTCTGATCATCGATGATGTAGTGATGAGGGTTGGATAAAGAAGCAAATGACGTGGTTGTTTGGATGGCTAAAACAGACTGGTTGAGCGGGGTTAGGGAAGTCAACATTTAGATGTTACCAGTCGATGTGTTTATTGCAGAACTGTGACGAACTGTTCGCTGGGGCACATCGGCAAATGAGTTCTCGCAATTCGCGCACTCGAGAGACTGCGAAAGTGCGTCTATTCAGTGCTGAAAAGCAACAAACGGGTGTTTGTGTGAACAACTTCCTCCGCAATCATAAACGAAGTGACGACGATGAATGGATGGAAGAGAGGCGAACGACAAACAAAGGATTCGGAGTATTCGCAAAGAAATATATCCCAGCGGTTTATATTCGTATTCTCTCCCTGATTAATATCACTTACGCTAAAAAATTTGTCTTTCGAGCATTACTCCTAGTCGAAGATGTAGCCGGGGTGCTAGAAGTAAAAACCATTTCACCTCGTAACCTTCCCATCTGCCTTTCTATTCTCTGGTATAATAACATTGGACCATCTACTGGGTTATTAGTCGTCAACGATGTTACTTGTGATTAGGTAAATGTAATGCATGTTTACCATTTTTTGCGTGAGAAATGACCTCTTAGCACATAGTTGTGCACTGCATGGGCAGTCAACTTCATCGTTTCAGGAAGTGATCTGCAAAATAAGTTTTTGATGAGATTGCGTGAGATATTTTTGGTGGACTTATTTCTCATGAAGAGTTTCAAGGAAGATTGTTTATTGGCAGGTTAATCGCAGTTGTCTTCAGGGTCAAGAACTCACAGAGTATGTGGGTCGAGTGATGCCAAGGGACGAGTATTTTGAGCAGTTGAACTTCATTGGGACGTTTAACAATCTCGAGATGTCCTATTTCGGTATGCAAATCACCAACGAATTTTATGTGGATGCGCGTAACTGTGGTAACATGTCGAGATCAGTTAACCACTCATGTGAGCCAAATTGCAAGGTGAACGCGGTTACGGTACGTTAATTTTTATAAGCCATATGTTAATGTTAAAGCTGATAGTGTTGCTAAGTTGGCTCTGTCGCCGACAGTAAATGGAATAACGCTTGTCGTATTGTGACACCACGTTGGGATGCCCGCTTTCGCTACAAGCGGCAATGCACGCAGATCTGTACATCCTCGCAGAAGACTGAAAAGTTAGTGCTGCTGAATAACCTGAAATGGTAATTTCCAGATAAAGACGGGAATATTTTTCTGATCTAGTGGGTCGTGAAGACGTCGGCGCTAAAATACTTGTGCAGAAAATTTGCACAAATTACAAGAATTAGCTGACGCGGTTCAATAGCATAACGTTTTTGATATTTTTGATGAAAGAAAGAGAAAATTACTGGAAGCGCCCATTTTGTGATATATGATTTCAGGTCGATGGAGTTTATCGCCTTAAGGTCTCTGCACTTAAGGACATCGCAGCAGGTTTGGAGCTAACTTGTTTCTTGTTTTTTTTTTTTGTTTTTCCTCTCTATCTCACTCATGAATGATGGAATGGATGAGAGTGTAGAAAAGGTTCTGAGCTTTTCGATCGTAATTCAGAAGTTTCACAAAAGCGCCGCTTTATCGTTCTCAAGGAAGAAAAGAGATTGACCCAGATTTATAGAATTTTAAGAATTAATGAGCCATTAAATGGCAAATAGACTTTTGGTAATTCAAAACTTCAAGTTTTTTTTTTGTCACGCAGACATCAGATAACGAAAATTCGAAAATAAAGGGATCCAAAAGCACTAAATTTTCGTCGTTTCATATAGGTCAGTTTTCCCCATTTTCTGTGCATATAAGTGGATGATCGTTAAAGTTATCTGCTGGCGGAAAATACGTCAGTAAGTTGCGAAGGCTTGAAATTTTTTTAGTAGTCGTAGTTAAGTGTTCGTAGAGAGTGAAAAGAAAAAATAATGCTCCTCTTTTTGCAATAAGAGAATCGATCACTAGGTAGTATAGTGAATGTGAAATTAGAAAGGCGACGGTGAATTCCAGCCAGTTGAAATTCGATTTGGAGAGTATTAATTGACGCGAATTTCTTAGTTAAAGCACGTTTTTGAGTTTTGTTCTCTTCTGGACGCTAAAATTACTTTATGAGTTATATTAGCCGAATTGTTTCCTTAATTAGCACTTTCGAAGAAGTCCTTTATATCTGTGGGCTACATTAGTCGATGAGTATTGGTTGCTTTCATGTGATATAAACGATAAAATCACTCAACTCCTTTCACGTGGAATTGAAGTGAGAAAAGTTTTCATTGTACAGACGTATTATGCATAAGCCTTTATCTTCAACAGCTTAGTGCTTCCTTTTTTGCTCGCTCAGTTTCAGGATAGTTTCAGGATATTTCGTAATTTGAACTGATCTTATATCTTTCGTTGATGTTTTGTGGCACTTAATTTTGCACCGCGTCTTTCTGCAAGAGTGCTCAACTTGAAATCATTTCCTCTAGCCTCATAGAGGGTTAGTTTTAACTAAATTTGATCTGAATAGTGGTTTCTCTAATGCCGATTCAATACTGAATTACCTCCAGTTACTTATCGTCAACAAGATTTGCGGACCTTATGCAAACGCTGGATATTTTGAGATGTGGGAAATTTTTGTTTGAGGGGATGAACTGACCTACGATTATGGGACAGAGCTTTGGAGCGGAATGGTTGGAATGCGTTGTCGATGTGGTACGGCAGGCTGTCGTGGAGTTATTGGTGTAAGTAATCATTCATAATATTATTTTGCCGTTCGTTTGGATTCACTGAGATAGTTTGCAAATTGGTGGAGGTTGATGACAGTGGATTTGTAACAAGAGTGGCTCAGCTGCTATAGAAGGAATACGTGCTTCTTATTTAAATTTTTGCCACTAAATTTAGCCTTTTGTTACATTTCTTGGAGCGCTTTCGATCGGCATAAGCTGAGCAGAAAAAAAAAAAAAATTCTCTTGGAGAATGACTCTGGAGTGGAGCAGAATTTCACATTATTATTTCTATTTAATGTGCATTTTAGTAGCTTCGCGAGTCCTAAGAAGTATTGGTTCGCTGATTGCTGCACTTTCGGTGCATTTATCGTGTGTCACTTCTGCAACACTGTTAAGGCAGTTGTAAAAGATGTTCTTGTGTTTGAATTAAGCAAAACGACTTATTATACGAGTTCTCTTGAGGTGAAGTGGATGCAGCATAATACAGGCTTATTTTATAATAGTCATAGAGATCGAGTTGTTGCCTTGACAAATCTTAGGATAGTACCAAATATGATTGATCTTTCACACACCCACACATAAGCAGACTTTCCCGTTCAGTGCATAATTCGAAGGTGCTTGTTGTGATGTTACAGAAACGAATGAATATGTTTGTTTCATGATTGCAGAAGTTGGTTAATGGTGCGAATCGAAAAGAGTATCAGATGAATGGAAAGGTAACTATTTGACATAACTAATTTTTTCACCTTACGAGAATTATTTACAAGCCTATAGTTAATCTTTGAAGGTTTGCGATTTGACTTGTTTATCGTGCACACTCCTAGAGATCAGCATCAAGAACTGTGCGATTTCAATTCATCCAATCTTAACTTTTTATCGGATTTTTGCGAAGTTCGTCCGACGTTATCTAATGTTCTATTAGTTATGCCTTCTGATTCCTTATATTTCCATTTTCGGAGCGTTTATAGCAGAAAGAGCTATCATGACTTTTGAGTATTTCAAAATTATTAGGCAATGCGTAGTGCTTTTAAAAGCTTTTTCCAGGTAAAACAACAAAAGTGCATATCCACTTTAGCAGCACAAGGTGTCCATCAGCGTCGAGCCGTTAAGAGAATGACTCCTACCAGCATTATCCAGCTTCCGAAGGTCCATAGAGAAGCTCAGGCTCTACCTCCAAAGGTTGGCATCACCGCCTACACTTAGAATATGTTGTGAAATGTGAAACTTTCTTTATAGGGGAGAATCGAGATTATCGTGATGGGAAGGCGAGAATATCGTGTTTTTTTTTTTTTTTTCAATTGGAAAAAGCTGAATGGATAACATAATTTCTACTTTTTAGCGTAATTACATAATAGAGGCTGTAATCATCTAATAAAGAAAAAAAGATGACTTCGTTTATGTGTAACTTCTGCCACTATCAAAAGCCGTGGAGAACTCTCGCGGAAGTTGAGAAAAATTAGCTATGCTATCCTTATGACCATACATTCATCCTCCCGACCTTCGACTCGACGTAGGTCGTTACATTTTTTGATCTGCTAATTTTCACTTCTGATTCGGTTGTCATATATAAGTGGTTGGATAGTTGTGTGTGTTCCGCAGTGGTTTAGAGTAGTGAAAGAATTATTTCATTCGCACAATAGAGGGTGCAATAGATGTGACTGGTGGAAATTTTCTTATTTTCTGCTCAAAGTTATTGTTGGGCAATTTTTTATATGGAGAAGATGAAGTATTTGATATGCAAGTACATTATGTGAAATACTATTAACAACAAAGGGAGGTGGAATAGGAGAAAGCTTTTTATAGTAGTGAACAAATGGTGTTGTCATCAATTTGCGATGAACTGTTTAGACGTATAGTTATGTAGATTGCGTTAGTAGGCTCCTGATGACCGTCGGTTATTACTATGATAGTGCCATTTCCAGAGATGATCTCATAAATGATACGGGAAAAATAACGATAACTTTGCAGAACGATGCAGAAAACGAATTTGTCGGTAAGAAACGGCAAGACTCCGCCGGGAATGCGAGACAGCCTCTGTCACCTTCGAGCATCAATCAAAGGAGAAGCTCACGTTTAGTGAAGGTTTGGTTTAAGCAGCCTTCTTTGTAATTTTATTTTGATTGTTTGCCTAATTCCTTTGAACGACGTGATGTGGTGTTAGCTGCACCTTCTTAGTTTTCATTGTCCTTTTTTCAAAGCGCTATTAACGGCCTGACCATTTCTCGTTTATCATTAAACCACCAAATGAAATTCTGTTCCTTCAGTCGTTGACGCTGTTGGATAGCCACAGTGACAGTTTGATGTAAAATTGAATATGCTTTGTCATGCTTATGTAACCAATCTTATCTAAAAGCTAAAAAGAAAGAAATATTGTTGAAATAAGGATAATGCTATCCTCATCATCGCTTAAATAACCTGCTCTCTCATTCCGGCTCATCTTCTCTTTAAACTGTAAGAGATGAAATAACTTTCCAGTTTATAGGCTTCTACTCTCCTCTCAACACCGGACTCGAGATACAGCTTGTTATGTTATGCTGAAATTTTGTAGGTAGTTGGTGTAGCGCTGTAGAACTTTGATAGAAACTTCCGCGCTCCATTCTCTGCAGCAAAACCAACCCTGGATCCCTAAATCTTGAAGGAATTTCTTGCCACTGATTTTGTCCAAAATATGACGATATTGCTCCTCTTTGCTCATGTTTGTGGTTGTCAGGAATCTCTAAGAATCTGCTCCAGTAAACCAAGTTGTCTTATCTGCGTTCCATTAGCCATCACTTAAAATTGACCTATTAATTTTTATCGTTTCTTTTATATGCTTTTTGACAGACTGAAAGCAAATATTGCCACGATAGTGTCTTCTCAAACAGGACATCCTTCCATTTTTCACAGCCAATAAATACCACGATTTGATCGGTAGTACGTGACTCAGTAGGTCGCTTTTCTTTTCGTCAGGAAAAAAGCCGAAGCAGCTTCAAGTTGCTTGTATTTCGAGGAAGTGCATAGGTACAAATTCCGCAGTACTATGAATCGCAGCTACTTTCTTAGGGAACATTCGCATGCACCCGAAAGAAATCCCTTTTTTTCTCTCCCATGCTGAAACTGGGTTTTTCGTTTCCCTTCGGAATGTGTTAGGAAAATATACTTTGTTTGAGGTCGTGAGACTTTTCATAAGCTTTTTCAACAATTTTATATGTTTCAGGTCAGACCGAAGAACAAGAAGAAGCCGCAAAACGTCAAGAAGAGCACCTCGGCTCGAAGAGTGGTGCATAAAACCATTTCTGCCGAAGAGGGCTTTGAGAACGCGATCCGGCGTCATCGAGGTCACTTAGTGATGAGGTAGCCTCGCTTTTGTGGCGCATTGTGGTTCCACTAAGCGCCTCCCGTCGCTTATATTTTCATGGTAACTTGTCGTCTTTATGTTGCTTGGTGAGGCATCCGTTTTATCTCTCGTGGGATCTGCTAGTATGCCTCTTTAAGTCTTTACTGTTTTAATATTCCACTGCAGATGCTGGCTTCATTCAAGGAGCTTTTTATCGATCTCAGGTGATGTGCTTTCTTTGTGCACTCTCTTCCGCGAAAATTGTTTATGTCGTCGATTGTCGTCTGTTATACTCATAATCCTGAACTGTAGATTCCTTTGGTACGAAATTACTTTTCAAAGTTTGTTTACTTGGATCTTTTTTAAGAAAGTCACTCTACACTATCCGAATTTAGCAACGTTTTGTGATCCACTGTCGGGACCCGAATAAACTAGAAGGTATGTCTAACTTATTGAATCCTAACTTATAGGCAGGGGTGGACGGGCGGTTCCTTCTCCTTCGTGGATCTTGTTTAAAAGTACATGAGTAGTTGCGTTGGCATGCCCTTAGAACATCCCATAATTCAATAGTGAGGTTCATCTTGAACCGGAAAATGCTCGTTCATTTTTGTGCAGGTTGTTGGTGGGCTGGATGGGTTAAGAGGAATAGACCAGTTTCATTCTGAAAAGCTGAAATTTCGAAGGTCTTTAAAAACCGTTCAGTTTTCTTTATCGAGTATCCGCTCTTAACAAACGGCTGGAAATAATCCACTTACGTGAAAATTCTGTGCAGCAAGGTTTTCGAATACGGCATAGTGAGATATGAAACACGATTCCCCCACTGCACTATTTTAGTCTCTGGCAAGTTTCAGCGATGTCTGTCATTCAGACTTGCTGTTTTCCCGTCGCAATCTATAAGTTATAGAGGGAGCACCTCAGATGGAAAATTTGGGTCCTTTATCTGAAGTAGTCAGTCCATATGTCCATTCGAGAGTAAGGATATTGTTTATTTGCTATCTAATTTTGCCTTTTATGATTCCTTGTCTTTTTTTTCACCTAATTTATTCATTATTCATATGTTAGTTTTATATTTCAACTGAAATAGCTTTAAAAAGTATTTGAATCTACAGTTCGAACCGTTCAGTCCACTAGATAGGTCTAAGCTCTCACCTTCGAATATGATAAACGTTCGAATTCAGAACTACGAAGTTGGAGATTTGTACCAATCACATGTTCCATCGTTTTCTAAAAAGTTTATCACTCCTCGCTCTAATAAATTGCGATCCAAAATGGAATGCATAGCTTCTTTGATTCATTTGAAATAATAATTAAAGTTGGTCCCATCAGATAAACAATTGGTGACCGTTAGTGCTCGGCAGCGATATTTGAATTTATTGCTTGAGACAGAGTGCCCTGAATTTTGCATTTGAGGTACTATCTCTCTAAATCATAGATTGCGATGATCCAACAGCAAGTTCAAGTGATGCGTATTGCTCAAACTTGCAACTTAAGATGCAGGTAACCATTGGGCAGCAAAGATTGCAAGCCACACTTGTAATGTGGGAATTACGTTTCATATCGCAGTATATCATATTCGAAAATCTTGATGCATGTTAATGGACGTTTTCTGTTTGTTGATCAAATTTGTCGTCCAAAGTCGATTAGTACCATTCGCAATGTTTTAAAAGTTGTCTCGTTCATTTGTGTCTTTGTTTCTACAAAACTGTGTCCGCGAAGTTCCTGGAGAGCTATGAGCTCAGCAGCGATAGGGTTATGCTCTTATCGGAGGATGAGGTGATAAATTTCAATTGATGAAGTTTCCATTGATGGTGCTTTAGAGTTATGTTACGACTCGCATAAGCTTGCAGACGCGGATTGCTATCTTTTTCTCTTCTCAGCTCGAAATTCCTCTCCACCTGCTTACTGCAATAAGCGTTCGGAGTAAATTGTGGGATATGTGAATTTTCGATGCAATTCCTCATTCATTTCCTCATATTTTGATGGGAAAAAAGAAGAAAGCAATATACGAGAATTGACATTATATTTGCGCTGGTTTCAGTTCGGGGTTTGAAGAACCATAACCTCGAAGCGAACTGCGATGGCGATGCATTTGCGTTATGATTAGGAGTTTGTTATGGGGCGATGCATGCGTTATAAATGTTATGCAAACGAAGTCTGTAATCTTTTAACTCCCCCATTTTAATTAGCAGCACGCTCAAAGGTTGTGCTTTTTCTGCGTCTTTCATTTTTCCACGCAGAAGTGCAGTATCTATTGGTTGTTCTTTATTTTGCGTATAACGTGTATTTATGTTGATGGCAATCGGCTCGTTATTTTAAATAATGTTTGTAGTGGTACAGATCGCTGTTTTAGTCTCATTAAGTGATCAGTATCTCCTCGCCTCTAAGTATTTTGATTGTCCTCATCCGTTCTTTCCAACTGTATTTTATCTATTATTTCACCTGTAATTTGAGGTGCGTAATTAATTTGTAAAATTAGTTTCGTACGGAGATGTTACTCTCATCAGTTGATGGCATCATGGATTTTGTGATTACTTCCTCTTGAGGATACGAACACAAAGTCAACAAATATGTACCACTTGAAATCTGCAACCATTTTTAGGTGAAGGGAACGGAATGGCTTGTAACTCGGCTCGTGGACGAAGTGAGCGTTGCAGGTTGACGTTTGCTCCCCCTGAGACGAGCCATTCTCTTTCCACGATCTGATTTCTCTTTCTGCTCTGTTTTCTCCAGCCGTACTGTCGGGACGCGCCACATTTCTCTTTTGCCGAAAGAACATTTCATCGTAATGCAGGTCAGCGGTCGGCGGGTCTTATAATCGGGAATAGGTGAGTAGAAGGGGGAGAGTGTAGAGCGGCGACGTGAATACGTCCGTCCCAGTGACCTAGATGCAGTGCTGACCCATGCCCTTTGACGCACCTACACCAATTACGACACGCACGTGCGCAAGAGAACGCCGCCCAGCCGTTGCAGTGCACGCTCGATTTCCGTTTCGTTCACTTGTTGCTTCACTTTCAATTTATGTGCCACTGATTTCCGACCTTCTCTCGCTTACTCTTTCCCACACCTAAGCAACTTTTATAGCCTCAGCGTCAGTGCATCGGGTTGGTCGTACGCAACGGAGGCAGATGCGGAGAATTTTTTCACAGAAGGCATCTTGAAGGAAGCCTCGACTGTTGGTAGTTTCTTGCTCTAACAGCATTGAATGAAGTCCTCACTCCCTAATCTGCGTCTAGGCAATGAAGGTGCCTTACTTCGTTATTAATTCCGGCACATTTCCTGCAGAATGACGATACATTCACTTGCAGTCGATTTGTGTAAATCTGCTGGCTTCGTAGTGATCAAAGGCAACGTCACCATAGGTGGGAACACTGAGTTTGCAGCGCGAAATTCGATTGTATTCATCATCGCATTCGTGAATCAAATGCGATAATTCGCGTTGCTCATTGAAAATAGCATTTGTTGGATGGAGGCTTCTGTTATGAAATGAAATCAACTTCCACGTTGCTAAGATTTTCATACTCGCATTTGGACATATTATCGCAACAGCGAATCGTTACCAGTTGGGAGAGTTCCAATTGTATCTAAGTGCAGTGTTATGCAACTCTTGCATTTGCTCGAATGCTACTGAACGTTCTTGTTGCGTTTTATCAGTAAAACTAATTTTCATGCCTACTCAAAGCTTCGTTTCATCCACTCTGGATCACTCTAATATGCCATTTCTTCATTCTTTATCTAAAAATAGATTATATATTTAGGGGAGGGCAGGTTGAACGGCGAACAGCAAATGTTATTCGCACATTCGCATGAAGGGTGTTTCTTGTCTTGATGGTGAGTTCGTTGGGAAATAGGAACAACTTTATTTCTCAGTTCAGTTTGTGAGTGCCGTAGATTAATTTTCCAGTCGTACTGAAGGGAATGCAGGAGTTAATTGATTACCTTGCCTTTTCCTGGCTTTCAACTCAACGTTGACATTGTGGAAGCGGAATTTAAAATGAAAGTTGTCTAGCTAAACGATGTACACCACGCTGAAGCTGTGAAGGCGTTGCCCGTTGACGAAAATGAGTCCTAGATGTTGTTCGAATTAAAACGCAAATTTTTTTACGACTTGTTTATGGCCTAGTTTGCGACTGCACTTCTATGGATATACTAATGAGCGGATTTTTTTAAAGCTTATCAATGAAAACTTCAGAGCGTCAGGTGTTGGAATAAAGTATGGTGAAGTTCCGCAACTACATTTGCACTTCCAACGCATGCTCCATTCATGAGCAAAAAACGCGAAGTCCAACCACTGGAGGGGAAGAAGGGGCCGAACTTCCTATTCCAGTCGGAACATCCTTTGTAGAGCCAATTTTAAAAGAACTAGCTCATTACACAAAACGTCAAGATCTTCCACCACAAATAGGTTCCAAAGTTTCATCAAGTTTCAGAAGGCAGATATATTACAACTCGTCGCTGCTAAAAAAAGTAGTTATTGACTTATGTTAGTGAAGTTAGCGAGTGATGGAATAAGACAGTGACAATGTGCGAATGCATTCGCTGCATTAGTTCATCAAACTTCTAACACTTTATATTTATACGGAGAATATCAGTGCTTGACCACGGAATATTTGTGTCAACGTTGGCGGCG
Source organism: Parascaris univalens (assembly GCA_037576465.1). Taxonomy (NCBI): domain Eukaryota; kingdom Metazoa; phylum Nematoda; class Chromadorea; order Rhabditida; family Ascarididae; genus Parascaris; species Parascaris univalens. The sequence goes on along the minus strand of CM075173.1, from coordinate 76,720,978 downwards.
CTCGAATCTCGCCTAGTAGTATCTGAGTTGTGAGAAGTAATACTCGTTTCTTGAGGCGTTAGAAAGAAAACTATTCCTTTGAGGTGAGAAATTTTTTGTGCTTTCGTTTCGATGCATCGAAAGCTTCCTCTCGCTATGCGTTTCTGAAAGTTTGTTGCGATGCGCTCAGAAAGGAAACGAATCATAAAATTCCTCTTATCGTTCTTCGTTTTCATACTTCCCACATATCGGTAACCACTCCGCCTAAATGAGCATTCATGATTGTTGTGGAGATTTCGAACGGTCTCCCACTGAGGTGAAAGGTGAAATAGTTTTTTGAACAGAAAACTTTAAGTATAACGTATAATAGCATCGAGAGAACTGTGCAATACGTTCATAGGTGAAATGAGCCATTAATCCGGACTGTCATTATCCATGAATGTTCATAGTGACTTTAATGCTTGGATATGTGTCATAAGGCGTTCGCTACTTCTTCTACATAGTTCGGCAAGCTTTTTCTGTTATGTACCTTTGCCTTATGAGTTTTTTATTTCTCTAAAGTGATTTCATTAGCTAAATGCAGATTAATGTTTTCACCAAAGTCAGATATTGTCCGTTATTGAATATCTTTGAGAAGAATGTTTTTGAACACAAAATTTTTGCTGGGAAAAATTTGAGATTTATATGGGTAAAGTTGCACAGCTTGCCTAAATGAAATTTCAGAGGAAAGATTATTCTGTTCCTCTTCAGTTTTTCTCTACTCTAACATCGAAAATGACTATGTAGCGGTCTTCGATTTCTCTAACATTCCTAATCGTGCCTAAACTCTCGCATTAATATAACATTTGCTCGTAATTACGCCCAATTCTTTAATATTACGGAAGTTTCTTTTCCTAGTTTCCAAATAATTTTTTGAATTTAAGTCAAAAAACACCGTCCGTTGCGGAAATTTCCTGTCATCAGTAGTCTCTCTACCTTACTTTATAATTTCTAGTATATTGTATTATTGTTGCACTTATTATTCTAGTAGTTTTTCCAACTTCTCATGGACTGCAGTTTAAATCATTGGCTACTTCAACTTTTGAATTTTTAATTGTTGGTTGTCTTCATTCCGCCATCAACGAATCATGGCATGTTGAATTTTGGTTACTCCAAAGTTTTTGCTTTGCATAGTTAGTTATTCAGATGTTCGATTTGTAACGCTCGAAACGTTGTAAAATTCAGCTCGTTTTAAAGTTGCTGAGTATGAGGAAAAGTAATTTTTAAACATCAGGCAATTCATTCGATCCAGGCAGGAGAAATACCTGACTTTACTCATTTCTCGCATTCACATTCTCTGATCTAACACAGCATAGGAAGCTAGGTGATGCAATTATTTTTGCGAACGGTTAGCAGGCAACACTCATCAGCGAAACATTTGTCTGAAAACAGAATAATTGAGGAATAATGGTTTAAATGTGCCATTTGACGCGTTCAGCGACGCTCGTTGACTTTTCAGGATGGCACACTCATGTCTGAAAACAGAATCTGAAAACAGAATAATTGAGGAATAATCGTTTAAATGTGCCATTTGACGCATTCAACGAGGCTCGTTGGATTTTCAGGATGGCACACTCATGAAGAACAATTGGGAATAGCGTCGTATCTAATGGCCATCGATGAGAACGTTCGCTTAGTTCCCTGAAGGCGTCGAAGCAGTGACTCGTTGACGCACATCCGTGTTGTCTTATGCCGTATTGCATTGCGGCACATCTTTGCAGCGCTGACCTCATCCTCACTCATTCTTTATTAACATTTGCTGTCATAGCGTACTCGCGTTGATTTTATTGCTGCACGTTTAATTTCTTGTTTTATATGAGCAAATTTACGGCGTTGAGGGTGGTCGCACTAAGTTGTCGCCATTTCAAGTTTAATCTTGCTTCTATGTCGTTGTTCAGTTGAGGGTCTGCTGACTGACCACTACTCTACATCCCGACGGTATTGTGCTCATTTGATGGCCTCGCTGAGGGCGTTGCTTAGTTCGACCTCTGCTCCGACAGTTAACGTTAAAGAAGAGCCAGATGATGTGATCGCTATGCCGAAGAATCGAATCACCAAACGCGCCGCATTCGAAGAATGGCATACAAAAAAATTCCGCTCTCCTGGTGGTCAGCCACAGCTGCTTCCTCACGACGACGAAAATCGTCCCGTCGGTGAGTTGCTTTCACTTAATTTTTGTGAACAGCCACATTATTTCTACTTCTTATCCCTCAGTATATTTTTGTTTCACAGTTTTAATAAGATTTCAGAATGAAGTTGTTGTTAGAAGGAACTCATGAGTAGAACGTCTCTCATTGACTTCTCCATTGCGCCAACTTTCCTTTTTATGGAGCTATAACGTGTCATAATGCTAGGTTAAAAACAGTTAAATTTGACAGCAGTGGCCTAGCAGTGTATATGTCAGTGGTCTTGTTATCATATTGCGAAGGTAAATCCTTTTTTGAGCACATTCAAGCATATTTATATGTACGGTTGTTTGCTGGTTAGTTTGGCAATGAAGAGAGATACTTTTAACTCGGATTTGTGCACTCAGTTTTCACTTTCCTTATGAATATCAGTGACCGTCAAGTGTTGTGTGAATGAAAAGTGCATTTATTTAATTTGTGTTTGGAGGTCTGAGGGATGTTATTTGTTTACCCCTCGACGAGCGTGCTGTATTATTCTTCACTCACGGATAAATCTCTCCCAGGAAGAAATACTCAGCGTCGATTTCCCCTTAGGGTTCTTCTGGCATATTCGATTTGTCATTTGTAATTATTTGCATCGTTTGGAATATCTTAGTGATTTCGAAATAGGTGATATTTAAAATAATGTAGTTTAGAGTTGCGGATTGTATTTCTAAGAATAAACAAAAGAGGAATAAACAAATAACACCCTTTTTAATTGGGTAGCTTAATTGCTTGCAGCGAACTTGGCCTCTTTTATTGGAAAACTGCAATCCCACGCAGTCGTTGATTTTATGAATTTGTTTCCCTATGAATATTATTCTTGAATTGAGGAGAAGAGATTTTAGCTCGCGAGTGATGCCTGAATTGAACTTTTTCCACATTCCCACAAACTCTTTTTGCGCTTTCAGTAACTAATAAATTTCCGAGAATTACTCATTATACGACGAAAAGAAATATTGAGTGTAAAATTGCCAATAATGGTTTTTTTGTGGCAGTCCCTAAAGGTCGTTGATCTGGTCGGGAGGGCATCAAGGACGCCAACAACTTTATGTTTTCGAATGGGATTTCCCGATGTTTTTCCGTCTTTCGTATATTTGTTTGGGATTTCCGTCTGTCCAGTCGGAAATCATATAAAATTCTCCTACCTTCTTAATTGAGGAGGAAGGATGGAATATTGTTGCCCATGTACGATTAAAATATTCTTTAATGCTTTTATTTAATGAAACTCTGAAAGTTCCCTATCTTTCCCATTTTTAATTTTAGGAGCGCAATCGGCCGACTAAGATTCAACGTAAATAATTTCAGAGAGACAATTTTACGTGAATCCTGTAAAGTACATACTGCTTCTCTCTTTAAATAGACGATTTGGGACTTCCGGTCCCTAATTTCTAGCTCTTAATATGAATATATGGAAAAAATTGTAATGTAAAAGAAATCAATGTGGAGAAGATTTGGGCAAAACATATTGTCGGAATCAAATCATTTAACAAAGGTATGCTGTGACTATTGACCTACGGAAGAATTTTGGTGCTCATTTTTTCCTTCTCGTCCTGTTGATGATCGATGAAACACACACAAAAAGGACAAAAAGTTGTCAGTGGTGGAAGAACTTTTTTCAGTCAGCTTCGTGCCCGCTTAAAAAACAGCTTACTTCGCTCTGAAACTTTTCGTTCCGATAACTGCCGTTGTCATACAGTGGTGACGCACCACTCATCATTGTACTCTGCATAAAGCTTCACACGAGTACAGGTTGGTAATATATTTGCAGAAATACAGCATAACCCTTATTATCTTTCTTCCATATCAGTTATTGTATTTACGGGAATCTTCGCAAGGAATAAACTTTGTAATTGCTTCTTGATGTTTTTGTTTCTCATCTTAGCCTTCTCGTTGATGCGACTCATTGCAGAGTTAATAAAGCGACTTCGAGGAGAGCATACTCACGAGTCGAGTACATTTCTATCTGCTCGTTCAACAGGTTGGACGAATCCGCCTATTTTCAGTTTTTTAGATAAATAATGTTAAAAACAAATTCTTGTCCGCGTTCAAGTTTTTGGAGACTTTTTCAGCTAGTCGAACACTTTTTTCAAAAATTTATGCTCATTGTCTCCGATTCAAATTTTTGGCTGATTATTTAATTTGCCTCTCATTGTTTCAACAAATTATGAAGGCTGCGTCATTAACAGGTTGTGGAAAGAAACTTTTTGTATTGAAAGTGAAATAAAATAATTGCAAGTGATGTTGTTCAAGTAACTCACGACTGATGAGTTTTATCGTGAAGAAAAAGAGTTGAGTGTTGGAAATTTCACATCCTCAGACGATCTTTCTAAGTTTTCCCATTCTTTCCAATACCTATTCATCATCCAGTAACGAGCACGCTTCTTAAGAACATCGCTGTTTGCGTCCTTTTCTCCTCATTTAGGTTCCATAGTTATCCATCCTGTTTAAAATCCCTCTTTTAGCATCCGTTCACCACCGTTTGATTTTATCGATCGCAAACTCCTTTGAGTTTTTCACCAAAAGAACTCTCTTGACGTTAAGGTAGCAGAAGATATATTTGTGGGTTTTTCATTCATATTTTTAGCGTCGTTGAAGGTATTTCCAACGAAATTTTTTAGCAGACCAGATTGCAGCATCGCCTTTTGATTCGGATGTTGGTTTTCAACGTGAACAATTCGTTTATCTAACGAGTATGGCTGCAAAATGCAAGGATGACTCGGTGAGGAGGGTCAGTCGACTGTTTCCAGTTGGTAAGCGCAAAATATGATTATTTCAGCCGTCTCGTGCATTTTAGAATGAAATTCAGATATTGTTGCGGAGACACTTCAATAGTTTTTATCGTTTATTTTCTGAAGTATCCCCTCATTCATCTTTGATATTTTCGTGCAAAGGATGTTTTTTCTCTTGTCCAGTTTCCGTTGAGCCCGCAACGTTGTGTTCAGCTTGCGGAAGGCACCAAATGAGTCTCATTTTCGACCTTTTTAAGTCTGATTTTATAATTCTCGTCTTCTGACTGTATTCTTTTCGGAATATATAAAAAAGGGAGCGTTTGGCGTCATTCGATAACTACGTTAAAGGAATTTCTTCGTACTAATATCAAATTATAAATGAGATAAGCTAAACGGTTGTTTGAATGAAAATATTTCCGAACGTTATTTCAAAATTCATCTAAGAGATCACTAAAATTCATCGTTACCATTTTTTGCATATGGTTAGTTCGACAAAGCGATATATGTTTCTTGAGCGATAATTTTCTGCGGTACATCGCCACATATGAATGTTTATCATCATCTTTTTTTTTACTTATCCTAATGGTTTTTTGCAGTGATATTAGTTCTTATTGTTGCTCGAGTTTTTGAGTAAGACTCAAAAGTTGTCGGGTGTTGTTGGCGAACTCTTTGTTGCAGGATCGACGGTCGACGCGGAGACGATGCAACGTAATCTATCGTTATGTATTCAAATGCTCTCACCTGGTTACTTTTTACATTCTCGCACTTGTGTTACCGTTTTTTACTACTTCTTAATTCAAATAAATATTTTAAAGTAGTCTGATAAGTCGTTTGTGTACGGTGACGGTTATTTTTGAGGCCTTCAACAAAATCTTCCAGTAGTTTGAAATGTGCTCCATGTAGCTGAAAATGCTTTATATCTTAGACAAAACGAACCAAATGTATATATGTTGTTGGAATTTTCGTACATCTTATTAAGTGCTAATTCATTTAGGTAACGTTAAATCCTGAGAATGGTGGCCATATCCATCATCAAACAACACTGTGGATGAAATTTTTAATTGCAGTTCACTCGCTCTCTGAAATATTTTACTGGGAAGCTGAGAAGAATAAGCAATGAGTAGCATGTGGAATCCATTTGATTTTCGGTTCAGATGCCCTCCTCTCATCGTTTCTCTTAGAGATTTCAAGTAAAACTTATAGCGTATAAATTTTTTAGAATGGAATATGAAAGTGATGGTTACATTCATGGCTATCACGCATTTTACCCATATTTCCTCATACAGTGCCTTATTTGATTTTTGCAGAAGTTATCATCGAGAGCAGTGATTTGCATTGTGCAGAGACATAGAAAGTGGACTGTTGAGGGCTGGGAAGTATTGTAAACACAGACCTGCCAATTTTATTTCACATAATGAATCCGCACAATTAAATTCAAACAATGTTTATCTTTAGCGAATCATATTTTTATTTTTTCCAAGACTTCCTTTCTACCTTTAATTTCAATATTATCAGTATGCAACGGAATTTCATGGTAGCAGAGACAAAGAATGAGAAGGGGGAGAAACAAGTCGAAATGCCTAATTGAAGAGATGTTACCATTCGAGAAACGATGTATATTCATCGAAAAACGGTGTACTGCCGCTGTTTTGCTTATCCACTATTATATTGTGGCACTTTACTTTAATGCAGATGATGTTTTCGTTGCTTGCAATTTTTGATGCCTAAACGATAAACCGTAAGGATAAAAAATAAACTTCTTAACGAAGTATTTGAGAGCGAATTACTCAGCAAATGAATAGCTGACTAGTCTTGTAATTTCTTCGTCTTTATTAGTTCTTACAACAAAATACTTCTAAAGTGAAGGAATCGAACCACCAGCAGAACAATTTTGTTGATACGAGTCGCACAAAAATCTCTGGATTGAATCATTAAACAGCTAAACAGCAATTGCAGCTCGTTCGTCGTATCGTCGTTTGCCCCTTAGTCAGCTCTCAACATTGCTTACTTACATGTATCGCTGATAACAATAACGTAGAATAGTACTCTTTCGATTGCGTCAATGCAGATTGAACTGACGATGGGTACGAACGAACTTGCTGGATAGCTTAGGGTAGCTATGCTGCCAAATTTAACTGGTACGCTCTCTTCGCCTACTTATTGTTTATTTTGTATGTCTAATCTCAGAAAATTAATTCAGCGGTGAATCCATCAAGTAGTTGGACGTATGAAAGTGTACGCTTACGTGAGCGGTCAACGTCGCCCACAACGAAGGGAAAGGACAACGGGCGGAATGAAACGCTTTGTGATGGTATGGCAAGGAAGTTAACTGCGCCTAAGCTATCTCGCCATAATGATGCGGCTTACTATCCTAACATTCAGTGCATTCTATGCAAAGAATGGGTGTGTTCGAGAAACAGGTATGATATTGCAGTCATGATTTTATCGTCGTGAGCCAAGAAGATATTGGCAAGCATTTCCTATAGGCCATTTGTTTAATTGAAGGATCTTATTTTCACAATGCGAAAGTCTCATATAATGCTGAGTTCGTTCATGGAGCAGTGACTTTTAGTGTTCGGCTGACTGGAAATGTTCGATCTTCATGTTCGGATTATACGCGTGGAATAAATGGCATAAAATTTTCGATTTTTTCACTTCAACCTGTTGTAACGAAAGTTTGTACGTCATTTGGAAGATTTAAAAAGTTCGACCATTTTTTAACGTAATTAATGCATTTTGGAAGCAGGCTAGGGAAGTTAAATACGGGTGTAACGGCTATTTAACCCAAAGTAGGGTTTTAACAGTGGAAGATGTATCATACTGCTCTCTCTGATGGCGGTTCTTAGTGCAATGTTCCTGTATTATATGTTAGTTTCAGCCTTCAAATGAATGATGCTGCAACTTTCCATCATGAACTACCAGCTCATGTGTTTCTGGGATTTTCCGTTATAGCTACTTTTCGTCGTTTATTTTATAGCGAAATGCGCATCGTTGCGCTTAGTAGTGACAATAAAAAGTGAATTAATGTATCTTACTTGCTTAATTCCTCAAATTTATCTATTTTTGGGGGTAATTTAAGCAAGTTGAAGAAGCACGCCAGTGGTACGCTGTAAACTAACGATTCCATTGAAGAGGTCGATTGTAACGCGACCAGTTATTACTGAAATATGCGCAATGAAGTGTCCATGAAGATTTTTTTTTTCGCAGTGAGGTGAGCATGAAACGGCAATCAGCATGAAACCGCCGATTGCAAAATACATACGGAGTGTAGGTTAACGTCTTTCAACTTCAACTAGAGCTATGCGCACGCACATGCACAGCCAAACATTAGCTTTACGTCATATTTAGGGATGTGCATTTGCTGGATTTGTGTCATCATTGCGTTTCAACAATGTACATTACGGTGATGTTTTGATTGGGGCAAGGGAAACAGGAACTCATCATTCGAAAGTATACAGATACTAAAACCTCACACTGAAGTGTCATTTGCGATGCTGATAATGTCTCATTATTTCTCTATGATGATCACAGAAGAATGTGCTTGCACTTATGCCGCAACAAAAATAATATATTTTCTCATGTATGGCAGATGGAGTGAATGATCTCACTATAACTGCCTCATCCAGTTACTGAGACCTAGGCTTCCTTTCATATATGCGCTTCGGCCATTTTTTATTATTACAGTGATTATTTTAGCATTAAGGACTGATTTTAGGCACCAACAACTTACATCAAGTTGCATAGACTTGCTTCTTTTAAGTTGCGAAAAATGCTGTATGCACGCTTCATTTTGCTATGTATATTTTTGTTGCACTTTCGGTCTTCGTATAAAAATGCATCAACATAAATCCTAACGCCTTCCTCAAATTGTAATTAATAAGGCAACAATGAAGTAACGGAAATAGCGATGGGTTGAGCCAAAGATCAATAGAATGATGTGCCACAAATTTTCTTCGATTTTCACACTCTCACTTCTTTCAGTTTGAAAGTTCTCCAAATTTTCTCTTCAAAACTTTGTCTGAAACGGCGATAATGTCACTTTTTAAGAACTATTTTTGCAGTTATTCGATCAAATTACCAAATTCTCAGCGGTGATCATTGAATGACTAATCGATGTCATCGAGAAAATGAATTCATCTCTAACTGTGAATTTGCATCCAATAGAACAACTTTGCAAATGAAAATTTTTCTCTTCCGACCGGTCTAAAGAGTTTTAGTTCCAGTCAGAATCGGAAAACGCAGAATTCCGAGGGATTTTTTTGCGAAATCTGAAGCTGTGAGTCGTATTGCCACTGAAACAAATGCACCTGCGTGCTGACTCATAAAACATTTTGCGGCTGATGTGAAACTGTGTGCGCGACAACGAACAGTTTCAGATATATGCATATCGAGTCACATCTACAGTATCGACCATACAAATGCAGCGTTTGCGGCTACGATAATCGCAAAGAGATCTTTATAAGTTTGCATATTAAAAAGACTCACGGAGGAGCAGCCACTGTTGAATACAAACCTGATCCAGAGCTCGAACATCGGTTTGTTTTGCCATCATTTGTGTTGTTTTATTTCGATTGCAGTGCTGTTTTGCAACTATTCATGTCCTCAACTTCAGCCGCAAAGGATGAGGATAAAGCGAGCAATTCACAAATAACAGCTGGATCCTTTGAGAATTTAAGTAGCTGTCATTCTTACATTAGTACATTATAACGACGGTTTTATATAATCGTTTGCCAGTAGAGTACATTATTTACGGGGACCATTTTTTCGGCCGTCCCCACTCCTTCCCCTTCACCCCCTCTTCATCAGCGTGTTATTTAAAGTGCATCTGCTATGTTTATATGATTTATTCGAAGGGAACATATAACAACAAGTGTGTGGGACTTTCAGAGCGTGGGTAATGGCCGAGCAATGTCTTCAACACACTCGCGAAGTGCTTCAGAAAGCTCATGAGCACACGGAAATAATAAACGATGAAGGTCCGTCCACCGTGTTCCAAGATGCCTGTGACGGCATAACCGAAGTCCGCGATAAAGTTGACGAGGAATTCATCACAAAATACGCATCGCAGGTTTATATTCAGTCGCCGGATTTGTAGTATTTTCCGTTTCTTCAGGAAGTAAGTATATTTAAAAAGATGCTTTAAACAACCGTAATCTTACGAGTTTTGCTGGCTATTCTTTTACCAGCTTCATTGTTCGTCAGATATATGATGGAATATGAAACCACTTGCTTTCTGGCGACTTGCGTATCCTTAGCTTATGCCCAGCGGTCTTACATAAACTTTTGCAGTACCGACCGAAGTTATACAATTCGCAGCGGGCAGAGAAGAGCCTCGTTATCGAGGATTCGTTGAAGATGGGTATCGTCCCCGACTTTACCGAAGTATTCAGTCGAGAGGTTCAGTGTCAGGTTAGCTTCTTCAATGTTATTATTAGACTGTCTTTGGTAATTTTTGTTTGTTGAAAACAAACTATGAAATGCTGTATTTGTATGAGTGGTATTGCGCAGCTACTTGATGCTTTTAACTCTGGAAATCGAAAAACTGCTGTGGTACAACGTGGTGATCTGGGCTTTCTGGCAGATAGACAGGCTGTTCCGCTCCAGAGTTGTGTTCATAAAAGTTGCAAAAAGCTGTGATTCGTCTTGTGATGGGTCAGTCAACTTATCACTCTTCAACGAAAGTTTTCTACAGGTCGGTTTTCTCGACGAACTGTATCATACGCGCATTTATAATTTTTTGGTTTTAGCGAAGATGTTTATATCGTTTTGTTGTAATCCGGTTAAATTACTAAAAGCACATATCACATCGTCGTCTTAATCTTACCATTACTTTTTTTGATACGAAAAGAGGGGAAATTCTCTCATTGCTTTGTTTAACACTGCCCATTTATGTTACATTATTTTTGCTTTCGTTACATCATTCCCTTCATAACATTTTTCTGTTGCAGTCTGCGGTTTTCAGTAGTCAAGCGGTTCCCCATCGAAATAAACTTCAAGATGAACTAACTGCCTACTTCTAAGGAACTATTTCTGTGCGCTCTTCAGATCATTGTATAAATGCGGCATTGAAAATTTTGAAAGGGTTAGATGAAACGGAATAAGGGAGCTGTAATGCGAAAGAATTTAGGTCTCTTTGAAGAGATCTACAAGATTGCTCTTTGTGGATATAATAGGTATGCGATGGGTTCGTTATTGGACACGTTGGTGTTTTGGAGGAACATGCTCGGTCTCATCTTTCACAGCCATCCTACCGGTAACGTCATTGTATTTTTTCATCCACATTTTGTGGCACTGTGGCTAGTAACCCTTCTCTCTGTCGTATTAGGAACCAAAACTGCTGATGTTATGTCTACCTCTCTGTTTGTTTATTTCGATGACGCTTTGTACCAAGTCAAAATTAGAGAACTAGTTATGCAAATACTGTGGTCCTTGGTCGATTTAGTTGTTCAGTTGCCTGACTCCTGTCCTTCGAATTGAGTAAAGGTTCGATTTCGAGTCCAACAACGATTATTTTTGCATCCAAAGTCATTGTATGGTGCACAGAAGTATTTTATATTTTTATGTAAGCTCTGGTTTCCTTTCACATATGGCACTGCCGTCTTTTTTGGCTGACAAATTTTCCATACACTTAATAAACGCCAAGATTTATAGTCGTTCTTTGCCGGAATTAACATACTTCACTCCGCCTCTATAGAAAGTTGCTGAAGTTGGTCGTTTTTGTTCTTCCGGCAGCGCATATAAGTGAATAAGAGGCTTTGTGTCGTGTATGTTTCACAGTTATCGCCACGATTTCGGCTCTACTTTACGCCGACATTCATTTCAGGGGATATGTGATGGCTTTTGTGGGTTTTCCCATCTTCTGTTCGAACCATCTGAAGATAACATTTTTCCCTGTTGAGAACAAATATCCAGTGAAACTTCTTTACGTAAACATATTCGGTTAGATGTGAGTGCATGAAACACTAGGCTGCGAGGTTTGTTGCAGTTGCTCGATTGACGGTTGCTTGCTTGAGCACAGTTCGAAGAACTTCCTTACGCGCCACATGAAGGAAGTGCACAAGTATCGACGCAATCCCATAGATATCACTGATAGCAATCCTTCATTGAAAAGCCAATTTGTTGAGGTTGTTTTTGCGACTTCATTGCTCATTTGTTCATTATTCGTCTGCTACTGCGCTGATGTTTTATACGTTCCCATTTAACCAGATATCTTAGTAATGTTTAACATGCTCATTTAATGCAGAATTTTCTTGTGCAGGATTTTCGGTACAGCCGTTTTCAACTGTCGCAGAATGAGTCTCAACCCCAGATATTTCTTTTCATCCTCAGGTGAATCTAACATATCGCTCTTGTACTTCATACTGGCTACTTTCCTACTACATCCTCGCTGCAACTGTCGCTGACTAAAATCTTAACGTGTTCGAATCTGGGGAAATGGCACGATATGTGCCTCATCAAGCTGGTTCCGTAAAGTGCTGGCAAATAATAAAGGATTCATGATAGCGCATTGCTTTCTTTTTATCTCGAGTAACCATTCGTACAAACCCTCTTAAAATATTCGTTTTTCCCACCTTATCTTTTCTGGAATGCGAGCTGACTGATGGGGAATAAATGTAAATTTCCAGGCGCATGAAAAGTTTTTTGACTACCTATATTCATTCATCTTGGATGATTAAATTTGAAACTTGTTAAGTGGTTGGACTATCAAATTTTGTTTCCGGTTATAGATGGTTGGAGTGTTGATAAGCTGGTGATGATGTGGAAGGTGAGGATTATCGTTGGAAAAATAAACTAAATGAAAAGCTTTGGGAGTAAGATTCGACAGAAAGTGTGGAACGAAGAAGCGATGGGTTATTTAGTTTAATTGTTTGCCCAGATTGAAGGTATTGAATCCAAGCAGATGTAAAAATAGACCAAATATCGAACAGGTAATCCACCGTCTCAAAGTTCTGTAAGCTCAATCAGACAGCTCCAAGAGAATACCAAATGGGTACAGAACAAGCGTGCAACAAAAGCATCAGTCCGGGAAGCCAATCTGAATCCGTGCTGGGGTGCAGAAGGAATAAAACATATAATTTCATGTATTAATTTGTACAGCTGGAAGTTGTTATCAGCTCTACTGCAATAGAAGCAGCAGGTGTGGTGCAATCCTAATGGGATGAATGAAAGCTTTCAAGGAATACTGCAAACGTGAAAGAAATTTTCTTGATCCGAACAAGAGTATTAGTAAATGCTCGGACTGATCGAAAAGACATATGACAATTCTCGCTGCAAACGATTTCAACTGCTCCACTGTAGCATGCGAAAAGATCGAATTGACTCGTGTGTGCCAAGTGCGAGCAACTTTGAAGTGTGCTGTTGCACGCATATTCTTCCCATATTCCCAACCTCCTCACTACCCACATCTACCTGTCTACGTAGCAGCCGTCTTTTGCACTTCAACAAGTAACGTTTGTCTTCGTCAAGTCATAAATTTTGTCCCGCGCTGAATCGACCGTCCATATCGTTGCTGCGAGGAAACCGAAATTTGGCATGCTGACCGAAATTTGAAGCGCTGATTGCAGTCTGCTAATAACAAGTTTCATAGGAACAAGGATTCGGTTGAAAATAAATACGTTTCCAAAATTTCGTTCAGTCACTGTCAAAAGAAAGTCAAATTTCTGTTTGCAGCCGAAAAAGCTGTGAAGGCGGGACCGAGTCCCGGTGGAGATAGCCGACAAAGATTCCTGGTTTCAGCGGGCTAGTCTGTTGTCATCATTGACAAATAAACGTACTGCACGGGCAACAGGTGCACATTTAACAAACGTTGCATATGGATGGTCGCATCGTGGTCTTGGGCGGTATTCAAGTGCAAATTTCCAAACGCCATCAAGGTTTTCATCACGAAAGTTTGTAGAAGTGCCTAAAAATGAGAAGACGATCGATTTCAGTTGGCATCGCGTTGCTTCCCAGATCACCTTTCGAACTTCGGAGTGTTGTATCGTGCATCCAGGCGAACACCTGTGTCGAGATCCGCTTCCCTGAAAACGTCTACCCAGAATGAGGGTATCCGAAGCGAACGTCGCGCACAGTCCATCTCTGGATTACCAACGAATTTGGCTTCACAGAGCAGTCCTCCATCGTTGGTCGTCGCGGCTTCCTCTTCACATCAGGCTGAAACGCAGTGCTCAACGCTTAGCGGCCTCCTTTCAATATCCACCGACAACATTATGCCACAGGTATTTTTATCGTCTATCGGCAGAAAGGTACATTAATTAAATAGGTCAACGACCAGAAATGTTGATCGGCTGAACGAATATTAAAACAGAAGGTAAACAGCATACTGTAATACTGGAGTCTTAAAGGGCGTTTGACGCTTAAAAGATCATGAGTATCGGGCAAACCGCTTAAACTTATATTTACGGATCATATCGCGACTAGCAACAAATTAAAGCAAGGCACGCAATGATATTTTGATGAAAGGAACATGTTAGTTTTATAGAGGAATTTTTGCTCCATCATGAAGCCGAATATTCACAGAAATGCTTTGACCATATGAATATTGCACAGTAGCATCTATATATTCCTTCTGTGTCCTGTTTTCTTGTTTCCCACACGGATATGCAGCGGGAGCCAGACCAGTTGTTGTGCTCTAAATCCCGTTTCAAACAGTTATAAATGTAAGACCAGGTGCTGTTCTTTTTTTTGATCATTCGCATGTGGAAGCAATTCGCTGTGGAATTTTGAAACTCTTCCTTTTCCTCCTCACAACTTGGACCAGGTAGAGTTTCTTAACTGTTTCGCCTTTACGATGTATCCACGTGTATCAGTTTACCGTAAAATCGTCTCAGAAAATCTGAGTTATTGAAGCCTCCAATATTATGGGTTTGTGAGGGCAGTTTAAAGGCGATAAGCAGGCGGTGCACTCTACTGCTTTCTAGTCCATCGTCCATGTTTTATAATTCATTGGTTTCATTTAAAAAATGAAGTTTCCCCTTAGAAACTGGAACAGGGCAATCACTGGGCTTTTGCGACAACCTTTCTTCCACCGTTTATGGTAAGCATATGGAAATGTGATGTAACGTTAAAATGCAGGAAAATATAGTAACCAGCCATCGTTTGAGGCAAGAATATCATCGACAGCGCAAAGCGCAGAACTTAAAAGATCGTGCAGCTTCTGTGAGGAGACCTTCGGCGATGACTATATGCAGTTGTATAGACATGCGAAGCAGCATCTCAACATTGTGCCCTATGAATGCTCGGAGTGTAAACTAGGCGATGTGGATCGAAAACGGCTTCTTGAACATATCAATACTGTGCATTCTTTGGGAGGGACCATCATCGATAGGTTTGTCTGTTAGATTCTTCTTTGCTGCTGTGAAGAGTCATTTTTGCACTACAGTGTTCTTTTAAATTTGAAATTTAACGGCATTATTTAAACTTTCTATTTGATTTTGCTCCGTTTATTTGGTTGTTAAGCAAGATGTGTTCCTGAGAAGCGCCAAGGTGATTTTCATCGACCGCAGGAAATTTGTCATGAAACGTTCTAAGGGATCCACTTCTCAACTGCATCATATTGGGAGTCTTCACTTGTAGAACCTTTGATGTGCTGAATACGACGTTTAACGTCACTTCGCCTATGCCTCCAACAAATCAGGGAATTGTTGTACCGCTGCGGATAGTAGAGAAGAGAGGTGGGGGTCGAAGCGAACCTTGCCTAAGCAACGAGGCAACTGAATGCACACCTGGAAAAACAAGCAATATCACTGAGTGAACACGCACCTGACTAGCGAGTTTGAATTACTCAACTACACAAATAGAGAAACAGCGAAATATTATGTGTAGAGGCAAATAGATATCATCGAAGTCGATGTGTGCAAAGTTGAGTGGCAGCACGGTCGTTCACCACAACAGAAATGTAAAGGTTTAATTCTTTTATCAACAGCGTAAATCACAAATAGACATATTATCACAAAGCAGCCTGCAACTTAAGAAGGATAGGGTCCTAGTGAAAATATACGAAAGTATGCTACAGAGAATCTTAAACAGACTAAGAGATAGCAAGGTTTTTATCGACGACAGTGACTTCTCTCCATTTTTCTTCCTCCAAAAAGTCAGCTGAAATTTTGCAAGTTGACTCTGTTCGCTCTCACAATTCTCGTGAAATGTGAAAAACAGTGGTCAGTTCTGTTGTCGCACAAACATAGATGTACACAGCAGACTTATAAACTTAGAGTTATCTGCCCTGTTTTGTTCTTTTTTACATTAACAGTTTACAATTCCTTCGAATAATGAGACCGGCTTGAACACATTTTTTAGGGTCTATAGATTTCGATGAAATTGAAATTCATTCTTGAAGTTGGAAGCGGTATCGCTGAGGTTATTTGCTTATTTTTAAGTGAAAATTGCAGTTTAAATCTTTTTAAATGTATTGTTTAAGGATGAACGATGCGCTTTCTCGCCAGTGTTGCGTTCTCTTCGCGGCATGTTTCCCAGACGTCACTCTACAACCTCAGTTGCATGACCGCATTGAAAAAGCTGTCTAGAATCATTTATTGCACAGGTATATAGTATTTAAATGGCTGGTGCTTATCTAGATAGTAGGTTTAGAACGGTCAGCCACTATGAGACATAGTGATAATGTGAAACATTGCTGTTGCCAACCTGAAAATCCCTCCCCTGAGGGATGCTTTCTCTTGTTCGCTAAAATAGTCACTAATTTCATGGTATTTGCAGAAGTGTTGCAAGACACTAGGTAGCATAAATTTTACAGTACTATTTCTCACAAATATTAGAACACTCATTCTCCGCAAACGTTGTTTTTTGCTGGGCACTTTTATTTTCTAGTAATCATAGACGATTAGATTCTTGAAGATCCCGTTAGTGTTCACATACCTGCGGATGCAACGAATTCAGTGCTTATTTCGCACATTACATTCTACTATTTATTGCTTATATCGGTTGTATGATATCCATTTTTAAAGTATTTTGCATATTTACGTGTAGGAAGTTATCGGAAATGATATTGCTGGTTCAGAAAGTTAAGCCGACCGGCAAATGTGTATATATCTTAGTGCTTTAATGATGCATTAGCGAACGAAGTGGCTTTGTTTTGAATTTTAAAGCTTTATCAGATTTATAAACTGTGTTGGTGGAACTAATTTGGGTAGGTGCCGTCGGTACTGTTTTTAGCACTGTCCTTTCATGAAAACCTGTGAGTTGGAAATGTTCAAATGAAGTTATAAATATATAATCTTTCATTTCATGTGTGGCTCAATGCAAAGCACATTGTGGCTTTTTAGGTGCCGCCGAATTTGGCTTGTTATGAAAAAAAAGGAAATCGGGTTCCTTTTTGAGAAACAGAAAGCAAGAGATCAGAAATTTCATCTTCCGGTCCAGCGTTCCTTGTCGGCGTAAAAGAAATTATATGTTAACGGGCTTCAGGTTTTTCTTCAACAGAAACTATTCGAACGTTTAGAGTAAAACTTCCAATGAATGAGAATGTACTCGTCAATGTTTCGAAGTTTATTCCTCTAACTAGAGCCCATTTTCTCTATTCTCGATTACGCTGCAATTTTACAAGCAGTTCATTAAGATCTCAAAACGAGTTTCGCTCTCGCTAAACAGGTCTCAATTGTTTTTACATACCATAGCATCCCTTCCGAACAAAATTCCCCGTACTGAACAACGGCACTCTCTTCCGAACAATCGCTGTTAGAATTCTCTTGCAACACACTCACTTTTCTGGGTCACTTGAACAAGAACTAATCTAATTTATTATTTCTGGTGGTGTTTATTGTCTTTACGAGCGATAGCGAGCATAGGAAGCGTATTCAGTGGTGATGGCGAAAAGAAGGAAATAAAAAATCAACGGAAATATTGCATACGATGTTCCACTAGGAAAAGCAAAAGGATATCGAAGCAGCTGAGGAATAAACCATGAAATCAAGGAGACAAGGAATGATGCAGTACGGACTAGGACAAAGAAGCGACCCAGGACATGAGCCAGCTGCGTGGGAGCATGTAGTTGAATGTATTGCGGTTATACATTGCACACATTTAGGAAGCGGTGTTTTAGGGAACGCGACACTATTGGCAAGTGCAGTAGAGGAAAGTAGCAGATGGTATGTATGAACGAGTATTTGCAATTTCTAGAAATGCATTCATATCCCTGTATAAAAAATATCGAGTCGAACTGCAAACAACGTTACTCCAACACAGCAAAAATGGTAATTCTGATCCCCTCACATATGGTATGGCATATGCAGATAACTCTGATGTTTGTCGGCGTGACGGCCCCGAGAGGTCTATGCACACCAGTGACAGCAACATCAAGCACGGTGGTAATTTATTGGGCGTTGAGTGTTGCGAAATTGGGATTTTATAGAAAGCGCTTTTATGCATTGCAGTCAGTTCGTTATTTGCTTGCATGTGGCGGCAAGTTCGTCAGGATGGAGGATCAATAAGTACGCGGATGAATAAATCCGCGTCCCTCTCTAATGGCCGAATCATTTAATACTCGTGATTTCTGATATCCCTAAGCGAAATCTCGTTGACGGTCTCATGTGTTACCAGAGATCTTCAAAAGCCATGTTTTTCGTTTCTTTTCTTGCTCCAACCTCCTCTCTCCATCTCTCTCTTTTAGTGCGCAGTCGGAGACTGTCTTTCTCCATTTACGGACTGCGTTCGTCATGGTCGACACATGTACGAGGCATACGGAGGCCTTTCGACATGCGTTTACGACCAAAGTGGAAAATACCTCCACATCGTAAAGATGTTCACATTAAGCGAAAGACCTCTGCCCCTCGCAACCTTTGAATACACTAAAAATGGGATTTATGGGAGAAATATTTTGTATTATGGAGCATGGTACAATTGTATGCTCGTCCAGTATTTTCATCTCAACGGATCTCTATGCTATGCATTTGCGTCGCCAGAGTTACACATTCGCTGTTCACCAGATGCAACTGCATGGAAGGGTCTTTGGCGTATCGACGCAAACATTCGCTGCTTCTTTTCGAGCTATCGTGCAAATCTGCCAGATGCGTGGTTCAGCGTGGCCTGTACTCGGATCCTTTTAAAACTGCAACTAAGGCCAAATCGCATGCTTCATCTGCCTAAAGTCCCATTTTAGCTTCCTCTTATTGACAGACAAGACACATATTGGACTCTGATGCATGGTAGCAGCAGAAAATGTCCGAATTACGAACTTTTGGCGGTCGGAAGTTGATGCTCTACCCGTAATCACTGTGAACTTTTACCGTAAATACTCCTGCCGCAGTAGAAATGTCGGTGTCTATTCCGTGAATGCTTCATTGTACAGTTCCTCCTCCTGCATGTATCGAAGATGAAAATGTTTCTTTATGGAATTATCCAGAGTAAAAGTTTTCTGACGGTAGTGTCCAAAACACGTGATTCTGAAATTCCATTCCTTGTGAGGTAGACGTGTGTGCACATATGCCTTCACATTTAGAGTGTTTTTATATAGGTGTTGCCACAGACAGTTTCCTCAGCTCCCAAATGCATCTTCGTCCAGTCGTTTTTCGGCGAAGTTGTCTCTCATAACAAGTGTCTAAGTATTTCCGCTAATGCGATAGGCTAAAATAACGCAGTGGTTGCTATATGTCGCTCCATGGCACCACGGTTTGAAACAGTCTCATTTAGTACATTTTACAGCTCTGAAAGTAGGAATAAGGTTAAAGAACAGATAGAACAAGTATTACAACTAGGTAGAAAATCAGCTGAGCAGCAACACTACTGAAACTAAATAGAGAGTGATATACCTGCTGATACAAAATAAAAAAAGGAAAGCATCAAACTGTGAGTAAGACAGCTAGAAAGTGTGGTTGCTGTACACGATAGGCATCTACCCGCATCTACCTGGGTGGTCTTATGGCAATCGAGTCGCAAAATCCGGTCTCATTTAAGAGACGATGAACCACCGCAAAAAGCTGTATTTTACACATTGTTTGTTGGCTATTAAAGAAATCTCCCTTGCGCGGATATAAACTCGTTTTGGTCATTTCATCCAGAAATCTATGTGGAATTATTGGCTGACCATTTTTGACTCCTGGGAACTATTAGTTTTTATCGGCGACTACTTTTTTACTTAGTTATCGCTGGTTGGCGTAATGTTTATCTGGTGGTTCCTCAGTGGACATCACACTTTCCCAATTTTATTACAACTACGCATGTATTAGAGCGTGCAATTCGAACGATCATCCCTTCGTCACTTTGCGGAATTTCCATTACGAATATTTCCGTTCCCTTCTGATTTCTGATTTTTCTGTGTTTTGTCCAATTAGAAACCTCGTCCTTTTTTGCTGTCTTCTTTAGATCGTTCCCACATCTTTTATTTCTGTTCTGAACCTTTTATTCTCCACTAACTGTGGACGTTTCTAGCAGATGCGTTTGCATTTCGAAGATAGGTGCTCGATGAATGCTACAGCGTTCGTCAACAGCAGCTTCAATCACAATATCATTTTCGTTGCAAAATATAAACTCAGGACGCCGCTGTCACAAGTGAATGAGGTGGTCGTTGCGTGAGGGAATTTTGAGGTGCGAATGCAACAATCCTTTAAAACTGCTATCCTGTGGGATGCTACTCTGCCAATTTATCTGCGGCGCAATGAAACCTCCAAGAATAATGATATGTCACTGTGCTGCAGCTTGCATGATAAACAAGAAATACTCTTGCTTTTTTCGAAGTGAGGATGAGAAAAGGTCAGTTATACAGCCATACTCATCGTTTCATCGAAGGGAGCGATATTAATGGCGTAGATGGTGTTGCAAACGACCATGCGGACACCCTGCAATCCTCACAACCACTCCTCCCAGTTATACCTTATGTTGAATCAATAACGATAATATCGCATCGGTAAAACAGTTGCACCACTGTCACACTAAGTTTTGGTTAAGAACAACAATCCTAAACAATTGTCATAGGCGAAACATTTCAGGAAGCTGAATTTACTTTCGTTGTGCTGCACCGCACTATGTTTTATTTTGACTGCACTGCACTAAGAATGGCCAGTGAAATAACACGCAAGGTTTACAAAAATTCCGTACATTTAAAAGGAGAAAAGGCGAGGTTCTAATGAAAGGAGGAAAGCATTGAGGTGAAACATCTTTATATCAAAGAGATATTGGAAAGCGAGATACAATGAGCAAGGAGGCCAACCTTGCTTGTTGCGCAAGTAAGTTTTTAAATCATTAAAGAAGGTTCTATACGTAGGCGATAACAGCAGTAGGGAAAATGTGGATGGAGTGCACTTGGTCCCGAGATTTTTGATTTGCAGTTTCATGGGGCGAACATCTGGTCCCCTTTCGTGTTCACTTAAGCGGAATGAGTCGCGACAAATCACGCACCCACAGTTTCCTTCATCAGTGAAAAAATTAGTTCCATCAATGTTGAGGGAAGAAAAGATGCAGCAGATAGACGGTATATTTAGGGAGGAGACAAACAAACAAATCAAAAAGTGGGTGGAAGATATGGAGGCTCATTTGTCCAGTGGAGAAGAACAGGAATATCCCCAAGCAAACAAAAAATTTAATGTTCAAATGAAGATGAAAATAGGGTTCTTGGTGCCTGTCAAGACATGAAATATCTTTCGGCCACTATTTTTTAAGGAATCGGCTCTTAACATATTTCTATTTTCCTCCACCTACTCAAGCTGTTGTAGCAATCTCTACAGCAGCTCTCATGTTAGTTTCATAAAAATTTAAGGTTAGAAATTGCACTCCTTCGGCTTCGAAAGAATCCAGTTGTTCTCACTCCCTATATTAGAGGAAAAATAAAATGCGTCCACACGCACACAAACAGACTTACACACCTGTAGAGTGACAGCCCTCAAGAAATCTGATGACCCTTTTTCTCTCGGTCGAAAGAACAAAACCTATTATAAATCCACGAACATACTCTCCACAGGAAGGCAACAACAGTGGCTTAAGGCTCTTTGTAACTTTGGATACTACAATGAAACTGGGAAGCTCTTCGTAATTCTAATTACTGCTATTGTGCAGTGGTAATTCTGACTTTGAAATTCTTTTCATCAATAAGAACCTGAGCATGGTTTGTCTCAGTTGTTGCGTAAGACGTATGAAAATGGGGAAAGATAAGCAAATAAAATTCATGATGTCCTGAATTTTTAAACTGGTCCATTATGACCTAGCCAGATCTACTATTCGAAAACTTCCTTCACACGAAAGTTGCGGGCATTGCAGCTATCAACCCGCAGATAAACAGCTACGAGCTACGGAGGGTACATGTGATGTCGCGGACTATAAATTACCAAGTCCTAATAAAACAACGAAATAACGAAGAGTCTAATGCGTTCGCATAATAACGGAACTACATAAATATAAAGAAGAAACTGCAAACAATGCCCTTATGTTTGAGAATATATTTACTTATATGCAAAGTATAGTTGGCTCAGTATAATGTAGTATAAATGCACCACAATTTGCCAACCCGATACAGATGTGCATTTGTTTCCATAGCTTAGTTGAAAAAATGCGCTTCTTTAGTTCCATGCTTTTAAGTGGCTAAAGCGCACACCGAAAGAGGTCTGAAAACAACTTTCTAGGCCAAAACGAGAACGAGACGTAGCCATTCGCTGATAAGACGTGTATCCCGTTCAAGGATACGTAATTTCGAAATGATCGAGCACAGGAAACATTACGTGAACCCCTTAACGCTGTCACAAATGAGCATTATAAATGGAAACAGTGCGTTGCTGTAACAAATGCGCGATTATTTGCCTGCCGTAACAACGACGGCGCACACCACCGAAACGTTCAACATTAGCATACCGAAAAAAGGCGTTCAAGAGAGTAAAAAGGGTGATACTTTGAAGGTGACACAACTCTTCCATAAAGCGGACTTCAACGTCGGCAATTAGAAACACCACTGCGGCCAGCTACTATTACCAAATAACAAAATTTATGTTGATGACACATTATTAACATATAGACGACGATATGCATCCACTATTAACGAAACTCACATTTCAGCAGTGGATACTAAGGTTTAACAGTCGCCGGACCTTGCGTATGAAGCAGGTGACGCCTGCAGCAACTTAGAGTTTGCCACTTCTTCGGATACCAATTGCATGTGCAACTTGATTTCTTCATGAGCTATGCTTCTGATCGGTCCAACTGCGACCCTCTGCTAGCCTCGTATTCGAACGCAGCCATGACACATATCTTTTTACTTTCTTTGCCCAGTTCGAAATCTGTTCGTCTTTTAGCCCGGAATGTTCACTTGTTTATAAAGGACTTTCACTCAGCTTGTCATTCTCAGTGGCAATAAGGGCTTGGACATCAGGGGTGACGATGAACGTCGGTCGATATGCAGATTCTAGGCATTAAAAAAACGTGCCTTGAGGGGGCTCTTATATTGCGACCAGACCTTAAAGGGATTAATGGAGAAGTAGGAATATATGTAACTATATTTCTTGGGACGTTCCGTCTCTTGCTGGATTAACGTTAGGAAGCCGAAAGCCTTGTGTACTGCATAGTATCGCACTCGATTGTCTAAATAAGTTGTGCAAGCTGCTTTATTTTCTCATTTACTTTCAGTGACTTCATGCAGAGATCATCATTTCGCTGATAAGTTTCATCTTCTCTTATTTCTTTAACTGGTTTTGCGACGGTTATTTCACAAGCTCAACGTCAATAATCTTTTCTTATCCACACTAGGACTTGGCAGAAAACATTTCGAAAATGCTTAACCAACATAGCTTGGCGCAATATATTCAACTCGCTTTCTCATAGAAGCGCAAAGCTCGCATCTTTAACTCTGAAATATTTTTGCAGCGAGCACATTTCGGTAAAGAAGTTCTCATTAGAAACGGCCAGCAAACAGTCACTCGCCACTCAGAGCGCTCTGATTTATGCACTCGTTCTAGCCTCTTATCACACTTTCTCGTGGCGTATTTCTATGCTCAGACTTTCTAAGTTGCATCTATGCATATTTGCCATGTCACAGTCGAAGAAGTACTTTTCCTATCCAAGAACAATTTCCGTTCAACCTTTCTAGTATAAAAGACTACGTGGGACGCGGGGGGAGGGAGGTGGGGAGGTGGCTATGAAACCACTGCTGTCGCAAGACGAGTCGGATGAGAAAATCCTAGCTCGACAAAGACTATTTGCCACACGCTGCTGGTGACGTAATCGGCTGCAGAAGAGTGGGGGTACCTGCAGTGATATTGTGCTGCTGTATTT
Organism: Parascaris univalens; assembly: GCA_037576465.1. Lineage (NCBI taxonomy): Eukaryota > Metazoa > Nematoda > Chromadorea > Rhabditida > Ascarididae > Parascaris > Parascaris univalens. The sequence continues at coordinate 76,696,860 of CM075173.1, read as the reverse complement.
GACAAGAGTTGAGTCTCAAGTTGAGAAAGCTGTGTACGATCGTTCCGCTGCTGGCGTGCTTCGACACACTATTCTATCCGAATCAAAGAAAAGAAGCAAAGCACGACAAGACAGCATCGAGAAAAGGAAGTGGGTGGGCAGAAGAGAACAGATGGGACGTAAAAGAGTACAGGAGAGAGCACAAATGCAAATTCTCGCTTTAGCTGTGAGCTTGTTGCGAGAAAAGCGAGCGCAATCATTCATGCTTAGAGAGATCTAAGGATGGATCCACTATTTCGTACCTCTGAGCAGGTGTCATACCAGGTGCTTGTGAGCAGTACTGGATATAACGGCTTAAATGAAAGCCCGTTAACCCGATGATGAGAAAAACTTGCAGCTACTTCCCGATGAAGGATGTGCTTCTAAATTTGAATATGAGGTCATCAAATTTCTGATAAAATGAGTTACAACCCTTAACGCACCAAATATCTATGAAAGCGTCGCCAGCAGCTTCTCTACTTCACATCCAATCTGTAGAAGTTTCTCTCAGGGAATGTGGTGGGTCTTAATTTGTTTCTCAGCTGGTTTAGCAAGGTAATGCACCTGAGCCTTTGACGACAACCTTAAACTTTATCGGCCATTGTACGATGCCGCCTTCATTCTTCGTATTTTGCGCCAAGGTGATTTTCATCGGTCGCGGGATGTTTACCATGAAATGTCATAAGGAACCCAATTCCTAACTGCATCATATTGGGAGTGATCAGATGTAGAACCTTTGATGTGCTGAATACGACGTTTAACGTCACTTCGCCTATGCCTCCAACAAATCAGGGAATTGTTGTACCGCTGCGGATAGTAGAGAAGAGAGGTGGGGGTCGAAGCGAACCTTGCCTAAGCAACGAGGCAACTGAATGCACACCTGGAAAAACAAGCAATATCACTGAGTGAACACGCACCTGACTATCGAGTTTGAATTACTCAACTACACAAATAGAGAAACAGCGAAATCAATTAGATCAGTTAGTTGGGATCGTTTAACTATTTTGTATCCGAATATATATATAAGCCTCATTCACCTCCTTCGACAGTTAACCGGAACTAAACATTATCGGCGTTAAGCAGTGTTTTGAAAGAATAAATAAGGATAGTGTAACGAAATTTAAATGCGCAAGTTATCCGCACTTTGCGAACGTCAGATCAGTGAAATGCTTCTAGGCGCTACATGAGTTATTTTCTGTCGAGGTAGGTATTTAGGCAGCTAGAGAAATGAAGACTGTGCGGAGCAAACAACGTTGCAAGCAACAAGGCGGAGAGCAAACATCACTCTGTGATGTTAAACCTTCCGGCCGGAAATGACTTCAAGTTCTAAAACACCTATGTGACGTGCATTCATCAATGAAGTGACGGAAAAAAGCACACATCCAAATTTCAGTGCGTTTTGCGCGCTTCTGCGAAGAATAATTTCAAAGGTATTAGGAGACATGACATGGTTATAACAGCTGAGGTTAGAAATGACGGGCAGAATGACCTGGCGAACACTGAGGGTTGCAAACGATCCACATGTTTTCTTTTACTTGTGCGTTGATGATGTTTATGTTTTATAGCATTGTTGTGAAGTGCTGAATAAAATGTTGAGGTGGTGAATTTTATGTTTATTTAATCATTGGCCGGTGCTTCCTTCACTGCACAGCTGCCAGGATTATGCAGTAGTCGAGGTGAGAGGGAGGGGAAAACGATTATTAGAAAACGTCCGGGAAATAGCACTACAGTGCAGGGAGCGTGGATGAATGGGACGAGAAGTAATAGAGTGCGGTTCACAGGTTCACCAGAGATTGAAAGAAAAGCGAGATATGCGGCACTGGGTGAACGAGAAGACATTACCCTGCCGGTGCAGCAGTCTCAATCGCAGCAAATAAGCGAAATATGTGGCACTTATAACTGGTGTTGGGTTGATTTCGGTTCTGAGGTCTGTCTGTCGTCATCGGCTTTGTTATTGTAAGTCCGTGCTTGTGAAATACAATGTAATGTCGTCTTTTCTGCGTATATACATGTGTTTTTGAGCACGTCTGTATTTCTGCCTAAGAGTTTCAGTTCCTGAACACTGGAGCTGCACGATGAAGTTAGATGATTATGATAATATGGAAAATGTGATGATGTCATGTATCCGTTTCAGTTTTGAGTGAAGTTATGAGCAGTTGCAAAAATTTCAGTTTGTAGGCAGTTTGTTAACCCGGCTGCTTGATATTTAGCAGGGGCGTATGTTACGTCAGCTCTTCAAGCACAGCTCACTCATGGCAGTGTACTAACTCTACAGTTGTCGGCGACGGCTTTCCGGAACTTTATCAGCGTTAAATAGTACCTGTTCATCCACAGTGACTTTTGTTCTTCCGTTACTGTTTATTTCGTGCCAGTAAGTATCACATATGTAATGAATGATAGTTTTTCGCTATCGAAGCCATACTTGTTACAGAACGGAAAATGTTCCCATTCAATCCTCAGTGTAATGCTTACTGTTCTAAAGTTAGCGTAGAGTAATTGGGCATATGTTGCCCCGATGCCGCACATACAAAAGTCCCTGCCTTTTCTTTCAAATCAGCACGCATGGCACATGCAGAAGATTTTATTGTACTCTGACTGGAAAGGTTACCTCGGAGGTAGGAGGAGAGGTGGAAGCTCGTATAATTTTTTTCTCCATAACTTCTTAAATCCATTAGAAAGATCTTATGAGAAGGAAAAGAACCTATGAGCAGTGAAGACCATCACCTGCGAATAACAAATATTCAACGAAGTTTAATCTGCAAACTTAAAAGAATTGTTACAACCCTTGCCTGAAAAGAAGGAGCGCAGTTAGGTGTTTGTCATGGCAGCTAGAGTGATATAATAGTACGTTTATGCGCTTTCAGTATGGTTTCTTAACTCAGACTTTGAATGACTGTATTGTAGTCCACTTTGCTTTCGTGCATGCTGAGTTGGATTAGACGGTATAGATCGAGGAAAGTACGTGAAATTTCATCTTCATCTTTACTGCTGTTTAGGTCGTCGATACTGTAATGTCAGCGTCTAACTAATACGGGCAAAGGACGAATCTCTTTCGATGGATCTCACACCTCAGTTGTTGCAGTTGCCAGATGTGTTGTCTGGCCATCACTGCATGACTCCTCAAGAGCTGTGCAGTAATGACGACCTGGCGACGAGTGTAACTGTGGATCCCGTACTTGGTTTCCGGACTCACAAAATGAGCTTGAAGTATGTTGTTTTCAGCTTGCAGTTATTGAAGTGAGTGGAAAGGGGCATTAGTTGGAAAACCTTTGTCGTGAATCTAAGCTTTTCATTCTTGAGGTTGCGGATCGCAAATGTAGCGCCGAAGCCATTTTATCAAAGTGCATCATCTTGTTCTTCTCTCCAACGCGTTGCAGGTAGCATCGATGTTTACATATTCCGTTCTTTTTTTGCAGCCATTTAATCTGAAAAAGCATGAAAATGCAATTCCCTTTTCTTTAAGTAGCAGAAATCATCTTTCTGCGCTTTTTTGATCTCTCCGCATGCGAAGACCCCAAAATCCATGTTTCTGGTCTTTGTAAATTATACGATACCTGTTCAAACCAATTATAGAGTCATATGGTCGCACATCGCTGACTCCACCGTTTTATGGCCACCGAGGTTATTTTCTGAACTGGTGCGACTGGATTGGGATACGGTTGGGGATCACAGTTTCGGGTCAAAAGAACGCTGAAGGTGAAAAACAGATTGTCCAGGGGTTTTTGCACAGAGTCTCAAATGTCTGCGAGCTTCATAAGTGACCATGTGTCCCCTAACTCTTGCCTCACTGCTGTAACTCAGTTTCCCTTTGCGTTTTCTGACCGACCGAAGAAGACGGCTAGGCTCATCAAAATGATTTCTCATCTCTTATTAGCCAAACCAAATGATCTCGTTTATTCGGGGTGCTTCAGAGAGTTTTACGCGGGACCTTAAATGCTTTCAGCAAGTTCTTCCATATAATTGCTGATTGTTGGCTTATAATACAGAAGCAGAAAATTTCGTAATTTGAGGATGAATAAAAAGCACAAACTTGATCGTCGATTTCGAACGTAGCCAGAAGCTTCATAATTGAATATAAAACAGCACTTCGGAGTAAACTTAAGGGTAATTTTTGGGTTAATCCGAAAATTTCGGTGAGTTTTACTTTTATAAAATTACATTTTTGCCAGCAACGCGTTAATGTAATGTAGCATTGCTCGGAGTGTTCGTTTGTTTGATTGGCGCATGGAATATTGGTCGATATTCGAGAGGCCTATTGATATTGGGTACTTTGTGCAGCGAATAATCTTGGCCACGATATTTAAACTGGCAGCGAAATTTCCAATCTTGCAGGTACACAGTGTGGGAGGGTTTTCGCCATCGGAGTCACGCTTTTCGTTTTCGGAATTTTGCCCATTTTATGATTACTTTTTTCATTTCCCCATGCTGTGTTACACGGCAGCCCCATAGCGTACTTTTTACTTCTCATTACATTTCTTTTGCATTTTTTCCGTTCCGTATTTTACTAACATGGACTAATATCACAATACGTAATTTCACTATCTTAAGTTTTGCGCTTCGCGAATATTGACTGTCAGACTCATAGACGCTTACACATCGAAATTCCTCATATGCCCGAAGAGGATGTTTTTAAGCTTAAGTCGCTGTTCCGATTATATCCATGGACTTTTTATCTCAGAAGTCACAGCGATTTTCTTAGTAGGGATTTATGTTCTGCGACGTCGACTTAAACAATACGCTTATGCAACTTTTTTGGTGTAGTAACCGGAAAGACAGCATTCCTCCGCATAATGCTGCATTTGTATGACGTTAGCTTTGAAATGAGTTTATGCATTCTCTAAGAAATCTCTTAGAGAGTATTTTCGCGACGCATGAAATTTGGAGTTTTCCTCTATTTTACGAGGTTCTCTCCTTAAACCTTTCTTCCAGACCGCTGAATAAACGCGTAACTAATTATTCAGCAAATTGTGAGTTTAGAGTTATCAAGGCAAGACTGGTGTAGGTAGTAGAATTTGTCTCCCATAACGAGATCCAACTTTTTTTGCTAAGACCACCTACCTTTTCTGCTCGTTTCCTCAGATAGGCCAATTTAGGCTGTATTACCCAAGTCTAAGCATGGTTTATGTAAACCTAATGCTGTGCTGAATATATATTTGCAAATATCCAAATATTTCTAAAGAAATCATTATTTTATTTTTTTAAAATGTGTTATGCTATGCATGTATTAATCTCTTTTAGCTTATTTACGTTGAGTGATAATAGTGATCCCTTCCACAGTAAAGTAAGAAAAATGCTAAAACTGATTTACTTCTGGTGTAAGTTCTTCAGTGGCATTCATTGGTGGCTGAATACAATGAATGAAATGATGTTCGCAGATTTTGTTTAACAGTTGAAACAGGCCGAGACAAGCAGCCTTTACCAAGATAATGTACCATTTAGCGATAAAGATTTTGATGGATATTATTAATTATCCACAGAGGGCTACGTGGATCACTTCAATATTGAAATAGTCCCGTAATATGTCCAACAGAGGAGGTTTAACGGCTCATAGACGTGGACAACACGGTTATAAGGCCATATCTGTGGAAATGAGCAGAAATTTGCATCACACCTGGAAGCAAAACTGTTGACATTGATGAATTTATCAGTCTCATTTAAGTTGTGCTTGTTGTCTCGTTGGTTTAAATTCCAACTGTGTAAGATTCTAAATATGTTAGTTAGTGCAACCATAATCTGGCGAAAGTTTTGCGCCAATCAGTCTTGCTTTTTGGCATCGTTTAGATCACTTTATTCACGTTCATCATTTCAAGTGGTCAATTAATCTTACCAATTCCATTCTGTATATTATCGTCGCATTTTATCTGCATCCTGCACAATATCATGAATAGGCTCTTCCTTATTGAGGCCGTCGTAGCCTGCATCAAAAAACATCCTTACAGCGGAATTTTTTTCCAGTTTCTATTGTTGTCCAAAAGTTGTTTCCTTCATTTGTCTTCTTTTAAAGCATAAAGTTATACTTCTTTGCTAGGTGATCAATCGCTTTTGCATGTCACAACAGTCGGATATCATGTCTATCATCCCCATTCTCCTTTGTTTACTTCTATGGAGAATACTGCATAAAGCTGCGTTTCCTAGATCAACTCTCAGCTTTTCTTCAAGAAGATATTACATTTTGCATAGCATCTAATGGATCATGCTCAACGTTTTTGAAGGAGCTTAGAGAGATGGACAGCACTTTAGCGCTCAAGCTGCCATATAGCAGCTACAATGAGGCTGTTGAAGGTGTACGCGAGAGTGCTCTAATTTAGTACACTGGAATATGTTCGGCCTTTTTTTTCGAATTCCGTGCTATATGTTCTCAAGATGTTACGGCAGGGGACTGCGCTGCATAGACCGCACGTTTCAGAATCCTCGGAAGCGATAATCCTGTAGCTTCAGATCGCGCTGCACGTGCAGCACTGAACTCTTTAAACCGTTTGCTGCACTTTTCCGTATTTTTGATTGCACTTCGTAACTTCCAGTGATCATATCGGATGTAGAGTATTGTAGTGGTTTTGATTTTCTGAAACGGTTATTGCACTATGTCATAAGAGAGTCAAAATTTCTTTAGATCGTATATAGCGAAGATCATCAGTAGCGGTAACTTGGGTGAATAGCCGGAAAGAAAACCAAACGATTCCATTGGAGTTGAGGGTAAGGTTGACCTCCTAATGGGTTTGTTTTTCTAGCGGGATTCAAATTTGAAAGGTTGGCTTTCTTTTTTTGGCACTCAAACTAGACAGTGGTCAGCTTTTTTTTGCCTAGACCCAGCGAGCGGTATGAGTATTGGGATTCGCCTGAAGTGAGACAGACAACATCTTATTCTGCAGGAGTCACCACGCATCGTTCATGCCAACTTTCGTGAGGAAGATTTCGATATATGTGTTTCCCGTGGCTTGTTGTACCCTGTTTTTATTTGCGCTTTACGAGCGAGTTGTGTGGGTCGGGATGTTCAAAACAGCTTTTATTCGGATCAGCTCAGAAAAAAAGGAAAGTGGCGATAAGCATAGAATGGTATGAAACTATGGGTGGAAATTAGCAACCCTTATGATACATGTCCTAATCCTATCGATGATTGAATTCTGTATTGACTAAGTAGATTTTCACAAGGAACTTCCATCAATAAAAAGTTATACGGCCAATGCGAGGGATTATGCGGAAATATCGCCTAGTGAAGCTTTCAAAAAACGTTGAAGCATGAGTTATTTATTACTTCGCTTTTTTTTATGAGTTTCAGCCTAAACACTCTATTTCTTATGTAATTCCCACTGAGAATTCCCTCAGAATTCTGGCATTTTTATGTTGTCTTAAAGGTAACATATTGCTTGCGTAACTGTGCTGTTGGCTTTTTTCGTATAGCAGAACGGCACGAAATTCACTCCTAAACACGCCTGATCGGGTCTTTCTTAACGATACTGATATCAGTTCATGCTATATTTGAAAAGTTCTTTCTAGGAACCGGCAAAACAAATATAATCCGAATGATTTATCGAGAAAGACAAAATGTTTGCGCTTAGCCAGATCGCTGTTTTTTGACATCTTTTCCATAGACGTCTTCTTCAGTCCTGCGCAGATTTTTAAAGTCCGCTGTTTATTTGTTTGTACTGTTCGTTTTCAAAACAAACTAAATGTACGTCGCGATTTTTGGAGCATTTATCAAAAAGGAAAGAGCTGTATTAATTCTAATTCATCGTTCACATTCAGCGACATTTTCGGCCCGAGCAGTGCAACCAACCAAGTCACATTAGGCAGTTTGTTGCAGTGGTTTCAAAACACCCATAGGTGTTGCTTCCGAAGTTCAGCGAACTGAAAAAGAATTCCAGTCTATGCTAACTGAAGTTCCGTGGTTCCCTTAACTCCTCAGAAATTTTGGGGCTCTCGAATGAGGATTGAAGGGAGAAGGTACGGGGTGTAAGGTTGGGTAAAGTCGAGTTTGCATTCTTTTTCATGCGATCAGAAATGGCATACATAATGTGTTTGCGCTAATAGCGTTTCCTCGGGTATAGAGAGGGATAGCGTTGTACTAATGACTGTCGTAAACAGGATTGAGTTATTCAGAGGGAATAAATTACTACTCTACAGGTGGTTGTCGATTGCTAGGTTTATGATAAATTGAAAACAATCAGTCGTATGGATATAGCACAGCTGCGATGGGAACGATCAAGGTAGGACAGCTGCTTTACGAAGTCAGTTGTTGCTGGATACCTGTCGAGATCAGCACTCCGTCTTGTAAACCCACGTGGTTTTCCGTGTGGGCCATAAATTAGTGCGAGGGTAAAGAGGTAGAAGAAGGAAGTAGAAAGGTAGCTCGTTGAATGGAGTGGCGCAGAAAGTTGGAAATTTCGAAGTGGATATTTTCTGAAGTGGATATCGCTGTATGCGCTGCAACGTGTAATGGATCGTTTTGAGCTAATCGGCGAGAGGTCTCCTTTACTGTTCGACGGTAGCAGCGGTAATACAACCATTAGAGCAGTCGTTTGCTTCATAATGAAGTGTTTGGTTAATGGGGTTCTCTGATTTCAGGAGCCGTTTATCTTCAGTCTTTTGCAGCTATAGACCGCCTGGTTTGGAGGAGAGACGCAAACTAAGGAAGATTCTTAAGACATATATGCGAGAACAAAATTTGCTTACTGCAATGACTGAAGTTCTTCACACATCGTCGGTCTGCAGTTTCCTCGCTGAACGTGACCTCAGGCGACAACTCAGTTTTCGAGATCATGTATGCTGTTAACTGCTCGGGGCATGATGCTTCCTTTTTTTTTGATTTCTACGAGTCGGACCTCGACCCAAATTTTTTACGAGAAAAATAATGCGAGAAGTAGGATAAAAGACATCATTTTAAATATGAAAGGGATGTTTCGTTTTTCAGGCTTCCATTAATTTTTTGTGTTGCAAGCAGGTAGGTTCGTAAAGTTGCTAAACATGTATTGTTTAATCAGTCAGTTCTTATAAGTCACTGCATTGTACTGCTCCATCTTCCGGCCGTAGAATACTCATTAATATATGCAGCTTTTCGTGGAGGATGCTCATCAGTAATTAGGAACAACAGCTGCCCAGTGCCGCGAAAAGAAAAGTTTTCTCTTTGAGGAGGATTAGCAAGGAAAAAATCGGCGAGGGTGATAAGCTCGAGAGAATGCCGGACTTTTCCAAGTTATCTCTTTCCTCCCTCTTCTTCGCCGTCATCGAAAGTGGTTTGGATTTCCTTAGAAAGTCGTAAACCAAGATCGATAGAGAGCAGAAAAGATAATGGACTGGAGTCAGTGAAGTTTAGTATAGAAGACGCTAGGAAGGAATCTGAGGGCATCTCAGTTTGAGACATTGGATTTGAACGGGATAAATGTTTATGTTTATTGTATTAGCGGCAGGTGTTAAGACCATGTTATATCAATCTCCACCAACATTTTCCTATACTTGCAGATGAACTCGTTCATTCAAACATTTTTTTGTTCATCGTGGACTTCTTTTCTTATGTGCAGTACATTTCGCTGTTGAGTTGGAGCTGCGTTTTGGTTGAGTTTGTGTGATACAGATAAAACTGTCCCCAATTTTGTGGTTTATTATTTTGCAGCTGTTGCGTTTCTTGCAAATCTTCGATGCAAAGGCAGGATTCACAATTCAACGTTGCACTCGTTATAAAGCGGAGCGGCGACATGGAGCAATGCTTGTTGTCACGAAACCGTGGTGAGCTCCTCCTGTTCGCCGTTTTTTCGATCCAGCTTACATTTTTTGAAGTTAAGCTCATTGATATTCATCCAGCTTACTCTGTATAACTACTACATCAGTAAATAGTAAATGCATCCACAGGTGTCGTGAACTCGTTTGCTGGTGTATGTCCTGAGATAAGCGGTGACCGTTGCGGTGTCTGAAGGAGAGCGAAGACTGTATTCTTAAGTTTTCAGGCGCAAAGGAGAAATAATCGAAAGTTTGGTGGGTGTGATAGGTGATCTAAGTGCGGAAGAAGAGATCGAACTGTTGAAAAAAGATGTGAACGACTTTTCCGTAATGTACAGCACGAGGTAAGTGCGGTCTTTAACGAATCTTTATTGAGCTAATCAACGACGCTTTGCTTCAGGCAGCAAGCAATTTATGCTGGTACACTTTTATTGGAATCGAAATTTCCGATGCATAGAATACTTTCAGTTGAATAAGTGTTATTTGGTATGTTTTTCGGAGAGGTCCAATAATTTGAATTCGAGTGTTTGTCATCATCGCATATAAATAATGGGTAAGTTTTTCTTAATAAGACAAATCACTAACAGCAAACTGGATCGTGGGAAATGGTTATGAGGTTATTCTTGAAGTAAACGGTTGGTTCAGGAAGAAACGAGCACAACTCTGGTTAGGGCCAGGTGCTTATATCAATCACGACTGCCGTCCGAACTGCACCTTCGTTCCTAATGGACCTACCGCTGTTATTCAGGTGCGCGTTTGAGTTTTTGCTCAGTTCCTTTCATGCAGTATTTTCAACTTCGAACCCAAGACGCATGTACACTTTATTATAAAATTTTTTATAAAATATTTCTTTTTAATACCATATCGTAGAGTACCTGGTTTTCCCTACAGCATATTCATATAGGCGACATTTTTCTCCTCTTGGAGGTCATTTATGTTTCAAAAAAACAAAGACGCCATATTCCTTCTAATGCACTTCACTTTTCACCCGAAAAGGTATTCTCCGGAATACTTGGTTTCTGAGCAGTTAAGAATATCACAAAGTAAGGTAACTTTTTTACATGAACTGTGAAATGCGAAGGTCTAATATCAAAAAATGGGAATGAAAAGCGTACTCGTGCACATTTCGTGACCATAGTTGCAACTTGGTCGCACATGAGAAAACATGGCGAAGTTATGCTCAAAGGGAAAGCAAGGTCGCGTTCGTGCATAAGCAAACGGAGCCACTCTTGGGATGAATGCGTGGCCAGATCACATCCGGAAAGGAAGCTTGGCATTGGCGATACGTGAAAAAATTTCCATTGCACAGGGGAATCGACGTCTCTGCTGGGTAGCATAGCTCAGGCATATACATCCTTAAAAGTCAACGAAATCTGAATGAAGCTGAGCTTGACGAGATTCTGGACAACCGAAACCTCAGTCATATCATCAGTAAACATCCGGTCGCATAAAAAGAGAAAACTGCAGCCAATTGGAGCGAGAGCTCAGTTGTTGAAATGCACAAAATTTTCCACCACCAGTGTCCGTGTCAAGTAGTGTGAGAATAGTGGAGCTGTTATCACAGGCAGTTATAACAGCTACTTTTTATACAACAGTGCGAGGCAATTTCTTACTACGAAATTGTAGCAGTCACCAATTCTAGAAAACCGCATATGCACAAACTAGGCCCGCATTCATGCACTGAATAGCTGATGGAATGCCACATGAGATTTTTTAAATATATGGCTCCTTCTTAGAACACCTGGAAAGGCTGCTATAAAGAGGGTGTCATGCGCTGCCTTTTTTCTATCTTCGCGGAACAGGCGGAAATATCCAACAAGCACTGGCATTTCTTGGGGCCTTGTGTCGTTTATGCAGGTTTTCATCGTACTGTTCGTGAAATACCATATTGACAGTCTAAGCGTATTTTCGTTTTTAGCTTAAGGAGTATATATGGGTCCGTGGTGCTACAAGTCTTTACACCTTTTGCTTTCTGAAGGTTGTTTGTTATTTATAAGATTGAATTGAACTGATCTTTTACTTGCACGACGCAGGATTTATGAAGCACAGTAACCTGGAAGGGGGTGGTAAATATAACCACTATAGAGGGTTCAAGTGTTGCTATAAGGAGTGGCAAACGAGCACGGACGTGCTCAGTAAGAATTGGAACAAAAGACACGACCAAATTGCCTTTAGAACAAATATTTGACACTTACCTGTAGGTTTTCGTGAATTAACAGCATGCGCGGAAACGGCAAAGTGATTTTAAGTGCTAAAGTGCCAAGTGGAATCGCATAGGTATTTACAAAAGTCAGAATAAGCGAATGTGCTTCTCTAATGAGAGTGCTGGGAATTTTGGAGGGGGACGAAGAATAGCAGTATTATGTAGTTGTACCCTTTATATACAGTGAAGTTGCTTTTGACAGTTTATTGCATGGATGTAGGCTGTTGGGGGTAAAACTTGTTCCGTGTTGATGTAGTTGGCAAAAATGAACGTAGTTTAGTCGTGTACGTGAGATGTAAATTGGGCCAATTCCGGTGAAGTGGTAATGCGTTAAAGAGTGAGAAGGTTGCAAGCTGTTGCGTTGCTTAGATAAATCGGAGTTTTCGCTTCCCAGGTGGCATCATTTTGTGTAATTACATTTGGAACTTTGAATTAATGAAAAGTAGACGCATGGAAACATAGAAGAAATTTAGCAACATTTGAAATTATATGTGGAATTTGGAGACTTTCGGTTTTTACAGAACTGAAGAAATGGAATGAAAAAAGATAAGTGTATTCAATAGAATTTTGTGTGGGATTGCAGGTATTGCGAGATATTGCCACAGGCGAGGAGATAACTTGTTTCTATGGTGAAAATTTTTTCGGAGATAATAACGAACGCTGTGAATGCTACACTTGCGAACGGTAATTCTTCTTTTAATATTTTATGCCACCAATTTTCCCAAGCATGTATATCGCAAAAAGGTTCGCTTTAAACATGTTTGGAAATTCATTCCTCTGGACGGAATTCGCCGCATTTTAACGATTCCATGAAACTTCAGGTAATATGGGCCAGCGCATTTTGTTCCAAAGGCCTTATCCTTCTATTTAACGGCCTGCTTCATTAACAGTTTTCAACATGTCGATTCAAACGAAACTACAAAGCGGACACCTGAGTCCATTCCTGCTCGATTTTGCAACACCTTTCTTGTGTTATCCGATAAAATGGTTGTATGACCTCTCAAATTCCCTTCCTTCAGTGAAGCTGTTTGTTTGAGCGCCGTTGGCAGAGAGAATTACTTTTGGAACATTTGCACCAACGCGACAAGTGAGGTTTTGCAGATCAGTTAATCGTGAAACGTAGTCCTAAGAAGCCAAAAGGACTTTGAGTGGTGTCATCAGAAAGCGCGTTAATCGATGAAGCACTACTGAAACACCAAGTGTTTTGGTGAAGTAGAGAGAGGGGTTTGTCGCACAGGCGATGCTGTGTGCATTTGCGGTTATTTAAAAAAAAAAGAAAAAAAAACTGTGCCCTGACTCTGAGATAGTTTCAGCTTGCGAAAGGTTCACAAAAGTAACCATTAATGATGTCGTACTGCCATCTAGTCTGAGGTAACAAACGCTACAGAATTATAAAAGGAGTTGCAGAAAGTCTTTGGCTACCTGTTTTCACAAACCGATCGTCTTAGATTTTCACCCATCATGTAGTTCTATTTATTTTGCTTTCACCGACGGCATTTACAACGAATTAGCTGGAAAAGAAAGTGTGCAATGAGGTACGGGTTAGATCAGACCGTAAAATAAGCTCGGTAGTCATTAAAATAGAGTCTTCACAGGGTTGTAATTTTCTTGAGTGGAGTGCCGTTAGCGCACAAAAATTTTTCTTCAACACCGAGTTTTTAAAGTTGACATTTTTTACTCCCAACATTGAAGTTCCCGCTTTGTGGAGGTGCAAGCGTCGTTAGAAAACTGATGGGGTGATGTTCCAGAAGGAACGAAGGTGCGTTCAAGAAAGCGAAAAGAACCAGAAGACGAAACGGCAACGCAAGTGGGGAACGACAGAGGTACGTGCTGAGAGAAACCGAGTGGAGGAGAGAGCGTGTTGCATCTGTTGACAATGATACTAGGAAGCCTTTTCGGTGGTCGCCTTTTAATTCTCTCAAACGACCTGCAGGAGGTGCAGTCACCGACACAGCGAAAAGACGGTCTTTGCAATGCATGTTTTGTTCATTTTCTCATATTCAGCTTTCCTTCTTATTAGGAGGGAATGGCCTTTCCATTCGAAGAAAATGAGGAACGTGCCATCGGGATGGCCTGTGGCATTGACAGGTCACAGAAGAAACATAACTAAAGCATTTCTGAGTATTTGGTTGAGCACTTTATTGTGTTGAAGTGAACGTTTTTATTATTCACCTGAGAAACAGTATCGTTCAAAATGTTGGGGCTCTGAAGATTTGCGTAGAAATTGGTCGAAAATCACAGGGCAGCCAGTTCGTGACGTAGGTGGAGTAATGTTATGATGGGCTACTATTGACTTGGTTCCCATCAGCTGCTTTGTTGTCTGCGGTAGTGAAGCTGAACTAGGATGGGGCTTGGGAGAATCGTGTTGGAAAAAGTATTTTTGTCGTTTCATTTGAACCACATTACTCATTGCTATGTTGATGACGCTTAATGTGAGTTGTGCCCACTATTCTTTGACACTCTAGGTCAGGATGAAGAGGGAAAACTTTTTTATTCTGTATTTGATTGGGGGCATGCGTTATTTGGGTGGGGCAAATAAATGACTATACATCGTGCGCGATGTGTTTCACTGATTTTTTACCTATAAAGATCAAAGGGATTGCCGCAATGAACAGAAAACTGCGAACGTTGTGCTGGGGCGTTGCAGATTTACTCAGTTCCCAGCACTTTTTCTATGTGCTGTGAAGTAACGTCCAAGCAAGGTATTGTCGTAAAACCTCTGTAGCGAATACTATCTCCGCATCGATAGTGAGCGCATGCCATTTTGTTTCAGTATGTGTAAAAGGTGGAAGCAGGAAGCGCCAACAGCGGCGAACGATCGCGGGCAACTCGCAGAATGGGAGAGAGGCTACTGCTCGAGCATCAACACCTCGACAATCCAAAAAAGTGACTGGCTCTCGACGAAAAACGCGGCCAACTCTTAACGATGTCGAAATTATGGACGAATTAGATGCGGGGAATGCATGCAACAATTGTGAGCAGTCACCGCGTGCAGAGGAAGAGAGGTCATGCTCGCCGCATTCACCCTACAGTCTAACAGGCATAGACGTGCCAACAAGCTCAATAAGTGACTGCGACGACGTGATGGAAGGCAACAACGATGAGACGCCGCCAGCCTTTGATCCTCAGTTACCGTCGTACGTAGACGAGCAGGATGATTCATACTCGCGGTCGAGCGATGCGACAGACCCATACGAGCTGGGATGTCCGCGCCCACGTCCCTCAAACGTCCTTTCAGTCCAACCGGTTTACAGATACCGTCGTCTAGATGCATTTCACTCTCTATCGTTTGAAATGGATAGTCCACAGCGCTTGTCACTGTGTTGCAATGTTGCTCCTGACATGCTGGATCATCTCTGATAGTTGCACTGTCCACCATGTAAGTTCTGCTAATAGTTAAATTATCAGCTGTCATGCTGAATTCGCTTTGCATGAGAAACGCTTTTCAAAGCATGGAACACGTTTCACTATCATTTAGAAGGTTTTATAGGGTTGAGGAATTTAATTGAAGTCACGAGCATTCTAAAACATACTTCTTTTCTCATGTTGCCCTTCCAGAAATATTCGACACTGAATTTATCTGATTTAATCCTGAGGGTTATGAACTGATTTGGAGAATTTATTAGGATAAAATTTGTTCTCTTGATTGTTTCTAAGTTTCCGTCTCACATAGCGTCCACTTCCAAAGCCCACTTCGATGCACGCGCTTTTCATATGTTTGCGAGGATTTTTATTTTTTTTAACAAGGTGTTTCATGCAAAAATCGAGTCATCACAAGGAAATGCCAGATATTTATTGCCCCCTCTCTCTCTTTCCCCAATTAGCAGCCAACAGCTGGCGGATCGTTGCAAAAAAATATGGAAGTTTACGTTAGCCTTTTCTTCTGAAGTGGAGGTATATTCACCTCCACCTCACCTTCACTCCGAGCCATGTATGTGGCTGATTTTATGACCACGTATGTGTGTTTTCGATATTGACTTTTGTAGTTTGTTTCAAGTTATAAGTTTCTATTTCGCCTTGTTCGCATATAATTAGGGTTGGAAACTAACTAACATGTAATAAAAGCAGCTCGACTGCAGTGGTGCGACTTTCAAGATACAATGTCTGTTCTCAAGCGACAGTGTGATGCCGCTGCTGACCGATCTACCTCGTGACGTTTCAGATTCATTTAGAAAGCATTTAGTCGTCGGTAGTCTAACACATACGTTGTATGGGCGTTGTTATCTATTACTAAAATTGCACTTAGTTTTACACCTCGGCTTTTTAGCATTCGGCTTACAGCTGAGCATTTTTGGCCACATTCTTAAAAGCAAAGAATTTCAAGTTTGGAAGGTCGGAAGCAGGGAAGTTTTCCAGTTTTCGCAGTGTTTTGAGATTATCTGCATCAGCTCTTGTACTTTATTTCCTGATTGCGAGTTTGCTCATGTTCAGTTTTAGTACGCAGTGGTTCATGGATGTTGCTTTGAAACTCATAAAGGGAACTTTCTGTTATTGGCAGCGTGTGTCTCATTAAAAGAAGCACTTATTCGCTGATGATTAGAAAGGTTTGGAAAGCGAACTCTGATTTTATCAACATGTTTAGGGAAATACGGATGAGACACTGGGTTTCCAAACGATTTCGGAGTCCTTGGGTCGTTGGTCACTCTCTGAAAATTTCCAGGTTTTCTCAGCCAGAAAGACAAGTGGAGGGTAATGGTTACGTGGTGTGCTTTCTATACCTCGTTTGGTTGTTATTAACTACGTTGATCGGATTTGATGAGAGCGTGTACGCTGACGTCTTTGTAGCCATTGGTGGTGCAATTGTGGACTTTTGATTTGTTTGGTTCATTTCAATAACTGCGCCAACAAGTGTTTCTGTATGTAAACGTTTTGTGATCGATACTCGATGCTTTATTGCTTATGTATTTCATCACATTGTCCTTCATTCCTCTTCAAGAGTTCTTTCGGTTAGCTTAGTGCATTAAAATTTGTTGCTCATCATTTTTAAATGAGGTGCAGTTATTGCGGGATTTATATATCACCTTTAAATGGAGGGACTTCTGATTTTGGAAAATGGCCTTCAGGGATCATTACTGCCAGCCATCGTAATTCACTACTTACCTTATATTATTTATGGAGGTTTTATAGGGCTTTCTTAATGTTTTCCACCTTTTTTCCATGGATTGCTATTCGGTGTTCGATAAACTATTTCGATGTTAAAGCGATTGTATTGGCTTTCACGAGACGTCAGATCCGTTTGTTCTGACGCAGTTCTTGGTAAACTCTAACAAAGTATTGAACACACGGCATCCTTCTTTAGCAGCAATTGCACGTTGATTATTTGCGAAAATAGATAGTAGTAGATAGTTGATGGGGCATCAGATGTACTCGGTGAAACACTTGATGCAGAAGATTCATAGAAGTGGCGAGCTAGGGTTTTGCATAACGTGGAGAGTTCGGCATAACTCTACGAGGTTTCTGAGTCGAAGAAGTGCGTAGCAGGTGACTTGTTGGATTTCGATGCTGAAAAAGCCTTGAGAATTATTGGGATCATGGCTTGTCCTTGTTCGTCGGATCTTTTTAATACTTTTTGCGGGGGTGTGACATTAATACTACTTGGGACTTACCATGGGGGAGGGAGCTGAAATGAAGGGTGAGATGATCCGATGCGATTAAGTGCATATGGGCCACAGGTAAGCTCAAATCGTTGACTTCTTTATGGAACGGTGGAGGCTAGTTTTTGCAGTTGCATAATATAGTGAGGACCGAACATCTGGCCGATCAGCCGTGAAAATGTCACAGATATGAATATGCAAATGCCCCCTACCGGATCGCTCAATGAACTGCCTTTGAGACAACAATGGTATTTGGTGGTTAGGCGTGCAAACAGGAAAAAATCCAAACTGTTGCGGAGGTGCGGGTGAGCTAAAGCATGAGCCAAAAGTCAGAAGTCATTTCAGTCGGTGAAAGTAAATAATAATGAGCTGTTTCCTCCTCAAGAATGAGGTACGACTTCTCTGAATCAGCACATGGCGCTGATTTGAGAAACTAGCTTATCCTTTTCTCCTCAAGGTTGGTTTTTCTGAAGTCGTAGATTCCATTTCCGGTGGAAGACTGCATTCTTTTAAATTGCTGGATCCTTTTGAAAATGGTAGCCCTCGGAGCGAATCTGTGGGAAACCGTCCCCTCTGATGTTTTGCAAGTTCTGTGATCTACGTTGAAAGGTGACCTGGAAAAGTCGTGTTTCAGCGACTGAGGCGTGTTTCTTATCGATCTGCACAAAATGCAACAATTTAACACCCAACTAAATACGCAGATTTGGAAAAAATTTTCACAGCAGATCATTCTACAGTGCGGTTAATAGAAATATCACATAGACAGGCAATCTCTTTCAATATTTAAAATCCCAAAAAATCGAGGCTTTTCACAAATGGATGTTTTCACGCACAAAAAAAGAACACATTTTCCAGATTTGTGCGCAAATCTAAAAAACTTAAGTACATCATAGCTACTGTTCTTTGCGGAAAACTGAGTGGTAGTGCTGGCTGTGACTGTGTGGAGAAGGGTTGTGGGGAGTAAGTGAGGAGGTTATAGGAGTTGAGAGTTTAGAAGCAACACAAAAAAATTTACATGATTATTATAACAATATTCACTCCTAAAGGAAAAAACGTGAAAAAGTACGAGGGAACTCGACTACGGACAATTCAAGTACTTTTTTCTTTCCTGTGCTTAAATTCCCTGCACATGTTTGAGAATCTTGCTTGCTGAAGGTAGGAACGCTTTATATATCGCACACATCGGTTTCACTTCCGTTGCTTGATCGTACCCAACGCATATTCGGTTATTCGACGCACTCACAGCACTTTACAGACAGCAAATATATACAGTAGTCCAGCATCATCGGTGCTCAGCTCCAAACTTTCTGTCACAGCAGTCGATCATGAAGAAGCACACAAAAACATTTTTATGCAGCCGTTCCCTCCAATGGCGATGTTTTGCTTCTCGCCTGACACTGAACAAAGAAATCTTGCAGACAGAGAAACTGTACTGAACGAAGAAAAGTGAAACTATGTTTAAACAAAGTTTACTTACGTTCAGTAATTTGATGTGCCGATGCGGAACAGTTTGCAGCAGACTAGTGTTGATCAGGGAGAATACAAACGTTGACAGGAATTCAATATTACGAATAACAGATTATACGCAAGGGAGGACCACTTGAAGGGCGACGCTTAATACGGAGCTCTCCTGAGCTCCACACACAGAAAAGAACGGAAAGGAATGAACGCTGAACGAAATGCAAGTGAATGGGAGTAGACAGTCAAAATGGCGTAATGACGAGAATGGAATGAAAACACGATGGATCAGTGAGTGGAACAAATGGATGCAATGCTAATGAACGAATAAAAGGACAGAATATGAAAGGGTGCTTTTATTAGCATAAACGCATAATATATACAAAAATGCGCATAGAAACACTGGTATGTACATACAAGTAAAAAGAATGATCAAGTTTGTGTAAACGAGGTAGTTTGCGAAGCACCAGCTCACCGCACGACTAAGTGGAAAATTTTATTCCTCCTATTTCGACGCACATTTCCAACGTGGATATCCCGAAGTCCTACATATCTTACATATCTTCAAGAACCTCGTTCATGAAAAAACCCCTTACTTTTGTTTCTTCCCGATACACTCCTGATGCATCTGCCTTCTCACTCTCTTCCTGCACAGGTGTTCTTTCGCGAACTGCCGTCAAGCGTCACCCACTGTTAATTCCCCTCGTTAGCTGATTTCTGTCCCACATGTTTTTATCCGTCTAAAGCGAACTGCATTAGTTATTGCACGTGGTTGCAGCATGAGACGCTGTTTTCTGAATTACCTAATGAACCACGCAATCGTGTTTTTTGTTGAGGCTGAGATCTAGACACACATATACTAGCAAAAAATACGCGGAAACTTTTCCTGAACGAAGACAGAAGCAACGTCAGGCAAGCACTCACCGTGTCAAGCACGAACGAGGAAAGTGAAATCAGCGTGAAGTGTGTGGGAAATTTTGTTACATATAAGCATCGCAGAAGTTGCCACTCGTTTCACCGATACGAAGACTGGCCCTTCACCTCACATAAGTGAAATCACGAAAACTATAAAGCTTCAACTCACACAAGCGAAACGACGACAATAGTGAACATAAATGTCACGAAAACTATGTATATCGACCAGAAACTCCATAAATTCCACGTTGCCAAACAAAACCTAAAATAAGATTGACTTCTCCAATAGGAAATTTGGGAATACTTGCATAGAACAAGTAATTTCATGTGACTGCACAAAAGGACAGGACTTAGTGGCTTTCTTCTAGAAAAGATGCATATTACATTCCTAGCATGAGCTAAGGGATAATCGATCGCCTAGCAGCGACGACATTTTCCAACCATTTTAAGGCCGAAAAACACCACCCGTAAAAGAGTGAATGAACACCATCTCTAACTGAACAGTCCTGCATGCTTAAGCGAGGGTGAACAAACTTCGTTTTTACGTGATTTTACCGGTACGTTTTTAAATTCCGTTACCAATTAAAGCTCATATTTCTCTGTTTGTTGGTCAGATATCCTCAAACCACGAATTATTCTTCCACAGCCTCTAAATTTATGGTCACTTTCCGCTGTCTGCAGAAGAGGAAAGTGGAACACAAATTTGAATAGTACACTTTAAAATTAATTTTGTAATAAAAAAACATTTGAATTCTCTCAACTTACATAACGCATGCAGCCAGAAAAGTGAAGATAGCCACTGGGAACACTTTCGGATAAACTTCTGGCCACAATTCCATTGGCTGTTTGCGGCCTATGACGAAAAGTAGGAGGCCAATGGAAACGAAAGCGAATTGTAGACAGATGGCAACTGTCAGGTAAAATCTGTAAAATATCCATTACGTGAAACCTATAAAATATAAGTTAAAAAGTAGAAAATAGCAAAAATCACAAGTTGTTGGTTTTTCGACACGTTTATTACGATGATTTCCTTGATCATAAAACACCAGATGCACAATGCCGCAAACGGTAACTTGCACAAAGAGGTGTTTCGACAGCGTAGGTATGCGCCAAAGTTGACGTTTGCACAAATTTTCGTATTTCAGTACCATAGGCAAATAAAATGTCAAACTGTCGCATAACTTCATAAAGGGACCTGTGAGTCCCGAAATTTTCTGGATGCGAACATGACATCCCTGAGAGAACAAGAATTCCGATAGCATCTCTTTTGGTGTTTCTGATCCTCAGGTTCGTTAAAAAGTGATGAACCAACGTGCAATTCAAACCAAAAACGGTTCATAATGGACGTGCTCGGCGGCACTACAACCAGCTACGGGGACTGCACGAGAACCTCTTCTCAACTATACTACAGCAAATTCACTCCTATACTAAGCCAAACACCGAAGTGAAAAAGTTCCATTTAAAAAAAAACTTTTTCGTGGAAATTTCTAGGCGAAGATATGAATCATTGTCGCAAAACTTTTTAGGGACAAATATCTCTTAAAAAGATGCTGCTGGTTAATTTCCAACACAACTTTCACCGACTGATTAAGGAGTGTTGCTTGTTGCTGTAGAACAGCACGCAAGCTGCTGCTGTATAAGTAGTTGTCATGATGGTCACAAGGCAGAAATATCGGCGAGGGGAGAGGGACTGTGAAAAGTAGTCAAACTTCTTTCAGAAAAAGAAAGAATTAACCGCTACGACAGTATTCCACTGTGGGTAAATGTTCATCATTTCTCTCACTTAAAGATATCGCCAAGTGATTCGTTCTATTTAAGATCATAAGAAGAGAGGGAATAAGGAAGGGCGCGAACAATGTCGAATATGAAGTTAGGGAAGAAAATGCACAAACCGATTGATGCGTGGATCGATCAACAGTTTCATAGGCAAATCGAAATACCAAACAGTCAGTGCAAAAGCAAAACACCACAGAACATCGTCCAGCTAAACGTAGACCAATGAATGATCAACGAGCAGAAAATGTGCAACAAAAAAGCGGCCCAACTGCGCCATCCTTAGAAAATTCAGATAAGATTGCCGCAATGGTGCCATCGGAAAGGTTACTATAGAGATGGAGGCTCCTAGAGAATGTGTCAGAAAAATTACGGAAGTTTCTAGATAACGTGATAAAAACGCGGTGAGATCGCAAGAACAAACATCAGCCATCATGATCTAGATAGGCATTAACGATAAAGACTCATAAAACTGACAGAAATTGTGGCTAGAGGCACCGGCTAGATCAGAAAGATGAGAGGATCTGGAAAGCGGTAGCGATTTCCTAATCTAAAAATAATGGAGGAACAACGGCACTTCCCCGCTTACGTTTCCGTTCATCGGTTAACTCTGATGTTAACTTTTGTACATAAATACGCAGCGATGCGAATTAGCTCCGAGATGACCTGAGGAATAGTTTTTGATTTAAACGCTTATGAATGACGGCTGAATAAATTGGGGCGAATACAACCAAATGCCGATGCACACTGCACTGACCATAAGCAGTACTCAAAATAAGACATCGCAAAATTGTGTAGCTGCAAAGTGATATAAACAGCCTCCAGACATCGACCTCAGTTTCCATTACTTCGCTAACAAATGACTTCACTTACACAGCAGAATGCTGAAGCCAAGAGAAAAGCCGATGCCAAAGAGCACAAGTGGAAATTATCTGAGGTCGGTGAAGGATAAACACAGTTTCGACAATGAAACATGTCTGCGGCTGGGAAGGAAATTCTCTGCGAAGAGTTTTTGTTTGGAAGGAATAAAAGAACGCCACCACCTTTAAAATTTTTTCAACACAACAGCTGCACATCGTTCAAAACGCACCTAAGCCTAAAACCTTTACACAATTGCTTTCACTGTTCCGATCGCTCCCTTTTTATCATTCAGATGAAACAACACTGGAAAAGAGCAGAGATAAATGAAAAAAAAAGCTTAGCGAAATACGGCATAAGAAAGATGAGCTACGGAAACCTGAATTGATCGTCGACGTCTCGCTGGACTATCCGACGAACGAGCGTCCAAAGAATAGACACCGGAATCCGACGACTCGGTTGTTCGATTAGTGTCTAGACGACGCCGAGCCCGTAAATCACCAGAGCGCATCGCCAGGATACAGAACTTACCGGTTTCTGACCCGTCCTTCTGGTCGTGAAGCAAAAAGTTAGCCAATAAAAAACCTCTAGGCAGCCTTCCCTTCTCTAAATCAAAACGAAAGTTTCACTTCGAACACCAGCTGCTCGACGTACTCTGGTGCATATGACCGCGCGATTCGATAGCTAGACAGACTGCTTTCGAAATGAAAAGAAATAGATATAGATAAATGAAAAGAAAAAATAAACGCACCGACTAACGCCCGATGGCGAGCACAAAAAGGCATTCAGAACGCAAAAAAACAGTAGTTGAGAAAATAAGTAATGGAGATGTTTAAATGAGATCTGCAATAGGGTGGAGAACACAAGCGCATCTCGCGGAAGTTTGAGCACTTTCTCCCTTTGCGCTATCTTCATAGATAATGTTTCGCATGCACGCACGAAACATTGTTTGCAGTTGGTACAGTATTACGCAAGAGTGCAGTTAACTCTACTCAAAATGCAGTCTTGGTCAGCTGAAACTTAAGCCCCCCTTTCTCTTTCCTGCTCTACACTCACGGACCGTTTCAAAAAATGCAGATTAGGAAACCAGAAAATGCGTGCACCACCTTGAAAGAGGGCATTAAGGCAAACTTATACCGCGACATCCAACAAATTCTCACTTAGAGATATTTCAGCCCTATAACGTAATCGCGTCCCAAACAGCCAGTTGCGGGACATACAGCATGTGATTTGTGATTTTGGACGACTGTTTGGCAATAGGGTGAGATCTCGGTATCTAGTGAAAATCAGAATCGTTTAGAAAAATTGAGCATCGAATAGCCAACATAAGGTACCTCGTACTCATGATCTAACGCTGCAGAGATCACATCCTCGATTACTGTTCTTCATTTAATGTCATCATATGGTCTTGTGTCACCTCAGTCAATATCTGGAACCTACAGAAGTTGAGCTTTGGGCCGTTTAGATGTTCTGATCCTAGTGATGCTTGGGGGTAGTGGTGCTACCCATACATTACTCTCTCGTTTGTGCTCTGGCATATCGCCATCGACAGACCGCTGTTTGCTCCTCCCCTCATGCCTTCGCTGCCAATCACGACAAAAATGTATATCACCATCTTTGGAAACAATAGTCACACCACCTACTTCAGGGAAACACCGTCAGTAGTTCGTGTATATAAGACAGCACTTATTAGAGGGAACTGAGCTGCAACAAATTGGACCATTCTCTGAAATGACAAAGATCTTTTTTTGCAAAGCGTGAAGACAACAAGCAGGATGGTCTAATGGTGACAAATTTTAGGGTTATCCGCAAAAGAGCTTGGTACTACTCCATGACATATCGTTTACATAGAAAGCCGTACTCAATAAACTCTGCGAAGCGAATGAAACACATTTAGATATAAGCTATTTCATCAAAAAGCCGACAATTCAATACCTCTCCACTTTCAGCAGTAAGTTTCGCTAGTAACACATCAGGAGCCTTGGAGTCATCTATGGAAACATTATCGTTTGAAGTTTCATATTCATCTCCACAACCTAATCACTTAAACGAAATGCAAAATCTGTCAAGACGGAGAATGAACTATTTCAAGTGAGATCTTTAGCATATCTTAGCACACAAACCATACTCACAGAGAAAACCCAGCCGATCAGTGATAGCTCCTCACAAAAACGATAGAATGCCTTCCGCGAAAGGACAACAGCAGGCGCACTTCCACAGCTGTGCAAGGAAGCAAATTGAAATGCTATGTGAAAAAATGATGTTCAATGTCAGCATGGTTTTTGACGTCATCCCTTTATGAACGCCGACAGATTGCTGCATAAGTTCACCTAATATGCCGGCAGTTTAAGTGCCCGTTATGCCGTACAGAAAATAGTGGCAGGATGTCGTCGTTATCCCTCGCTAAAACGCTTGGAGCCTACAAGCACATCGTATTTTTACTCTACCTTGTTACTTCGCCGTCTACCTTTAGGGAGAAGTACTCCATAATGACCTCCCATTTTACAGCACATTACCTACGTTGTGCGCAGTAATCCTCGGAACATCTCATGAAGTCGTCCCAATCTGTGGGCTCATGTCGCTCGAGTCTGGGGAAGTGCTCGTTTACTAACAATTGCTACAGACACTGTGGCAATCGCTCACTCCTTATGCATCACACTGCTTTGTCTTGAAATCACAAGCATATTCTGAAAAAAGGTGCAGGTCAGTTTTCGGTGCAGGTCAGTTTTCGGCGACCAAACCTAGTCGTGTAAAATTTGAATGAAGGACCCACGCGATCAGGGTACAGCAATGCGTGCAACCATGGCCATATCTTCACCACCCACATCTTTCCCCGAGCCCGGCTCCGCAGAGCCACCACATACACGACCCAGCTGTGAAAAAGGCGATACACCTTTCACCACTAAGTTCGTACAGCCTCGGACTGTTTCTTCCCCTCCCCAGGTGAAAAATAACGATAAGTGTGAAGTAGCTCAACCTTTTTCAACAACACCTTGCTCTAGTAACTAAAAACTTTTCACCACTGAGCCGTACTCTATACTGCAAAACATGATGCAGTCAGATCATACGAGGGGACATTTGAGAACTCCCGTCGCCTTGCAGTCGGAAAACAACAGAAAACTCTGCATCGCATCTTTTTATGGCGCCGCCCTCTCTTCACTTGTTTGTTCTTCCCTCAATCTCCGCTTAAGAAATACTTTGTTTGTCTGTGTTGTACACGTCGGCCGCCGATGCAACACGTCCACCATCAGACCGCCATTTTGCTCATTCCTCAGTGCGAAAGAAACTCAAATTCCGAAGCGGTATTTGAGAAACCCTTATTTGCACCCAAACGAAGTGGCTGTTTACATCACTTCAGATGCCTAACAAAACCATTTCGAGCAGCCGACAATCACCTTCAAGGACCCATCCTCATTCCCAGAGTAATTCGAAACAGCACCTAGTGTGAATAGCAACTTTTTCATGAAAACTTATGATCGGCGACCGCAATAAATGCTGACGGAGGAGATATCTGACGCGAAACGCACATCAACAAGCAACACTGGGAGAGGTAGCCCATTCAAATGAGCACTGAGCTGCGATCGACGGAAATCATAGTGATCTGTGACAATTTATTGTCAAATAATCCCATCTAAGACAACGAGAGAACATTCCGCGATAGAGCAGATCAAAATCGAAGATTACAGCAGAAAGTGAGCACGTTGGTGCATCTCCGTGGCAGTACACGCGGCACAACGTCGAAGTGAACAAACAGTATTAGAGCGTCTAAAGTCCGTCATTAACTTCCACTTCTGTCCAACGCCACAACAAGACAACGATTCCATCCGTAATCGACCTCAGAGAAGGAAGAAAAACAAAACAAGAGGATTCCCCGTCTTAACACGATCATAAATAAACGCAGTCAGAGAACGAAGTACGAGCAGTTCAACTCCCGCTGCTCCCATTCTCTCGCAGCTAATCACTTCCACCCTTCAATGTTAAGCCACCTACCGCTTATTGTACAACAAATTCGACAGAAATGTGCAAGGCATGCACAAAACATAATCGTAGAAAAAGAGGAGAAAGGAAAAACAACTGTAGAGATGATACACCTGCGGAGATGACAAAGAGCGTTTCGCAGACACGCCAATAAACAAACATCGAGAGGCGCGACCGCACGGCAAGAAAACAAGCAATTTTGTAGCTGCATCGATAATGGCGAGCAAATAATAATACATCACATCATCTACTGCAGCACAGTAACAAACGCCACGACTCGGCACGCTGAGATCCTCATAAGACACAGCATAACTCTTTCGCGCAAACCAAACGACACTTCATCGTCTAGTTCGCGTTCAACATTCCACAAACAATGCACTGCTACACCTTAAAGCTGAAACTCAAAGCTGGTTCCCGCACAAGTGATCAAGTAGTGTACGATCTATGGTCAGTCAGTCCCTGAAATGTCCTCCCTCCACCTCATTTGATAAGTAAAAGCTCTCCCGAAAATATGGAACATGCGAAAGCGCTGAGAGACGTAAGTGTTTATGCAACAAAAACACTTCATCTGAAAAACTGACAGCGGAGCTGTTCCAAAAAACCCTTAAGTGTACCACTGCTTGGAAATCAAGAACGAATTCAAACAAACACTTCCCCCATTCACAAAATAAAATAGATCCACCCATCATGCTCTCTGTAAAGCGTAGAAGACGAGTGAAATACACGTGCGACTAATATTTTCATAATCTCTCTGCTACGTCACCTTACAGGCACGGCGGGGTCTCAAATATGGAAGCGTGCAATAAACAAAGCGCATGCACAACACCCCAATAAGCGACCACCGACGATACAATATAACGTATCGTAACGAAAGTGTGAGAAACAAGGAAATGCTGTTACAAACCTAAACGAGATTCTTAGCGCGAACTCAGCATACTGAGTACGAAGCGCACTTGAATCACAATCTTCATAATGACTAATATGAGGGAATATACAGTTTAGAGCAGAATGATGTGCACAACGGAGGCAAGATGAGCATTAAATGAGAGAAACCCGCACAGCCTCAGACAAGATCCTTCTTGCTTCCACGTGGAATTGTCTTTAGTCTCGCTGCAGACCGCTTCGATGAGTTTGCATCATCTGAAAGTACCAGTGTGAAAGAAGAAACTCAATGCCCATTACTTACTGGTCAATTTCTAGTAAAAAACTAAAGCACAGCCTAACCAAACGTGTTCGACTGCATAGGAGCTAGTGAGAATAACTTCGCCATAATTCTTCGGGAGTTCCCATAACAAAAAACCACAGTTCTAACCATAATATGACAAAATGAACTAGATATTACCGTTGGCAGACAGTTCGTAAGTTATCCGGCACGTTATAAATTCACTGATATTATTAAAGTTTGTTTTAAATTCACTGATATTAAAGTAACCTTTTGGCTGACCCTCATAAGCACTGGGTAGCAATATAATGGAGTGAATCAAGAGAAAACATGCTCTTGGACCAGGTGTGGGCAAAGAAAATTTAAGGATGCTTTACTGATCGAGGTTGGGATACACTCAACATCTTCCTCTCCAGCTATAATTGAAAAAAAAAAAAAAAACAACGCCTCACAGGAAACTATAGCCAGCGAGTTTGATTCCTTATTCAACGCCAACTTATGAAACTACAACACCGAATCTAATAAACACAACTTCACTACAGGGTAAAGAAGAGTGCGAAAACAAAAACAATAAAGCTTACACGAACTCTGTGACAATGTGGACGCGCTCACACCCATACATGGCTGCGAGGGTCTGTGCGAAGCGTATTCGGGTGTATGAGTCGCGTCTCGCTCGCATGGCGCACTTCTCTCATCGTCATCCGAATTCTCTTCATCAGCTTCTGAAGACGAACAGAATGCCGAACGCGCCTTATCGTCCAACATTAACGACGAACGCTGACTATCCTCGTCGTCCTGGACCCCCATACCATTGCTCCCTCCCCGTCGATACCCTAAATTAGAAACGAAACTCGTAAAACACTGCAGCACTGTTCCGATCTCTCCATCCCCTTTCAGCTAAACAACGAACATACCTTAGCATACAACTGACAGCAAAGTATGCTACTTGCGCCTGAGGTTATCAACAGGATTAGCTCACATAAAATACCACAACGGCCAAAGACTAACTTGGAACCAACTACAGCGCAAAAGAGGGAAATCAATCGACAAGGAATATGCCACTTGTCACTAGTAAATTTGGCTCAGTCCTTCCTTTAACATACGAGACATGCTACAATACACAGTACAAGATACATAATCATCTACCATTCCTCGAACGACTATCCGGCCTGTTCGTGTCCGTCGGCTGAGTCCGTGGAGAGTATCGTGAATCGCGACGCAAAAGCGAATCAGAAACTGCATCATAATGATCGCTCGCATCCACAATCCTATTTGAAATCGGTTCAACACTACCGTTTAAGTACTGAAAACAACTCCACATTACCCACCACGCTCAGACCTGGTAAATTTGAGCAGATAACGCTTTATGCAAATATTCAGGAACAGGTTGATGAACTGCACACAACGGAATTCTCATCTATTCGTTTGTTACGTATTCATAGACAGGCCTTCCTCACCACTGAGGAGGTATCAATCATAGCCCCCACTCAGGGCTGCAGCTGCAACTGTCTTGCCGAAAAATGGCGCGTTAAAAACTGAGGAAGCGGGAAAAAACTTTAGTGATAAACGGGATCACTAATCGCAAATGGAAGTCAAAAGCGTTTGCCTGATCACTTTCACCTTTTCTTCACAATCCTGGCCGCAACCTGAAGCCGCAAACAAGCCTAGGCAGAGGAAGAACGAGAGAGGAGATATATTATCCATAGAGACATTTCATAAATTAACAACCTCCCGCTACCAGTAAAACAGAGTGGAACACTCAAATCTTAAAAGAATTGTTTCAAACGGCTCTCTCGTAGATAATTCCCCATAGCGCCTTGTGTCATCTCTTCCATAAACAAAAAGCCCCGAATTGACAGAAATGGAGGTGTACAATATCAAAGCAAAAGAAGAGAACTCCACATACAGCATTTGGAACGTCTTCTGGAGGCGGTGCACCTGGAGGAGGGGGAGGCATGAAATCCAGCAGAGTCTGTTTCGGAGGACTCCTTCGTCCACCATTTAAAGTGCCCGCCTTGCTGCGCCCATTTGAGCTGCCTGAAAGATAAAATGACGATAAAACTTTTGTGCACTAGCCACTGGTTATCAATTGCCACTTAAGTTGCGTCATTACAATAAGGTGGGACCGTTAGCATATAGCTGTTTTTCGAAAGAACAAAATGATTTCAACGAACCCAAATTCTATAGAGATGAATAAATTTGGTCAATAAGCCACAAAAATCAGATGCGTTCATTACAGCTTCTACATTATGGCGTTTCCATGTAGCAAGCTCTCAAAAATACTAGGCACCGGCGGTAACATTTTCAGCGTACTACGAAAATTTACTGGGACTCCTTCAAGGAACATTACACCAGCACCTACAGCCTTTCACAAGCATGTCCCTCTCAAAAATTTCTGCATCTTAATCAAATACGGTCGCACAGGTGAGGTAGCAGTCACAGACTTGAGGTAACACCAGGTTTCCTAGCGATGAGTCCCCGTCTACTGCGAAACGGCTATATCTCAACGAGGGAAAAGTACAGCAATTTTCCACCTGTGAAATACCTTTCGGACGTAAGCAATGAACTCTAATGTACAAAAAAATAACTAAACAGCAAATGCCCGCTCCAAAAACCTATTCTCACCACACAACGCTATTTGGTCCAATCGGTACTGGCAATTTTGAAAATGGCAGCTAAACGAGCTCAGTAATACGCTCCGCTGGAAGAAGGCAGAACACATGAGACAGACTTCCCTAACAGTCCTCTGGTAAGCAATCTAATGACCGCAAGCGTTCGAATTAAAAATATCAGAATACTTCTAGTCATGCAAAGTGACGGAACAAACCCTTTACCGAGTGAGAACAACTTCTTCTTTCACTGTTTCCGCAACTGTTTGCATAACTTTAAAATAGTATATGTTGATTTCCACTAGATTTATGCTCTGAAAAGAAGCTTTTCCTGTTCCCTATCTCCTATTCCTCCCCTCCCGCCTTAAGAGGATTCTGTGATAAAATATTGGGAGCGAACTGAGGGTGCTCGTGACGGAACACATACTGAAATACCAACTGCTGGCAACTGGTGGAGATTTTTGAACTCAAAGTGTGGTGTTGGAGATTTGATAAGGTGAGAGCCGTTAGTAATTACCACCGGTGCCATCAGAGGACTGCACGTAGGAAACGTCAGTGTGAGGGGGGCTTTCCGAGTGATGAGACCCGTGAATTTTCGTTTCTGCAAATGGCGCACATCGAGCAGAGGCCGAACGGCGACCGTTAATTGTCTGCGAGCTTGCGATGTCCTGGAAACGAGGTGGTGGTCCCGAAGGAACAGGATTCGACGGTAACACCGGCCCCCGCAACATATGTTCCTTCAACCACTTCTGTCTGTTGCTCATTACCAACGTCGTCGTTGCATACGGTGAGGGATCATCCTGCAAAAGCAAACGATCACCGTCAATTTTATTTGCACCACAGATGCAAAAACTACTGCAGAACTTCACCTTGACATAAACCATGAGTGGGAGAACCACATCATGATCCGACTAGATGAAGAAAATATGAGCAACTACGGAAGGCTCCGAAACCTACAATTTGCAAACAACGAAACAACTGAAACCTGCAAACACTGCAAGAGAAATAACGCCGATAAACACCTCATCGATCTACACTGCACATATTGACGCCACAAAAGCCGGAACTTCCCGACCCCACTAAGAAAGGGTAGCACATAGGGTGGGGACAGATAAACGAACCACATAGGATGGAAACAGTATAACCTGTTGCCCGGCACAGAAAGTCGACATTGCTGATGAAGGTGCTGATGCGAGTGCCGCATACTGATAGTGATGTGGCGATTGAGAGCGATCCATGGTGCTCATAAGGTTGCCAGCGTATTCATTGTGGGGGTGCGCATCTATATAGAAGTCAGTCTGATGGGGAGTTTGTGTGTAGAGAGGCGGTCCATTGCATGCTGCAGCGTTGAGCGAATTGTTCAGCAGCAGAGTGCGCTGTGCCGAGTTAAAGTTTGTATGATCCATCCAGAGCGCGTCGCGCGCAGTTAAATGCACGCTGCCGTCGTTGATCTTTATGAATGGCATTCCCAAACGTGCTGCAAACGCCCACGCTTCATTCCACCGCGTTCAACGGCAACGATCATTACTCGAATCAACAGAGTTCTTTTATATGTAAATATCCTCACTGCACACCACCTGTGAGCTAACATTATGTTTGGGAGTAATTCAGATAATGATGTCTCCAGAGAGTAGCTTCATTTGACTATGGCACGTAAGGAGCAAATGAACCCCTGAACGATAGCTTAATTAGGCAGACCCAGGAAAGAACAAAAACTTGGAGGAAAAACCTCACCAAAAGCAATGGCTAAATGACGTTCCACAGACAACAAGTTCCGCTGGAGGATGAACTCTCTGGTTCTTCCTTTCTTACCTGCAGAATCGGTGCCAATTTTTATATACGCTTATAGAAACAAGTAATCATCACTAGATGATAGCAACATACACCCTCAACTAGTACATGAACGCTGTAAGATAGAAGTAAATGTTCGACAAAATCGATTTGCATTAAAAAGCGGTTTCAAATGCATGCAATATTCCTCGTTATTCATCATTAAACGAAATACAATCTGCGCTCCTTTCGACGAAAAAAAAACAGCTGTCTTCATCAATATGCACTCAGCACTTTTCTGCTCCCCTTTACACTTAGCCTAAACATTCGTGCACGGGTGATGTAACGTACATTCCATTCCACCTTCTTTCAGGCTATTCTACATCATTTTCGCAGTTATTCATTTCGTATCACCTGACCAACTTATAAGGGCCCCTTAAAACTTCCTGTACGAGCTGTTCACAGTACGCGTTATATAACTAGATATACCTGCCGCTTTGCCTTTCGATCTCTTCCATCGCCACCAAATGAGCGCAATTAACGCTACGAATACCATCCACATGAGCACACCAGCCACCGCGATAAACCACGGCCTCTTGATAACGTAAAGGATGCGCTCACTGCTAGATCCCATTCCGCTCATTATTCTGTTGTGCTCCTCTAATGTTTCCTCATCTATAAAAATTACATGTATATGACACTTCAAAAAAGAGTTTACTAAAATGGAGGTTTGTAAATGATCTTAAGATGCAAACGATAGAGTGCAAATAAGCCTAAAGACGCGTAAAAAGTTCATTCGAGAATGGAAAGTTATCGATTTTTTAGTCACGTGAAATTAGTGAGTTTTGGTTCCGCAAGACCACCATTCCAGCTTTAATTTCGATGGAAGAAAAGAAATTTGGTGGAAAAATCCAGGAAAAATATAGCAAGTGCGATGAACCGTCGCATTCTCATACCACTTCTGAAATACTTGGGTATGGAAGTGAGAGTCGCAACCTATGACAACCGCCACGATAGTCTGCGTTAAGTTTCGCTCTAGCCACCTGGCTAATACAAAATCA
Organism: Parascaris univalens; assembly: GCA_037576465.1. Taxonomy (NCBI): domain Eukaryota; kingdom Metazoa; phylum Nematoda; class Chromadorea; order Rhabditida; family Ascarididae; genus Parascaris; species Parascaris univalens. The sequence goes on along the minus strand of CM075173.1, from coordinate 76,663,750 downwards.
CCAACGGCCTGGAGCAAAAGATGAGAAGCACGTTTTCCTTCTCTCGAATTCCCCCCTTTTTCTGTGAACAACATCGAGATTCACGACCTCCGGTGACTCTAAATAACAGTGTAAAGTGAAACAATCAGACAGAAAAAGAGAGATACGAACCCATTGTGACACGTTGAACTTCGGTGAATACACCAACACCAGCATTACTTTTGGCAGCCACTTTAATGCTGTAGGTCATACTCGGTACCAAATGGAATAGCGTAACGCTCGCCGCACGCTCATTTGTTGTTATGTTACGGTTGTACTTCGCTCCACTTCCAAGAATCACGATCTGAAGACATAGATGCACTAGGAAGTCTTACGGGATCAAACCAAATTCAAAATATCAAAACACCTGGACACAAAGCACATTTTGTCAATTACTTCGTTTTTTCACCCTTCAACCTGCAGGAAAGTGTAAAAAATTCATCTCATCATTCGACAAGAAACTGTCAACTTCATTAAGGGCAATGTTTCCTATTTTACATCAAAATAGCATAGTGGCCTTCAGGATATCAAGGTCAACAACTTCGCACCTTTGCATAGGGAAGCCAAGACGCGATCCTGTTGCAGCAAAGCTCGATGCTATAACCTTACCTCAGAAAAGAATACCCAGAGGATACGCATGAAACGGATTTTGCCATGAAATGCTCAAGGAGATAAGCTGATAGAGGGTGACGAGTCTCACACTGACAGAATAACTGGGACGCGGACGTTGCATTTATTACTTTGTCGCTGAAACTAATAAACACTGAATGGTTGGTTTGAATAGCCTTTTCACGTGTAAGCCATCGCAGGCAACTAAGCTGTGTTCCGGCCACTAGCTGAATTTTGGTCACTCAAGTTCTAGTATCAAAAGACCCATTGTCGTTAAGCAAATTATTTTTATCATTTGCGTTAACACTACTAAACAAACCGTGTTTCCCTAATATATCAAGGCTACAGTTACACATAGATTCCAAAGATCACTTCACTGCAAAATGCTGCGAACACTAATGCAAGTGCGCCCAGTTTGTTTGCAGCGGAACGCTGCAAAAGCGATATTCTACATAGTGCTTAACACAGTGTAATTCTTGGTGAAAACATTGTCTTCGGCGTTGATTCCACTAACTGGTAGTGTCATGAGGAACATCATGGCAACGATTAGGACTATTTGCCACAATCTGTGATTACTGAACAGACCTGAAATCCTTTGAGAACACCGTTGATACCACCAGCAGGTGGTGGCCTCCATGAGATCCGAAGCGTCGTCAAGTTCATCATTCGTACGCGCACATCGCTTGGTGCTGATGTTGGTGCTTCAAATTCACATACTACCGAACCAATCAATGAGCTTCACATTGAAAGGATAACAAGAAAATGAGCAAATACTGACGCATAAATTTTTCTAACGAGTCAGCTATTCGGAACTCTTTTGAAGATGGCAAACTGAACACAGCAAAGCAACAGCACTTGCCGTCTGTCATCGCAATGTTCGTCCACATTAAAATAGAATCTTCTGTATCACTTTGCTTCCGGCAGAGCTCCAAAACTCGAAGCAAACATCGACTATTCATATGCCTAGCTCACAAACATTTCCCGTCAATGACCGTGATCTATTTATTCATTAATGACTCTTTCCAGCGTATTTTGACGCTGCTACCACTATTCTGAAGGCGATCTTTTTTCACATGCACTCAAATGGTTATTCCGCTCATAATTTGCGAGACTTTAATGAAAGTGAAAATTACACAAATTCTTGAGACTTTGCAACCTGTCACCGGAACGAATTAACGTGAATTAAATTATATTAAATCAAGGACTCGCAACTAACAAACGCTCCAAGCTCAAAAAGCCCATGAGCAAAATAGCTACGCTTATTTCCTGAGAATCACATTTCGAGGCGAGCGGAGAGGTAAAAGCTACCCACATGCAATGAATTTAGTTAAACTATCGGCCAACGACACGTCGCACGATGCGCAACATGTAACCACTGTGAGACGAATGGGTCAATAAACAAAGGCTAACGGGCAACAGTGCCAAGAGAACAGGCAAACGTTAAATGCAGTGGTGCAGATGAAACTGAACTGCTTATCAAGCGATGAAAACTAAAGAGAAGGATGAATTTCAACTTCTAAATGGGGAGACGCGAGCTGCGCTGCTAGGTTCTTTTTGACTACTATTTTCTATAATTATGCAGTTTTCATTTAAAAACCTGTTAGTAGGATTTCTTACTTCTCAACACTTGCACAAGTGGAAATTCTCTCTCTGCTTAGTGAGCAGCGCGTACGACTCACAAAAACACTCCTCTGAAAGGTATAAACTGACCGGACTCATCAGTAGTGCCGTCGAGTGAATTGCTGGGCATACCCTGCACACTCTTGTGGTATGGTATAACGAAAAATTCATAATTGGTAAATGGTCTCAGCCCACCGATTACATAAGAATCGATGTTTGCTTTAGATACATTTACCCAACTACTATCTGAGCCGCTTGTCACAGCTCCAGGTACTGCACGCCATTTGATGTAGTAGCCTTGTACGAGCGGTTCGATGCGTCTTCTCTGAAATCAGAAGCACCGAAATGTGACACCTCACGTTCTAACCCCAACCTCGGTGTATGTCCCAACATCCATCTAAGCAACTTATCACGGTGGAGCTTATTTGAAGTTTGCTATGGGCTTGAATTTTTCTTCAACATGTTTCATAATAGAGCAATTATGTCGCGCCTACAACTGAGTCCACCTAATAACCTTCTTAACAGAATCGACGTTTCATGGTTAATTAAACTCAGTCAGACCAGTAAAAACCCTACAGACCTCTGGCTGCACACCCTCAATACTGGATAACGAGGGAAGCAATTAAGAAAAGGGCATCCTTGCTTTTCCTTCTCTCATGACAGGGCCTACGGTCACGATAAGTGATCGTGTACGTTTCTCTCCTTTCCAATCCACCCCTCTCCTCCTCATAAAGGTGCCTATGGTCCAATCCTCTTTGAAGCAGCCGAATGGAGGAAGAAAGAAAAGGCGATGATACGGGGCAAAGAAAGAAAATTGTTCAGGTGACGGAAGGAAACCAACTTGATAACGGAAGGGAGGAAGCCCCAAGCATCCGTATTTATGCATGCTCCACCCGTAATGCAGCACGATGTATTGGTTTGTCTGGACTATCACATCAAGAACACTTGTTGATTCAACCGTTCTTCGAGCAGCAACGTTCAATAAACAACCTTTGAACGAACCTTCCAAGTGAGTTGCACTGCCGTTGCGTTGATCGTTTTCACCTCATCCAGTTTCAGCAGTTGTTCGGAAGCGATTCGTTGCCTCGCCAAATCAAGATCCAGATTCGCACTTGCTGCATCTTGCCCAACTAAAGTCTTCTTTTTTGTGCATATGTTTATTCCATCCAGCATTGTACATTAGGCTTACTACTACTGGATTTATTATCAGCCATTACTATTAATAATTACCGCTGTCGAAATTCGCCTGTCACCGCATACATTTATATGGATATACATGTGAGCACTAGCACAATCAATTTCTACATAACAACTTCCATCTGAAGCGAATTGCAAGCTCCTATATTGACAAGTTGCAAGTTCCTGTTAGATCGCCTTTCCCTGCCAATCTAGGAAATAATACTCAAACAAGATCCAGAATAAAGTTCGAAACCCAAATCAGAATATCCGCCTTTCCTCGTCACTGCAACGCTAAATAAGAGTGAGATTAAAAAAAGCAGCAAAACTCTACAACACCTACAAAGCCAAACTTTAGAAATATAGGTGCTGGACTGACTACGTGGATGAATCCGCAAACTCACATTCGTTTTTAGCCGCTTTCGTTCGAATCATCTCACTCATACCGGACGGAGGTCCAATACCGTGTGAATTCTCTGCACGCACGATGAAAACATACGAATGCGACGGTTTCAGGTCTCGAACTCGAAAACGCGATTTCGGTATGTAATCGGCAACGTTGAACCATGTCTGCATGTATCATTGATACACGCTCATTCTCACATCATGTCACATCATTGCAAGCATGTTCAAAACGTTACCAGAGCAGGATCGGTAAATCTTCAGAATATGACGCAGCTGGAATCGTGATGTGGTGGGATTGAGTTGGTAACGAGGATGAGATGAGCAATGTCGTTCGATAAGAAAAAAATGCGGGCAAGAAGAACGAAGAGCCTCTGCACTAATGCATGTGCCTACACTGCTCACTTGCTTTTCGCAGACCTGCATAAATAGGAGCTCGATGAGAAATGTAGTGAAACATGAAATAAAACAGTAGCGGTGTTGCTGCGATTATATTTCATTTCTTCTTCAAAATAAACGACACAACGATCCTTGGCGACTTATGGATAAGTAAAACTTCCCTCGTACAACCGAAGGCAAAAATAAAGCAGGAGAAAACAAAAAGAATCTTACCTCGCCCAGTTCTGGACTGAAGTATTGCAGGATATATCCGGTTACTAAAGTGGCTCCATTCTTTTCAGGTGGCGTCCATTCAAGGTCAACTCCATCCTCCGTAACGTTGAACACGACGGGTGTGCCGGGCGCCGTTGGGAATGTCGATATATCGGGCATTCGGCTAAACGTTACCAGCGGATTTGTGTGCTCTGCAATCATAACGATGATAGCTCGCACTGGTACCCGTGTCAGCAAAGGTGCCCTAATGTAACACTGCACGATTTGATGTGATGTTTGAAATGTGCAGCACACGACCTCGGTACCTGAAACGCCGTGCACCCGTGTGGCGATACGTGCAATGCGCCGCAAGAGTGCGGTGCCTTTTCAGGTTACATCTGTATTGAGGAAGTCATCACTGTTGCTGCACACCTTGGAAAATAAAAGCTGAATGAAGCCCTACACAGCTTTATACCAAGGATTCATTCGCCTGTCCAAATGATGCACTCCTCATTTTAAGAGATTTTTTGAAGTGTAAAATTAGGATTCAGTCCCACCATGCCACAACAACTGATTTTTCCCCTACATGCAAATGCTCGCAGCTGTCTGAGGCATTCACGCAATTTGCAGAAATTATGTTGCAGAAGTATTACAGCTAAAATTAGGTTCTAAGAAAGTAATGCACTCACTCCAGCATCACTCCGCCGTTATTGGCATCCAAGATGTATCACTTTCCCGGATCCTTAACTCAACTATACAGCAGTAAATAATCCGGAATACAATAAATAACCTCATCTCAGCAGCACAACTTCTTTAAAAATGGTAACTTTCCACCGAAAACTTGTTTTTCCCACATCACGTATTTGATGAGAACTGCACAAAAACTAAAATCTTCATTGAAGCTCAAAAGGAATTTTTGGCAATGTAGTAACAATTTTCAGTTACTTAAATAAACGGTGTTCAGATGGTACATACACATACCGACTGAAGTGTTGAAAATTGCAGCTGAGATGACCGAATTTGTTTCGACAACTAAGTGTGCAATACTGATTGGTTGGTGAACATTTTCGGAAAAAATTTAGCCATCTCGAATATGATATACTTACTGTCTGTTTCAAAAAGCGAGCACTTAAACCCTAATCTGCAACATCTCTTTCTATACAGTGCTCATGTGATGTCACTCACTCAGAATTATTTGATCTTGTTCTCACTCACTACATTCTAAAGAAAACATAGGATATGAATCAGCACTCCCCTCCCCTGCAAATAAAGGTCATCGCCACTCAAGCAAAAGGTTTCAGTGCTGTTATCGAAAGTTCGCCAATCGATCAATGAAGCGATCGCATTCGACCACACTCAAAGGCGCACACAAAGACACAGCGACAGTTCTAGTATTTATATTAGGAGACAAATGTTCAAAATACCGAAGTAGAATGCGGCTTTGTGTATTATTTATTATAAACAGCATACGGTCTCAAATACTACAAACAACCAAACCAGCAGGAACGTGGTGAGATACTGTAAAGAGGAGGCCTAGAACGGTGGGCTTACTAAATGGCGGCTTCATCTTGGAGGCGAATCCAGCAGCTGCAAACACTGATACTTGGTGTATATACTTCGTCGGTAAATTGTACGCTTATATATTCCCACTTACATGAACAATTTACTGCAAACATAATACCTTCAACAATCAATGACGCCGTCCAGGTTGATTCTCCATCTTCGTTCCGAGCACGGCAAGTATATACGCCCGTATCAGATTTCCTTAAAAACAACCATGCCGATTCACAAGAATACTCGAAAACAACAGTATTCATTCAATAAGATCAATATCATTAAACAATAACCAGATAAGACACCGTGGATGCGAGAAGAAACTGATATTAGTAGGCAAAGAATTTTTGTTATTATTTATGCAAAGTGTAAAAGGCCCGCTCAGATTCAACTAGCAAAAGTTGGCCGTATTACACGAACAAAAACTCGCTTTAAACTCTGAATTATAGAAAAGGAAGAAATCAAACGCAATTCACTTCAAACAAATATCACCAAATGCACCAATGAGTCTTCATTCTTCATTTGCATTGAGTTAATTCAGTGAAGATAAACTTATTTTCTACAAAGATTTTCCTTAATTTGAAGGTGTGAGAAGACCTTTTGAAAAACCTCTAATTAGAGTTTCAGACGAGAAGCAAAAACTGCGGTGAATGATTACCTAAGGTCAGATATTCTTAGGGATCCAGTAGCCAGCTGGATGAAGCGAGATTCGAGCGCCGGCTCATTCACATCAATCGGCTCTCCATTTTTCAGCCAGCTGATTCGAGGGGGTGTCCGACCACTAGCCTGACACGGCAGAGTAGCCGAAACAGACACCGTGAGTGTTTGATTGGAATGACCATGCTCGATTATTGGAGGTGGATTTGATGGCCGCGCTGAAATAAACGCATCTAAAATTTTTTGGAATGGGCTACAAAAAGAAAGAAAATCTCCACCTACTGTTCGGACAAAATGAAATGAAAATTGCCCCACTTAGCTCCTCAAATGTTCTCAATAAATACACTGCAATGAGGGTACAGCTTCATCGAGCAAATCTTGCACCACAGTCACTAAATTCGCACGACATCAATTTCTAATGCCAAACGTTCACTGCTTTCATCAAGGAATGGAGTGCGACACTACATTCAGGCAGTTGATCTGTTATCGGAGAACTACGGCAATCATGTGAATGGTGCTTTCTTATTTCCCAAGAGATGTGGACCGGCACAATATAATAACTGAGTGAATAAATTAGGATACGATGCGCTGAAGTAAGAAAAGGCGATAAAGAACGATTTATGTGCGAGGTCACGTATTAAATCCTTTAACTTATTCGGTGCATCGATCATCAACCCACGACACAGTGTTCACCTCCCATCCATTGTACGCATAGCTTTTTAAATGTTGAGTGCGGATATCATCGTTGATCCCTACTTCATTCTACCGTCCCACTCATAAACAACATTACGCAAAAAGCTTTCGTAGGTGATCATGAAAATTACATGAACTACCAGTACATATTTACGTTTATTTAATGTTTTCAGGTGCAGCTGCAGTAATTTTTGGAATACGGATCACCTGCACAACTTTATCAAGGACTCATAAGCGTTCCAAAAGGACAAATACATGAACACCGGGACAAATTACCAAGAACAACAAAGAAACATTGAACGAGGAGGTCACAGATGAAGGAAACAAAAGGCTAAAAATGGGTTACTTCCATTGGAGCAATAAGGTGGCGCATAGATACACGAGAGTGATAGTGTCGTTGTAAGGTTGAATACAGTACCGAACACCATTTGCGACTGTACTCGATTAGGAAACGAAGACAGGTGGAACACCGTGAAGCATCATCCAGTGAGTACGTTACACGGCTGACGACGCAATCACATGGCCTACACTAAACAATTAGCGACCTCAAACCGCCGACTCAAACACAACGCTCATTTATTAAAGAATTTGAAAGCATTCAACATCGATGAAAGCGAAATTCGTATGCACTGCGATCGATGAATTTCATACAAATTAGGAAAGATAAGTTCTGGATTATTTAACGAAACACTTCAACGAAGACAAACGTAATGCTCCCTTTCAAGTAAATCAAAGCAGAAGGCAGACGGCGAATAACTGAACGGCCACGAACAAGTAATAAGCGAAAGATAAAAAAGGTGTTGAGAGAGTTGAAGCACACGGTGAACAACTAAGGCCTTTAGTCACAACGCTTTTTTATCTATCGGCTTCAAAGAAAATACGAATGCAGGCGATTCAGAGCCAACCAAACACACCCCTGTATTATCGATTAAACTGTTATAATTTGTATTCGCAAGCGTAACGAGGCTTGTTATTTTCGCCAATAAGAACTTCTAAAAAGTCTACTGCTGTTGCCTTTGCTTATCACAACACCCACAACGTCTCGTTTCCCAAGGTGGAGGACAGAGAAGGGGAAGGAGGAAGCATATTGCTTTAAGATTGGAAACCTATCTTAAAAAATATTCAAAGATCCTCCTTCATGAAAAGAAGTCAATTTGCAAAGTCTACTGATGGGAAGGACTTAAGGTATTTTTATCATCAGTATTCAAAGGATTTATCCAGGCGGACTGCGAGAGAAGACGACATCCAACGTATCAATGCACGTATCAACCTTCGTTTGGCGGAGCCCTTAATTCGTTAGGAGCTGAATTCTTTTTCCAGTGTAGGAGACACATCAGTCACGCACTTAATAAATAGAGGCTATATGCTTATAAAATGTGTCTACCACATTCGACTGAAAATAACCTCAGTAAAAGGGACTTTCTCTCCGTCGTTCGCCTTAAAAATCGTGCGAAAAAAATGCACTACACATGAGCGACGACAATGTCCCGAGATCAAAAGAAAATGAAATGGAAAATCGAATCTAAACGAAAATGACTAACACTCTTATTCAGCCAAAAACAAAACAATGATCGAATGCACTCATAATCTGAGTAGCTGTGAAGAGAACTGAACGATGAATATTATTCCATGGAATTAATAGAAAACAAATTTCACCTACTCGATAATCGATGAATCGACAACCATAATAAACCATTCAAATGGCTTAACTCATCGATCATCTGATCAGCTACATACATCTTGATGCATCGGAGATTTCAAAATTAATGGGATTTCAACATCAGATTAACATCTACGCAACCAGTAAAACATCAGTCTGCAGCTGGATGAAGAAATAGCAGTCGTCTAAAAATAGTAGTAGACTCGTCTAAAAATACAAAAAAATAATGATTTAAAGAAGATAGCACCTTCGACGACAGAGACAGTTCTCCTCCGGATAAGGTGAAAGCTATTGATATATTAGCTGCTCCTAACATTACAGGTAATTGGAATGTAACGCCCATGGAGTACTCGTTCCATCAGAGGTTTTATGAAATATGGTGAAGGAATTCTAAGAAAATAACACAGAAACAACAGTCACGTATACTGGCACTAAACTATGCGTTAGTGGTCCGCTTAGATGGTAAAAAGAGAACGCCAGAAAGACACCGCGAAAAAGGGAAGCCGCGTGAATCATTAAGTAAAATGACGCTGCCAACTGCAAATCATCATCCTTTATCCTTCCGCGTGATCATCTATCTCTCTTCGACAACCACGTAGAACTACAACAATCGTATTGGAGGACGGATCATTCACCTCGTCCATTTTCCTATTCCTATCATTTTCCACATTCTCATCAAACTATTTCCTCAAATTATTCGAATGAATTTTTTTAAAGTAACGGAAATTCAGCACCTATGATGCAATCATTCTTTTAAATATCTCATGAAATTCGTACAAAGAATACCAACGAAATAATCTTTCAAAATCTCAAATTCGTCTGCGAACAAGAAAACCCACAACTTTTGAGCGCTTTTACTGCAAGCCAATTTCAAATAACTAAACTCTAAACGTCGCTAATTCGTCCAATACTTTAAAAAAACTGCTTCTTAAAAGCAAAATTCCTAGAAGTATAACACGGTTTGTGGCCATTTTCATGAAACTTTATTTCCAGACATCAAATTTTATTAGAACGTTTCTCAAAGCGTGCAACGTCTGCTCAATAAACCTCATCAGTACTTCTAAAGGTGTCATTTCACTGGTAAATGTGAAGATTACCCTGAATGGCAATCGACCGACTGCCACGCTCCTTTCCAGTTCAACCTGTTTGCGATGTAGAGCGAAACTGGGACTTGAAAAAAGACAAGAAGTCCGGCACTGATAGAACAAGCAATGACAAGAAGAATGTGCAGTTTCATTCTTGAATAATAACGGGAAAAGGTGAAATTTGCGAAGTCTATGATAAGCTGGTCATTTTCCCAGTATTTTTGACATAATCCATGAAGAAAAAGCACAGCGAAAGACAACTCTGGTACTTCGTCGTTGGTAAGATTGATCACTATATATATATACATAATTGTTTTATATTTATATATACTTAATACTTACTTTATTTACTTTATATACGCTTTACTTTATACATTACATATACGTTTTATATATATACATAACTGAAATCCAAAAGGAAGTATAAAACGAAATTGTAAAGCAATGCAACAAGGGCGGGAGTATTGGCGCTGATGGAAATAAGCAATGCGGTGAGAGTAGGGTGTTGCGCCTCATTAGTAATGAGCTGCAATTAAGCATCCACAATAAACGTCTCGACATGGAACTGCTTCTCGATAAATATGATTCGTATCAACTGAATGTATCCATTCAGTCATCGCCGAATAAGACTGCCCAGCATTCCACTGCGCACATATTGCTTTACATCGCAAGTTTGTCCTTAACGGACAACGCTTCATTATCACCTCTGAGGCTGTCCAGCCAGCTGACAAACACTAAGGCTTGATGAGGAAAAATCTGACCACTATTCATACCTGGAAACCCCTTACCTATCATATCGGATCGACCAAATCTCGTCACTGAGCGAAACTGATCCTATCCCTCTTTCTAGATAGATTAATGAATCATGCTGATAATAATCAAGAAGTGAAAGAAGCGATTTCTATGCGTTAAAACTTTAGTCAAGAGCGCAAAAGTTTACAAAAAGTAATGCGAACCCAAACGTCATTTGCCCTGCCACAAAATCACACTCGGCCAATCGGAAAAATAAGCAGTACATTTAAAAAATAAACTATTAGGTTTTCAAAAAACCCGACTGAAGAGAAGAGTGAAGAGCAGCAGTATTGAGACCAACTGAGAAGACAATGGCACCAATAATGAGCACATAATGACACTGGACGAGCGCTACACACCATACACAAGCGGATAAGCGTCATTCTCATTGCAACGAGCGCAAAGCTAGGCGACAAGTATACTCGGCGGTAAAGCTAACAGGTGAGCAAGCAATTATATCTGCCATCTCTCCTCCTAAAATACACCAATGTATCTCGCCCTGTTCCGCATAGGATTTTTTCCCACTCGAAATATTCACTAGACGAGCATAGTGCATCAGAATTCCTTTAACCAAATCAGCACAATATCTGTGAAAAGTTGTTGCGGTGCTTTGAACAATAACAGTTGAGCAACCAGCGGAAATGGTGGAATAACTTCCCATTAAAACAATAAATTTTTCAAACTTGATACTAACAAACCGGAATATCAAACCTGAAGATTCCTTACAAAGAGCCCCAAAATAGAAGACTGTCGGATCGAATAGATTGGATTAATAAGTGACCTATGAATACAAAAAGCTCTAATTGCATTCACATTCTCTAACATTCTTTCTCTCGAATAGGAAAAACGCTTTCGATGAATAGCAACGAATAACTCGAAGAATACAAACAAACAAACAAACAATATCACATCGACGCAATAATGCAAAACATTTAACAACCGCTGCCAATAGGACACAATTTGTTCAAGAAAATTCCGCATTCTCAAACGTTTTAAACACTCGGAAAGACGATTTCTTTGAAGGAAGAGAGAGAAAGAGAACAAGAACGATATGGAAAGAGTACAAAATGAGGCATTTCCTAACGAATTCCAGGAAGAATCCAGCATTAAGTGCTCACTTACGATTTCAGACAACTGACCAACAAATTCTGCGGTCACTCCGATTTAAACGCCGCAATCGAAAAGTTTGGCTCAACCGATGCAGCACATTAAATTGAGCACTGCTGCTGCGTTATGCAAAATGTCGTTAAGAGAGGATTTAGAGTAAATGAGCAATCAAAGACACAGCCTAACAACAACGGAAATAAGCATCGTTTGCATGAAGTGAAACATGAAAATGTTCGAAAACTGCTAACTTACGAGCAAAACACCTCGACTATGCGACCAGGACTCCTGTTTTCACTGAGCAAGCAGTCTCTCACAGATGATCACTAATCGTTTTAGAAATTCACCCTTTATGTAGCAATTACTTTCAAAGAACTTTTCAGGATAAAAAAACTCGTGCACACGAATAACACTGCTAAAATGGTCAGTAAACTGTCACGCTTTGACACATTATATGGTGCAATTGCCGAATTCACACAGTTAACAATACTCAAACTTCACAAAGCATGTAAAAGTTAGCAGTAAAATTGCAGTGATACTCGTCGACATTCACCAGATCACCCGTATGTAAAGAAATGCAGGATGTGGCCAGTAAAGTAAATATTAGGAGAGAAAAGCACCGATGTGAAATAGGAGAGCATAAAAACAGTCGAATGACTCGGAAAAAAACAGGAAGCAAGTGCAAGGAAATACTCATATTGCTGGCGTTAAATGGCATGACGCACTGATTGTCTGCACCTCAGCGATCGTGTGCATTCGATTGTTCGTCTCTTCTTCCCCCTTCCTCCCCTGGGAACAGTTCAATTCAGCATCACATCATCACTTTCTGCTATATCTCACCCGCATGCGTGCTGCACTATTAAATCCGATGAACGACCATCAACGTTCAATCATGTGAACAGTGCCATTCAATCGCAAAAATAATCGAAACAAATCCCCAATTATGGAAATCAGTTCTGCATTCGCAATCACAGAATTAAAGCTCGCAAAGGAAATTCATGGCTGTACCCAACAAATTCATTGTTGAGGAATGGAAAGGTAAGCTATAAGAAGTGCGTTCTTCTGAGATCGAAGTCATTGGATGGGCTGCCTTCTTTAAAAACAAACACTTCGCCGACTTCCTAACAAAACGAAGATGAGAATAAACGCGCAAAACATATAAAAGAAAAAACCTGTTTAGTCCAGATAACATTAACTACTATCATTAATCAGTGGACAATACCTTCGCCAGTGGACAACTAGTGAAATTCGATCACGTTTAGAAAACAAACGGTCTCGTAAGTTAGGCCAAGAGAACGTATGGTGCTTTGGAGCCACCATAGACAATACTGCTGTGGCGCCTTAACAAATCTGTTCAGTAACGTTCGACTGGTATTATCTCTTCGAACGTTAACTTGTAAACAATATCAAAATAACTAGCCGAGGCATAAGCGAATGAATTACAACAGCACTGATGGGAAAAAAAACTCCACAAACTGGTAATTCAATTACACCGAAACAAGAGCTACCTATTTTTGAATTCTGAAATATACATTAGGCAGAAGCATCCAAGAAAGCGTCCGCAGAGTGAATTCAATGTAAACAGCTGAAAACGGCGTTTTACGATAATCGACACTGTACGGAACGATTCATGACGGGCAGCACCACATCGCCCTGCAACCCAAACACTGAACGCCGCCCAACGTCGCCAACAGTGCACACATGCACCGCCTCAAAGAGCAACTGTCATCACGACATTACGAACCCAAACAGTAATTCCATTGCTCTTATGAAGTAATATGTTTAATAAAAGCGAGGACTTGAATATAACACTGCTACGCACAACTTCCTCATTCAAGCAAATTAAGTTGACGAATATTTAACAATCCTTGCAACGGTGTATAACTCAAAGTGGCTTAGTAATTAGTTACCCACATGTCTTCCATACCTCCAAGTTAATTTTCAAAGCAGACGCAGTACTAAACTGTACATCGGCAAAAAACCAGCAACCTACATACACATCTACATAATTAAATTTGGGTTCGCAGAAGAAAAAACCACTCCAGTTGACATTTTTAACACACTGATCACAATTCAGCGATACGCTCTCAGCGCACGCTTATTTTAGCCGACCGACTGCAACACATTTTATCAAAACTGCTTTTTCGAGATGAACGACCGGTTGGTTAATCATAGAATCATCTTTACACCCTAACACACCTAGTGGAAGAACTACAACCTTAACGGCGGGTTCCATCAACGATACAAATAGGAGATGATGGCATAAAACCGGGTTTGAGAATTCACTACGAGCGCGTTCGTTTCAATTTCACAGCTTTCGGCCGGCGAATTCAGACGATACAATCGAAGAGCTCATTTGCGCATAGCCGCAATGTGGATACACAAAAAACACACTGACGGAAATGAATACAAAGTGAAGAGGAAATGCGTCAGATGACCGAATACCTCATAATGCACTTTTTAGTAATCATTCTGATCTGACCGTTCGCAAAAGCCTGCAACAGCAGATACAAAAAAATTTGAAAAATTCGACTCAACCGATCGCTAAACTTCATACGTATTTACTTCCATACTGAATCTCCATGGCTCACGTGAAAGTGGATGAAATGACTTGAGATTTTGTATAGCAAGATATTCTACGATGTAGACAATGTTAGCTAAACGCCGTAAGTGCCCCGAGTTGAACTTTCCTTAAGGACAGATCAGACACATATTCATAGTTACGCTTCGATAAGAACTTGCCACTGAGTTCTGCAAAGTACAGCAAACAACAAAACTGAAGTTCATACACAGAGAGTGTTTCAAACATGAGTGGATGGATACCCAAGAAAACCACCGAAGTGTAACTGCGGCCACATCGTTAATACAACGGCAGGTACCGACAGTATTGCATATAAGTGCTGAAATAACTAAAGACTGTGGAGATGAAATGTTTTAAAATGACTGGATGCCCGAAACGGGAAATCGGTGAGAAGGAAATACGAGCTTTTCGCTCTTAAAGGTGTGCACGCAGGTAATAAAGAGGAAGTGGATGCGCGCTTCAATAAGCATTCAAGAAGGCGCACGCCATCGTTAACCAAAAAGAGCGTGCGGCAATGAGTTGATGGAACGAAGGTCACTCGAATGCACAATATGCATGCGCTTACCCACTTCAAAGCTTACCGCTCACAACTTACCGCCTAAAGGAAGCAGTTTCGTCGTGACCCTCCGCATCCAATAATGCACCTTTCCTCTCATAAAAAAGTCCTATCTTAAATGGACACCGGCAGCGTGATACTCTATATCACTTAAATTCACTTCGACATTTCAAGCAACATTACAGGTAAAAACAGTTATTCAGTATCCACTTAGACTTACTGGGCAAATCAACATGAAACATGTACACACAGAGTGCAGAATATGTACGCGAAAAAATGCTGAACAACTCTTAAGCTGTATAAGTAACGACACATGTGGGACAAACATGGAACTCGATAGTTACATTTCTGCTATTCAAACATTGCAGATTGCCAAGTTTTCTTCGCTGCACACAACCGGACACACTGCACGAACACTCTCGACGCGTAAACAAGAACACAAGCAAACGAAACAAAGTATAAGAACCGAATGAGACAACCTAACCGAACATAAAGAATACTAATCTGCAAACGTATAGGATTAGCATAAGTTTAGATCCGTATGCTTTAATATTATTCCCCTATCCTTCCTCCTATGTTCACGATTGCAAGGTGCAAAAATCACTATGAAAAAGTTCTAGATGGGAGACACATAGGTGACGCTAACTGGAAAAGAAGGAAACCACTTCCAGCGCATGTCTCGAGCAAAACTGTAGTTAATCATTTCATGTATTCGCAATCAAGTTACCTATCGAAAAATACAATTGCAAACTTAGGTAAAACATCCACATAGACAAATACCACAGACGGCGGTCACGAATTAAGGTGTATAAGTGGCCATTAATCAAACGAAGCCATACAGGTATGAAGGAAGAGATATGAGGAAATGTATAAAAACAACCAACTTTTACTGTCGACTTTGAGAGCTGCCTTAGTGAGGCTGCTACCTGCAGCGTTCATCGCTGCACACACATAGTTACCCTCATCGGCTGGACGAACATCCTTTATTGTTAGCTTGCCGTCGAGTGAAACCTTGACGCGTCCATCTAACGAAGTGTGTCCAGGAAATAAGAGATCCTCAAATAGTCACACTTGTAGGTATAAAATATTTCCGTCCTCTACAAATGGTTTTGGAGATTTTCGATTATAGACCCAACAGAAATTTCACAAGGAGTAAAACCTTAGGACAGTCCTCGAAACAAAAGTACTTTTCTATCACATTCATATAAACAGCAGCAAGCTGCAGTCGTTGAGATAATCGTTTCTTGTGAAGGCTTTTAAAGATTATCCCACTTAACTGCAATAATCATCAAAACTTCTTTTAATTATGGGTTCTTACTCGTCTACGAGATGAACAACTATTTAAAAAAGAGTAAGCAGGTAAAATTTCGTACAGAAGGAATTTTCGACAACAAATACATCACGAAATAGTTCTCTCAAAACTGAAACATGGTGTAATTTAGCGATCACCATCAACAAAACAGATGCACTGGTAAACAAACCACTTCCATAAGACCTGAAATAGGCAGACCGAGGAATGAAATGTCTGGACAGCTTTTTCCCACCTTAGCGACCATAAAGTAAACAAAAATTACCTAGACATAAGTTTCAGGCAAATTGGTCTAACCTGCTGCCCCTCCCTCGACCAGAAGCTTGCTGGCAGAGGTTGACCTTCAGCCTCGCATTCGAACATTGCCGTTCCACCCGACTCAATGCTTACGTCTGAAGGCGTTTTAACAAACGACGGCGCTGCATGCACACGAAGACGGGCCGAGGTTTCGATACTCCCAGCTGGATTTTTTGCTTGACATAAGTACTCGCCCTCATCACTTGGCTCTACTCTGCAAACGAATGTGTTTCGTGCTGCAACACTCATAACGCCTTGGCAGCGGCCGTTATGTGGGAATTTTTTTTTTCTGCAACACTTCAAATTTTCAAGAAGGAATATAAAGATGCAAAATGCAAAATGGAAGCAAATGCTTGCAATGAGTGAAAATAACGCTCATTAATTATTTCACTTATAGCGATGTAAACAGATAATAAAACTCTTCATTAGAAGAACGGATAATGAAAGACTTCAAATAGCCGATCAGAAGATTTTTGTAAGCGAATGGACGAGTGGAAGAAATGAAAGATCGTCTATTTTTCAATAAGGAGAATAATTCCCAAAAATATATGATATGGGAATGTAAAACGTAATTCAGTAAGTGGGATATTTTGTGCACCTAGGTACGTTACCACCACCGTTGAAGGCAAATGAACGATTCAAGATGGCATTCAAGAAATCCACATCAGTATCCTTGATGACATTAGCGTCTGCTTTTAAACGTTACCATTAGAAATGTTTTCGGGGGTCCCATTCTCCAATAAATTCCCCTCAACGAGTTACACTGCAAGCAATTCACCGCCTCTTTCCTGCACAACATTCTGTGGCGGCGTCTTAAAAAAAGCTTGGCGATCAGATCTGAATTGGCAAAACGCTTTCCGACGCCAGGCTGGAAAAGTTGGACTTCCCCCTTATCGTTTCGCGTCCGGATTGTCCTTTCAGAGTCCACCCTTCACAATTTATCCCAACGATGTACTCCCGCGACCTACGAAAAGAGGTCTTCCACAATACATTATGGCCTTCCATAATACATTACCGCGTGTGTGAGCGCAGGGATCTGAACACTAAACCTTTTGAATCCTTCGCTTTACAAAACTTAAATAAGTTGATGTTTGCTGAATGGGTCATGGAGCAGAAAATGCAAACTTAAGTTATTTATCCTAATGGATTCTACATTCACGAACCTTAACCACTTAATATTCGACTCTTCTTTTTAACGCCAAACTGCCACCGGCGTCCCATTCTAAACAAACCCTACGATTTATTTTCATGATACAGAACTCTAAGAATCTGTTTAAATAAACTTCAACTGATAAATTACAAGCAAATGAGATGACACCAAAGAAGCACCTGTCGATGCGAAGTCCTCTGTTGTCTGGAGCGATATAAGCACGACCAACTGGCATCTGTTGATTGCGCTTCTTCCATGTTATTGACGGCATCGGATCACCCGACACTCGACAGTCGAATAACACAGACGTACCCACATCGGCTGTTACATCGCGTGGTTCTTGCTGAATCACAATACAATTCATAGAACCATTTTCAGAACACCATCAAATCTCTGGTTCCATTGCTGCACTGGATTGAATGGGATGCAGATGCTGTGCTATAAAGCCAATACAGGCAAACAAGCAACTGCATGGACGTCAAAAACAGTTTCATTACAGTTCACATCGAAATAATATTCTTACTATGGAGATGTGTAGCACAAACCATCAGAGACCTCTTCGCCATCCTACTCCAAATTAATCTATTCATTATATGCAAATGGCAGAGGAATTACATAATTCTACCTAATTCGCATCAAACTGACTGCTGCTACAATGGAAATTGTTACAATGGCTTCGAATTCAGAAAAGTAGCATCATACTGAGGGAGGGGAGCTTGGCGATGCATCACATTCGAGCGATTAGCTTCTCCTACGTTTCAAATAAAAAAAAAAGAAAGTGTGGTAGGTGCCGGATGTTGGGAATGATAAGTGCGAATGCTCCGCTTCACTTTAATGACCCGTTTGTTGCCTCCAATAGGCATACTCAACTGCCATTCCCACACAAAGTGAAACAACTTCTAGCCTCGTTCGAAAAAAAATGTATACAACAATTCTTATGCGAGGTAACTATGTGGGAATTTTTAATCAATCTTCTCCTGGAAATACTTTTCTCGCTATTTTAATCACGAAGCTCAAATTCTTCTTTACATACAGGGCAGTTTGGTTTGCGATAAAAAGCCATAAAATGGTGAATAGTATTGCGACTGACTTTTAACAATAACGAATTACCTTCTCTAGCAATACGCCATGCCTGTTTCTTCACATACCGCTAGATTCACAGTTTCCATCCATGTCGGCGGTTATAGGACGACTAAGAACCTAACCGGAAAAACCGCTGTAGGCAATGGCCAGTAGGCTAATGTATTGGATAACTCGGTGCACCAACTAAACTTACCAACGCTTCTGAAGAAATATGGCAGTTAAGACCTTTCAGCTCACAGTAATAACCGCCAACACACTTGTAATAACAAAACATGCCAGAAACATCAATAAACATTGCGCGAATAAATGAACATGGTGGCGAGCGAAGACAACTTTTGACTGGATAGGATGAGGAAGCTGCTATTGAAATGGAACGCATATTGCAAATACAAGCTATAATGAGGCAGAAGTATACTGCTTTGAAAGCTTAACAGGTAACCTCTCTCTCTGTCTTGCTGCTCCTGGATAGGTTCCTTCCAACCCGCTTTTTCCGATCTTTTGAGGCGAAATTCGTAACAGCGATCTAATCTTTCGTAGCACCGATCTCTGGTACTAAATACCTTTTAAAACAGTGCCAACTTACGACACTGTCTCTGAGTTCCATCATCTCGAAAAGATGGAGGATGATTCTTGGGTGCCGATGGATCTTACGCTTCCGATGAAATATGAGGGAAGGAGGTGAAGAAATTGCCTACCTAAAAACTAATAATTGAAGAAACATGATATTTTAAAAGGACTCGTTAGTTGCGGCAAAAAAAAACTGACTAAACCAACTTGAAAATATGGCTTCTCGTAAACGGATAATCGTGCAGGGCTTGAAACTTTCTCGCCAACCATATTCGTTGCAACGCATTGGTAAAGGCCCGCGTCAGAGCGCTGTACCTGCAAGCAACATGAGCGCTGAGCGACGAGCCACGTTAAGCCTGCTGGAAGCCAACAAATCGCATAATATATTACACGGACTGCCTTAGAAGTGAACAATAAGAGAAATCGATACTTCAATGAAGCTGTTGAAGAAAGTCGACCATGCGACTGCATCGTTCAAGCGAACATAATCCAACAAGCAAAACTCCAGTCAATATAGAGAAGTAATCCAAGGCTTATGTCACTTTAATAATGCAATTCAGGTACGCCTAGTCGTCCCTTATGCACGTATTCGCTGTCACGATTTTTACTAAACGTTATCTGAACTATTCTGTCATTTTGATAAACATCACCAGAAGAGTGTTTGTAAGTAAGAAATATTATAACATACAGCAAATACAGCAAAGGCGCTAAACCTGTGGAATTTGAATCATCGAAAATCGGCTAACGTTATAAACACGGCCGATTCACCTCATATAAAATAAATTAATCAGTTCACATCATCAAAACATATGCAAAATAGCGAATATTCAAAAAGAGACTGGCGAAAAGGCCCGTTGCATTTAGCTTATTATCGAAAATGCCCTCTCAAAGACGGACTGCTCAACTAAATTCTAAAAAACCTTATCGATGATGAGATTTCCACTTGGCAAAATCGTTATCCTCTCGTCATCTTCGGGGCGAAATTCACGATCGTTCTTTCGCCAGGAGACTACTGGTTCCGGGAATCCCTTAGGCGGTACGCATTCCATCACTGCTCGATTTCCAATAACAGCCTACAATTCCTATTTGCATATGAAGGTAAATTCGCTTCTGTTGGCGTTTTCGCTGCGACTTAACTAGGGAGGGAATGCTAGATGTGAATTATTTAAGACTGTGAGGAAACAAAGAGAAAGTTATTCGAGAAAATGGTTTGATTATTCAAAATCCACTCTCTAAAACGACTCGCAGATGACTGTTGCTTTAGAGAGTGGATTTCGCAACTCAAACAATCCTTCGCTCTTCTCCCTTAATGGAAGATATCGCTGCTACTCCACAACTTTCTTTCCCACACAACAGACCACCAGTTTTTCTCTATCCTCCTCGGCACTCCATTCCCCTCCTTCACTGTCCCAACCAGATCATTCCCTCCCTATCGAAAAAAACGACTCTACATCCCTCCCCGAACGTCTGATAAAAAAAACATGAGTGAATGAAAAAGAAATATATCATTAAAATATCTCAATGAACAGCTTCTTGACTATTTGATACGTTCAGCACACATCCTCTATAATGACATGTTATCCACAATCAGAACTTTCATTTATCTTTCGGAATGGAAATTATGCATCCCACTGCTTCTTCCATCCGAAAATGGAAAGCCACTTAATGAACGTTGAGCACTAAAAAACTATACAAGGCTGTAAATAATAAAAGCAATGATTCAGCCTTCCAAGCATCTTCTACTGTTTATAACGATTTTTCACTCACCTAAAGTGTCCATAAAGATCGGCCACCCAAATTAAAGTTCACCTTCCACTACGAAGAGATCAGACGAAGTGCTCATCGACATTGGGCATCGAAGGTAAAAAATCCATTTTAAAGCGTGCGCTCATTCGTTTGGTCCAAACCCACTCATTCGGTCCACATAATTCTTCAAGTATAACATTAGTGGACTTAATGGGTTGCTAGGTATCATACCTGAGTTGTCCTAGGTCTTGTCCTGAAATCGTCCCTCAGCATAGCGATCTTCAGCGAGGCTTCCCGAGAACGCGCTTCACCGTATTTGTTTTTCGCAACACAATAATATGTGCCCGAATCAGCATCTTTTCCACTTTTACCTAAAAAAATGACGCATTTAAAAGAAGTCATGTGAACTAGCGAATTCTCTTCTATATGAGCACAGTTATATCAATTGTACACATTCACTTGCAGCGCCGAATTAAATCAAAGAATCTCTTTTCTTTTGAAAGATGGGGAGAACGACAAATGACGACTATCCAGATAACTCTTAAGAAGGCTCTTAATTTGCTGGATTTCCTGAAAAGCTTTTGAAGTCACAGGTTTCTCCAAAGTCTTGAAAGAAAAAAAAGGAGGAAACTTGAAAGAAGAAGCGTCTGTGCAGACGAGATTGTCGATTTCTGTTATATTTTATCAAGGAATGTGGTTATTACATCTTATTACGAAAATCTGTGACGACTGGGCAACACAACGAACAGGCCGTCACAGAAATTTTCACGATTCCGGTAATCACGAAAAATATTTACTTAAAGGATATTAGGCTGAAAGAGTCTGCACTGTGGTGGCTGTCCACTATTCTGTTCATGCAAACAAGACGATCAATGAGCTTTGCAGACAGTGCCACTGATAAGTCATCAACTATGCTTTTCATCGAGACGCTTTGTAAGATGTAAGCAATTTGTAATCGTTCCGAAATATGGCGATGTGTAGGAGATCGTCGCAACGAATGTCCCGCATTCGCTGCAACGTTGCTTCCTATATCCCATCACTGCATTAGGAAACGACTATAAAATGTTGCGTCAGTATAGATGCGACGAATTCGTTTAGAAACAAACAACTAACGGCAAATCGAGTCTTCGCATTATTGTCACTCAAAGCCAACTTTCAACAAACGACATCAATCTGACATGGAAATGGTGGCACCTCAATAATAAAATGACAATCCGAGAGAGCATTTTCCAGACTCTAATTAATTAATGTTGTTTTTGGTGGGAAAAGCAACAAATCTTTTATTTCACTGAAGCCTAAATCTGCTAGTTAAGAAGGTTTCGATCATTTTTCGATTGTGCAACGAAACGATTCACCTTGCGATGTTAAGCGAAAACAATAATTATAAAGGCGAAATGCTGAATGCATTCTGCACATACAACATGCGCGACATGAGCTCAATTAGCAACATTTGAAAAGTGCTTCCTCTTCATCTCATATTCAATTGCTCTGCATCGATCAGCACTTAGCCTAAACCACGCAGCGATACAGCAAACTGCATTTCTCATCTACTGGAACTGTTTCATCGGACCAATCAAAAAAACGAATGCTACAAGCTTCTCACAAGCACTAAAGAGGCGTAACGGATGCGGTGTATTATGCTTCACACAGAGAGCGAGACGGTCCCTATGCGACCTGGGATCAATGCGTTAGCGCAACGACGCCGACGGCCGCGCTTTTGACAAAACTTAAACGTTGGCACGGCTCTATTTAATTACGATGTCAGTGATCGTCACATCCACCGCACGCAGTCATCATCCCCGGTGCGAAACCCCCATCATCACAGTAAATGCCACTTAAACGAACCTCCCACCCGAACTCAAAACACATGAAAGTACACCACCAATATATTTTCTCCACCTCCTCTTTTTCATAAAAAATAGTAAAAGAGTGAAATCCGACTTCAGAAATCGGCGGCTGTTGAAAATTAATTTACCTATAAAAAAACGATTTCGAAGAGAAACAGTTCACTAATAAAATCTACTAAGGAGAAAGAGAGACGGTGAAGAAAACGAGATCGAAAGCGTTTACTTGCAAGAAATCAAGGATTCCCAACTAACAGAGAGGAGCATGAAAACTTCGTATGAACGCAGAACAACCTCTCCACTCCCCTTCTTTCTCCCTTCCTCTCAAGAACAAACTGGTCGCGCACTGCAAAAACTGAACTGCAAACAAACACATTTGTAGATCGCTAATAAGCCTGGGAATCAACGAAATGTTTCAAAATGCGCAAAACTGGAAAAAAGGGAGCCTAGGAATAAAAAATAAACGAACCGTTGTTAACTCTGAGCAGGAAGAGTGCACCAGTTTGAAGAATGAGGCGATGAGAGCTTGTCTCGTCTTTGTTCGTGATCACCCGTTGTCCATCTTTATACCACGATATTTGCACGTCTGGTCCTTTAGCCGCGCAATTTAGCGCCGCTGGCTCACCTTTGGCGACGATCACATCAAGTGGATGTTCGGTTATCACCGGTAAAACATCCTCTATAAAGACATTTAATTGGGTGCAACGACAGTCGACCAATGCAAACAAGCAATAACAATTGACAAGCTTATGTCCAAAACAATCACAGAACTGTGGCATTTCTGTGGCAGAAACAATTTGCTGTTGTTCTAAAATGCAATATCCGCTAACCTGCGTATTTCTGATCCGTCGACGCAGTTTACAGTTTCGACCTTGTGCCACAGTTAAAAAGCTATTAGCGGATCTAGACATTCCACGGCAGTGAGTCCTATGTGGAGTCAATATATAAATATTCAGACGTAATGTTTTGCTTTATACATTGGGAAGACCTCTGTGGGTGGCCCGTGTGCTTTATGAGACTAATGAATATCTGCCTCATCGAGATTTTCTTTCCGGAAGCGCTTGAGGCTTTTAAAGGCACAATTAAATGCTTCGAACAATGTATGGCCGTCATCCAGATGGTGCCGCAAACATTTTGTGTAAAGTGGGGATCGTTCTTCTCGAAAATTCTCAAGAATATGCCCTGCCACATAACGGAAATACTGACATACGTTTCAACCAACACAGAGTAGCCACTTGCGATCGCATCATGTCATTCTTGTTACGTTTTCAATTAACGTTCTGCAAGCTTCAGTATACTGCGGAACTGCTTTGCGATAAGTATTCAAGGGATAGCATCGTCATTCCACAGTATCTGCTCAAACTCAGCCCTCCCTCTCCGCCCACTCTATTTCCTTTTTCCTCCCCTTTCCGAATACAGTCATGTTGATATGGTGATAGGAGGAATCAATCAAAAACGCTTCATCTTTACTGGTTTTAGCAAGACAACGAGAGGTGCTCACTGATCCACATAAACCATGGACTAACGCTGTACCCTCTCACCAATACACCACTACAATGCCTCGCATCTTTCAATAATGCAGTCGTTGAGCAGCAATAAAAAATAACGCGTCACTGAGGGATTTATTCGACTTCAACTCGACTACTGCTTTTACACGAACACTTTTACGATCTATCGAGAAGTTTCAGTTGTTTTTCTCATCGGGAAAGCAACCGATAATTCCTTTCTTTAACAATGCAAGAAAGAGAGAATCTGTCCTATAGAAGGAGGGCGGTGTTTCTCTCAAGTTGAAGAGACGTGAGTCGCCTAATCATCGAACTTTATTGCAGAGTATTGCTGTGCGCCGAGCCGGTCCTCGTAAAAACACACAAATAGCCGTATTTTAGGTGATACTTTCCGGACGCTATCCACCTCGCCACAATCAAAATGCCATTAACAAGCGGACCCTAAATTGCGATCCTGCCGAAACAGTTTAAAGCGCCCACAACAAAACACTTTTCTAGTGCGATATTCGGGATGGCAACTTCAACTGTCATCGACATGCGCACCGCTGCCAATCACAGCGCATTTTCACTGAACACACAATGAATATACTCTCAAAATATCACTAGTGCGCTAGCCGACAAAGTTCATTTATTCCCAACAAAAGCGCTTTTAATGTTCATCGATTGACCATCAAGTTGAGCAATGATATGCGTGGAAAACCTGAGAATCTTAAACAATCGTTTTATAGCGCTTATATTCGCTGAAGTGAGAAACAGCTTCTTTCCGATAGCGCCTCTGCCCCCATATTCTCAGTTGTTAATCAATGCATAAATGCAAACTCCTTCGTCGAATAGTCGTTATTTTGCACCACTGACGAGCAATTCAGTATTGCACATTTCAACCGTTCTTAGCAATGTCGTCTACCGACAAGCTATGGCAAGCTGTAGTACGATCTATCAGTTTCATTGACTTGAAACAGGTCTCTTCATACGACTGTTGCTATCTTTGACTGCATCCTCTGGCTCCAGGTCGATCCCAGGCTTGAAATATCCGTCACCAATAGCAACTTGTTAATGTCGAGTATTTGTTAATTTCACATAAACATAAAATACCTATTTTATCAATGGTCCCGAATATTTCTTATCAAGAAACTTTCCCTTTTCAAAGGATGAGTACTCCGATGGGAAAACTACGCAAAAATAAAACGCGCTCGAAAAATTCTTTCATATCAGAAGTGCGGACATAGGCACTCAAAAAGACAACTTGAGAGCTGCTGCATCGAAACGCGAAGTAAACACTTCACGTACGAAACGGAACGGCTTAAGAAGCTCTTCCACAACTTAACTGTAGTATTGCTGATTAATGCTCTTCGTTGACTGCCGCTTCAAAGGCCGCTGGCTGAATGATACGAGTCTCTAAGTGAACATGTACCACACAGTCTTCGAAGATCGTGCATAGTGCCGAATGTCTTATGGAAAGGCTGTTCGCTTCCTTCTCCCCCCTCCCCTTCCAACATGACTGCGTTCAGACCACTTTATATTGTTTGCCAAAATTGATGATATGCAGACAACGATGAGCGGAATATGCCAACTCATCTTAAACAAGAAAGATAGTCCAAATCAAATAATGATATTCCACGCTTGTTGTTCAAATTTTATCCGTCAATTATAGCTGCTCGAGAGAAGTCAATTTTTGGCTGTTTGAATGAGTGAGAAATTATTGAATTTTACGAATTCGTGCGAAGAAAAGGAAGACATCATCTTGGTGCACAAAAAACGCTGAAATTTCAAATGATTTTTGCGGTAATTTGAAGCGTTATGTGTTATTTTTCCAGCATTACTATTGCTGCCTCAAGCTAAACGAGATGCCCTTGGCATCGGGATCGCATCACTAAGGTATCGGAGAGCGCAACGCACCCATGTATAAATCATTCGCCTCGCTCAGCACTAATTACATCTCTCAGCTCACCGATAGCCTTTCTCCCTTTGCTCTCATCTCAACTACGCACCCCATTAAGCATTGCGTGACTAAACAACTCAAAATACACGCCCTTGATTACACATTAAAAAGCAATACTTCAATAAAATTGTTTCCACAGCAAGTTTTTTGTACGGAATTATACATAACTTTACTCATTTTTACCACCAATGAACATATCCCTTCAACAAACTTTTATTCCACGGTTTAAACCTTTCCAGGAAGAAGCCTTTTAATAATGCGTACTGCTCGATTTCGAAACGATGCACTGATGAACTCGATTTCATCACTATCTCCGAACGTTATGCGCTGAAAACATCGAACGAGAAATTACTACGTTGGATACCCACCGATCCTATTCAACTGTCTCATCAGATCTTTGCGAATCCCTTGACTCTGCCAAGGGGTGTATGGAGCAGAAGTAAGTCAGTGCAGCAAATGAGGATTTTTCCAACATATTACTTTACAACTTGATTCCGTTACCACCGACTTCGACACGCTCCAGTCTTAATGTTAACACCTTTTACGACATCCACGGCTAAAGCGAAAATATACCCCCTCACTCAGGCACCACTCGACAGCTCGGAGTGTTTAATTCACGCTACTGCATACGAAAATAAATTGTTTCACAAACTGATCTTTAATGGAAAACAAGTGATGAAATGGTTTCTAAAACTTTTATATGTTGAAACAAGGCTGCTCTATCATTCCCCAACAATCCATCCATTCCGTTATTGACGGAAAAGTCCATATATCATTTCTGAGCTGCAGGGTTTCATCTGTATTCTCGTACAGCAATTATGCAAATTGGTGGAGCAAAAAGCCATATATGTTGCATGACGTGTTCTGGGTGTAAACCACTGGTTCTAATACTGCATAATGAATTTTCTAAATCGCGAACTATCCCTGACTCCACAGAACAGGAAATGACGGTTTAGCCCGTCTGATTGAAGGCTCCAGCGCATTAATATTCCCATTTTAACATCCTCGTCTACAATGCTTGTATATTGCCATTATTTCATTCTTTTCACTTCTCTTTCATCATTATTGCTATTTATCCTGTTTTCTACCTTGATGAACTTTATGAGTTACTGATGAGGATGCACTTAGCACCTGCCATCTCTTTCCTGTTATGAAGAAAGATCCATTGATGTTTTCTTACCTCATTCCTTCAGTGGTTGCCTAAAACGTATCGGATTTATTCTCTTGTTTTCACCACTTTGTTCCTTGCTGAAACAAGGGCTCGAAAGAATCTTGCTAAACAATCAACAGTGCTCATGCATTCAATAAGACTCAACGATTCATTCTGCAAAAAAGTTCTCATCTGAACACCCCCCACAGACGAACAGCCAACGCGCCACCAATTCGTTCCCTGCGCCGAAACAATTCGCTTGAAAATGATACAAAGACGTATTTTCTCTGGCGAGGTTAGTTAATGTATCTCAGAAAATGAAAATTTCGCATATTCTGCATCCGTGACAACCAGTCACTGACTGCCGCAATCTGACCCTTATGGTTCGCACTGCGCGTTCTACTTCCGACTGGACTTTGGCCTATTGTCACACAAGCCGCACTCAACTAAAATCGCCTCCAGAACCGAATAAAAACGGATTTGACCGATGACCAGACCGGCTGTTATTTTAGTACGGATTGAAGTGGAACTGCTAGTGTTCTGGGCCGAATTAGGCAGGTAGCGATGTCTGCGCCAACGTTCTTTCAGAGTCTTTCATAGTGCGAAGCTAGGTTCTCTTCTTTCCTTCCTCTCTCTCCAGCCAAGAGATTTTTAAATGGAAGAGCTTCTGCGCATTTCTGCCATTCTGGACGACACAATCGTTTCTTTTTCTCCATCTTTTAAAGAGCACTATCCAGCGTCACTCGTAATCATAATGGCTCTACGCCTCTGTGCGCGGACAAAGCTCGTTCCACGCGGCAACCCTCGACCAGCAACTATCATCATCTGACCGTCTGCAGAGAACGACCTCTTTCATCGACAACGAAATGTTGCTGTGTTCACAGAGAGAAGAACCTTCTTGACGAAACATTACATTAATCAAAACTCTCGAAATTCACTTGAAAATAATGCTTACTATCAGTTTCGTATATTCAATATTCGAAGTACTCAGTGAAGTGATTACAGCTCAGAGAGAAGTTGTTGTCGAAATGAAGACTCTTGGAAATTTCAAGTAAACGTTTCGCAGTAATAAACTAAATAAATAATGAAGGGAGAATTTCACTGTAACCTCGTCACTTGGGATAATATAATAGTGAGTGGTATATAACCAATATACTTAATTGATGTTTGTACAATTTTGTAGCGAAAATGCCATCATTGTGAAAATGTTTTGTTTGAAATGAAGAGTATTTTTCCATCGTAATTCAATCGGTTTGCAATCACGTTGCAAACATCACTTTCGTGGGTATTCTTCAGCGAAGTCGATTAAGTCATTAAGTCATATGAAGGAGACTGCTAAAGATTTCCCACGCTATTGCTGACAACGAAAAAGAGGCCGAAGGTCTAAATTCCCCGAATTAAATCAAATATACTCTCAGACACTATGGCATCAATGACAGCTCAAGGCCAATTTCATGACGACCACCATTTCATTCCGTTCGATTCGAAGAAGGAAGTGCACAAAAAAAGACGCCGCTTTTATGTGCTAATGCTCAAGAACTGATAGAGCGCTCTCAATGATAACAGCTGCAATGACTGAACTGAATGTGATGAACATTGCGTCAACAATGAAGTGAAGTAATCCACCCCTAGTATACTGCATGGACGCTGAAAACTATGAAAATCTCCAATAAGATGAAGCACCGAAACCGATATTTCAATTTACGCCTCACCGAGGAGTCAGAATTGCAGCCGCGGCAGCATCCGCACTAACATCGAGGTTACGATAGTGGTTGAATGGTACCGTTTTAGGGACCGATATCTGTGGAAAGGAAAGAAATAAATCGTACTGCGATGAGCATCCACCCTTTCCAACGATGATTTCTTTTGCCATTCATCGAGCACCTTTAAGATGGCCAAAAAGGAAGGTACCGCTTAATAATTCTTTTAGCTAGAAATAGGCCCCAAAAGAAGTAAACAACCAATTATCAGATCACGATAAGTAATCGTTCCCGCTCATAGCTTTTCCAGCTATTCGCCCCTGTCTTCCACACGCAACACAATGGCAGTCTTCCCTTATCGACCAAAATTGGATTACTTCACGATGCACTGGAAATAAATTAGAAATTAGCTAAAAGACCCCGCCCATCCATCAACTGCTCAAGATCTCTCCAATTCGATGAGGTCGCTAACGGGTATGCACATCTACGAATGCAGTACCACTAATGCCTCAAGACTCTCAACTCCCAAGTGCTATAACATGTTTATGTCAGCACGACAATGAGCAAATCGGGAACAACATGAGCTTCGATGACCCCTAAAAACGCACTCAGAGTTCGAAACACGCCATCAGCCATCTACGCCTGAGGAAATGGATATCTGATGCTTCACTGCTCATCGGAAAGCTTATTCGAAGATTTTCATGAAGACGGATGGGAAATGAAATAAGAAAATTGAACAGAGAAAACACAGCAATGAAATGTCATAATAAACTCCATGGGAAACCAGACGAACAAGCTGTGATGGAAATACACAACTGAAATAGCAGTGAAAAGAAAGAAAAAAGTGGAAACGGTTAAATCGTGAATGTGAGAGTTGCAAAAAAAAACCCTCGAAGCAGCACTATCGAATAACAAAAGACTGCGACAGATGTGAATAAGGTTCAATAGCAAATGACGTGCACAAATCCATCCAACGCCAATGAGGCAACCTTCAGCTAAGAGATTCCAGTAAAACGAAACTCTCCAGCGGAAGGGATTCACCGATAAACTCTGCAGAGATTTAACTGGTGAGATTTTAAAAAAGAGAGAAATAGTTCCTCAGAATGACTGTCGTCGACAAGGTAATACTCTGCACAGCATAAATCTAGATGACATTTTAAAACAATGAGCAGGAAGAGAGCCTACAACAGTTGTGACGGACAGCAGATCATCTAGTGAGTTTGTTGCACGCCAAAAACGTACTGAAAATCTCGAATAAAACACCGGGGTTCTAAATTCATCGAGACTTTCTTGTGGAAAATTCACTGCGAATATTTTAGCTCAGCGAGAGTTAACTTTGTTGTCGGATTTCTGAAGAGATATGATAACTGCACGCTGCATCGTCTAAGGGCGCAGATTGTGAAGAAGTTTCCTTCAGCGTTGTGACACGGCAGTAGGATGATGATGGAGACATCAGATGGGAAATTAGACGCAATAAATTTTGAGGATATAAACGAGGTTCAGGTGAAACTTGATTTAACCTCACATTCTCCGGGAACAATTTTTTATATGAGCATATTTTAATTGTCAAATTAAGCGCTATTCACTTTCCGATATGTTCCACTGAGTGGATGAGGCAGTTGCGTTGTTGTAAGGAAGAATGCAATGCGCGTGTGATTTGCTGGATCCAACATGAAGTGAGCACTCTGTGCCAAAATTAAGCTGCAGCACTCAGGCGGGAAATGCCATTTGAACGTGCTGACAGCGGGCGTAAACATGCGCGACAGATGGTCGGGCAGATAAAGCATTCAAACAATGTGCGCGATAACGATCAATATGACACACACATATATATACAGTTGACATGCATCAAGCCGGCTATGTCCCATCTACTTTGATTCATTTCATTACCTCACAATACGATAAAATACCAGCCGGAGTAATCACGACTGCTCGGTTATAAATCACCTGGTGGGAAGCTTACTACTGCCAGTACCACCAACAACTTCATTCATTTCAGGGACGATAATGAATCGACAATATTTACAAAGATGAACAATAAGCGAATTAGCAATGTAGTCAAGAAAAAAAGCAAAAAAACAGCAAGGAGTTCGCTAACATCGACACGATTCAACAAACAACAAAACATACCGATACTATATTGAAAAAAAGAAGCTAAATTTTCGCTTCAGTATTCATATCGATGTGAGCTCACACATGCAAAGAGAGGGGCTAAAGGTGGGCATTCAGGATCAGGAGCTGTCTCGCATGATGCGCATTCCAAACCTCAGATAGTGGGCAACAGAATCATAGTAATGCACAATTTCAGCATCACTACCGATCAAGACTTCAAGGGCAACAAAATGAACGATGTGGGCTCTAAGTTCCACGTTGTCGAAAAACTGTGCGAATTACTTCCTCAGCTGGCCAAACAGCATACTAGCATGTGAAAAAATAAGTCGCCAGCATAAACAAATAAGCTGTCAACGAGAAGTGGCATCTTAGAAAAAATGAAGAACGATATCAAAATATACCAGTATAGGTACTAAAGTTAAGCCTTAGAAACGGCACCGACCTGTGACATCTGCAGAATGGCCCAAGGCCGGCAAATACACAACGACCAAAAGACCCGTAGTACAGAAGTAGAATATAGCTAGTGGAATATGGCGAAATCGCATCGTATACGAGACGTACTACGGAGTCTGATCAGTAATGAAAGAGGGCTCGCGAGGTGAGCAGCAAGCATACGCACTTCGACGAGTGCATCACACTCGGTGTGCTGTAGTGCAGCCAATAACTTGCAACGCTGCACCGCGCAACTCTCCGTTACAGCACACTCGTGCACAATCGCTACCGAATGCCTAGCGCTTTTATCCTCGCCACCGCACGAGCACAAATCCTGCAAAACAACATCCTCGGATCGCATCTCTTCTTTCACCGCAAAACATACAACAATATCACTGTTCTCATGTTAAAGGCCATATCCACATACCGTGTTGTAATCATCAAAGCTAGCGAAATGAGTGCTATACAAATGCGCACTGCATTTGCCACTGTCAACATACATAATAAGCTCGATTAGACAGCCCCGATCACAGCTTCTGCAGCGAACCTCAAGTGGGGCCTTGACGCACGAGCAAAACGAGTTATTCACTGGTGCATGCTCTAGTTGCACTTTCATAACGAGGCACATCAACGACTGCGTGCAAGCAACAGTTGATTACAGGGGCACCGCACCTGAGAAACCTGCTGCCATTATCGCATAAAATTGTTCCGCACGTGTTCTTCATCATCTAAACTGCCCTCATGAACATATTTCAGTCTAATACTTCTTTGGCAGCACTTTCCGTGGGCTAATACTACAAATAAATAATCAAAAACTACATAATGGTAGTGTAAAACTCACACTCTGTCACAACCATCATATATACCAATCAAAAAGGAGTGCCACATGTTCGTAAAACTAGCACTTTTAAGACCTTAAGAATAATTTTTGCTCGTTTCCTGCGACGTTTTTAAAATCTCCATAGCGAACTCTGTGAAATCAATTCCACGTTTTCCTTTGGAACCTCTTCCCCAAATACCCCGCATGCGACGAAAAACGTTTGACGTTGAGTCACATGTAAAGCAATATATCGGTCAACGCATTAATAATATGACTCTCTTCATCCATAGCAATAACACTCCTAGGAGAATAAAATGCTTGCAGAAATGCGAAAGATAAACTGCACCACAGGTAATGGTGCTCCACAACAACCTCAATGTGACGCTAATTTTAGCACTCATGGCTCTGGTTAGCCCACACCGCATGAAGACCGATGTACGCTTAAAACAACTGTGCAACACATCCAGTCCTTGAGCTGTTGTCAGGATGTGCTCTCCGATATGCGCACGCCAGATAAAAAGTGCATCATGTATACGCCACATGATCTTTAAAGGGCATTTTCGTACATATCATCCAACCAATAAAAGGCAAAAAAAGTCGACGTCTGAAAAACGTCGAAAATTCCACTTTTTGGCAAGAATAATCTTTCAAAAACAATATCTCCCTTCGTCTATTAGTCACACTACATAACCGCTTCACCCCTAATAAACCGCATTTTGAAGCATTTCAAACCTTACCACTTGTCCGCTACGAAAATAAACCAATTCTTATGCATATTTATCGCGAAAGAAGCGCTGCCGGCCACTGTGTGCTCCTTCGAAATGACTCTCGTTAAAGGTTGGTCAAGACGGCGACGGCGATAAAGGAGGCACTAAGTGAAGTTTCGAGATTTTCAATGCAACAAAATTTCTTGCTATTATCGCTCATTTGGGAGGAGAATTTCTGCAAAAGCAAAGCTTCTCAAATCGAGAGAAGGACACCGCAAATCTCTCTAGTCTCGTTGGCGCGACTCTTCCTACGAAACTAGGAACAACGTCTTAAAATAACCTTATCTTGAAAACTGCATATCGCAGAAAGAGCTAAATGCAGACACAAGGCAGCTAAAGCGGATTTGGGTGTCAAATGCAGTCAACAATTCAGAGCGCATTCGAAAACTCGAAAACTTTGCGGCCTAAATATCGCATGGCTGAGACACGCTCTGCTTCCTCCCCTACGCCAGATAAGCATTTGCAACCTGTGAAGCAAAACAATGCAACCAATGATGAAATTCATCAGAAATGTATTTAACGCCACGGGACACTATATAATTCTTCGGAAATGGATCATCACGCCTATGAAATGTCTCTTCATCTAGTCTTCTTAAACGAAATTCCCTCCTAACTTCTCCCTCAACTGACATCGACTACGAAAGGCGACCGTCCCATAAATCTCCTTTTCACTAAAACAGAAATTCTATACAGTGAACGCAATTTGCAGTGGAGAAGACGATCGCGGCATGAGTTGCATTTTAGGTCTAGTTGGTTCATATGTGAATGAATGGACAACTTATATAACTGAAGGAAATGCCACTAGTAAACGTGCAAAACTAGAAGATGTAGTGCTGAAAGCTTGTCTAGAAAACATCACAACGCGTTCCCTTTGTCTTTGCAACAGATGGACAAATTCACAACGCAAACGAACGTCAACACAGCTTTAACGCCTTCACCGACAATTTGCCTCACCGCATTTCCACACTTCACCGAGCATCGTGTCAATCTCTGCACTTCAGCTTATACTCCACTTTCCTTTCTCCGAACATAAGACTTCAGCAACTCATTTATGTCATCTGGCACTTTTAAGTTCCTCTATCTAGAGTTCTTTTCACCCACCGCCCTATAAATTCGAGCCGTTTAATCATTCATCGAAATCAACACAACGATTTCCCGTAAACGATGGAAAGTTATTCTCACACATGATGCAAGAGGACTTTCTCGACAGTGACAGGATGACACTGCTACTGATAATCACTGAACTAGGAAAAATTTTCTACGTTTTTCTGATGCGTCCGGTGCTCACCCCTCCTCCCTCTTCCGAGTACTCCATGTTGGTCACCTCAGTGTTCGGTGTTGGCCTCTCAGAGCATAGAGTGCTCGTCGGCTAAAGCAGCAACGTATTGCTGTCGTCCACCAGAACCAACATTAACTGCCAATGACCAAACGCTTCATCGGATCATTTCATTGAGTGGAGAGTGTTGTACGTTTCGCTGAGAGATAGCCGTGTTTCCCGGGCGGAGTAAATCGCGAAGGCAGACGTCAACATTTTTCATCATCTTATTAAATTCCAGAGAGAGTACAAACACTAAGCCCTCCTCCTTCCCCCATCAAACATGATGACCCATACGACAAGGACATTATACACTGCCTCATTTAGCTATAGTTATGAGATAACAAACCCAATTATGCAATCAACCATAAGTGCTAGGTAAAGCTAAAACTGTAATAATGAATTCTTAAAGAGAAAAAAATGAAGAAATTTTTCTCAGCCGCATTCAGTAATCACCAGTGGAATGGCATATTTATGTAATGGATGAAAGAAGAACCCCAAGGAAACAAAAACAACAAATAAAGAAGCAGTAAAAACTTCGTTCACAACGTCCGCAACACTGAAAACAACTGCTTTCGGGGCAAAATTCCGCAATGAGGGTAGAGGTGTGTGGATTGGCGTATGAAGTACGGCAAGGTAGGTGCATTAACGACATTATCAGGTCTGGATGTACAACAAGGAAACCACTACCTCCCGTTTCTAGAAATCGTTCTTGGTAAAACTAGCAAATGGCAAAAAGGCCTAGTTAGAAGTGATGCCCTCAGATGGCCCTCTCTTCTGTCAAATCTAAAAAAATCATGCGTGACCTATGACACTAAAATAATTTCAAAAACCGCGCAATAAGGGGTATATACCTCACTGCCAACTATTCCTTAAAGACCTCCAAAACTTAGGAAGCGCTTATCATCCGGGTTACGATAACATCATAGGCTGAAACAAGCATTATCGAGGAAGTGACCTGGCGATGACTAATTTACTGTCTCTTCGCCGATAGAAAACCTTCCTTTTGGTCGCTGCACTCGGTTTTTGCCGTTTATCATTCAAATACTAATCCTCGACAAATTTTTCGTGCACCTGATAACACCACCTCGTGACCTTTAACACATTCCTTGCTCATATTTTCGTTAACCAAATTTACTTGTCCCGTTAATAAGCAAAATGAACCACTCCTCACAATATAACACATCGAGTCGTACGTATAAAGTCAAAAGCATCGAGGCAACAAACAAGACATTCGAGCAAAGTGCAACTGCGCTTGGCAAAATAATTCGTATGCAGTCGTCCCTGGCAATGAACTGAAAAATAATAGCGACATTCAACAAAACCCTATCCCTTTTTTTAAATGAATAGCACGTTAGTACCATCATAATACGTGCTTAATTTAAACGACTGCAATAAGCGCTTCCGAGGAACAGTAGTAGTATGACAACTATTATGACGAAATAACAGGAAAAAATGAGTACGGAAATGGTGATGCGATGCTACAAGAGCAAATTACCGTTCAAAACTGGAGTAGAAAATATGAGAGTACAACGCTGAGCGCTAGAAAATGTGATATCATTCACCTTGTGAAATGAATGTGTGAAAGAAATGGGACCCTCAACGTTATGGAATAATTTGGCCCGATAATATCGAAGGAAACAAAAGAACGTCGTTTAGACTCCCTCCCATCATAGATATTGCTTCTGCGAACATTCTAGTTTACACTGAAACAAAGCGCTTCAAAAAACTTGAAATCAGAGGATTTCGCTTGGAGAAGTGATCGATGACGAAGCACTCGCTCGCCCAAAGTAATCCATAAAATATTCATTCTCAAGCAGCCTCCTTAGACGTTAGCGAACGATTTTGAGTGACCCTCTAAAACAACATGCACAAACTGCATCATTCCAACCATGTGCCAGCACAGCAAAAGCATCACATCGGAATTTCCAGATACGATTTTTTGGCGAGGAGGGGAAATGGCTTTTTATATAAGCTACAGTTCAGAAGTCGAGCGCCGTAAGAAGAAGATAAAAGCATTCTCAAGCATTTCGATACAGATTTAAGGACTTTAATTCCGCCCAAAAATTTCGGGCCATAAATTCACAAGCTTCTCGAAACAACTGATTCTGCCATGGCCGTATGTAATCATGATTTTAGGATGGCTGGACTTACTGAAAAATTAAGTAAGCATTTTAAGTTCCCACCGAAATAACGGCTCAGCTCATTGCGAATTCCCATTGCTTTTTTAGTTTATCCACGCGATTTGTGGTAATTTGGTGATGACAATCATGCATTATTTCATTCTGCGCTACTTTCTTTTGGAAGCAAAGAATAGAATATCTGTCGAGCATATGTGCCATACAACATGGGAAGTTGGTTCCTAAATCCGATTATATTTAAGAAGTCAATTAGCGGTAGTTTTCAGCTCAGAATTTACTGCGGTATGCAAAGTAGTCATAAAATAGTCGAAACATCTCATATAATTTAGAGACGTTGAGGAACAGAGTAGTTCAAAGAATGTCGAGCAACAGCTCCAGTCGCAGTTCATACACACTGCAAGAGAAATCAACATCCCAACAAAAAACTGCATCAAAGTAGAGATGGAAAAGCAACCGTAAACCGGCCGCAAACCCACAAATCTTCTCAAGCTCGCTTTGAACCATTCCTTCGGCTCATCCAATGCTTTAAAATCAAAAATTATGCCGCACAAATACGCTGCTGCATTTTACGTCCACATTTTTGGCGTCTTTGCGAACTATTTGGTGCGATGTTGTGAGCACAGAAGTGGAAGAGGGAGAAGAAAGAGTAGTGAAGGAATCCCTCCGATCTCCTGGTCCTTCAGGTAACTGCTGCTCACATCAAAATTTCTCTGCCTTCGCTTTCAAATCGTGTTGTCTTTAAGCCCCGCATTATACTTAAACTGAAGCATTCGAAACAGAATATTCAATAAACCCCACGTTGAGCAATTTCAAAGAGAATATAGAGTGGTTCCAGCGCAGCTATTTTTTCCCTGCAGGCTAGGCGATACAGGATGCAAGGCCGCCCTGTTGAAATAACGCCGTGTAGAACGCGAGTGGCCACCATGAGAAGGCAACATTCGACGCGCACCGGTAAAAGTGAGAGCGCCTCGAGCACGCACTCCTCAGGCCAGCAAACGTTGAAACGCTGCGAACAATGAGGGTTCTAAGGTTTGAGGTTGCAAATGAGCGCAGTTTTTTGTCATGGGTGTACCGTGCACGATGAGATGTTGGCTAACATTAACGACAGCTTCCATCTCAAACCCTAAAGAGCAGTGAGAGGTCAACTTCGATCGACACTTCAACTTCTTATATGATAGGTTTCTTTGCAATTTGTTTCAGGCGTCTGTCACGTCGAAAAATATTTCACATCGGCTTCGCTTGTGGTATCTTATGACGCAATTTATAAACGACATGATGATAAAAATTCCGGAGCGCATCCGGAACAGTGAAGAAAAGTGGATTTACTCCACTAACTAGACCTAATTTTGGAGTGAAACTGCAATTTCCGAAAAAAGGGCGAGAAAAAATATATTTCGAATAGTGTCGTCCGCACGGTCGATTTAAGAGAAATAATTGTCGTTATTGGACCTCTTCGAAGATATTGTCAACAATATAGAAACAAACTTGGCTAAAGTCGTTTGTTTCATCCCCCGACTTTTTAGAAAGATGAAATGGCATCTCAATGCGCACATTACACCTGTAAGAAAAACCTGCGCACCACTCCACTGCAACCTCAGAGACCACATTCACTGAAACAAGAAGCGAAAGCACTAGAAAGTTGGCGATTTTTCGCTTGCCATTTAAGCTCAATGGAGAATTCCCAATGCGTCCATCACGGAATCACAGCTGTTAACAATAATATTGTCTCGTAGACCTCACCGATACAACTTGTATCAGCGATCACGGGCACCAGTGCATGTTGAGCGGTGCAGCCTTAAGCACCAGCATGAACAACCCTTCGTTTCCAGTACCGAGAACCGTTTCGAATTACCCCTCTCAACTAACAAATAACTCCGTGAATGTGTAAAGAGAAACTTGTGCAGGCAAAATAATTTACAGGTTAAGGAAGCCGGTATCAACTCCACGGAGAGGTCATTCTTTCAGCTGTAAACCCCTCCGCACTCTTTGTTTCAATGCCCAACAACTGTCGCTGATCTAATTTTACCTCCTAATCTAGAGAAAATGACGTTATCCCATAATCTTCAACCACTGTTTTGTTAGCAGTCACGAGCACGTGAACTGCTTCTGAGATGGGATGCCGAGAAATAGTGTCACTTCTATTTTCTTTCGCCGCAATGCACAACTGAACGTCACTATTCCATTTCTACAATTCGTCACTCTAAGCTGATTTTGTGTACATTACACAGCGGAACCATTAGAAAATAATCTCTCTCACTATCAGTAGGCAACAAATTTTGCAATACGATAATGACCTTCTCGTTGAAAGACTGCAAAATCACCTTCGAGATAATAAAATAACTGCAAATTTGCAAATCATCGTGGGAATGGGAACACCATCGAAAATAAATCATTCAGAAAATTAAGCAAACAATAAAATATTGATCATATATCGACATTTTATTCAAAATGACTACTATCACAAGGTCCGGTAAAAGATTTGTTCCTTCAAGTGCGTTATTAATCCACTTAAACAAAGCGTTCTTTCAAATGTGCACTTTTTCGCTCATATGAGTGCCTAAGAATTTGTTGGCGGAGTTACATGCTCCATATATAGGTGAATTTGTGATAGGGCTTATTTTAAAAAAGTTTCGTATCTCCAAGTTCGACTGTTGGGATCGTGGGAGAGACATGCACGCACTGATAAGATCACTATAAAGCGTTTTGGCATACTGAAATCGGGAAAAGCCTGCGAAAATATCTCTGCGAATTAGAAATGCAAAGTTTCTTAGGCACCGAAAAATTTAAAAGAATATTTCGATCAAAAGGACAGAGTCTGGACGCAAAAAATGGTCAGTATTTCAAATTCGAAGACGGAAATGTCGCTAAAATGGCAATGAAAACAGGCTGCTATATTGCAATAAATCCTCAACAAACTTTCTTATTCCACCTTTTTTACTAAGTACGTCGAGAGATGAGATTTCTACGATTGAAATGTTGCAAGCTGAAATTCTCGAGAAATAATGTTCTCGGTGAGTGAACCCCTCTCCGCTCTTAGAATGTTGGGAAACCTAAGGCGGCCGAATGGCATTCTTTATGCTGTCATGTTACCTTAAAAGAGCACATCTCAAGTCAATAAGTTAGGCACCCCGTTCGGCTCCAATAGCGAAAGCCAACAAGCCATGTGGATTGTTGCGCTTCAACGAACAGAAAATGGCAACTTTCATTATCTGTGTGACATTCAAGTCGATAAAATAAACGTCTTTGGATGCGCACAGTTAAAGACAGGAAAGGAACAAGAGGCGCACTGTCACCGAACACTGCTAACTCGTTTATTTATTTATTTATTTTTCACTTATATTCCACTTAAAATATGCAAAAACAAGCATTATTTTAACCCAACTTACGCAATCTGTTCGTTTGAAAATAAGTACAAAGTTTGCAATTCTTCTTCCTGGATGTGCGTAAGAAGAATTACATTATGGTCTTCACATATTTGGAAAGGCATATACTTGAGAGAAGGATGAAATGCAGACACGCATATTCAAGGGAACTTAATGAAGTATGTATGGAGTTATTCTTTTCTTGCCACCAAATGTTCTTGCACCTCCCACTGCTGGTAGTTTTTCGAATTCACTGCATCAGTACGCAAAATCAGAGAGTCAGTGAATGACAGGTCCAAAACAGAGGAAAGCTTGTAATAAAGGTGGAGGGCTGATATTCAACGAGAGGGCAGATTTCCATAGCGGATGAATGTACAGAGGTAAATAAACGAGGAAATGTGTTTTTTCACCGGATACCCATACTGGCTACACAATGCAGCGTCGAATTCGATCGAACACATGCACAAAACAATTGCGCACAGCTTCTGAAGTGATTCATTCAAAGGATCTGATTTGTGTAAGGCAAAGGCGCACCGCAATGCGAAAGCATGACGCTGCACGATATGCTATAATACACAGCATTCCGTCTAGTCTTCTTCTATATAATAAAACGTCTAGAATACAAACGAGCGTGAACTCGAACTTTGCGGCAGTGAACGTTGTAGAGGAGAAGCGACACTGATTGGGCTTCAAAAAAACGCTGAGATGAATACCACGCATAAAATGCAACTCTCCAGCGTTGCCTGCCTCCGATGAACATCAAGCATATGACAGTGCAAGCCAACAGTGCTGCTTTCGATGTGACGAAGCAGCGTTTTGGCTATGACGGTGCAATGCAAACGATTCAGAAAAGTATCTTTTACACCTCGGCCACTTCGGATACCTTAAATATCCACTCTTGCACTTGTGTGTCCTGCTGCATATTCCATCGGAAGCACGTCACTACGCTGCTCTGGAGAACGCACAGTCAAGTATGTTAGTCAAAAGGCAGACTCTTCTCAAGAAAAGGACATTCCCTTGTAAGTAGTACACATTGTAACTAGACTGAATTCAAAAGAAACAAAAAGAGTTTCCGCTTGCAAGTATGAATGTAAGCACGAGATGGAATGAGCAATATAAGGGGACGTTAATAAAGCCCGACGCTCAATCAGAAACAAGATGTGTATACACTTCTGCGGCAATGAAGGCCTGCGGCAAGCTTTTTTTCAAGGTAAATGGCAGAAACTGCCTCATTAGGCAATGCTGATATAACAGCCCAAACCAAACAATAAAAGCTCTCACTGACCAAATGAAAGTAAAGCTACGAAAAAGTGAAGCACAACCACAGCGGAAAAAAGCCGAGGAAATGAACGGAACAACGAGCAATGGAGCTGTCCCCGAGGACGCCTTGCGCCTTTGCCAAACAGCACATCGCTCGCGCGCCCAGTTACCGCACGCGCACTCTCGCACGCCCCGCCTCGGCCATGCGTTCATAGATGGCACTCTCCTAGCGGTGTGTATGTGCCATGCTGTGCTGCATAATTAACACCCTATACCAGCCCTCTGCGCTACTCCCTTGGCCTCTCGCAGCAGCATGGTCCCCCTCTCTATTCCATCCTCTTCCCGGCCCTCTTTTCACCAGCTGTCCCCGTTGTGGACTCGTTAAATCTCCAGCTTCTAGAATTTACTTGGCTTACTTGCCAAGGCCCTGGCTCGTCACTAACAGGTAGCAACATCTCAACTTCCCCTAGCGCAAAGCAAGGTCACTGAGCAAAAAGGTGCTTAGCGCATTTGAACACTTTGTAAACAGTGAAGCTTTCACGTGTAAAGAATATGCCAAAAAGCCGATTGGTTTTTATATCGCAAAAAGCCAGTGAATAAATCATGAACTACCTTCACTGAAATACGTCATGGAGAAGAAAACGACTGGAAGCTTTCGAAATTCCTTCTATAGCTACATTCCGGGATTAAACTCATGCAAAAGCTTCCAATGTCAGAATTTCGATGCTCTATGGAACTCTTAGTTCGTAGATTCAAACCATAGTAAGAGATGTTGCTTAGCGGGCCGTCACTGTGTGTGGCACTTTCTTTGCATTTATTTCTGGAATAGATTATTGATACATCGTTGACAAAGACATTTAGAGAAAGCCGTGACTGTGTTGTATGAAATCAACAGAA
Organism: Parascaris univalens; assembly: GCA_037576465.1. Classification (NCBI taxonomy): domain Eukaryota; kingdom Metazoa; phylum Nematoda; class Chromadorea; order Rhabditida; family Ascarididae; genus Parascaris; species Parascaris univalens. The sequence goes on along the minus strand of CM075173.1, from coordinate 76,621,256 downwards.
GTCCCTCTTCCTCGACTTCAGGGGCATGCTCCTGACTACTTTTGTAGCTTGGGCCCTGTCCTACACTTCCCTCTCCCTGCTGCATCTCTTTCTCACGTTTTTTGAAAAGTTGTATTCAAACTGCCGAAAATTTGACACCACTTTGGCCTTCTTTTTCTTCAAATTATGGTATTACTAGTGAGACAATATACTTTTTCTCAGCACAACCGACAGTCTCATCAATGTGCAGTGATAAAATTACAGGACTGAAAAACATATAAACGAACAAAGGCAAAAACAAAAGGCACAGAGAAGGATAATGGGAGAGATTACCTTTGCTCTCTATCGCTTCATCTTTTCTTTAGTTTTGTTGCTATAAACTTCTACTACTATTAATAGTTTTTAAAGCATCACATCCAAAAATCTCGAAAGGAAATCCGTATCATATCTAAACAGCAGTCTTACGAAACTGCTTTTGTTTTTGTCATGTTCCACCTGAAACGTCTTCGAACTTATTCTTTTCTCAGCCTTTGAGGTATTACATTTACCTCTACTTTAAGCTCACTCCCCCCTCCCTCCCCTTAAAGCCCATCTCTCCTCTAAACAGTCGTCATAGCATTCTTAGACCACGCCAAGAAAAATAAAACGGAAAGGTAAGTGGTGAAACGTGAACTGAACATCTCTGGCATTATTCGATGCGAGTTTTTATGCACCTTCTATTCGCCCAGGGCAAAATTTTGCGAAAAGATGTTTCAAGTACTCCATTATTGCCCATAGAAATTCGATGCTCTCAAAATATCTTTGGTTTTTGAGGACTGCGGTTCTATTGCGAAATTAAAACATTCTTTGACGTGAAGAAACTTCACCTAAACTTCGTCCACCAAACACCTGTAACCTCAGAATATGAGAACATTCTCCCTTCCCTCCATCGAAGTTCACTGTTTCCGTGTGGAAATTATCATGTGCTAAGTCTCTTCCTCTCTTTTCATCAAAACGGCTGCTTTGACTGCGGCGGAAGTCTTGTCGTCAAGGGACTTTGTCAGACAGCACACTGTGGATTACCCATTCATTAAAAATCGTTTAACTTTGAAGACTTCAAGTGCATTGTCAGCGGCAATGATAGCACTTAGATTTCAGGTGTTAAAGTGCTCAGCAATCAAGAGAGTGAGATTAAATTCAGCGCAAGATGAATTCGGTTTTCAGGGATGATACGAGAAAGTAGCAGAGAGATTTGAATGTTTAAAGAATTTGCGATGGACGAGTATTTTTCATAACATGAGAAACCATTATTTCATAAACTTTAAATTTACGTGTCAGTGGCATCAGCTGATATTTCTTAGACATTTTTTCGCCCATTAAACGGGATGACGTGATAAACGATGTTAAGACGAGCTGAAGATAAGAATGACGTCGCTGATATCGCTAATAGGACATATAGTGTGTCCACTGAAAATATTGTATCCACTAAAAAAGTGCGAAAAAGATGAAAACGACAGAATTAATCTCACCATTCAATATCATCGACAAAGAATCCCGCAAACTGATCAACAAGCAGAATACGCCTTGTAATATTGAGCTAATGAAAAGCTTAAAGGAAAATCAGTCGAAAGAATCAAAATTTAATATCTACTGTTCCTGACTATTAATGCCGCACTGACAGCGAAAATCGAAAATTCGCTCGCCCATTGATGAGGCAATGCAGCCGACTAATTAAAATTGTGGTCACGCTTGCAATCAACAATTATATATGTTATAACTCTGTTTCTATATATTGCCAAGGATAAAAGGGAGAGGATATGGGGTGTAAATGGCTAATTGAAAATTCTATGTTTGGCATAAACGTCGCTACCAATGAGTTTAACTATCAGCTAGCACATATTCATATAGATTTAAAACATTGTCCTCGTTGATTTTCTTCAAATAGATTGAATTAAAACAATTTATTATAGGTCGTAGTTTAATATTAGCAAGCAGAAAAATTGTTTTTCACCGGTTTATGAAATGGTGACATCAACGAAGGTTTCCACTGAGGACGAGATCGGTCTCAAGAGGAGGATCGACGCAACGAAGTGCACTGACATGTAGGGTATTGCTATTCTTTACATCCATATATTTTCAGGAATATTGCTGGAAAGTAACAGCAGCAGTGGTTATTCGCTGTAAACATAATCCTTAATCAGGGCCGCTTCAGGTTTAACACGAGATACGTATTTCTGTAAGGCAATTACTAGGCTCCTTCCAACCAGTGCTTTTCGCTAAGCCATGTGGTTGCTTGCATAGTAATTGCAAAGATGGAAGTAAGGAGGGCCCTTCTTTCCACCTTTCCAGTCGCATTCCCTAACTTCTTCTCAAGTCTGCTGGTTGTAATGGCACTTTAGTTTATCAATCTGAATCAACGCATATAAGTTATGTATGCATAACTGTAGGCTGATGAGTTTTCTTGGCGAAGCAATTTCTGTTGAATGTTTCGGTGATTTCAACTGGCTCACTTTGACAGGCAGAAGTGGACATTTGTGGAGAACTTCTCCGCCTCACAGCTCATACCACTTGGCCCACACACGGAGGTCGAGTCAAACGATTTGATTAGCGAAATTTGGGAATGCTTCAAGCAAAAATGTTGAATTCGCGAGAACACAACCTCCGATCAAAACCAGTGGATCTCTTTTATCAAATCCTGACGAGACCCAACAAATCAACAGCGTCAAATTTTAAAATGCACGAAAATATACACATTAGAAACTGAATCACGAATTTCCGCAATCATTTATCTCAAGAACGGATGGAGGAAAAAAATTCTCAAAAGGATCTGTATCACGATTCGGAGATTCATATTAAGAAACAATTATGCTGGTCAACATCCAGTCTTTACCAGCAGTGAGTTAAAACGTCAATGTCTATGTTGCTTTTGAAAAGAGCGCTTTTTGCAACGAGTGAAGATGGCAATGAGCAGTGTTGGGATAGTTCCCTTTATTCTCATAATTTGTCTGCGGACTATTCGATCGTTTTAAAAATTGACTGAATGAGATCCTCCGATGGAATGATTCACTGCGAAGAAAATTTCTCACACACCATAAATTTTCGTTGAATGCAAATTCTGCATTTCATTGGAAATTAGTAAACTTATGCTCATATCATCGCTTCAGGATTCGAGTGTTTTTTGTGTCGTTCTTCCGAGTCCTTTACGGATTTCAGGATCACTTTGTTTTGTTACGTCTTTTTCAATTAAAATCCCATTCAGATGGAGAAAATTCCCGATTTCAGCAATATAGAAGGCGTCGTAACCTGTTGAGTGCTGCTTCATTCTAATGAAAAATTGTGGCGCATGGGAATTCTTCTCTATAAATCAGCTGAAACTATGGTTTGTTCGTTGAACCTCATTTTAAGTTAGGGAGAGAGGGGGTTCAATCAGAGTGACGAAATTTTATGAGGGAATGTAACTTCAGTGGGCAAATGAAAACCGCAAAGCCTTTCCCAGTCGAAGAAACTTTTCCCAGGGAAACAGTCAATTCATCAGAATGCTACTGAAAAGATCTCTCGGGCTGCCAATCTTCAATAGAACGAAAAACATATATATAATGAGCTTTTTCTTATGCACGTATTCAAAAGTGAGTGAGAGAACGTGGCATCATAAAGTGCAGTGGTCATCAGATTTTTTATTTACATCGGATGCAAAGGTTATATCGCAGCAGAGCTGAGATGATTAACTTCTACCATTAGCTTCGATGAATATTTTACGAGTTGAGAGGAAGTCTCCGAAATGCGGAATATTTACTGATTTCGGAGATTTGTTCATAGAGGCGTTTCTATGCATCAAATTTTTTGTGCAATATAGTAATCGGTATGAATATTGCTCATAAATTCATATTACAAATGGAGGTGAAATTTTCCAGAATTCTTTCCTGAAAAGTTGGAAAAAAATTAATCAAGAGCTATAAACTTAACTGCATGTATTGCACTGAATTTCTGATCAGAATACAATTTTTAAAAAAATGCAAAGGAAATGCATTATCCATATATAACGAAGGAAAGGCAACCACGGTCAAGAAACCAACCACTGCCCTACTCTGATAGAAAACATTGAATTATGCGTAACAACAGAGTGATATTCAGGGAGAGCCAACCGTTCGCACAATCCTTCAAAAAACTTCCCAAGCCGATCAGGACAGGATGGATGCAAACTTTCAGTGTCGTCTGGACGCCTGTTCACTAATCGTTTTGCTGTTGTTGACTGGGGTTGAGAATTAATTCAATTGAAAAGATAGCGGGGAAGACGGAAGGGACTGCGATGCAGGGCATGATCACGCGAGATGTGAAATATACACAAAAAATTCCTTAACTACAGCTTAACGATACTCACACACAAACATACAAGTAGAACGCGTCAACGTATAGGGGTCAAAAAGTGCTCACCTTTTGTCCTATACCTATTCCATTTATGTCCAGTAGTTACATAGTTAACATTTCATCTTCTAACACTGGTCTATTACTATTATCTTTATCTTTTAGTCTTCAGGTAATATGTCGTTTATTACAGTAGGATCATAAAGAAACACTGCACAAGCAGAATGCCATCACAGTATATATGTATCTGCGGGGACAGACTATAACAGTTTTTGAAGCCTACTAAAATATAAAAAAACCGAGTGCAAAAAAGATATATGAAGAAAATAATCAGTGAAAAAGAGGACCACGGGTATCACCAAGTAGTAGGTAAGAAGTATGACAATGTACGCATACCGTAAATGTTGTCCCGAAGTAATACGAAGACACCGTGTGCTAACATCATTATAACAAGTAATGAAAATAGCCCAGTGGAAAACGTAGAACGTTGGCCATCAGCAATCAACCGTAACAGCCGCGAGGTGAATCGAACAACCACTGTTTCCCAACACCAACTACCCTCTTCATAATTAAATCTTACATATAGCATATCGACGTTCTCATTAGTAAAGTAGATTCTATCGCTAAGTTTTGATTTACTGTTAGATAACATCGATCTGGATGAAACTCCTAAGTGGAAGTGGAAGTTACTGCAAGTTTGTGGCAACTTTTCAACGCATTTCCTTTTCTTGCTAGTTTGAGAAACAGGTGTAAATGTTTGCAGAGATCAAACAAAGCGCCAAGGCTGTTGCGTCTGCAACATCCGGCCACCTACCGTTAAAAAAATTCCTTATCGCAAAGGACGGTTCGTTGAATTCTTCCCCTCGTTGAGGGGAGTTTTTTTCTCATGATTTGCTGCCCATAAAACGCTTGCTTGCTGGCTGAAATTAAACAGCTGTGCACTTCTACAATAAGAACAACTGGCCGAAAAGAATGCCAAAGTTTTCTCGACGCTTTTACTGTCCGGTGTGAAATACTTACTTCTATCTTATAATCGTGAAAATACACACTAATTTCACGTGACTTAAGTTTCTAAGCCAGAATGTTTGCGAAGCTGAACATATGAAGGGTCAAATCGAGGCACAGTTCTCGTTCATGGTTATTGCACTGCTAGGCTTCCTTATAAAAAACAGCTGCACGAAATTTACTGCAAAACGTTCTTCCTCTGCCCTGCACTTGCATAATTCAATTTCGAATACCGTTTTGTCGGAACGATGCATAAGCCTATTATAAATTGGGGTCCAGAAACAACTCTTAGCGACCGTCCCTGTCCTTTTATAATCTATCTGATCCACCCTTTACTGATACGTACCAGTCACAATCTCACTGTTTTTTTCTTCAACAATATTTGCTCCACTCAGTGAAAGACACTTTAACGACTGAGACCTTCCACCCCCAACTATGCCACCCTCGTGGGCCATTCTCATAGTCAATAACCTTGCAGTGGTATTTCCAACTGCAGCCTCATTTTCGAAACGCCACTGCATGCTGCAAAATCTTGTGTTTGCTCTAGTGTAGCAATCACTGCCAAACTTTGCTTTCAAAAAATTGCATAGGAAGTGTTTTCTTTTAAACGATACATATTATTGCCGGCTATTCAAATGCGATTTTTCATAAATCCAACAAATACATTCTGGCATGTTGTCGGTACATCAAAATTCAATTCCGAGTGTGTGAAATTATTAAATTGAAACAGGGCACTGAATTAGACTGAGGAACTGTTTCCCCACAGCACGAAAACCAGTAATTCTTTATGGGCTTCAAACTAGTTATCAAAAAATAAATCAGCAGACTGACGGAAAATGTTACAGATCAGTCGGTTTGATTGATCAAGTTATGAAGACTGCCACACCTAGAAACCGTGATTAATGATGAAGGCTTCTGCGTTGCGGATGAGCTATCTCTGCAGTGGGTCAACCATCTGAGTTATACAGTATGCCCTTCTATGGCGAACTTCGACGGCTTTCAGAGCCTTGAACATTAGGCTAACGGTTGTGCAATGAAGTTTTTGAAGAGGAAGCATAGTTGACCCTGTGTGAGAGACAAATGAGCTAGCACACAGCGTTAAAAAGCAAAGAGGAATATTTTGAAACTGCCAGAGCCATCCTTGAACGAATTTCCGGGCTGGAATTTTTCCAGCAAATCTTTCGAAATGACGACCTGAACTGACGGGTCACTGTTTATGAGGGGGGTTTAAGAACACATCGCATTATAAAGAATACAAATCCTCACACACGGTATAAGTCCTGGAAATTGAACTGTGGCCAGTGAGAGTGCAGGAATTTGTCGGTGAATAATGACGGCCTATGCGTACGCCTGTCAAGGTGCATTCCGGTGCTTGCGTTGTGTAATTTTTTCGAGTGTTAGAGCGACGATAAGCGTGCTTAACCACTTCCTCTACGATGAAGTGACTGCTATCAAAGAACAACTAGCCCAAACACCTCTCGCTAACTATAAAAAATGCCCGGAAATGACGTCATATGGGAAAACGAACAAAGGTAGAGAGATAGACTTGAATGCAATCGAAGCGAAACGATCACATCCAGAATGCCTAGCTTAGCAGGGAGCAGACTAAGACTAAAAGGACATATTCCACAGCACGTTTCAAGCATATTATTTTCTACACGAAAAAACGACTCATTTCTTCGACATCGGTGCAGAGAACGACCAATAATGTGCGCACAGAAATCCTTAAGTCAGTATTAAAGAGTATGTACTCGCCCTCCTCCTATTGTTGCCTTCATTTAAGACCTACTTTAAATACTATACTGGGAGAAATGTTTTCGTGGCTGACATTCAACGAAGAAGTTGGTATTACTTTAGAGGTCGGTGTACGGGCTGATCAATAAACTACAGATCAACTGATTTCGGACACAGCGATGATCACAACACAGAGCAAGCTCTCCACAAATGCCTTGAAGCAAAGGTCGGTGCGTGTAAAAAGATAACGTATCTGCTTACAGGAATCAACGCGCTTCTAGCTTTTGGCAAGCACTGTCGTCGTGAGAAATGATTTTGGCTACGGTGACGCACAGTCGGATTGCCAAGATACCGGATTCCTGATGCTTTTTGGTGCGGGGGTGACACCATTCGTGCCAAGGTGGTGTCGGAGCGACGTCCCCCTTACCGGCATGTCATCTCCCTCACGTTACTGTTAGTTGATTTTATTAAAACCGATTACAAAAAATCCTCTACCTTTTGTTTTACTGTCACATTACGCAGCATCTGGCTCAGCCTCGAAAAAGGAAGGATTTGCAAATCCTTTAAAGACAAATTAAAAGGTGAAATGCCAAAAATAAGAATCCATAACCTTTACGCCGAATGAACTAAATAATATTATGCTAAACATAATTTAGTTCTTTTTTTAAATATATGCAGTATCATATTAGCCAGTAAGTTGGTTTCATATGAGTAACCGATGCTTTTTGTCAAAGCACCCATATGAACTACCTCAATGAGCACTCAAAGAATGGAGGAAGTCATTCTAAGGTCGGGTAATTGTATGCCCCATAAAATGCGTCGGTTAGCCCGGCAAGCGCCACTTGCCGTTCCATACGACTTTTTTCAAACTACATTCTTGGAAGTACTTGATAGCTCTCAGAAATGTGCAAAAAATTTGAGACTCTAATTTTAGATCACGAAAATTCTCGATTCTCTCACATCTAAGAAGTGCGGAGCACTGCGTTTCTATGACCATCGGATCTAAATTCGCCATCTTTCATAAGCGACACTCCACCTCTTAACTTTCATCTACGCAAGCTCAAACAAATAAACTGTGATTCACTTGACTATCTATTTCTGAGAAAAAGAAGGTTCACTCATGTTATGAGCAAATGCAGTGAAAAGTTATCTCAGCGCTCTACAACCGGCCGATTGTGTTACTCAGAGACTGCATCTACAGCTGAGGAGAGCGCTGAAATGCTATGTGGTCATATCCTATTAGGAAGGCACATGCGATCGCGTTTTCGAAGTACAACTTGATGCTCATGCTTTTTCGCGTGAGGGCTCTTTTTATCTTCCCATCGCACCTAGTAGGTGCGGCATTGAGCGCGCAACAAGGCGATTTCACCGCCTTACTGAAATGGATCCACGTCGTGCTTTCTGCAATATCTCTCTCTCACCTCCTCGGCAAAATAAAGCGCTCTCCGGACAAAAAACATTATTAAGTTTCCACCGGATGCAACGAAAATAAAGGAACTTATTAGCCAGGATCAAAGCCCTTCCTCGGTTTCGCACCACTGCTCCGAACTTTTCTTGAAAATCATATCGGTACGTTCCGTAAGCCATCCTCTTCAACTAATAATAATTTCTGCTTTCTATCGTGAAAATAGAAAACAAAAAAGATACCTTTATACATCTACACTATGAATACACATGTGGTGAGAACTTTGATTCCTCCAAAGGTGAAAATTTTAAGCAAATTCCCCGTCAGTGAAATTCACTTTCGGTACGAACCCATCTCACAATAATGCGAAATTGATGCCCCCGAAGGTCTCATTTTGGCATGCGGGAGCAGGAGGATTTTTAGCAGTTTGCCGACCAATTCCACCTGAAATTTTAGCTACTTTACACACAAGAGACTATTTCAACAGGTGTTTTTCATTTTAGCAATTTATTTCTGGATCAAAGACATCCCAAGTTTAGAGCCAGTCGTTATCCAGTTGTGTTTAATCACAATTCTCGTCGTTGTACTGTTAGGTTTCCTTGTCTCGACTCAATACCTCATGCTGAACTATTCGTTGATGTAAAGATCTCCCTACAAATGTGATGTTTTTTGCAACATGTTGAAAAGTACAAATTTCTGCTCCTTCTTTGGCAGGGTCACTCCTCCTTCACTGCTGCGCCTAAACTCTGATAGCATCCCAAAGTGAAGTAATATTGGTAAGAAGCTGTAATGGAAATAAACAGCAGGGGGATTACTCTTCGGTGAACTGCTTCTTTCGGTAAAGGAGTGTCGGGCCAGTGAAATAACTTGGGGGGTGGCGTGGTTCACTCACCTCATAACCTCACAAGACAACTTTCAAGATTTTTATGTCTGCCACAGCACGTGCACTAACTCGAAATGCACGTCTGATCGCATATACAACCTTGCCTAAAGAAGATGAAAATAAAAACAAGGCGAAATCGATTGCATAAAACGATGTAGCGATCGCGATGGGGGTTGAGCACATATGGCTATGCCAAAGGGAACGGCATACACGAAACACAGAGAAGGTCACGCGGAGCATATATCAGCTGTGCGGCACCGGTGCAACCGTTGTGCACGATGATGTGTGCCCACCGAAGGGCGGATATGTTCACGTTGTGGTTAGCGAAGCGCAAACATGTAAGCTGATACTTGAGCGTTGCTCGTATCGCAACATTTGCTAAACAGTACTTATCCTTAGCGTTGTCGTACTGTGCTTTCGTTTAATATGCAACACTGCGGGCAGAAATCACCTATCAGTGAAACTTTCGTGTTTCGATATTGTTCTGAAATATACCTGTGAGATTCTGTAAGTGATTCATGCTCTCAACCAAGACTATCATCATCATATTTCAAAAAAAGCTATGCAACCTACGCACATTTTGAACATTTTATGAACAACATGTGCCTTAACCTGCCGTATAAATGAAGTTTGACATCGGAACAAATAAATTTCCAATATTACGAACCCTCTGATGGATGGAGCTAACCGAAGACTTTAAAGGAGGCTTTAGAGCCGGATGTGAATATGAAACAATTAGAGAGAGGGGCAATAGTGGTCGCTTATAAATATTTCAAGAAATTCCCACAGTACCATTAAGCAGCAAGAGGCGAAAATAAGAAAATAGACACTGAGGTCACAGTGGTCTGCAAATAAGCATTCGTCGACGACATGAGTAAATTTGGAACGTATTTACTGTGACATACATTCAATACGTTGACCAGCATGGTTAGCCACGCTCTAATTCTGTTGAGTTTGTAGTGGTTATGTGCTCATGCAGATGTTTCCCCATGCTTAATTCCTCCTTTATTTGCAAATATTCTGGTACTTCCGCCTGTAGTGGCTCTACCCCTTCAGATGTTATCCAAAATGAAATCAGTTACACTGCTGAAATCCTTTTGCTCCATCTGAAATCTGTGTTTCCATCACTGCATTCCACTTACTCCACCTCTCATTTCATTATTTATGTCCGTTATGTATGTACAATCCACCTGTGCACAGACTGCCATGCCTTTGTGGTTTAGTCTCGTTGAATATTTCATTCTTTCATGCTGCTCACAAAAAACTTCTCCCATGTGTGCAAAATAAATTTGATTTATTCGCTTTTAGTTTTTTTATCAGTAGAATTCAACCCAAAGGCGACTACTATTAACTAGGCAAGTTTTGCAACGCTTATGGTTTCTAGCTGCAGTCGTTCTACAACGAATACTTTGAAGCGATGAAATAAGTTGTAACGCCAAGCCGCCTCCTTCGATGAGTTGCCCTTCCAAGCAGTCTTTGCAAAGGAGATTGGCTGATATCCCATGCCCCTCATCACGTCAGGTATTGAGGTAATCAAATTTAATGTCCCAACGCACAGTGCGGCTATCGTTTTGTTCCTGTGGTGGAAAATTTTCTATAAAATCCATGTTGAGGCGGAATTATTCCGGAACTAACGCAGAAATCGGTGGATGGAAATAAGGTTATGTTTGTTGTCGTACATTGTGTCTGTCGTGGATTTTATGGCCATATATCTGATGACTATGGCTATGGCTTGCCTGGTTTGTATGTTGTATTTAGGCGTGGAAGTATTAAAGGCCAATTTAGAGATATCTGCATAGGGCTCTTCGGCTTTGTTGTTTATGTGGACCAGTTAGTTAGTGCTGCTTAACACATAAGTCAATTTCGAGAACGTCTGTATTTAACAAACTCTTCAATTGGTTAACCTTTACTACATTCTGCAAGATCACCTCCCCTCCCCACCCCACCCCACTTCCTTTGATTTCGAATACAAAACAAGGCTGATTAATGGGAAATAATCGCGCTTTGCACGTAATTCGATCTGCTGCTACACCGTTCTCCAAAAGGAGGGTGTTCAAATTCGAAAAAGTAGGCATATTTGCCGATAATGCCTCTCGAGCATAATATATTAGTGGTGTATGGGTTTCAGGAGTGCTGACCAGACAAAAATGTTAACGACATCAAACAACAATCGCCGGTCGACAGGCACAGCCGCTGTGCGGAGTTAAGCAAGATGGATTGGGGTCGTTCGTGGAGCAATGCATAGGTTTGTAGGCGACAAGGACACGTACACAGGCTAAGCACACCACATACGGATGGACACGCACACACATATATACACACGTACCCATATACCCATAATGCGTGCATATACACATCGTTCCACGCACAATAAATACCACGCACAAAAATACACGTGCGCACACAGCCACATGTACACACGAATGCGCATGCAGTGCCGTGCATAAACGTGTGCACACACGAACACACGCAAATGCGCGCATGCAGTGCCGACCCGATCACACGCGTGGAAATATGCTCCTTCAGCCAAGCTTGTTTTCCGCTCCTCAAAAATGCTTTCTTTTCTTTTTCTAGCACACTCAGTTCCCAAAGAACAGCCAACATAAGGGTCATTCCTCCTGACGGGATAATTCTGTTTATGAGCCTCTGCCTCTTTTTCTAGGTCTTCCAACAGTTCATAACCCATGCATAGGAGCGGCACAATAAAATCATATAGTGGTCTTAACTTAAAGAGAAGTTAAGACCATTTAGCAGGTTAACTGAACCAAATCTCAACTTTTTTTCTGTTTTCCACCATCCAAATGCTATCGGCCATTCAGAAAACTCACCACAGTTGGTTTATCTGCGAGGAGCGCTTTCTGCAAACTAAATGTGTCATGCTACGAGCTATGGTCGCGTTAAATGACGAGAATTATTGTATTCGGTGGATGGTTCATTGATTTATGCTTATCAACAATGAATTTCCCCTTACTTTATTCTCTTTAATTATTAATATTTGCTTAACAGCTTATCTGATCAGCAATCTACCAACATTAACGTTTTACAAGTGTTTTATTTCAAACAAAAAGACGCCTTAATGAAAGAACATAGAAGCAGGTTTTAAACGCCACTTGGTTAAAACGGTCAAGATGCGCTCCAAGATCATATATAATGAACGCTTTGCTGCTGCTAACATCTGACAGTAATCTCGTCACCAGAAGAAATTTAGAGAATCAGAAATTGTGGCTTCCCGTACTTCATACTTATAATACCTCAACGAGTAATCGATCATATCGCCATGAAAGGCCATGATCGATTTAAGCGTTAAAAAATTCAAGTATCCGAATCGAGGCTTAACATGGAAGATACTGATCATTTTCAACTGGACTCTCATCGTATCACATCTTGGAACGAAACTTTTTGATATGGAACATTCCGTTACACACTTACTGTGATTGCACATCAAGTTCAATCCAAGTTTCACATGACGCGCAAATGGAAAAATGAAACCCGCAAAGTTAATGGAAGTATAATGTTGAACCAAGTGGGGATTTGTAGGATAAGCAGATATAAACTGAACAAAAGATGCTAAGAGGAGTAGGAGGAATACGGACGGGAAATCAGTCAAAGGTAGGCACAAAGAGATTACTACCTCTTCGGCATCAAGAGCCAATTCCTTGCCGATAGCGCATTAAAGATTATGTGCGTTCCACATTGTCTGCACATTTCGTGTTCAAAATGTCTTGTGGTACTTGAAGTTAAATGAATGACTGAATCAATAATTTGTACATTATATAAATACAGTTAGTTACCTTTACCTTGTCAACATAGGTGAAGCAACATTTTTCACAGAAAAAAATGATCGCTGCAATAAAAGAAATGAGTTAAACCCCTCAATATTACGAGGAAGTTTTAGCATTCTTTTCTCAAAATTAAATATGCATAGTGTTATCAAATGTACTGATGCATTAGAATTCGATTCGTAAACCACTTACAGAGCAAAAAACTAGAATTCGCATTTTGAGCATAAGCGGACGCTGAAAGACGAATTAAAGAATTCTCAGCGTCTTTCACGTAGAATAGGACGCCAATGAATTGTTTTGATAAAATAGCATTTTTCTGCGCTTTTCATATGACTCGTTTCAAAGAGGTGTTTATCGTCCACTATGTACTACATTCAGTTATCATTTGCCCATCAAAGTGAACGACAACAATTGTAAACTATTTATTCCACAGGGATTCGTACATACAATCAATCAACGAATTAATTAGTCGATCGATTATTCAGTTAATTTAGTCAATGAAGTGAGAAAGGTCGGGGAATAATAATATGCAAATGTAAAAATGAAGTGCAAAGGTGATTAAGAAATGAAAAATGGTTTTAATGGAATTCGACCAAGAAAAGGTGAAATTAGCAAAGAAATGGGATGATCGAAACGACTCAAACAAATCGCGTAGCAGTCGCTGCTCTCTGCTTTTTACGATATTCTGAGAGAATATTTCACAAACACAAAACACGAAAATTATCCGCTCTTTTTGATGCACATTCATTTAACTAGATCGAAGATATTTCAACGTTGCTAACAACGTCTAAAAGAATTAGGATGTGAAAGAAAGAAAACAACGAACCGCAGACTATCCTGAAATAGAAAACCAGTGAATATAAGTCTGCGATATCATAGAGGTATCAAGTCGAAAATTATTAGCCGAAATTATGTAATCAAATTGACGGCGCTCAATAAACATTTAGCAAAGTAACATGAAACAAAAAACACTTTTGGCAGTCTTCAAGCAGTGCAATATCGAGAACAAGAGAAGGAAACGACAAAGGTGTGCAGTATTCCAGAAAACACATACACAGCGCAGTTAATTTAGGATAATGTTCGAATCGTCCTTACATCGTTTAGGCCAATTGCTGCTAAGCAGCATGTAATCTACGATTTCAGTTATTTTTTGGCAATTTATTGGCACCCCACTGTCCAGTGAAAATTAAAACCATTCAGAAAATAGAGGTCATATATAGCATCACCTGCAGAAGTGGGATTTATCACTGGAAACCTTCAGCGGCGACAGATTTAGCCACTTTTCAAGGCATATAAGGCCTTTTTGCAAAGCCTGGAGAACATAGGCAAGATCAGGTAAATTTTTAGGCCGTAAAGAGTCTGATAGCGTAGTGTACGTTGACCGATGCATCGTTTATATATACGATAAACAAAACTAGGCTCAACGAACCCTTTTAGAGTATTTCGCAGTGAATTCAACTAGACACGCTCCAAAAAAGGCGATCATCTATTGCTTCTCTACTTTCATTAATAGCATCACATAAGAAACGTCTCTAGGCCTTAACGCGATCGTTGTAAACGATTTCAGTTTGACTTTTAACGTCAAATGCCATCAAGCGGCAGTGCAGGGAACAAGGTGCTCTTCTACGACATAGGACAGTTCTACGCACTGCGACATAAAACTGTTTTAAAGATCGAAGAAACCTACTACAGCCTCTTTCGACCTAAGGAAGAAAGGAAACGCCTCAAATTTATGTTCACTGCAAATGACTTAAACGATTCTTCTCAGGTCTGAAAGTGTGAGAGAAAAGCTTCCAGTAACTGGACTCAGATAGCTTATTGTTGGATTTCGAAAATTACTGCTATGTGATCAAATCGTTCAGAACTGTCAAATTACCCACCCGCGTTTCCACTGATCTCTGCTACACACCGTCCTCTACCTCGCCCATACCAGCACCTTGTCCTTCCTGTACGCTGACCTGATTCCACGATAATTAAAAGAAGTGGTCTAGGGCGTCCAAAGCCATTCTGAGAAATTTTTGAAATGTACTTTAACATTTCTCAGACAGTACCGAAAAACAACCAATAATTCTAACCTGTTGCGTTAACTTGCAGCCTAAATATTAGGACGAATGGGAAGGCTCACAAGCTGCATTAGTATGATTCGCTGTTTGTAATTCTACGTAGAACACCACCCCGTTGTGCGAACCTTGAATATGAAACGAGCAGACTGCAATAAAAAGTGCTTTTCGCAACATGAGCTAAGTGAATGCGATGATCTTTGAAATACGACCGGACCACATCTCAAGTTTTCTCCCCAAGTATCAGTACTTAAATAGGCTTGAATCTCGAGAGAAGAAACTTTTCTAGGTCGGTGATGGTTGCTTTCGAGCCCAGAACATTTTTTTTTAGATGAGTTCGGAGGGCAACATCGCAGAGTTTAAAACGTGACGCCAGTGATGTGGTGAAAAATATCAGCCTCACTTAGATCCATATTTGGGTCATACGCCACCAAAATGTGATGCACCTCTCCGAGTAGCTAAAACCGCACTATGCATGTATTTACTCGCAAACGGGATCATTGTAAAAAGGAAAATGGAGGCGTCGACCGACTCATTTGTCATTCCTAGTACCAATATTTTATCACTAGTTGTTAGGAGGTATGTTGTTTGTGGGAGCCAGGGGGGAGGGGGAGGGGGGGGGGGAGAGGGGTGTCGCGAATCATCGCGAAGCATCGGTGATTCATGAGCGACGCAGAGGAAGAACGAATTGGCCACTGAGACCGGTACCTTCTGAAGCTCCATTCATGACGTTCCACCGACCCATCTCTGGTCAAAAGTGTGCCACAATTGTAGCTCTCATACCTCTGATATGATACACTGCCTCACCTCTTAGCAAAAATATGCCATTCAAATGACCGACAAGGGCGGAGCAATCGACGGAATAGAAGCTTGCAGCAGATCAGAGGAGGCTCCGGCTTCACCTCTTTTCGCTCCCACTTAATGCGCCGTCCGTAGCGGCGCTCACTCGACTTACTCAATAGCTGACAGTAAAGACACGAGGGTTCAGCCTTTCATGCTTGTTTCAGTTGAATGCTGTATTGGTCAATAGTTTATGCGTTCGTTGAATTAATCGTCTTGTTAAAGCGTTCATGCGACGTGTATTACGAAATGTTATTCGATTTACATCTCTACTTAAGACAATAGCATGTTATACTTACTTGATGTTCCGATGATCCACCATATCATATTTATATGTCGTGTCTTACATCGCTTTACTGTTTATTCAGATGTCATGGATTTAATCATCCAAATTTGAGGTCCGGTGGGCGGCGAGCCCGCTGGACTAAGTTGTCAAACTTGGGACGCAGACGGTGATAGATCCGAAGAAAAAAGGAAGTAGGCCCGCTTAAGTTTCGGTATTTCGAATTTCCGTTATCGAGTTCAAACAAGTCAGTGTTTGTTCGTAGCGAAGAAAGAGAGAACGAAATTCTCGACCATATTTCGAGACTCAAACTATAAGTGAAATGTCGTTTCTTTGCGCGACAAATCCTTCCTTTGGGTGACAAAGCTACGTAAGAAAATTCCGATTACCATATCGTTCCATTTGATCACTGATATTGTCTTGCGTGTTGTAAACCTTATTTTATGCGTGCCTATTTGTACTTCAACAATAACGCGATCACATCCTCGTCTGTTGTGTGACCATATCCGTTTCTCTCTCAGTTCCCCTCCGTTTTGTTCGCGACAGGAAGCGAAGGATAGCATTTATGTTGCACCGCTGCCGATGCTACGCTCAAAATTTGAATCGATACCTAGGATCTGACCATGTCAGGTGGCTTTTCTTCAATATTTTATCCTCAGCTGGCATCTCTACTCAAGTGCAGGTGGTACCTTCTCACTGCATTTATGAGACTTCAGTGGATGTAGAAGTCGACCAAACTGGTAAAATCCAATCTGCACATGAAAATGATCCTTGTGAAATAAAGTGTGAAATGAAAGGTAGCCAGTATGATACGACGGAAAATAACGGCATATTTTTCCTAATTTTTCATAATCAGCAGAACAGAAACAATGTAGACGTTCACCTTTTGCACCTTACTTACCCTTTACACATCAGTTTCGGCGATTTTATGGAGTTTAGTTAATGCCTCTTCATTGCACTCATTGTTTATCGTAAATGAGCGAGCTGGAAATTGTTTCAGCTGCAGGCTTCACCATATGGGAATGGAGTCGAACCGAATACTTATAGTTGCTGGTTGTACTGATCATGTTACCATCCCGTGACAAAATTACCGTTTACAAAAATTTATTTTTGATTAAAAATACGCCTTTTCAATGGGCGCCTACATTAGATCGATTGCTGCGAGTTCACCTAGTCCACTTCTTCACTTGCTATTTCCTGATCGCTTATGTAATACCGTTAAAATCTACGCATCTATTTGTTACCATTATTACAATGCGTTGTGTACCATGAAGAGTCCAGATTTCTATGCAGAATCATCTCTGCTAGGCTTATTAGCCTTCTCTTCATCTACGAATTTCTAATCTTCAGGTGAGATTGTTTATGTGTCCTTAAAACTGTTAACTAATTATCGATGAAGAATTAATTGATCTCTTAAAACTCAAGTCAGTCTTCGCTAACTATACATTCGTGGAGCTGTTCGAAGGTTCCTGAAGCAGACTGCTTTTATTTTATTCATTTCATCTTGCTGAGGAAACATGCAAACATAAAATACTTTCAAATGAAACACAGCGCTGAATATGCTGGGGGAATTCGTTTTATTATTGCAGCGTGGTGAGGATTTCCCCCAAGCCATTAAGCAAAGTCCCGCAATACGTTATCACATAACACCTGCAAGTTCCTATTTCATTAATATGTTCAAAATGAGAAAGTTTAGTTAGCGCATCTTTTGTGGTGGTGCAAAATTGAAGCTTATGAACATTCTATAGGATATGAGTGAAATGCCACGCTTACACTCTCAGGTGGGGCGCGTGATTTTACGGTAGGCTTATTGTGCAAAGTAATCGCAAGGTGTCACGAGAGGCCACGCCCTCCGTTCTCTGGTCACTCTACTGAGAAAACTTGAATTGATTCATATAAGCGTTGCAAAGTTGAGCGCCTCGAGGTTGCGCTTCTGGCTCCTTCAACCGACATGACCAGTTGCTGTCGATTTTCGCTCGTTTTCGCAGTTACAGTGTTCCACTTGCAGTGGTATGTAAAGCCTCATTCAGCCGATACTTCTCACCTTCCTCCCAGTACCACAAGTAAAATATACATTGAGTCATTGTATAAATTTTTGTCTAGTTTTACGTAGCCTCAGTCGCTTTCACTTTTCTCTTCTAATTTCCTCTCGATAGCGACCTTTACTTATCGCCAAATTAAACTTATAAATGTTCATAGCTTAGACGATAAATTTCCATTCCGCAGGGGAAACTGTTAGCAGTAGGTGAAGTGGAGTCATACTGCTGAGAATGCTCCACGTAATAGAAAAAGTTATCGTATGGCGACGTTGGTATGAAAGGCAATACAAGTCGTGCTACTTATAAGAGAATATAGGTCCGATTTTTAACGAAGAGGCTAACTAAGAGCTCGGAGTAGAGAACATAAATTGCCATATTTCAACTGGGGATATCGGTTAATGAACGTACCAGTCAGAGAACGGTGCGTAGAATTGGTGAAGCATGTATAAAATTCTCTGCGAAAACTTGAGAAAAACGAATAATATACAGCGTTTTTAAAATAATTCCTAGCAGTTTTGTACTAGCTGTTTGTTTAGCATTCATTCTCCAGACTGAAGGTACCTTCGTAAATAAGCGATTAACGAAACAAATTATCTGGTACGATCCTTTGGCGAGCTGCTACTCGCTTGTCTCTTTTCAGTTGACATTTCTAATCAGGAAGAACACTGCGAAAATTATGAACAATTTGATGAGCTTCTTCTTCAGTCTTAAGCAGCAGTCGTAGCTGGATTTTGGTTGTGCACGTTAACATGCCGTTTTGGAGCTTCTTTATGTATCCAATTCAAGCTATCAATAAAGTAACAACTAATCCACGAAAATAATGGATGTTATGCTTGTTGAGGTGTCGGACGCCCAATTTACCCTTCAAATGTAGTGCTGCGCGCTATATAGGGTTCCACGCACCCGAACACTTCAGGCGCAAATGAGAACTGAGTTCCTGAGCTTCGGTTGCTGCGACTTCCTATTATGCGTCTTATGATGTAACGTCATCGTTTTCACTACTCGTACACATAGTGAAAATGGCAGCGGTTGAAATGCAAGTTCTTTATGCAGTCGGACGGGAATGTTGCGAGCATACAGTTGTAAGAACGGGATTTGTGTAAGGGTTACTTGATAACATCGCAAGATTATCGGAAGGGGATGGATACTATTTAGCTATAGAAAGTCAATAATGCAAACCGATTTCTACCAGCATTTAAGTGCCATGTTGTGACTTGTTAGAGAATATTATTTTCATGGACTTTCAAACCGTGTAGCCTTGCTGTTATGATCGTCATACCTTACTGCGATGCGTTTGAAAGTTTTTTTAGGCTTCCTTAGTAACAAATTCCGCTCTCCAATTCGATTTCATTCATAAGCTGCAATGGTAATAACCTCTCATATTCTTCTTTCTGATTAAGAGGAAGAGCAAAAGTTCCAGGCTGTTTGTTTGTAGACGAGAGCAAAGAAAATGCAAGGATAAAGGGAAGAAGTGTGAAGCTTTTTTCCTTCTTCCTTTTCCGGTTCTTTATCATAGAAAACGTCTGATTCTGTCCTTCATTTATTCGCTTCATCGCAAACGAATAAATAGATTTTTTTGGAAAATAAGCGTGAAAAAATAAGGCATTTGTGTAGAGGACAATATTAAGTAAAACGCCTCTTGTTTTCCCATAAATATACGCCTTGGGATGTTTCCATGCGTATGAGTTGTTTTGAGACAAATAAAATGGGAAACGAAGTGCATATTCTCGTTCTTCTATTTTTTGCGTCAGCGAATCATAAAACATTGTTCGGCTTTGTAAAGCTACCACTTCCGTTACGTCTAGATGCATCGAGTATATTTCTGCTCCATTAGTCAGCATAATTTAAGAATCCTGTGACATCATTGCCGAAGCGTAGAATGATTTTCACGAGTTTTTGCAATTTACTTGCTCACATTAGCAGTGGCTAAAGTTATTTACTATCATAAAATTTTGTTCGATATCCCTATTTGTCGGTCTTCCACACTCGTTTACTAGAACTTCTCAGCAGAGCATTTCTCAGCAGTGCGCACCTGAGTGCGCCACAGATAATTTCCTTAAATAATTCCTAATTCGATCATCACAGAGGTTTACCGAAGGAAGTACACAATGGAGTGGAGAGAGACGAGCGCAGTAGTGAATTTTTGCAAATAACACATTTATTATTGAAGACGAAACCTGATAAATGGAGTGAGAATAAGTGGAAGGGATACCTTTGTTTTTGCCCTGTTGTTTCAATGCAAGCGTGCATCTGACTGACTCATCCTTGCAAGAGAGGAAAGATTTTGAGATGCGGAGGGAACGTATAGCTGAAATCGTTCCCTTCCGCACACCGAGAATTTGTCATTTGTGGACACAGATAGTTATGTCCAAGAAGAGAGGGAGAGGGGGAGGAGGCAAAAAAGATGGCGTATGAGGTGCACGATCGGCTCCTCGTTAACGCGAACGCCTTATGGAAATTGATGGCGTTCTACAAGCATGCTTATGATTGCTTTTTGCATCCTCTTCAAAATTTCAGAACTTTGGTGCATAATGATCTATGTACGAGTTGTCTATGAATGTTCTGAAGTGGTCTGCGAATGAGTTCAAATCTCTGCTGGAGCAATTTGTCAGGGCACTCTGCGAGTTACAGAAGCATAGTACTTGAGAGATAAGTGAGGTAGAGTATGGTCAAATTACGCAGCAATGAACAATACACCTCTCATTTTGGAACTAAATAATAAGAATGCAAATATCAACCTAAGGATGAGAAAAAAGTGGCGACATATTGCATTTTGTACCACAACATATGATATTCGAGGAAACAGATCCTAACAAGGGACCGACCACTTCTAGGTGCCGCATTTCCCAAAGCGAGGTCATAAGCTGCCGTGGTCTGTGACGCACTTGTTCATGTAGACTACGCTCTGACGCGTTTTCTTCACGCACAGAATGACCGCTTCAGAAATCGAAGTGAAAACATGTTGAAATGTGTTTGCGGAGGAGGCGAAGAGTACCGTTCTCGTGGATGGATCGGATAAATATCGCAGTTTTCTTATTATCACTTTGATTTTCCAATAGCGATGTTTCACTCTGTTTTGAGACATGCAGTTATGCATAATCATTCGAAATAGTTTTTGTACACCAAAACCAAATCTCGAAATTTCCGTTTCATATTAATATTGAGAAAAATTTGGCTTATTCCTAATTTGTTGATGATAAGACTATGGTCCTCATCGTTGACCGCCAGCATGATGCCAATTTTTGTTCATATGAAGTTCGCTTTTTTTCGGTGAAATACTTGGTGGAAGCGACGAGTAATTTAAGCATTCTTCAGATGGTGTCTCAATGACGCGATAATTGTTGCACTTCACTGTTTGGATTGTAGCTTGTGCTGCGGATGCAGCTTCATCAGTAATAGGTTCGTAAGAATGCAGTAGTGAGTAGAGCAAATTACTGCTTCCATAGTAATGACGAACACTGAGGACAGGTGAGCATAGTGTACAGCCCTTTCAGATAATCCAGCGTAGCAATTCAACCTTAAGTGCAAAAAATTTAGTGAAAAATTCAAAAAAAAATTCTAGCAATATTCTGGATATTTTCGGCTCTTTCTAACCGAATTAATTACATGGAGCAAAAATGTTGCTAAAATGAACTATAACGCCACTTCACCTTCAGTGCTTTTTCAGAAATGCCATTTTTAATCTTCATTAAACCCTGGGATATGTGCAAAACAATGAAGATATAAATTCATGTATGTATCATATATGCGTTTTCCTAATAAGTGTCCGTATATGTATTAACATAGAGTCAGTGAAAAGACCGAACCTTTTCTGTGATCTGTATTTTTTAATCTAAAAAATTCGTATACCTCAAGCCTTTCTATATCCCTTACGGGATGGCGTGCTTCCGTTATATGCACTCTCGAAAAATATATTTTGCAGTCGAGAAAAATGACCGACTGTGATTCTCGATATTAAAGGCACCGCTAGCCCACAATGAGTGACATTTTATTTCTATACTTTATGTCGACTGCCGAACATACTTGCCATCGCTTGTTGGCAGCTTACTGCTAAAATTGTTCATACTGTCTCCTTAAATTCGCATCTGAGAACATGTATGCCACAAAAGTTCGGGTCCGCTTTTGGCAGAAAATTTCCATTAGCTTTATAGGGAGTTATTTGGAGGGAGCGCTTTTAGTATCATCATAAGAGGAAATGCTGCAACTTTATTATCCTCGGTACTGCCAGTATTAAAGATTATCATTTCAGGTTCACAAATGCAGCATTTGTCGGATGGGCTTATTCGAAGGAAAATAGTTTGTAAGTGGATCGGTTTTATTCACCTTAATTGTTTAATGCTGTAGATCGATTATTAGTGAAATATTGAAATTTGAAATACTGAAGTTTATTGGAGTAAAGTGAAATAAATTTATTGGGGAGAGATTTCTCATCTTTTGTTTAACTGCGCATTTTTGTTCTATGGAATTATAGTCGCATGACAATGCTAACAATCGCGAACTATGGCAATATCTTTCGATTTTCTCACGTGGTTTTGGTTTTTGGAAAAATGTGATGGGAATGTAAAGACTGAATTCTCGTGCTATATTAAAGGCAACAACAAGATGGTATATCACGGCCGATCGCATCATGGGAGGCGGCTCTCTTGGAGCAGAAAAGGGCAGTGCATAATGTTGACGCACGTTCAATCAGCCAGTTTAAAAATTGCTATTTCTCACCAATTCAATGTGTGCTCGTCGAAAGAAGAAAGTAATGGTCGTTGTCAAATATGCGTTGCTTTAAGCACTATTTGATCTTTTGCTGTATAGCATTCACTTTCTTTCTGTCATAAAATCTGAAGTCAACTTTATTGCCGCTGAGGAAAATAAATTGCTTGCTGATGACCAGAAGTGTTCTTTCTTCGCTTATCGCTTCATCACAACTTATCTTTCTACGGTTTCAGCATTTCGTCCCTCTTGCAAAGTACGGCCCCACTAAAATTGCAAAATTTCAGGAGGAGGAAATATTTTCAAGAGGGGAGATTTTAATATTCGCAAAAACACACAAATTCACGCAAGATTTCGTGTAAATGGCTTGTCGAATTAATTCGTTGTACTATGAGGCTTCCGACCGAAATCCCAACTGGGGGCCTAAATTGAGATGGTACTCTAGCAGTGCAATCATGATACCAACCTTCAGCAAATTGTTGTGCAGAAATGAAGCAGCATTGAGTTCGTCTAGTAAGACTGGAAACACGTTTTTCAATAGGTTTTTCATTGAAAATCACTACTGTGCCAAACAAAGCTTTCTATTTCGAAACACTTTCTAAACCAAATGCGTCGCTGAAAAAGCGGTCAATTATTTTTTGAGAAGGAAAATAAAGAAATGAATAAAAAATTTTGAGAAATTGTTGTGTGCGGTACTTTTTTTCACCAACTTTTCTTTAGAAGACGAGATTCATGGTTTACGTTTTTCATATTTCTTTTGCGAGGGTCATAAAAGTGATACTGAACAAAGTCGTGTGTACAACGATCGACCCACATGTCTGTTTACAGTTGGCGTCAGGCTGCAGTCCACTTCTTCTTCTTCGAACTCCCAGCTCTCAATGACATACGACCTCCGCCTATGGGATATCAAACCCTCCCCACTTCCTACCGTTTGAAATGTGATCAAAAATGTAAGCAAACGACAAAAATATGGCGAATACCCGGCTAAACATGTATTTTGTTATTTTATGTACTTTTTCACACCTACGAATTTACGCAAAATTTGGACCGCTATGCCGACCTTCGTCTCATCTTCAAATGAAATGTTCTAAGGAGGCAACAGTTCATCGTTTCCCAACTCATGAAGGTCCTCAATTGAATAGTGGCAAAATCTGTCGAGGGTGCTACGGTCCAGAAGGAAAACAGGGCTGTTTGCCTTGGGAAGCAAAATTATGCAAGTGTAAGTTGCATAAAATTTCCTTCCTCATTATTCGAAGGAATTTTCTTACTCTTAGAAATGCTCACCCTAAAAAATTACAAGGACCTGGTTTAACCATCATTCAATACACGTTCATAGAAGGGCTTACCGACAATTTTTCGAAAGCTGTATTTACTTGCCATGTTTTGAAGTTTAAACGCTGAATGAGTTTATTATCTTCAAATTTCTGTCTGATTATTAGTACCTATACTTCAGCGATTCCTGCGTGACAACGGCGTCACCACAACTTGAACCTCATCACATGTTCCTCCGCACATTTAAGTTGATCATCCATGAGTCTGCTTGCTAGTCCTCGTCTCTTAAGCATATCTAACAAGAGTGCCAAATTGGTTTGCAGAGAAGAAATTAGAAGAAGATTTGATTCCTGACACACTCGCAATACAGGTGCATCGTACGGAATATCCGGTCCTTCTTTAACGATTTCTGAGCTTACACCAATCTGCAACACGGTGAATCCAGTATCCCAGCTTTCCTCTGTAATCAGAAGTTCCACATTAACTGGAAAGGATTAAAGCTTACAGTTCTTTTGGTGTACAGATTTGCTGCAAGAAGGCGTCTAAGAATGCTCCAAAAAATTCGTGCCAGATGGTCTCTAGTAACTCAGATTCACTGGTCGCTACTGAAGCCTTATCCTCTTTATGAGCAAGTAAGACCTTTACTGTTCCTCCTTTTAGTTGGGTTAAACGAAACGTCTGCACCTGCTGTTTCCTTCTATAAACATCACGTCTCTCTTTCTAAGTTCTTAGTCAGCGGTTCTTAGTCATTATAGGTTCTTATCTTAGTCAGCGCTAGCAAACCTTCTTTGGTTTTTCTTCAGCACAGACCAACCATATTCGATTAAACAAATCTCCCATTCAACTTTTCCAAACGAGTTATTGGGTTTATTGTATTGCTCGCTAATCCAACGAAAGAAACGCAAAGAGACCCACCTGAAAAAACTTTTTGTTATATGAACATAAAATGGGTCCACCAGAATCGCCCTAAAAAGACGTTTTTAAATTCACCCCGACTTCGACAATGAAGAACGGCAGCTCTAAATAAAATACAAACTGGACTACGGTCACATAATGTAAGGTACATATGCAAATGATTCGGAATGCACACTCATCCGCAGCGGTTATCAAGGACAGGTTTATCGCGCGCACAAAAAGATTTCTACCTGAAGCGAGTTCACTTACATCGTAAATCGTACTTGTCACTGCCCAAAGTCTGTGCTACGATAACTGGTGCTCCAACTAATGCTATATTGTAGCTTCCAGGGATCCGCATACGACAGCACAAATGGCTAGTCTAGTCATTATGTGTTTAGATGTATTAGAAGTGCAAAAATTTTTTATCTAAGCAGGACATTCAGAACTCGTGATGTGTTCTGCGGAATGAAACGAGCGCCACCTTATCTCTGCAAGGATTACTTTGCAGGCAGCAAGTATGACGCAACACATTCATCTGAAACGAGAAAACCTCTCTAGTCCGACGCCTTCATGCAAGAACTTAAATGAGGCTCTTAAACAATAATGAAATGAGCTGCCATAAAACACTGAAGTCACGTTTCTCTTATCCACACGTCACATCGTCCCACTCAGTCATTCTCATCAAATGCCAACTCAGGTAATTCACTCACCGAATTAAAATCCATTCCGATCACTAAGCAAAAAGCATTGAACGGTTCAGTTTCTAAATAAAATTAAACTTATCGTTGCAGTCAACTTTCACTACAGTATAAACCACAATTAATGCATTACTTCCCATCTTCACTTAAATGCAATCAATTAACCTTTAAAATAAAAAACTTTTACCACTGTTACATGCGTCCCCAGTGAACCAGCTGAATTGCGCTGCGACTGCTGCGACTCCCGGCGATGGGACTACCTAACATAATGCGACACAACGAACAGTCGGAGGAACAATTCAATGGGGATTTTAGAAGGCAACATTTTCAACGTGAAGAAATAGAGAATAAGCAAGTATTAACACCAACATATTGTGAGGGAAATCGGGTATCAATTTATTGAATTTACTACGAAATACAGTGGTTAAAAAGAACAGTTTAATGCCGCGAATGTACTCACAAAGCATGCCTTCTGCGTTTGAGTGCATCTTGACATAAGAAGCTGTACCCCTCGATTATCCTCAACAGTGATTACATCCGTCAACGCCATCTTTTGGAGTGTTGGTGACGGCTTCCCAACTGAAAACTTCGTTTGCTGTACTTTGCACACCGTTTTCCGCCGATTTCCATCCTTACTGCTTCTAAAACTTAAGGCCCAATTTAAAGTTTATTTAGCGGATTGTTGTTCTCTTCCTTCGCCGGAAAGATAATTTAATAACTACTGTTGTAGTAACAGCTAAGCAATTTAAAAACTATTCAACGCTCCTTCGTAAAGGGAAGAAGCGTAGTGGTGTAGACTAGTGGAGGCATGAAGGCGTTGTTTCGTCGAAAGATGTCTCTCAAGCGGAAACAAGTTTCAAACTGATAGCTATCAAATAGCGAGCCAGCAAAACAGTTTTTTACTTCGATAACTTATCTATAACTGATTTATTAAGCGTAAAATTTCACGTAGTTCAGTTCCAATAATATTTCGCGTCGACAGTCCACATCCACTCTAAGAAAGCTGATCTACGCATCCTATACATCCCTGATAAAGACAATTTAAAAACCTGTAGAATTAAGTGGGCGAAATTCTGGAGCGCTATCAGTCGTTCTAGAGTATCTCACTATTCCCTGTGGAATGGTGCCATCTACTTTCTGCTATCCTTTTCGCTTCTTTTCTTTCATCAGTTTTGCAAAGTTCTTATTGGAATGTTTTTTCTAATGGTACGAAAACACGGATGCCAAACGGCCAGTGTGATCTGTATTCTTTTCGCAGGATACACCTATTTTTAGGTCCATTTAAGGAAGCTGTATGCAGAATTCCCACGGAATGTGTTGTACCTATTTTTTAGTTGTGTCACGCTATCGAAGCTAGCTGGATTTTTGTTCGAGATCTACGTAAATGCCAACTGGGAATTAGCAAAGTGGCAGAAATTGGAAAATTAAACTTCGTTTCACGAAACCGCACATTCATCTTCGTCTTAAATCCAATCCCTTTATCCACTTTCTTTTGCAGGGTGGAGGAGGCTTTCACTAATTAATTAGGAAAACAACACAAATTACTTCCCTCTGCCTCTTTTATTGAAGACGTTGGCATGCAAGAGGAATTGGAATTGCAAGCAGTTATATTTCAAAA
This sequence comes from Parascaris univalens, assembly GCA_037576465.1. Taxonomy (NCBI): domain Eukaryota; kingdom Metazoa; phylum Nematoda; class Chromadorea; order Rhabditida; family Ascarididae; genus Parascaris; species Parascaris univalens. The sequence continues at coordinate 76,593,716 of CM075173.1, read as the reverse complement.
CGTCCATCAGCCCGACCAAATACATCTTCAGTGACAATTATCCCGTCGAAAATATCTGTTTAAAAGCATTAGACTTTAAAAGCACAGGCGCATTAGACTGCTACTGAAATTTGAAGGAATTCTCACTGTTAAAGATCGAAATTTTGGTTTAAATCGACAAAGTTTCTATTGAAAAGTCAAGAGGATCCTGAAAAACTTTGACTATCATATACTGTTTTAACAACAATTGCAGAGAGAGGTAGTAGAAAACGTGGGGAACGACGGAATACGCACTGGAATTTTGAAAGAATAGGAGTAGAAGTGTATACGGGAGAAGTAGAACAAGAGAAAAACTTTGAAACCGTAGCGAGCAGAGAATGGGAAGCTATAAGCTATTTATTTTAGTATTTGCTAAGAAGGAAAACGTCTTTTAGCTTTCATGTATGCTATTCTGCTTTAGTGAAAACCGAATTTCTAAACCACAACTGGACTTTCACAGAATTCTGGCAGCTTCACGTCCGATCCTTTTGAAATCAATAAGCGGTAGCTGTTGCATGCGCATGACCACGCCACTTAATAAGCTGTATTCACCTATTTGATCTAGCCTTTGCTTTTCTCTCACTTCATCTTTGATAAGATACTCGGTTGAGGAAAGTCGGGATTTGGTTCCTTGCAGAACAATCAACAGCTGCTTAAAAATGAATAACGGCAGAAGGAAGCAGAATTACGTAGAAAGTCCTGAGCAGCGGCATTACTAAACTGACTTTTATGAAATGCTTAATCTGATTAATTAATGCTATAATGCACGTGAGCTCAAAAAATGCACATTTTTCTGAAAACTATATCTACAGTTTTCTGCTCACTCTTATTAGACGTGAAAACTGTTTCTTCAAAAACTTATACGAGCGCTATACCTCATACTTGCTCTAGTACCTTGATGTTGCCCTGATCAACCGTTCACATCGTGTACAATTCCAGTAACTGAGGTGACAGCCGAGTGGCGATTTTTAATGTTTGTGTTAATGATAAAGGCATAGGGGCCTACTGCTATCGGCGAGGCGAACTACGATTGTCAATAGCATCATCTGAGCAAGGATCCCTATGTGAGCATCAAATGACAGAACTTTGTCTTCGGGAGGATGTTTAGCTTTCTGCCTCTGAACCTTAGGTTAAACTTTTTGGCAACATCTGCGGGGTCTATACTAGCCAAGAGGACAATTCTAGCGATTTAAATGGAGATTGTCAATGGAAAGGATCTGCTTGTAGTTGAGTCCAAATCAGTAAACCACCGGAGCTATTCGATTAAATTTGGATTTCGGTTGCAAACCGAAAGCGGCGAAAATTCTGATCAAAATTTCCAAAAGCGAATTTTGGACAAAAGAAAACAACCGAAATTTCACGTTGTAATTGAAGTGCAGTCGGTCGATCGTGACAGTCAACAAACAACAGCTCAACCCCCCATGTAAGCTGTGCGCCGAATTACGGACAGCATCCGCAAACGCTTTTCTTATTTTCTTCTTTCTCTTGTCTTTCTCACATTTGAGACGATATTTTGCAGCGGCAGCGAGCGCATAAGGATGCATGCCATCCAACTCAGCTCCCAGACACAACTCTACGTAATAACACTGAATTTGGAGAATCGTTGAAGAAGGGAAACAAGGAGCCAGCAGTGTGTGTGCTGGAAATGACTGTTCATGAAAGACTTTTCCTTCTTTTTTCACAACAACAGACGCAAGAGACTAAATTAAAGGTCTCAAAATATGTTAAAAAGTATTTGTGACTTGTTTTGCAAGAGAGAAAAAGAAATAAATGAAAATAAAAGGAAAGGAATGTATTCAGTTCGGCAGACAAATGCAAATTGTGGTTGTACATTTGCCGATATTTCAAACAGTTGACTGTCGGTTTAGATCCAAGAAATAGTGTTGAAAATTTCTGTCGATACATGGACCTATTTAAGGATAAACTTTATGATAAAAAGTTGAAGCTTATGAAGATGCGAACTGTCCGTTACGCCGAAGCCAAGCATGATGCAATTTGACCATCGCACAATTTTGTGTACTGCTAATCCGAATGAATCCAGATCGAACAATAACGGCGTTACCATAAATTTCGAATGCGGCTGACATATTTTCACTGGCCGAGGCAGGTAGAGTAGAGCAAAGTCATGAGCTGATGATTTCACCTTAAAGCCGGCAGCGGTCAAAACACCTTTAGAATTTCTCGGCAAGCAATATACATTACCTAATAGAATTTTGATCAAAATACGTTAAAACCCATAAGTGTTTCGAAATAAGAGCACGTCTTCATTTCCATAAATGCCGACTAATCTTGAAGCTAAAATGAGAAGAAAATACAAAGCGTCGCATGAAAAAACTAGTTGATTTACAATCCAGAATTTTATGCAGCATTTATGTAGGCACCATCTTCACTTCTTAGTAAATTGCAACGAATGCGTAAAAAGTAAGCGGGTAGGTACAGTAAATGAGAGCAGATCGTTTACATTCAAGCACTCACGATAAGAGTTTCTTTCAGTAACCGACTGCCTCTAATTAAATAAGTTTTATTTGCAACATTCGTTAGCAGGTAAAGCTAGTGGATTTAGAGCGGACAACGTTCACGAGACCGAAATAAGTAATACGCTGTTTTCGACGATCCGCTTCCCCCTCCCTTTCTCTGTTTGCCCTAAGTACTTATTTTCACTCGTTGGGTGCCCTAGTGAACATATAACAGCACAGCGAAATAGTTTTGTATCATGCATCTTTTGTTTCGAAGCTTTCGCCATCAAAAACAGTGGAATCGCTACAGAAGCAGCCGCTGTGTGAGCTCTATATTTGGAACAGCTGGCAAGAGTGACCGCAATAAATTCTGCGCAAATGAACGAACTCTTCTGTAGTCGTGATTTATATCAAAATGCGAAGAAATTATTAGAAGTTCGTTCCGTTCGTTCTGCATCAGGAGGTAGTCGTTGATCGTGATGTTGACGTATGTCGCGCTGAAATAACATCTATTCGTTGAGAGTACTCTTTAAAAATGCGATAAAACTGAGTGTTTTGCCATCGAGCAAGATATATCAGCAGCTCTCAAATGATAACGTCTTGCCTTGATAACTCACAATGTTGATGAGTGTATCAGCGTGACCTGTGAATTTTTAAATCAAAGGATGTCAAAGAGAAAGGTGGCGGAAATGAGCTATGGCCTAACTCCTCGATTTTCCAAGTGCTTAGCTGTATAAAATGCACTCCATGCAACATCCAACTTAATTATCGCCATCGAAGCTTGCAAAAAGTTTAGGATGTAAATTTCCTCCTGATTTGAAGCTTCAATTTATCACATGCACAAGGAAATTGTATACTTTATGGCAGTTCCTTTGATTGTGGGATGGAAGCAATGCAACGTTTATGGAAGGTGCACTTAGGTGCGAAGTTTCATTTGAATCCACCAGATTTAATGGAACTATTTCCCAACGTTTCTAGTGAAAAACATCACCTTTTGAGATCCGGCTCCTTACTGAGATCAGTAGGCGATGAAATTACGATTTGCACTGGTGAAAGATAGTTATATAGACCGTCAAAATCATTTATTATTGCTATTATTCACCTCTTCCCCGATGTCTCCAATTACATGTATTGTGCTTCCGTCACATAAGTAGCGACTATTAAATTGCCATAGCCATCAACAACTATGGGTCGAATAGTCTAGGAGTGAATAGAGCTCTTTAAGGGGTGGTTGCGTTAAGGCGATAATACAGCTCAAATGTTGTTTTTTAAATATCTTTCTCAACTAATGAAAAAAGAATTTAAATCTTCAGAGTTACTCGTTTTTTATTCACCTCTGTCCTCTCTCAGAACACTGATCGTATCTTTCTCTAGCGGGTAATAAATATATCATCCAGCTGGAAATATAGCACTGATTTAAGAAAATATTTTCGTAACTCACTTCTCGTCAATTTCTGCGCCGAAAATTTCATACGATTCACTCTGCTAAGAACACATTCGATGACGATGTTCAGGATCTATTCCTTTGAAAAATTCATATCATAATTCTGAACTTAAACCTACTTTATGGCGATAACGGTGGGGGAATACCCTCCTTAAACAGCGGTTAATATAAGAAAGATGTGACTTTTTTTAAAAATGCTTACACCTGCTTTGAAACAGGATCGTAGACACAATGAGCAGCGGTGAGCACTGTCTCGGCAGTAATGAGAGATCCACCGCACAAGAGGGGTTTCTAAAAAAAGGAGAAGCGAGTAATAACAGCCATCCTATTCGGTACGTTTCCGATGGAAGTACTTCTCAGTGAATCGTCAGGAAACCGTTATACGAAAAGGACATTTTTCTTGGGATGTTCACCCTACTATACCATCAGATGACACATCATGCTCGAAATCAAATCGGGCATAGAGCATCTCTTCCAAGAAGCTGTCATTCTCGTTCTCTTACGAGCGACATTAAAATCCACTCTACCCCTTTGCACTGTACCACTGCTGCTAACTGCTATTTGCAGATGTCTATCCTCAACGCTTTAAAGAATGTTGACAATATGCACTCTGTTAACACCCCCATGTTTTAATCCACCACATAGCTTGACTAGATTGTTTTATAAACGCAATTTAATTCACCACATCCAGTAACAATAATAACAAATTGATAGGGTCGATCTACTGACTCCGCCACATCAGTTCGATCTACTTTTTGAGTTCAAAGTAGCAAAAACTCGTTAAAATGAATGTACCTAGAAAAAGAGACCCGGTGCAATATTGCATAAACGCTTCAAGAAATATAAGGTCACTTTGTCGTGCAACACCTTTTGAGTCTCTTCAAACTTCGAAAAAAACTGACTCTTCACGTTCCAGTCGTTAATTGCACATCCCACTGCTTACACTGTCAAATCAATGCAATGAGGCCCCGCGCAAATCATGCAGCTTTCCACTGCTTACGTTTCTGCATTAAAGTGGTCACTTATCAAAGCCCACCCACGAACTGCGCATTGAACGGCCTTCGAGGACATCACAACACCGACTCGCCGAACCCATTAGATCATCCGAAGAGGCGGTACTTTTTGAATATGAGTTTTTGCACTAACAAATGACGTAGAAAACATCACGGATTCAAATATGCACCAAAAATTCCGGAAATGTTCGTCATGATGAAAAAAATATATGCTCGATATTTCGATGGTAAGTGATGTAGTTGCCGAAGCAACGAGCGCCGACCCATCCAACTATGAAATTCCTTTCCTTCTTTAGAGGCATTTTCATTCCACTTCGACAATTAATGAAAGAGCTTCAGAGTTTTCTCGATGGACTACCAGGACCACATAAAGGATTATTTCCGGTGGTGGCAAATGGAAACTCACCAATGTATGCGGAAAACGTACAATTAGATTTGCGAAGAATGGATATTGACCGGGATTCACATCGTCTCCGCATAGCATACGGCGAGCACGCACACTTGCCGTCGTATAACTTGCACTCCATACTATTGCTAAGAAAAGAACAAGTACACAACGATGATCGCGCATGACCAAACTGGGCAAAATGGGCGAGCTGGCGCCAATGGCTCATACTTGGATGACGACGACGAGTCATTCGTGATTTGTAATTGTTATGGCTTACACTTGTCGTTGGTCTGCATTTTCTATGATTTGGGCCACCTAATAACGTCGCTCCCTTTTCAAAGCTCGTCTCCCTGATGTCCCAAAACGATAACCTAATAGAAACTATCGACTAACATCCTTACTTCGACCGCAAAATTATTGCTTCAGGTGCACTGCACCGACGCGACATACGCCACGACAGCTTTCCCTACCCGCAACTAAGCAATACGGACTGAATAATTCAGAAAATACAGTTGGAAGCACAGTTTAAAAACTCGTAAACCTCCTACTTCTAATGTGCCCTTCCCTGTGTTAAATAATTTTCAGCTGACCTGGCATCACATAATGTGTGAGTTCTGACATTAAATTTGCCTTCGTTGTGCCGTTAACTTCATCTTCCCCGCTTTCAGAGTGGAACTGTTCCTTTCTCCTTCCCCATTATCTGCTAGTGGTTCTTTTAGTGGTAGGCAACTCTCATTTCCTTATCTTTACATTTTCATTTTTACTCACCGGCAAATTTTCCCTTTCACTGATGCACGGAAGTAAAGGACAGTACCAAACGTGTAAAATGTCGCAAGCTTCACATAGACTTTTCTGAACTTCATGCAAAAATTGCTACTGCTGAAAGTGATCCAAAAAACGAAGTGGGAGTGGAAGATGCTCCAGGGGGCGTAATGTTTCTGCGATCCGTCAGACTTCATGCAGAAGTTAAAAACATGGTTTGTCAGCTTCATTTTTTCCATTCAGGACAAAATCGAAGTTCAGGTGTTTCTGGGCACTTATTTGCAACGTTTAACAGGCGTTATCAAAGCATCAATTAGCTGGAGTGAAGTTTATGGACAGATACCGACAACCGCGAAGCAAAAATGTGGTGGTAAGAACCTTATTACGAGCGCGTTTTCATCCATCCAGGAACGCACCAATGGGCTCCCATCAACACAGCTCTTAAAAACTGCAAATAAGCAGCAATATCCTCGTCTTGAAATACCACTCATCCACTCGGAATGAAGGTCATCATCACCGCATTGGGTAGGAAACATTAGCTCTCACCGTCGAGGTAAGCTACCACGATACTACCGTGACCCGCCTACCAAACGACTTTAAGGATGCCGATTCGAAGTGGTACATCTTTTCAGCGTTTTAATAATAATGGTAATAATGTAACTCATACTTGCCAACATCCTGTCTAACAATCCATTTTCGAGATTCGAATGCGAATCTTGGAGCGGAGAGAGGCATGCATGGAGCAAAATAAATCGTACATCGACTACTGTTGGGCTGAGCATAGAAATAACGCCCACATGATAGAGCAAACTCTCTACAAATGGTTTGAGGAGAAGGTCGGTGGCTATAAACGGATAAGGTGTTTGATTAAAGGACTGTGCTCCTAGCTTTCCACACCGTGTGCCGCCTTTGCGAAAATCGGTGGACCGTAGCGATGCGAAATCCGAGGGAGGAGTTCCTCGTGCTCACCGCCTCGGATGTGGCGCTATTCGTGCCGACGTGGTGTCGCAACAACGTCACCCCTCCTGCAGTTATGTTATTCCTTCCACCTTACTATTGCTGATTTTATTAAGGCTTAGTAAAAAAACTCTTAACTTATTGTCTTCTCGACAAATTACACAGCATTGGTCAAGCCTTTTTTATTACGCGACAAGCAGACTTATCATTTACTAAGTCGCAGAAACTGCAAACAAAAAAAACCCGTTGGTCAAGCCTCGAAAAACGAAATCTGCGAATCCTTCGGGGACATATCAAGGGTAGAGAGGTCTGAACAGGGATCTACATCTCACACTGCTTCTACCGGAAATCTCTACACTCGCGTCCATCGAATACCTGTTGGAAACCTCGCAATATGCAACTGACCACTCTTCATCCGAACGGAAGTAATAGACGGTTTGGGGACAGCTGGGGCTTAAGAAATCGATGCATTTCGGTGTGAGTGCAATAGGTTCACAAAACATATATCCATTCTCTTAGAATGCCAAGAAGTAGCAGTTAATAAAAAGCGAGCAACTGATACTTAAATAAGCCTGGCATGTGCGCAGTGGCAAAACTGCAGCTAGCGCGGTTTCAAGGAAAGCCTAATGGAAACAGTTATTACCGGTCCGCAGAGACCGACATCAGAGCCAAACACTAAAAAAATCATTCATTTCAGTCTATCATTCGTAAGAGTAGCAACTTTTAATTCTTTCCGCACTTTTCTATTTATATGCGAATAAGTGGTTTGTTCAAGTTGTAAACAAACGTGCTTTTCGAACGGCATAGAGAAATGAAACAGCGGAACGGCACATTGCGTAGCAATACAACATGAGCAAGTAACTTCACAAATTCTGTACTTAACAACCTATTTGTTTATTGATGACTAATAGTAAATATGCACAAGCGATTCACAGACTAGACGAAACGGAGCAAACATACTTGGATAAATGAAAAACAGCTGCATGATTAAAGTCGAAATCAGTCGTATGAGGCTGCTGAAGCAGAATTATTATTATACAATAGGAGATTCCAAAAACCCACGACGTACGACGAGAATAACGAATATTATGAAAAAGGCTTTTCAAGTAAAACAGTAAAGCCAGAAGCGAAGCTCAACATTGAATAAATGGCACAATAAATGCTTATTGCAAAACCGACTGTAAAAATTACCTATTTTAAGGACACCATGCACATAATTTAACGGCAACCCGCACTTCTGCACTTCGATGGCAAATTAACCATAAGCGTTTTGTGTTCACCTCTCAACTCCTCAGATGCTCTTCCTCCTCGTTTCCCCAATGATTTCGATGACGGCGTTCACAAGGTCGCTCGATTTCGCCGAACCTAAGAACCGTCAAGCATATTCCATGGTAAACATGTGACCTTTACATTCATTCACTTGAAAAATTTTCGATCAGCTCGCAAAATCAATCGATTTTCATGCAGCAACTTATATGGCACCTTTTAAGAATGACCCACTTAAGCAAATAAGGTTAAAAGCCTCTCCGTCAGCACGGAAACAGTTATTTCTGACGACTGAGAATGCAAGTGACTTCAAAATAAGCTTTCACAGATAATGCATCACAAATATACCTTGCATATCAGCGGTTCGAACGTGTCTATCGGTAATCGCAATAAAAAGAGCATCGCTAATAAGATCGGCGTATTTGTTCAGACCGAGATAGCGCAGCATGTCTAATCCGGCTCTTATAAACGCTGTTGGATTCGCAATATCCTTGCCAGTCAACGCCGTCCCTGCACTACGAACACCCTACAAACGGTGGCATCCTTCTAGCAATACGACTATAAACATCCGGCTACAGGGCAATATAGAGAGTCGTTATTTCTAACTGTGCGTTGTTAAATAAACATGTAAGCTTTACACATTTGTCCCCCAAGTCTTCAAGTTGTAAAACATAATGTGGTTATAAACTAATAAGACAAAATCTCCGATCTATTATCCACATTAACAAGAAAAGAGCCAAAATTTTCTCGAGAGAACTTTTTGGAGATTTCTTTAAAAATTTCACATTTTGAAAGACAAAAATTCCTCCCGAACCTCCAGGTAAAAAGAAAACTCAAAATACCCTCCTCTCCTGTCCGCCAATATTTGAATTTGTAATTGAGAACTCAAGTTGTATCCTGAGTTCTCACTTATAAATTCACTTGTGTATGAACATCAAACACCTGCGTGTCAATCTCACTTACCATAGATACCAAGCTAATATTTTAAAAAAATTCATTCACTTGGCATGCAACCTCATCATACCTCAAAATGAAACTGAAAACGAACTGTTTCAAAGACGGCGTATTTGTCACCAATGTTAACACCAGAGACAAGACCGGCTCCACCAACAATACCGCACCCGACGCTAGAGATGATGTTGCCGTAGAGGTTTGGCATAAGCATCACATCGAACTGCTGTGGGCGGGAAACCATTTGCATCGACGCATTGTCCACAATCATTGACTCGAACTTGATCTGTGGGTATTCGCTCTCTGCTACCTCTCGACACACCTGCAAAACCACTTGCCACACAACTTAAAAATCCAGCTCCTTAAGCTCTCGAATATATACCATCACCCGAGAAAACCAAGAAGCTGCGCTGCTTCATCACATCTAAACGTAAGAGGATTGTCAGTGAGATCTGCCAATCGGTGCGATAATAAGTAATGCACCCCTTCCGGCTTAAATGCAAAAATACTTGAGAGTTCACGTACCACCTTATCTTCACGTATGCCACCGGCAAGCTACAATGACGCATTAAATGATAATAAATTTGGCTTCCTCTCGAAAGAAAATTTGTTTCAACGACCGTAATAAGACGATATTCGAAAAAACTGAGTCCGGAAAAAAACGGTTAGTCGAAATCAGTAAACAGTTTAGCGATGCACATAAAATTAAAGGCAGTGTAAACCACTGATGGACGACCCTAGCAAAATGAAGTGACGTCGACGCCGTGAAAATTTGCGCTCCTGACCTAATATTAAAAGAAAAAACTAGCTTCTGCTAATTCAGGTCACGGAAAAAAGTATCTGATTCCTGATGTGGGACCCTTTAGGTTAAAAAAAAACGACTGTTCTGGCTGACAAAGAACAAACTTCTCTTCTTTTTCCTTGTGCCGCTTCCTTACTGATTCCGTTCGACAGCGAACAAGGGAAAAAAGTTATGTAATATTCTCGACGTAAACAACGAATGTACCTTGAGATAGCTCTCCTTTATGGTGCTATCTACTGCAAAAAGTCACGGTGATTTCATTCCACAATGTTGTAAATTCTTTCACGTTCTCTTTTAAGCTTCACAACCTCAGAATTTTCCTAGAAGAGACGGAAATTAGAAAAGTGGAACAGAGGCCAAAAACCTAAATACTGCGAGACTGATACATGGAAAAGCGAGTTCAGGCCCAGGAGAACGATCAGTGGCAATAGAAGTATTTTACGCTCCAAAATTTCTTCATTATAATGGATGGTACTATTCACAAAGAACAGTCAGCAATGTTCCAAAGAATAAGCTCAGCTAAAAGATTAATGCAGAAGCAATAACCAAACATCACAGAGAAGATGGCTAGCTATAGTCATTGCCTGCCGCTATTTCAATATTGGTAGAGTGCATGACCGCCTGAATTCATTGCGCTGTTTCATCAGCTGCCATAACTGAAAAAAAAAAAAAAAAAAAAAAAAAAACAAAAACAATTCCCCAATCGTTAGAAAAAATTTTTCGCCCTCGACGTAAGATCGATGCTCGGTTTGCTTATTTCGGGAAGTCGCCACTGGAAGGGAATGGAAGGAATGATTCTATAGCACCCATAAAACTGAGGTAATAATTTGAGCTGCATCAACATATTCGAGTGACGCTTATGTCTTTAAAATCACAATGCATGCCCTGCCATTAGTAATAACTGAGAAAGAGAGCACTCATCATTGAAACAGCAAGTGACAGTCCCACTTTACACACCGCAACCGCTATAGCATCTCCATCGCTGTAGTTCAGTGATGGTTTATCCCACAAATTACTGACGTTGCTTGCGCAACTCGACAGATAGATCAACGGAAACCCCAACAATGTCAGCACTCTCAACATAGCGTTTGGCAAAAAGATATGAGGTCTTCAGCACTTCCAAATATATGAGTCAGATAAATTAGCCTTTCTCACTGCATACATAACTTACATGTACTAAACAGTAAAGTGTCCGAGCAAAGCTTCGAAGGCACTTAGAAGAGTAAAATCCGATAGTCTTCAAAGGCCTGTTTAAATTAAACATGAACGTATATTTAAAATCTACGACACTTGAACAGAAGCCTTGTATTTTCATCCTTCGGAATGGGAACGAATTAAATGGCACTCAGCGGAAAGCGATATTTAAATCGTTTACGAATGGCGTGGACGAGAAAATCCGGAAGAAGGGTCATCTGGCGTTATAAGTTCTGCAAAAAGTAATATGCGCGAAACTCGTCGAACTTTATCCTCCGTTTTTCTCCAGTGGATCTCCTTGAAGATTCTTAAAGAGAATATGCCGAAGGGTCGCAGAATTGGAGATAATTTGGCCAGTTTCAGTGAAGCTAGAGAAGTGACGAGCAAAACTCATCGCTGCTATAAACGGAATGAATAAATAGCTTCGTATTACTTATTACTGCACCTACTGTTGAACTTTCACTCTTACTACCTGCTACTGTTGCTGCCAATACTGCGATGCTGCTAATATTACTTCAACGATTCCAAGTACTACTGTTACAACTGCCACTGTTCCTTCGTTTTAACAACTACTGCTGTTAGTTGTAGCAGAATGCATTTGGTAAGTGCCGATAACCATGATAATAAATAATAAACATTAAATAATAATGACAAAAATGATAACAATAACTATGTTAGTGGTAAACAATGACAACTAACGTTGCCCTTATGCAGCAGTGTCGAGAACAACTGCAACTAGTAGGGAATTTCCATTTCGGTTACAGTGTCTGCACACCGTTATTATCGACAGCAACTAATAATGGCGGGGTACAACCAGTTGCACTACTGATTGATAATGATGTTTATATACGTATCAGTTGGTGCTACCAGTAGCATTACTATAACCACAAACGCCAATATAAGTAATAATTAATAACAGCATCAACAGCTGTCGTCAACCGCTCCATGAATAACTAGGAACCGTCGTCCCAAGTGTTAAGGCAGGAAATCGTCGGTGGTACTCGATGGTGTCGGAAACCTTCAAATCGACTGCTATGACGCAGCGGGACCTCAATCCAAGAGTGTTCGTCAGGAACTATCGGGTCTTTCAATGGTAGTGTCCCGCAGAGTGCGCCAGAAGCAATGTTAATAGGCACAATTATTGGCCAGTTCACTGTTTTTGATGCTAGTAAAAGAATTAGGGATTTAAAATGATGAAGATTAATGACTCGGCTTCAGAAAAAAAGTCGACTCTTGTGATTCCGACTACGGAAAAAAAGGATAAGTACGTAATTCCGACCCTTCTCGGAAGAGGCAGTGAATTTCAGCACTTGATTCCGGAATCAGGGAAAAGGCGCACTCCTAAGGGTCAATTTCCGAAATCACTCAGTGTTGATTTAAGCGTTTGAAAGTGCTCATTGTGTGGACATCGAAACATGGTTAGGAAAGTAAAACAGCACGAATCATTTCACTGGCATTGATGCAGCTCAAAACACTTCTAATCTAGCAGTATTACTGACAGCTTTTGCCTCATCAGCTAGTAAAAGGACACGACTTATTTCATGACTGCTTGGATAGCTCAGGAATACTGAAGCACCTACTGCAACGATGTCTAAATCGAGGTGCTTGAAGAATGTTTTTACTTAAACCGAAGATAAAGTAAGTTTACGGAAGTAGTAATCGCACAAGAAAGAATGCCGTCAAGCGAATTTTTAAAGAACAATACCACCAGCCTGCACTCCGTTAAAGGAAACTTGCTGTTGGCAGAAAGCGAGCGGGTGCCCCTTACAGCAAATGAAAAAAAAAAGAATGCAACGGAAAATGGTAAGCAAAGGAAAGAGAAACAAACATAAAGAAAAAGGCCATCTGCGAGCTTCTGAATGTTCGCTTTGTGCACTGCAGTGACCTTCTTACGACCATGCGAGAGTGCATATTCGAATGCAAATCGCGCAATACGTTCGATATTGTTTCGCGTCACAATCTGTAAAATAATCACCGATAAAAGTGGCGTATTCGGGAGAGTATTGTCAGTATCGGTAACGCTGACGACAAGGCTAACTTTACTTTATGGTGGTTCTATACAAAACAAATCGCAACAATAAGTAAAATATAAACTATCATTAATAACAATAAAAAGAATATTAGTAAGAACAGTGGTGACAGCAATGATAATAAAAACATTTCAATGCAGCAATAGTAACAGTTCGCAACTTTCCACAGCGTACTGGTAGCAGAGAAGAGGGTAATGCGCAATACATATGACGGCAACAGTCTAATCGCTGAGATCTGAATAACGTTTGCGTTCAATCAGAAACGCGTTGGCAGCTACAATAACGTATAGCAAAAATGAAATACCCGCGTTGTATGTGACTGGCAAAACGGACTGCTGATTGCTCAGATATATAGTGAAAGGAGATTAATAACCGAGAAAGCTACAAAGGATCAGAGAGCAGTACACATCGACAATGGAAAAAGCGAAACAAGGCGATGATGAAATATTTGAGAAAATCACCTCAAAGCCTATAATGACACCAACTTGGAAACTCGCCTCATTTCAAAAAACGATTGACAAAAGCGAAGAGGGCGGACACACTGTAAGAAAGGTGAAATACTGTAGCAACACAATTACCGGAATATATAAAAAGAAGAAATTAGATACTGGGTCAGCTATCATATTGTGCCTTTTACTTAATAGAAATTACCCCTGAGAGATTTTCTCAAGACGCCTCAAATGATAACATTTCCTAATTAACGTCTGGCAATAGTTTCCAATGGGTATCTAAGAATTCTGAGCAGTCATCAATTAAACAACTCAATGAATCATGGCCTAAATAATTCGAATTAACCGCGAGAATAAAAATTAAAAATATAAAGAGAGTCTTACAAAACAAAGGAAATTGGATGCTCATCAGTCATAATGCTAAATTACGACAAAGAACTGAGAAAAAACTTACCTTAAGGCTCTCAACGACTCCTTTTCGTGCCTCATGCTCTAGTCCAGAATATTCTCCTTCCGTGTTTTCCCTATAAAAAATAACTGCATATACTTGCAGATCGTACAGTATTTCATATGAAGATAATAAATGAGAAGCTCGATAAAAGCACAGAGACCAGAAAATACAACACATATTCACAAACAATAGAGTTTTAATGCGCTGTGATAATGCGAAACGTTTTAAAATTTCAAATAAACAATCAATTAATTAACCAAATTTTCACACCGTACGATAACGATGTCGATCCCTTTGTGCCTGGTCGGAATCGTCGGAATGGAAATGCAATGAAGGACATTCGCGTACAGGTCAAGTCGTTTACGAAGTTCCACATTGCGCAACTTGAACTGAGGATCATCAAAACGCGTCTCGATATTTCCCTTCAAACGGTGAATTCCCTCAAGGGATAGCAAATAAAGATGTAAAGAAGCAAAGAAAGTTGCACAATTTTGGCAAAATAGCAATCTCAAAAAACATTTGAAGTCATTAACAGATCACTTCAATCTGACTGCTAAGGGAAAAAATGGGCCGAAGAGTGCACGGTAATATGTTTTTTTGCAAAATAATTCAAGTACACAGCGGAAGCGCTTGTTGGATGCACGGAACCATGGAGATGTTTTCTTTCTCTAAACGGTATCTTTTCAGGGCTCACGTTTTGTGATCACGTTTCCCAACTACAGCAACAGCTATGACAATTTAAAGCTTTTGTTAACCTTGTAGAAACAAAAATCTGGCTGACTTCGTGGATAAAAAACACAACCATCTCCGAGGATCAGAAAAGATAACCGCTGCTATATTATAATAAAGGCCATATAATTTCAAGGCAGTTGGTAAACTTCAACATGCGGTGCTTTGATGTCACAGGGATGTGTATGGCTATGGACTGCATTATACGGGTGAAATGTGCCAAAGACGAGGAGGCTCCCAGAACCATGAAAGTGATTTATTGGAGTCAGCTCTCGGCAAAAAAAAAAGATTTAATCTCAGTTATCTTCTCATTTAGGAGCTTCAATTTGACGAGGAAGGAGGAAAATTAAGGAAGTCTGAGGATTTACAGAATGGCGGAGTATGGTGATTTCTAGAAATAAGGTGGAGGGTGAGAATGGAAATTTGCCTTGTAAAGTTCGTTGGAATAGGTGAGGTAGATCTCGAGATCGAGACATACAAATCAGCGGACATTAAATCAGCAATTTTAAACAAGAGACTTCGTTATGCGCCTGCTGCCAGCAAAAAAAGAACACGCTTGTGAAAAGCACGTTCAACATTCACTGTACCTCGTCAGAATCAAAATGAAAAACACAGAACAATTGCGAATTACAAAGAAAAGAAGGCATTGTTTTCATGTCAGAGTAATACATGTAAATATGCACACCTTTATTGCAACGCCGTTTCTCTTGATGGCCATAATGGCTGTATCCATAATAGTGTCATCACTGGCGAGATTAGAACTCAACGGAATTTCTTCGAAATCGACAGGTACCTCAAAGGACGAACATAAGCAATTGATAAATGGTGCAATAACAGGACTTTTACCTCAAAGACCTCATTATGAAAAATTAACGCCTATGATTACATACATATATTTTTAAAGAGGAATTCAATGGAAATAAGCTTCACACAGCAATGCATATCAATGAATCACTTCTCACTTATCGACATTGAGCATCGCAATTTCGTTTTCTAAAAAATCATCGAAGCCACTATTGGGAAAATGTCCTTCATCGAACGGAAAATATCTCCGTTGCCATAGTAAAAGAACACTATGATGCGAACATCAGATTTAAGAACTCTTTCATGATGTTAGCCGCAGCGACCCAACGAACAAGCTTCCTACTCATTCGTTATCGACATTTGCACATATAACAATTAAGACAAACATTTCACAGCTTCAAATATAAGAATTGAACGTCTTTCTCGTTGCTTTAATGATCGAAGAGGACTACTGCTGAGAGCCGATGAAATAAACGTCCCACACTAGTCATCAAAGTTTTGATTCGCGAAAAAGAGTCAGAAACTTCCAAACAAATGCGATCGAAGTGAATGCGAAATATGGTTCGATCGAAATGAGACACAAAAACTTTAGAAATGAATGAGAGAATCAGAGGGAAGAAATTTCTTTTGAAGAAGCTGCCAATACTTTTCAAACTTCAACTGTGAGGATTCCGTTAACAGCAATGGATTAGTGGAAAGAGGCTAGCATAATAAACCTTTTAAAGTGCACCTAACGCCTCGAAAGGTTTTTAGTGCTGCTTTTATTTGGTGTACTTGTTGAATAATTATGCTGAGGCTAGATCAGCAAAAATTTCTGCTAAAGCATTTCAATCATTCGTTAGCGCCCGAATCTTCTTCTGATCATGATCTGTTATGATCACTTAATAGCACATTGTATGTCAACGATATTTACTAATGTACTGTTTGCTTTGAGTTCTCTTTGATTTCCCGTTTTCATATAATGTACCCCGATCAGCCTGAACTGGTAACGAATTCAGTTTTATTCCGCTACATGAACAGATCAGCAATGTCGACGATGTGTGCGCTAAGCATCTCGGCACACTTACTATCCGAAGTTGGCTAACACCTTACAGATATGCCCCAACCAAATTAATAGGCTCACATTGGCGAAGGAGAAGATATTCTTTACATGAGCTAGCATTTCTGGTCCAATGCCATCTCCAGTAAGCATCGTCACTCGCTGACGACCACCATAGCGTGCTAACTGAACCTGAAAGAAAATTTATTAGCTACGAATCAAAGAAACGCTTATCAAAAATTCACCAACGTTTATTTCCTCACTCATTTTTCTAAATCTTGACTGTATTTTTAATTGTTTTCCGTGAAAGTCATCAAACTCAAGCGAAAAGGGCAATTACGGGTGCCGAATCCAATTTATTGTTAAATACTTTGATTTCACTGCCACTCACTGCTAACGACCCGACCATTTAACCACATCAGTCGTCATGAAAACGACCGTTGCTTATATAAATGCTTACAAAATAAGTGAGAAAAATCTTCACGAATACTTTAATTTATCTGAGGAATGGAAAATGACAAAACGATACAGAGAGATGAAATATCAAAGAAAAAGAAATCCTCAAAGAGGAAGTTGCAGCATGAAAGTGGAGTATACCCGATCTTTCCTATGAGGGAGAACGTGCGACCGAAACTTGTGCATTTCGATGGCGCATTTTGTAGTATGCGAAGTTGTAGCGCATCGACTATCAATTCTGAGCCGAGCACGCGGAATACAAACACCAAAACACCTCATTGAACACACACCTAAACGTTTCTTTTATAAACGAACATCCGCGCTAAGCGATTGTGAGCACAAACCGACGATGAAGAATACATTTAGAAACGTGAGTCATAAATGATTTTAAACATATTCTGGCAGCTGACAGTAACTGTAAGTGAATGAAAACTTCACTGCCCTCTCAGGTGAGAGGATCTCGGGAACCGCATTACGACGAGCTGGAATGACGAGAGAAAGAGACTGAAGTTCCATCACTACGAAAATTTTAGTAAATATTCGATGCAACCATGCAGAGATTGTTAGGAAACTTTAAGTAATCGCTTCATTCAAACAAACTTTTAATAAAATATATAAAAACCTATCATCTATGTGGTAAAACGGATGTGATTTAGCCAGAAATATGAAGGGAGATGGTTGGTGGACACAGAACTCCTTCCCACTTCACAGTTTGAGTTCACCTTTTGAAACTGTTGATGTTTTTTCCGGAAGTTTCGTTTCTACAGTGAAGAAAGGAAAGCAAATCATTTCATTAGAAAATACTGCCGAGAAATATATGGTGACCTGAATTTTTCTTTCTCACTTGGATTTTAAGAACGAGTGAATCCAGACTTGGCATTTACTCCCTTCTGCACAATAGTGTATGATTCACAGCTTCCTCACACTCGTCCTCAACAGTCAACATTCGCCACATGCATGAATGATATGCAACAAGAGTAGCTCCACTTATGGGATGACGACCATGTGTGGAATGAAAACTGTGATTAGAATAAGCGCACCTCAACGCTTCAACGAAAGGAAGTACATCTGACAAATGGGAGTTTCGAATTTGTGACGTGGACCAAACGATGTGGATTCGAATTTTTTTCAAGTAAATGACTAAGTGAAAATGAACAACCTGGAAATATAGCTCTAAACAGTAACGCTGCTCGTTTTTAAATTAAAGCTTGTTTGCGAACGAACTCAACGATGGTTCGAAGCAGTACGTGATGGCGCTCCGGGATTTTTCCAGAGTACACAGCGAGAAAAGATGCAAACGTCCACATACAAATAAACATCGAACGCATCGAAATTGACTGCTTCATGAACTCATAAATCACTACGTCGGCAGCTGGCCTTGCCTCAATTCAACGCCAGTCACGAGCCGGACGTGAACAGAGCACAAGAAATGGGCATATGTGTTAATCGCACTCGCACAAATCTGATCATTTGTTGACTAATAAGATATCATTCATTACAATCAAGACTTATTTTCTGGAAAATCACTGAGTGAGAAGTGGGTCGAAAGGCGAAAACTATTAAAGCGCGATAATTAAACTTGAAACTGCAAGAACGCCCACTGAATCCGTGGGTTGTATAAAGGAGGGAATGACGGAGGGGGACAGATGTGGACGAGAGAAGGACAAATATTAGCTTTAACAAATAGGGATGCTCCTGTTTCAGAATATGTCGCACCAGAGAGGCAATGTTTTTATTCAACTTTGCGGCAAAATACCACAGTCAAAAGCTAAAGCGTGAGTCTTGCTTACAAACTTGAGAACCCTGGCCAATAATGTCCCATCACTGCGCACGTCGAAAGTAGCTATGAAAGATTTTCAAATTTCCGACTAACTATCGTTCTCTGGTAATAACTGCGAACTTCTGAAGTGGAACCTGAACTCGGATTAGTTCCGAACCTTAGTGGTAACGAGAAAGAGGAACAGGTACACTTCACAAATGAAGCCATAATGGGATCGGTGGCGAGAGGGTGAGGAGGTGGGGAAATAGAAGTGAAGTCTAAGGGGCGGTTACAGCGAGGAGAAGTTTTTTAGGATCTAGATGAAAGTGGAGAATTTGCCAAAATATGTACATAGAGATGGATTTCTTTGCTGGAGGAAGTTGCGAAAAAAATCCGCGTTGGCTTCTTTCTCGAATGAGATAGAAAGCGGCGAGAGGTACGATATGACGACGTGATCTCATCCTTCCTCAACAAAATGAGAAGAGACGGAAGCAGACCAAAAATTATTTAGGTTCTTTCCATGGCGACGGAAAAAGATCACCCCTCCACCGAAGTGAAAGAGTTTGCTGTGGGAAGGAATGAAAATGACGACACACATTGTCAGCTAATGCATTACAACGTGGTGATATGTGAGAATGTAATTGGAAGAATAATGGTAAAAGAGTTGGATGGCCTACTGTGACGGGCTGAGAAGAGTTACCATCTTCAACTAAAACAGAGATGTCAACTAGAAAATTTTGCTGCATTAAGGCACAACGATTTGGTTTGTCAACAATGGTTACTGCGCAAGAGCTATCGTGAGGAGAGGTACTAAAGACAGTGAGGTCTTTCGCGATGTGAGTACTAATAGGTTGTTTTCTCCAAATGAAGGGTTTCTCACGCTCTCGAGAGCGTCTGGGCCTTCCTGTTCTTAAAGCGCTTGGAGATGACGGAGATCTCCGGATGAGGGCGCACTGGAGTCTCTCGCTGGAACGAGGAGCTGGAGAAAGCTTGATTCTATTGAGGGTCCCCATATGGTTTATAATTGCTTGCACAATGTCATATTCACCTGCAACATCATCAACTTTTGCCAACTTGCAATGGTGAAGCGCCGTACGCTGGAAAGCAACTCGTTCGACACAGTGACTGCAGCTGAAGCTCGAAACATATACTTCAGCCCGCATAGTGGCGTGCTTGAATCGACGTCGTTGTCGCCGAGTGTACCAGCTTTTGCGCTGATACGAGAGATGGCTATAGCAATGCTGTACCATATTTCATTAGGCAAGTTGCCATAATGAGGAGTGAACACATGCGATGTGAAAAAAACCTCTTCATAGAGGCGCATGGGCATGTGCAAATCGCATGAGACGGTGTATTCGAACAAGATACAGCAAAGGAAAAATTGATGCGGAGGTGCCAGAAGAGAGACAATGATTTATTTCAAGTCAAGTGTAGTGGGCATAGACCGCAAGAACAGGGGAAACTAGAAGACGCGGAATGTGGTCAAGCTCAATATCGACCAAGGTATTTGCGTAAAGGTGCAATCAGAATAAAGTATGGAGTTTTGATGAAATTACAAGTAAACGTGCTGAAAAGAAAGAAAAACTATAACAAAACGAGGGGATTCATAAGTGGCGAAAAACTTAAGCCGTCATCACCTACAAAATGTGTCGAAACGAGCACTGCTTCTCATTTCACTTCTGAAAGAGTTAAGTGAGTTTCCGTGGAGCATTAAGAGAATTGCAGAATTCCAACAAGGCGATTCGAAAATAAACTATGACTTAAAATTCATACAGCAACCACCTGTGTTTGTGGAATGAACTCGGCTTCTACGCTGCCTTTACCCAAAACAGCAGTTTTTGGCAGTTCATTACATTTCGGTTGCCATTGAGATGTAAATACTGTTTCGAAGGAACTCTGACTATTTCAATGCTTTTTATGTGCAAATGCAATATAATCATGCGACATCCTCAGGTTTGCGAACTCGTCGACCACACGCGTTTTATCCACGTCGGTAGTTCGGTTGCTTTTGCATTCGCACGATTAGTTCAACAATTGAGTGCTATGAATGACTAGTAGATTCGAGGCTCAAGAGTATTGCGCAGCACGCATCATGAATATGGAGCTTGACCTTGCGAGAAAGTTCATCGCACAGTTGATCCCGATAAGTTAGCATACGTGAAGCTTCTGAAAGTAATTCGCTTTTAGGCAGTAATGTGAAAACTTCACAGCACTTTGTAATTGTTGTTAATAAGTCGATCCTTATCTCAGCATACTAAAATTTCCCGAACAAGTTTCTGCGAAGAGTAATCTTTCATGCAAAACTTGAAAAATAATGGAATAGATAAAACTTGGCGACGAGCATTTCGCTCACTGAGGATTTATGTTGAAGAGAGTGATCTTAGATCAACTGCCTAAGAATACTCGTAATGTGAAAACGACGAAACATGTCTGCACGGACGAACAACTATAATCAACGATGGGCGTTGTAAGCGTTTATAGCGAAGATATGAAGAATCAACGACGCCATGAGCACAGGTGAGATTTCCTTCTACGTACTCTACCAATGCGTTCACATTATTTTCAGGTAGATTACCTAATCTCCGCGAAATTGACATGGAAAGGATTTATTGCCAATTATTATTACTCGACCTTTTTATAAGTGCTGGAGTTGTTTTTTGCACATTTTTGCCACTAATCTCTAATAAACCAAAACTGCACCAAAATCGCATCCGCTCTTTTTCAAAGCGCTCGCCACAAATAGTGGAATTTTCAGTGATTTGTTCGCTTTGATACACCTGTCAGTAATCTCAGCCAAGCGCAGCGCAATGTCCTATTTCCTAACGTTTCCCGTTTATTAGTTCGTTTGCACAAACTTCCCTAAAATTTACAGCCGTATGAACAACAAAGACTTACTTCCTTGCATACATCGATGCTAGTGAGATAGTTGGCAGCACGGTTCAGCAAAAGCGGTGTATAGCTTAAGCAGAGGTTTTCACACTGAAAAGCGTTTTCGAATAAGCTAAAATGTCCATCGATGAATGCAAATAAAGACTTTCTTTATATGCGTTTTTCCTTCATCAGAGCTTACGTGTGGTCTCATCAAGTGGAGGTGCGCATGATGGTAGGAAACTAAAATGGTGCGAACATAAATGCTTTCCATTATTCTTAGTCAACCTACTGCAGAAAAAAAAAGTTAAGCACGCACAAAGGTTAAGGGTTTAAGTAGCTTTGGATGGCATCGTGTTATATCCACTACATTCAACACAGCTGAATAACTTACGTTGGGAAAAGTCTGTTTTGAAAATACGCGAGGCACAATACAGCATCCGAGGGTGATCCCTCAAGCAGCAACACGAAGAATTCTTGTTTAATTGAAATTTTATGAAACCAGAACTTACAAGATTATAGAATGACTGAGGTAAATTTGCGCACACATGCTCGGAAATTCCATTTTCTAGACTCTGCCTGAAGTCGTCGTTCGTAAGTGTGCTCTTAATGAAGGATACGACGCTATGACAAGATCCGCAAATTACGGGTGACGCTTTTTGATTGCCGAAGAAGCAGTGTGATAACGCTGCAACATAGTTGTGCAAAATAAATTACACCAAATTAATAGCGCAAATACGAATCATGCTGTTCAAAAGTCAATTCAACTAATATATATTAAGAGAATATTTTATTTCAATAACACTTCAACGCCACTGACGCTTTTCTCAACGGAATGTTCAAAAAAAACTCATCAAGCTTTGCTCACATGGCGAAGTCAGCGATACATATAAAATGCTTTCACCGTTCTAGAAATTGGAAGAAATTTAAAAGAAAATACCCGATACGTATGAACAACGTGGAAACGGAGATTGCCGACATCCGTATCTTTTGCAGAGTACCGTAGATGCAAACTGATTTGCCGAATACATGAACGTATCCGCTCCACTGATATGCACAAATCTCATATGCTTTGAGCGATCGGCAAACGAAAGCAATCCAGAGAGTATGTTATCCTGCTCTTTTTCAAGCTTTCAGTAAATAACTTTTGAGAGTGGCACTTCACATTGACTGTACTTCACAATTGGTCGACTTTGCATACGCATTATGAATTCCAAGGTCTGTTGACCATATAGTACTTGTTTCATATATTTTTTGCTCAATCATAAAATTTGAGACCAAGTTCATCGAAATACAACGTGGCTATATTTGACTGATTGCCCACTCGAAATGGTGCAAAATATAGGCAGTTATTCGCCAAATCATCTCCAGTTAAAGTTTGCAGGTGCCAACGAAACCATAAAGCAACTTATTTAAGTTTGCAGATCATGCTTCTTTTCCTACCTGCAATTAAATTGGCACATAGTTTTGTTTGCCTCGTTAACGATGTATGCTAATGCAGGTGATAAGTCGTTTCACACTGCATTCTGAGAACACGATATGGAAAAGCAATCACTTACACCAAGGACTGCATTATCCAGCTCATCGCGCACTGCTGCAGCAACCGCCTCGCATTCCATACAGCGTAAGCAATGAAGAGAGTCGTCTGTTGCAACTGCGGTGTAAGACTGAAAACGAAACTTTCTAATACACTGTGGCCGAGAATCGTTATCTCATTCGTCACAAAGTTAGCTTTCAAACTAGCAGAGTAATTAACGCACATATAATCGATTCCTATACGCTCGTCTGCAAAAAAATATGCATAGTCATTCGCGAAGCGAAACAACTGACGTCGACGATCACCGAAGAAAGCAATCTTCCGCAGTATTTGATTATCTATCGACTCAAACCATTCAAAAATACGGATTTCTCTTCACAACACGTTCTGTAGTTGACCTTAAAAATGGTCTCACCAACTAAGAATATACTTCGATACATTCTTGCCCTAAAATCAGTCTTTCACCGCACTTCAAATCTTTGTCGCCGGTATCACTCATGTGCCTTCATCCACTAAACTAAATTTTCCCACCATAGAAGTTTTTACCACCATTTTCCCACCATTCCCACCATAGAAGTTTTCACTCCATCACGACCACTAGTTCATCATTTTGTGCCCTCTTTTCTCGCTGCGAATGCGATTTTGATTAGAAATTCCTCCCTTCAAAATTTATGCTCAAAACTCACATAAAACAAACATTTCAAAGTGATCGTTTTCTCGACTGTTACCTTAAATATATACCGGTTCACACATTAAGGTCGAAATGTCTAAAATCGAGTACACAAAACATGGAGAGAATCGAACGATATAGTATAGAGGGAGAAGCACGACGTCGAATCAGCCATCGAGACCACCTCAGATTCCAGCGTCTAACGTGGAGAATTTTCCTTTCATCGCCAGATAAGTGAACACATAAGGGGAACCACATGAATCTAATTGAAAGTTTCATAATACGTTCATGCCCAAATGCAAATCCTCTTAGTAGTAATGGACGTGCTGAACGGTTCAAAAAACGGAAAATATTTTCTGCGGATGCGCATTTTTTATGGGAA
Source organism: Parascaris univalens (assembly GCA_037576465.1). NCBI lineage: Eukaryota > Metazoa > Nematoda > Chromadorea > Rhabditida > Ascarididae > Parascaris > Parascaris univalens. The sequence continues at coordinate 76,569,291 of CM075173.1, read as the reverse complement.
AATATCGATCCTGCAAGATGCACCAAAAATATGCTGGCGAAGTTTGGAGCTTCGTAAAGATGATATAATCAAGATCACTGCCAGCGAAATTCTACGCTCCAAATTCGAGCATTTCTTCATAATCTGTGTTGTCACGGAGCATCTACTCAAACGGACCTCCGAGCACATTCCTGAGGATGTTTGATCCTCTTCGCCATCTCTAGGAAGTTCGATGTCATACACCAAACCGTCAACCATACGCTGAAACTCCTCAAAGCCAACAGCATTGTCTTCTCCCATTTCCATCCCGGCCCACCTGTCACATCTTGTATTTTCAGCTTTACGAACACCCTTCGGGAGATTCCAGCGGAATCTTGGTTGGAGCGGAATCCTCGACCATCCTTCATAATGGTGCGTCTCGTCGTCTGCGACCAATTCGAGGTTTTTTGTGAATATTGTAGTTGCCACAGATTGATGGACGTCCATAAACCAGACTGATAGTGATTCGCGGAGCGCTCAGAAGGACAGTGGGGGTTCAGCTTCTGTTTTGGCCATACTCTACTTCGATGATGACTTCGCCCAGAAGGCCATGGTCAATCTATAGAATGCCAATGTCATCACCGGCTTTCCTCGGATAGCAGAATCAAGTGACGAATATTCTTCCGCATTTCCGATGCCTCCGGCGCTATGGTCTGGACATGCGCATGTGCGATGGTCAGCCTCGATTTCGTCGAACTAGTATCAACACCAATACCCGATTAATACACTCAGCAGACTATCGCGAGGAAATTTCCAGCCAGTCCTCGAAGCAAACCTCTCAGTGTCCCAACAAAACTCGAAATCTGGTCAAAGATTAGGTTGACATAGTCGTAATACGCCGCCTATCTACAAACTTTCACCTTCAAGCAGTGACCCTTTAACTCTCTCTACCTAAATGCGTTTAACGTTTATGTCTAATTGGTCCAACGATACACCAACACCAATTCTGACTCTCTTAGGCGAAACCTCACTAAGGCATGGGAGAAAGTTGACGTCAAGTACATGCGAGCCATGATCAAATCCGTCTCCAGTCATTTCAACATCATGATATCTACAAGTTGGTCATGTAGAAAAATGTCATCCACACTTCACGTCCGTGAAATTACCCAAAAATGTTATGTGGTTCTAATCGTGTCACCATGCCTTTGGTGTACTTGCTCATGTAACGCTTATTGCGTCTCCCAGATAGGTTCTGGTCAAATATAATCATCTTTAAGCGAAAACTGCAAAACTTGAACCGCACTGCGCAGCTCGTTTAAACTAAGAAATACCATGTATATTGCAGTACTCTCTTTGCACCTACAGATTAATGCTGAGAGTTGATCAACTAGAACAGTGAACTGGAGCAACAACTTTTTTCGTTGCAGATGCCATCAGAACCTGCTCCTCAGCTGTTCTTGGGAAAATTGTTGATAGAAACGGCTGATAAGTTTGCGACATCACTATTTCGCAGAAGAACATTCCTCTTATTTTGATGAAATTAGAAACAGATGGAACTTTAGATTGGCGGCACATTTCTTTCCAGATAGCGCTGCCACCCATCATCCCTGAATCAACTAAACAACATAGCCTATTTATCTTCACATGAGTCAAGGTGAAAAGACAAGCACATCTGATGTTACTGCGTCACACTTTCAATTTCAGAGCGAAGAATAGATCCTTCATGACTACACAGAAGTTCAAAGAAGCCACTTTCTGCACTCCGTCTTCAATCCAGAGGTTTGTGTTCGCGATGTCCGTTTGCAGCTAAGCGGTTATGGGAATGAATCAAATCAGACTACTGCCGTCAAAACACACAACATGAGAAACTTTTATCGCATCAAAACAGCTTCAAAAGCGTCAAAACAATACTGTCAAGCACCACTGATTAGTGCCGTTGGGCTTATGTTTCTAGTTTAGTGAACAAAATAAGTACGACATGAAAAGATTCAACGGAATATTCTTATGATGAGGAAGTTCGTTCAGAGCCGGAAGCCCGACAAAACACTGACCTGCTCGTCATCTGCCATGATCTCACTCAACAGCTGGCTTTTCATTCTGCACATGCCCAGATCCGCACAGAACTGTAATCATATCAAATATGCAGGTAAGCAAATGTGCTCTTTTACTCCAGTGACACTCTCTTCAGTTTCCACCGAACCTTTCTACCAAACAAACTCTACATCTCTCGAAATACGTCAACAGGCTCACCGATCTTTTCGTTCCAGATCTTTCGCTTTCCTGTAATGCACTAGCTGACCTATGGTTCTGGTCTAACACAACCTATGTTCTTCTCAACTGACCGGCTCCACAAATATATGTGATATATGTAATCACGTTTACCCTGCTCAATCATTCGAAACACACGTTCATAAATGAATTAGCGACGACTGCCGCAAAGGAAGCACGTTCCTGAAGAAACATGAACTTTGATGGTTCACCTCCAAGATTCTGAACTAATCTACAGATCAATGGGCAACTAATTTGAGACGAGTTGAATTAGCCGGAAAACTTGCTAGGAAAAGGTTTCGAGGTTTACGAGTATTTTCTGGATATCAGGTATAGCTAAAACTGCAAACCGAGTGCCTCACGACGCGAAAGTGGAGTTTTCTATAACCGGTGTGATCGCAGAAACACCTCAGAGGTACCTGTTGGAAGAGTAGTAATTTGCAACTGCTCTCGCTTCTCCGATAATTACCTCAGAAGTTTTCCTAACATCTGTTCAGCATGAAAATCCGTGTAGAGCCAAATAATATGCGATGCAAAATTTTCTTTCAAGGTGGGGGGAGGGGAGGGAGGGGAGATGGAAGAGAGAATTTTTTACACTAATTTCATGCGTCATAGTGAAACATGAAAAAGAGTTAAGAACGAAGCTGTTGAAGCAATGAAACATTGAGAAAACCGAATTAATGCCTTGGGAAATTGATATAGGAAAGCGGATCCACCTGTTTTGTATTATTTAGCAGTTTGCCGAGTTCCTCGAACAACTCCGGTATAAACTGATCGAGCATCAGGTCGCACTGAAAAGATTATTCCAGATTCAGAATGAAGAACCAGCGGGATAGGACTCTTTTTCGTTAACTCATATAGCAAAGTAAGAAAGCACAAGCAGATGAGTCGGTCACGATAGCAATTTTGTACACTCCATCGATTTCACTGTGACACTTCAAGCATGGGTAACTGTTAAGCACACGTGGGGAAACAGAAGGTAATATGCGAAGTGATTCTCATAAACCACGTGGACGGGCGTGGTTTATGAGAAGCACTTCGCTGGTGAACACAAGTTAAACCACACTGGTGAACACCTTTGAGAGAGCAAATCCACCCATCAAGGATATGTCAGAGTCACGTGTGGATGATGCTCTCAGAAAACGCCGAAATGCGCCGAGTTTGAAATTTGCAGTAAAGAAAGCAAGGAGATAACATTTTCCTCAGATCAGGGAATCCTGGAATCTTTCGATAAGTCGAAAAATTGTGCCGCACAGAACAACGCAACATCAAGCACCTATCAAAAAAAAAAAAAAACCCTGGAAATTGATAACTGGAAAGAATACTCGTATCTCAATATGAGTGCTTGTGCCATGAATTTTGCTGCAATTGGTATGAAGGTGAAAACTCTCAGATCAATATTTAACTCTGCATTCCCAATTAAAGGTTGAATCTGTGGTCTTGTAAATAATGGGATCAGCGGGATCGCAAGATTTCTCGTCTAATACAGGTATTAATGGACCGATGGGACCGATTTATTAATTCATTCAAAATGTAAAATAATGTCGAAATGAAATGTGTCGAAGGGAGGGTGACGATCATCAGATGCCATAAAAAACATAAACGGGACACAAATAAACATGGCACTAGAACCATTCAAGACTGAAATAACGATGGACGCGACCCTAAGATAACACGTAATGCTTATGAGATATATGCCACACAAGAAACAGGCGAATAAAGTCTGTGAAAAGTTAGCTCGTTGAAAAGAAAAACGCACCGATCCCTGATATTTTCCGAGACGGCTGCAAACTTCTTCTGAGAGGAATTTCTTAAGTTTCTCTTGGCTCTGTTCTTCGTCGACAAGGTTCTTCAGCTCACCAGCAGCAAACTGACATTCTTCGCAAATAAGATCACTCTGAAGTTATTTCCTCATTTGTTTAGAACAGCTAAAAAATGATTAACCCTATTTCGTCCTCTCGTTATTTCCAATGAAAGATTTAGTGCGTTCCTACTAATGAAAACGAAACAGCAAAGGTATACAGTGGAGTAGCTTCCAATGCAAGAGCATATTACATATTGCAGCAAAGGGATACGGCAAAAAAATCAAGTATGGCGCAGTAAACCATAGTTTTGAGTAAGAACGTGTATACTATAATATAGGTGAATCTAAACGCATGTTCCAAGTATGGTGTAACATCTTAACCGTGAAGTACGCATCTTGTTAAAACGCCCCATATCATTAGCTTGAAACATTGGCTCGTCACTCTGAGGTCACGTGAAAGTTCCCCGAATTCATTAATGCCTATTGCAATATGACGGCATTTTCAATATTTTCAGTGCTACTAAATTACGAACGAAGAAATCGGTCCACCACTTTTGTGCATAAATTTATTACTGTACTCAGTGGAATAAACTTGTTACCACTCCATCGGCTTTTTTCATATATCTCCCAGCGTATAGAAGACCGATACGGTGGAATTGCGTGATTCTGCTGTTGGCACACATGTGGAAATGCTTGCAGACATTTTCCGGGTTCTTCTGAAACAATAAAACGCGACTACCTTTCGACTGCAACATATCGCAGATTTCTTTTCTGGTTTTCGCTTCAATTTCACATCACAACTAATAAAATATTCCGGGAACAATCGCTGTAGACGACTACAGTTGAATCTCTCACAAATTTGAAGTGGGCCTAAGAGAGTGAACAAGAGAGGCTGTTAAGTGCATCGGATTGCAATACACCTTTCCACTGCCACCTACTACAACGGTGACCAACTACGCTGATAAGAGCACTTCTTCAACCTGAGGGCCAAAAAGGCTGTCTTCTGCAATAATAGACAAATGCGACAATAGCGACAACTGACAAGATATTTAACTCTCTTTCTATGCAATCAGAAAAAACCGACATTGCCCTTGTAGCTCAAGAGGCCGCAAGCAACGTTTGACTTTTGAAGCGTGAGGCCTTAATTTCTTCATAAATCCAAACATCGAATAATGAAGAATTAACCGTGCCGCAACGCCAAAAAATTATAGAACAACACAGCATAGATATGAAAATATTACAAAAGATGCAAAGCAGGAAATTGTAGGAAACGGCTTGGATGATTGTCCGAAATGATTAAACTCGTTAAGGATTTATTCTCTGTAACGATAATCGCAAACGCTTGTGTGGTTGTTTTCTTTCTCGCAACAGATTTATAAACGGGAGCATGCAAATTCGTGACGATACACTGAGCTGAGAACTAAGTCATCACACTGAACTCCGTCATATTTCGGTGAATGAGAAACACAATTCTATGAGCAGAATTTCCATGCACTCAAAACAGTGCATTTTGAATGGTAGAAACACTTCGAGGAGATTGAAAAAATATGACAAACGAATAGAAAGTGTTTCTGTAAAAACTCCCAAATAGAAACACACCAAGTATGGCTCGAGTCTTTCGAGGAAATAGTCGAGTTTACTGACGAACACCTTACACTCTTCGAGATATGAAGTTTCGTGACAAAGAAAGCCAAGAATGGCCTTCAGTTCAGCCACCTTTGCAGGATCTTCCATCGCCTGCGCAAAGCGTGTTACTAACTGAAAACACAGCTCGTTGATCATTAGAAATATTATTTGTTTGTTGAACTATAAAAAGTTTGGCGGCACACAAAGCAGAATGACATGCTTGTAAAACCAGTAACGATTTAGATCATGTATTTCATTGCTTCAGAAAAATTTTGCATTAGTTGTTTCGATCGAATAAATACAGGGACAGTTACTTGACAGATTAAGGAAAAAAGCAATCGCGGACGGTTCAAATACTTATTGAACCGAGAACTAAAGAAAGAAAACACTTGAAAACAACCATTTTGCATTCATCGCATGTTGTGGCTATCTGAGAATCGAGAGGACTATCCTTTGGTGTTTTATTCTCGTCGAGCATCTTCTGCTTGTAGCATCTTACGACCGCAACAACGCACACAAATATCACCAATGATCTCATTATTCTGAATTACACTCATTGTTATTTGTGAATTTAGCAGGTGACAGATACCAAACTTCGAAAAAATAACATACAATTAAAAATAGAAATAACTCAGCTAACTAATTATATCTGCAAATATATATACATTATATATTGTATAATATATAATATTAACGTAACATAAAACATATTATATATATATATATATATATATATATATATCGGACGTCAGTTTTGCAAGCAAGCATCAGTATTATACGCGATCAAGAAGTAGTCAATGAAATGACAAAACGATAGATATTTGAAAAAAAAAACACTTTGAATGAGAGCAATTGGGGTACATTAGCAACATCCGAAATGCGCACAACAATAAGAATTTCAGCGCACTTTGATGAGCCTCAGCGACAACTTGAAGAACACAGTAATAATTACGGGCAATCCATCAAAGTGATAAATTTTATCATTTGAAGATAGGATTATGATCACTGAATAGTCTGAAAACTTATCAGATAATGAGAAGGAAAAGGGCTGAGGGTTCCCATATCAATTGCTGGTGATTATAGACACGTAAATGCTGGATACTAACAAATCGAGCGAGTGCTCCTCTAATTAGGTGTGTAAGCGGACGGTCTGAACAAATACACAAGTGAATTCGCATTGACAGACAAGCGCTGATGCACAGTCTGCAGCACAAGGTCCTTGCAAATGTACACTGTAATTAAGCGCAGTTCATTTCAGGAGCGCAAATAACATTCAACAATAAACAAGTGGAAGCTACTCGATTGAGCACACTTAGTGATAACCATCGAAGCAACTGCTGTGTAGTTGATATGGCTTGTATGCACAGAGTGAAAAGAGAATGCGGCACTAAACCGCCCCTAACAGTAGCCACATTGCTGAACAGCTGACGTCCGCCCGAAAGGTTAACAGCTGAGCGAACACTCGCTAATTTTTTGTGGTCAGCGCTTATTGCGCCTTTTCAAGCTGTTAGCATTTTTGCCACACTGAACAATCACAGTTGTTGACCGCTTCCCCAACTGCTGATTTTGAATAGAAAAAGATAAGAAAAATGATGTGTGAAGAGCCCTAGAAAGCTCAGTTTGAAAGCGCCTCTCGCAGCTTCATTTGCTAAAATTAAACAATTCCATAAATAAAATCTCCACTGCAATGGAGTTTCAGGATTCGAAGATTTCATTGAGCTTCAAGTATCTCATTGTCCCTCTGAAGATCCCATTAATTACTGCATGTTTACTGAGCTATCTAACATATTAAAATAGGATCATTCGCTGATTGCTGGCACACTTACATTGCTGTGCTTTTTGAACACTGAAACTAATGCACTCTCCAATGAAAAATCAGTGGGGCTTCCCTTTTCCACTAGTGCATTCGTTCCATAAGCATTTTCAACACAAGCACAAGCGATATCTTATTGCTGCTTTCCCAGTTGCTGATCTCATGGTGTTTCGACTAAGCTCACTGAGTTCAAAGAATCCTGTCTTCGAACTCATAAGACAACCACTGGCAAGAAGCCCCATTAAAAGAAGCAACCACATAAAAGAGATGGGAATTATCCGGAAACAAGATGCAAATGATGGTTCAGCACTCACGAGCACTAGGGATATAAATAGGGAACAATGCACAGTTATCCATACAAGCCCACTGAACAAGTAGACCCTTCTTTGAATCCAATTAGGCCACAGTGATCAAAGATAGGTGCACCTGTCTTTTGAAGCACACCGTAAACATTTATATGAGCACAAAAATTCCGCATCTACAGGTTGCATAAAGATCAAAATTCCAGCCTTCTAGGACATGTCTCTCGACCTACCACTTGGATTGCTAAAGCTGAATAAGGGACCCTAAACAACCAATTTCGAAGATAGCAGCCTTAACTCTCATCTAGACTGTGATCAGTCTTGGTATTTGCATGGGGCGTTGGCTGAACCTCAGCATTTTGTTCGCGAACAGAAAGTTCATCACTGTCGCCCTCCTCATACCTTTGTATATGACAGAAGACAATGAAGCAGTTAAGATTCATTTAAGCAGAAATGTTCTAAATAAAATTCGTTGATCAGAGAGAATAAATAAATTTAAAACATAGTCGAAGTGAGGAGATAAAATTTGACAAAGATGAAGGCAATACTCAGTCTTCCATTAAATTCAGGCAGAATGAGTTGTCTGACAATAAAACTGCTTTATCTCTGCTTAGGCTTATTTGAAAAATATTACTGCAGCGCCAATGAGAGGGTTGTCGTATCTTTCATATCCATCTTGAATGCCATATGATTGGCCTTAAATGCCTTTAAAACAAATATGGCGAAAACAAGGTGGAAGGTTATTAGTAAATCAACAGATGTCGATGAGAAATATCTATACTATAGCCATGGAAAGTCCTCCCGACCACATACTTTCTTACTATATAATGAGCATATTTTATCCATTGTTCTCCCGCTTTTCTGGAAGTACGACGTTACGGAAACCTTTGAGAAATCTGTGAGTATGATAAAAGTGTGTGATCATTACGCAGCAGTAACACGCATCGATATCCTGACACCAGAAATGAGATTGGTCTTTGAGAAACTTTTATCATGAACTCTGCTACCCACAACACAAAGAAGCCATGACATCAGTGAAAATACATCTCGGAGAAAAGCAGCCGCTTTTCCGCTCACATTCTGCTATTAGCAGAACTGGGATATAAGTCAAACTGTTTAACTGCGCAGTCGTGGTTACTCAGCTACTTGCGGCATGAACTGCTCACAGCGGACAGTTTTGAACGGCACTGCAGACCATGAATATGTAACCGAGGGGAAGGGGACGGATGCAGTGAAAATATGAACACTTAAAATGCACCAGGAGGTGACCAAAGGACATGAGCAAAGCACAAAAGGTGCATCCAGATAGAATACAATGGCCACAAGTGATCGTTATCGTTCCGTATCCTCCCAAATCCCCTAGAAATCCCTAGAAGAAAAAAAACATTACGGTTAACCTATAGCTGCTGCCCTTCATACCGAAAACGCAAACAGTGCTGCAAAGCAACAGCTTAGTGACGTCTTAATCTGCGATCAGCTTTCGCTTTAGGGAAAAAAGTTCTTTTCTGCGGCTCCGATGCGTGTCCCCTCTTATCGATTTAAGCGCCCACATCGTGCAATAAACATTCGTATAAAAGGGGATGGATAATACGATGTCATCCTGTTGCATGTTATATCAGCCGATCAATTAATCAGTTTTATTCACGAATCGGCCCAAGAACAACAAAGAATGCATATTGGCAGGAATGTGAGAGGCGATCCAATCAGACAATACCCAAGATCTCGTCAATAGTACACAGATGGAAGCTTTCACCACTGGATTAAACAAAGTCACGATCGTGGCACTGAGTAGACTGTTAGATAATGCGGTCCATATGCGCACAAGCCAGAACTGAAAAGAGCGCACGATGGCCTTTCGCGAGCTAACTAGGACGGAATAACTAAAATCATTCTTGCCGCAGTTCACTCGCAAACATAACTTGAAACATAATAACGTCAATAATTGTTATAATCACTTTAAAAGACAGAATTCAGTTGGAGGAGAGCCATTCATATTTCAGGCTTTGGCAGCTGAAAACTATGCGACGATGCAAGTAATCAGGCCTATGTGGGTCCAATAGATACTTTCGAAATGCCTTCTGGATAAAATACTCCCACAGTCGTTCTAAAACGTTAGTTTTTGAGTAACTGAAAGACAACCGGACTGAGGTAAAGAGGACAAGACGCAGCTATTAACGCGGCAAAAGTCAGGCTGTGTTTACAAAACGCATAGTTCCTCAAGGCATTTCACCAAAATTCACGTCATACATTGCTTTAATGCCGAAATCCCGGACACCGTCGTAGGGAGCTGGCATTTCTTCCCCATTTGATGCTTAGATGTCTCACGTCTGAAGCTCACACGCAAAATATGACACCCTTCTGTTGAAACCTGAAGCCGCCATCCACTTAACTAATGCGATCAATAAGATTGGTTTGGAAATGAACGATGGGCTTTTAAGTGGTCATCAAAAGATGCATCCGTTCCCTGCAACTCATGCTGGCTAGCAGTTACGTAATCGAACAAGAACAGTGCTCCAAGACCGCCTTCAAATGCAGTAACGGTACAGGTAGCCCAGTTTCTTTAACGATCCCCATTGTAGTACTTGGCCCACTTTCAAGGCATTCAGTTCGCTTAAGTGACCAACCAACTGCCTTTTTAATCCAAGGCCAAGCTTTATATGGCTAGTTACGGCAAATGACTTGGCGCAAACTCTGCAAAATATCTCTTTTTGAACCTTCTCACCAAAGCACGACATTCAGTCGTTTATGCAAGATATCAAACGGGGAAGCTGAAATCACCAGGCAAAAATCTTACTAAACAAGAAAAAGAGAACCGAACTGGTTAAAATGAAAAGAAGAAAGAAAACCAGCATCTACTTTACCCCATTCGCAAGCGGATTTTTTCAAATTGTTTAATTGCGATCTGTGAGAGTGGTGCAACAATTCCTTGCAAAAGCAATGTTTGGCTAGACAGAAGCTAACTGATATGGGACAGTGAATTCATTACAGAGGTCAAAAAGGTTTGCTGCCAGTTACAAGGAAATGTAACACATAAGCCATCCATTCAGATAATTTATTCGACCACTACGAGGAGATGAGCTGAGTTTGCTTGCTCAAGTAATACTTTTTTCTTTTAAATCAGGTTTTCTCTCACTCTGATGAGCGATCCGGCGTTAAAGAAAACTGCCCCAAGTTTCTGAAGGACCTTGTCAAGAAGTCAAGTTTGACGTCATATCTGCCTGCGAAAACATTGGACAGCAGTTGCCGGAAGTTTGCACTTTCGAACGGCATGCAGCTGATAGCATAAGGAGGGGTAAACTTTTCTGACTCTTCTTGCAGCAAAGAAATCAATACCTGAAATGAAAAGAAGTAAATGAATTATGTAGAAATACGGGAACTTTGGAGCAGGAGAAGCCATCGATTGCGTAACCACTATAAAGGAAAATGTGCGAGTCACTACGACCACAGCAATTGGATCCACAACCTAGCATATCGCAGTTTGTGAGGTCAAGTTTGTTCCTGAGGAAAAGAAATGCGTACGAAGAAGATGATCCCTCCTTTTCATACGAGATAGGTATGCAAAGCCGAGTTTGCTGCTCCCACGGAAAATTGCACATCACTCAGCATTGGAACACTTTCCCACCCTAGACACAGCCAACCCCTTCCGCTCGCTGCAGTGAATCACCTCTGCGTTTCGTAATCACACACGATCGGCTCTTGCTGCATTCCTGCCTCACCGTTCTTAAAAACTCGACGAATAACTTCGCCAAATATCCGTTCATCAAAGTATGTGATTCGGGCTTGCTGGGGATGTTTTTGCACGCATAAGAACGCCCCAACATTTCTCTTTCGCACAAAATGATGAGTTACATCTGTGAGTAGTACCCTCATGAGGGGTTGAAAGTAGTAACAGTGCGAATGAATGTTTTCTATAGACGGAACACGTTCGACTCATTGAGAGCGGCTACACTGCACATCAAGTTTTTCATAAAGGAAATCCGTGCAGCAGTGAAGTAGTGAAGTGAAATGATACCAAAGAGATCTCCCTGTTTGCATCAAGATCAACTGGGTCAAGCAACTCGCATAGCTGATTCTCATAAGTCACAACCCGCCTTCGCTTTCCAAAACGCGCAACCCAAGTTACTGAGTTCTACATCAGGATAACTCCAGAAATATGATTGAATCTTTGGCAGCTTTATGTATCAGCTGCGATCTGCTTATTTCCACAAGGTTATGCCATCACCTTACTGTGGTTGAAGTTCATTGTGCACCCAGTGCTGCGATGTCACTAGTGCATTGTGGAGAGGGGAGGGGGAGGGGTTCAGCTGTGAAATGTCCTTCGTTAATCTTGATAGCCCATTCTGCTAATAATGCTTTGGGGTCGACACGTGTTCCTAGTTTCTATATTACAATCACTTCAGTGGGTAAAACCGATGGGCAAAACCTTCAAATTGAATCGTCTCACATTTCTCCCCTTCCCTCATGCTGTAACCTCCGATCGACAGCAGTGCCTTGTAGTTCTGTGGCTGTTGAGTTTCATAGGTCTTGACGTATAAGACGATCACTCCAGAAATATCACTTTTCATGAAAAGGGAATGCATACCTCAGAACTAGACCATTTGCGTATTTCAAATAAATGAGCGAGCGATTTACCGCGTTGTTTTTCTTTCCCGTAACTTGCATATTCGCTTTCAGAATTTTATATGTCATGAAGTGCCTTCGTTGCGGATGATTAGAAAGTTGCAACTGTTGCGTTGCGTGGGAAAGCTGCAAAATTATTTCGGGATTTAGTCTTTAATTATTCTTTAGCGCCAACGTTATTGCATCTAATGTTTATAGGACTTTTGACGAAGGATAAAACGTAATCGGAAAAAGTAAAGGTATACCCTCCAACTCAAGGAACTCTAACACCTTTGTGAAGGTTTCGTCGAGAAAATCAGTAAAATATAACCTCGGAAGGGGAAAAATTGCTGCCTCTGCGAATCAGATGTTTATTTCACGTCTTCACTTTGTGCATCCCACTAGTAGACAATAACACATTCATGGAACGCAACATGTGAACTTCGCGTTCGTTTTTACTGTTTATTGTAGTTTTTTTGAAGCCGTTCATTTTGTAAAACGCGACTATAAATGCTGAGCTTTTGTCGATTGCATACAGAAAACTGAAAACTTATACGCGCTCCCTTCTTCTGTTCCTTCTCTTGTCCGCGAACGATTATAGTCAGTCCTGTCAATAAATGAATATAGCCACTGCTATTCTTATGCGCAGCACTGCTACATCTTATTAGCAGATGGTGGATAAGATTTTCTCAGTCACACATTTCCCCCAAAATTTTTCGATTTGGATGCTTAGATGACCATTAATTTCAAGCTGTTTTAGAAAATCAGTCGGTCTGGAGCTGTAATGTATAAAAATTTATTTTCACTCGGAGGCTGCAACCTCGCCTGTTATTCAGTATTTCTTCAGAGAAACGGGAAACGACACTAATGATGATGTGGTGCTTCACCTAGGAATTCTTTTCACTATGAACACCGGAGAACGCCTGTGCGGGATCATTCGGTGATTCTAAGTAGATCAGCGCCATTTGGTTACGGAGGTCGTCCACAATAAGCCGAGGAATTTCCAAAATTTTTTCTAGAGTGAAGTTGAACTCGATGTTGAACCCGGCGAACGGCAAGAGCAAATCTTCGCCGACTTTCGGCCAACCGGCATAGAATGCGAATTGTAAGCATACCTGCAATTAATTTGACAGAGAGATTGTGGTACTAAAGTCAGCTCCGGAGTGCGCCCTACCTTGTCAGTTCACCTCTGTCTGTCTTCGCGTCCGGCAACTTCGATAAGGGTCTGAGGAAGTTAGAACCATGAAATATGACTGTAGTGCAGACCGTAGGTCGTCCAACTCTCTACCACTTTTCACATTGTTTCGTCATCTCCAAGGTTGACAGACACGTGAAGTTCAAAAATTTATGCATCTAACGTTGAGTGGAATATGAAAGGACCAATCCTATATATGATTTGCTGGAGAATTTGAATCACTTATAGTGTAACTGCGTTATTCCGAATACTCAGTTTCCTTTAACTGGTGCACTGTGAATTTGCTCGGTTAGATGCGCCGAATGCTGAACGATTATCGTGTCAGCTCCTTGGGAAGCTTCTCCACTCGCGACGGTAATTGCAGAATTTAAATGCCGTTAAATGATCGCATTATGACAAAACGTTAATTTCTATTCAACTCATCTAACTGTTCGTGAAATTTTTTGCATGAATTAGACCAGGTGCCAATCGTCACCTGTGGACGGGTCTCGTTACCGCTTCACGTAAGACGTCACAGCGCTATCAGGTTATGAAAACGAGAATCTCTACGAATGAATTAGGAACTGAAAAAATTTATTTTTCATACCTTCAGTTACTCCTTTTCTCTAACATCACACTGTCGTGTCGCATACACACGTTTCTAGCCGAGTGCAAGGTTAACGATGATGTGGTCGCAGCATGACTAAGCAGAGGTTCTTGCAAGCTTGTATCACAAAGAAGTACTTCATAACCAAAATTCCATGGAACGTTAGATTTAGAGTTTTAATTTTCTGAATTAATGCTTTGTGCGAAAGTGGGTTCTATGAGCTCGTCCACCTACCTACAGTTACTTAAATTCACGCATTATTATGCATAAGCATCGGAAGAGGGGACGAAGAGTGCGGGATCTCTGCAGTTGTTTGACGGATGGAAACTTACACTCTACTTTCATCACTCGTGCGCCTGGACAACTGCATCTAATGATTATAACGGTACCGCATTTAACCAGGTATAATTAAGGCATCAGCAACAAGGCAGTTCCGACTATTTCGTGAAATACTGCTTCTTATACCTCGTTATAACTGCCTCTCCCACAGCTTTCGCTGATCTCTATTTTATGAGACGATGTTCCAGTGACAACACCAGGCTAAACTTGTGCTTAAGCAACTAACTTATATATCGGTAATCCACTCGTGCTCGTTCACACTGGAGAACTGACAGATATTGATGGAAGTTACAGTGAAGTGGGAATAGGTATGCTAATTTAAATTTGTCGTAATTCTATGGATCGTAATTACGACACCGCACATCCTTAAGTACTAAATGACGCATTGGCACCTAAACAAAGGTAGCGACAGAAACTGTCGACTGCAATGAGAATATTTCACTTCCTGCGATTAGTCCAGGAAATGGCATGTGCAGCTGAATTAATTTCCGGCTATTTATCATAACAGTTTCCGTTTAATGAACATTCCATAAGCAGCACCACTGTAAGAATTTCAACGAGTCTCCAGTGGTCCGCATTCGTGTTTTACCACCGACCAAATTTACAACCGAGACTAAAGTACATTACCGTCACTCCTTTTTCTTTCATTCCCCACCTCTTTTTCCGCACTTTTTAGTCACGTACTCCATCTCTTTGAAATACATCGTTAGTATCATTGAAAAAGTTCAGAAGTAATATCATTAAAAAGACGACAGAGTACAGAGTTGTTTCTTCTAATATTACTTCTGTGTACACAAATGGAATGGTAATCCAATCGTTGACAAAGAGCTAGGAGAATCCTTGACGGTACTTTCCCAGTGTGTTGAGAATAGCACATATTTCGTCGGTGGGCGAGAAAGACTACTTTTTAATGAACTTAGCGGACTAAAAGACTTGACTCAGATAACTCGCCAGGAGGGCCAAAAGTGATATGAATAGGGCAGACGGTCACTTATTAGGAATATTTTTGATGCAGGGAGTTCAAGGAAAAACGCTCCACGCTTTTATCAAAAAGTTTCCCAAAATTACCTTTTCAAGCAACAACGCAAATTGGAATAGTTCATCTAATGCTAGCAGGAACCAACAAAATACATTTAAAAAAAACAAAGCTGTCATTCAACAGTGATAATTCTCCTCTTCTATTCGAAGAGCTTTCTTAAAGAAAGAAAAAAAAAATTCAAAAAATGTGTTTTAAGATCCATTTTGAGCTATAAACTGTCTTTCGGACCGTTGCCGTTGGATCACTGTTTGAAATAATGAAAGAACTGGATCACTGAAAAGAAGAACAGTCAGATATTTTACCTGATGAACACCAACTTCGACTCACTTGACAGCGGGTGTCGTTTCCGCACACGAATTGAGATACTTCTCTACGCTGGCACAGCAGCAAGCAATGCGTAATCCCGATCCTGCTCCTTATAATACGTGATTCTGCTTGAAAACAAAAATTAAACTTCCCCAGACGTTTTTCAGCAGTTTCAATTATAGCCGAGGATCTTTACTGAAATATGCAAAGAATCTTGCTAAATGCATAAGACATTACCAATGACTAGAGCAGAACTAAAACATCAAAATATATTACAGAGCACATCGAATCGCACTGACACTGCTTCTTCGGAATGTGAATATAGGCGTGAAAGTTCAACGAACGTGCAGTAGGAGAACAGGGCAAAGTCTGAAGACACTTCGATCATCTCCTTACTGCAACCCATCTTACACAGATATGAGACGCAATAAGAAAACAAAATGAGGTAATGTGGGCAAAAACAATGCCAAGAGAAACACGCTGGCTCAACGTTTAAACTATGCAAACATAAAGAGGATAGATGTTGAAGAAAGGCATGCAACGAATGCTTGAAAGAAAGGTCCGACATTTTCGCAACCGAGCATTTATTCATAACACGCTTTGATATTAGGCGCTACGAGAAAAGGAAATGACTTGTAAAAGATGGCACAATATGAGATTTTCGAGTGAATAGGACAGGTTTGAACGCGCGAACGAAAAACCATAATTTACACGCGTATTGACCAATAATTCATCATTCAAAGCACGCATTTTAATTTCAGACTTGCAGGAAAAAGAATCGTATTTTTAGGAAAAATATATGAGAATTCCAAGCAGTTGCCACTTTTTCAGGTGGACTCCCAAGACTGGAACTGATGGCTGCATAGCTTTAAACACACAGTTGCTTGCAGCACACACCGTCGAAGAACTGCGAATAAAATTATGCGCGGTACCCCAAAACGTATCTTGGCCGTCAAGTAATGTGCACCCGAAGTACACATATTTGCATAAGTTCACCTCCATAATACTGCTTAGATGACAACGCGTTCTGAACATGTTTAACTCTTCACAGATAAGCTGCAGCGTGAAAAAGACCGCTGAGCGCTCATCATCGCGTATCTGTGGATCATGACTGATAATAGCACCGAAGTTTTCTCCCCATCTATGTGCAATAAAAAGTTTTCAGTTATAACTCGCTGACGATCCTTCACTTTATTGGACACTGAAACAACGCCTCTCTACAGCCGACTGTGTAACATCGACCGAGGGCATCCAAGCGTGAGGTGTCTTCCTTAAAAAGTATGCTTAGCCTCCGAGGCAGATCTCTATGTTCGTTCTTCAGCAGACAAAAACTACCGCACTCTCCATCAACCTGGGCACTGCTTACCTATAAATCACGTTGACAGACTAATAACAGAAAAGAAAGGGCAGAAGTGGTCGCCAAATGGCCTCCCAAAATAAGCAGTTCCAAGATATGGGCTAGGTCGCTGCACGAGCAACATCTCTGAAAAGGTGATCGTCGCTGTTTATTCATTTCGCATCTTTTCGACCTCTGCACTAAAATCACTTCCGGGCGCACACTCTAGAGTTGTTGCCAGACTGCTTCGATGAGTACATACTGCAACGTTAGGAAGATGAATGAAATTTCTTGTAGACCTCAGTAAGACTATTTGACAGAATTACTTTATTGAGAAGTACAGATGCCCGAATCGCATAGTTTTTATGACTTTGAATGTGAGCAAAGGTGATCAAGCTCCCATACGTCGTTTGAGTATCTCGATGCAATGGGATTTGTCATTTGTTGAACGTTGGCTTCCAAATAAACATTGAAGCACATCGAGATTTAAGAGGTGAACGATGAAAATTGTTCCTTTATACAATCGAAAATGATAAATCGAAGGACAGGAAGCCTAGCTCCGCTCTTTAGACAGCGGCACCTTTACGTGCACGCAATCAAAGGAACTCCTTCAGACGATCACATCTCTTTTGAAGAATGTGCGCCACATATAATTTTTGAGGTAGCAGATATGTTTCCATTAATAGGGCATTCAGCTGGCACCGAACAAGGTCTGCAATTCGTCTTTCTCAAAACGTCGAGTTTGCATCGCACTGAAGCGATGCCGCTATTATGACGCACAGACGTACAATTCCCGCACCTGCTGTGAGAACAATCGACGATTGTTTTAAACTATGGAGGACCATTCTCCAGTGGACTTATTACACGATAGGTCTTCAGAGTGCGAACCAGACAGAAGCGCGCAAAAATGGAGCAGAGAAACAACATGTATCACCGAGCTGTGTGCAAAAGAGGAGTCGCTGCGTCGTCCCCTCCAACAGTTGCAGCGAAAAAAAGGAATAAGTAACAGAAAACAGTTGAGCATCGCGCAGTCTGCAATTACACTCCTCGTGCTGTCTTATCTGTCGGTTTGTCCGAATAACACTACTTTGCATAATTATTTTGCATCCTCATATTCAATGAAACGTTCCGTTGTTTCCCAACATCTATGGGAAAAACGCTGCAGGAGAAGCTCGGCGCCTTGTACTGGATTTGTAACTGAGGCATGAGGCGCGGAAGGCAACCGAAATTGCGTTATGTTATGGATTTCTACTTCACTAAAGCAAACATATTTCCGAAGTTCCGCAAAACACATAGTGAAACATTATAATTGTCTTGTAACATTCATCGGCTGATTTATTCTGGTGAATTCGGAAGAGGTGTTTGCGAGGAAATGAATCTCGCTGGAATAGTATTCGATCGGAAAATGGAATGATCAGCAATGAACATGTAAACTTTGAGATTATTTTTATTGATAGCAATCGGCACTCTGTGAGGACACAACTCGAAAGAAAGTAGAGTAGAATGTAGAAGAAAGTCAGCAATAAATAAGAAATATTTTAGCGTAATGCATCGATAGGTGAGTTCTTGTTCGTCTTTTAATGCAGCCTGAAGCGAGAACATTCACAACTCTTTGCCAGTTTCCGCGAAGCAGTGCTTTCGGCATGAACATAACATTAAACAATCTTCAATTTCCTATTACCAAAGTTCTTAACAAACTGCAACCAAACCTCATTCCCTATTCGGTAAACCCCTGAAAATGTTGTGGACAAGTAGGTGGAAGTGCTTCGTCGCCAAAAATTCTAAAATTTAGTGACCATGGCAATACATCACTCGAGGATCTAGAAAGGCCTCATAGGAAAAAAGTATCTTAATTACAGGTATTCGGTAGACAGAAAAGAGCAGAAAAATTTTTGATAGTCGTGTACGTCTGATTTCGTCTATTTCTGAAATACTTCCAAAATACACTGTTCCATACAAAGTTTGCTGCATACAGAGGGATATATACAGTGAGGGGTGCGCACGATTTCGACTGCTTTCCGAAGATTTGTCACTGCGAAAAGTAGTTTATTCCTCCTTGCTTATCCTTGGGCCTCATGTGATTCATCGTGGTCGCCTTGGAAGAAGCGCTGTATTAGAACGTGATTCTGAAAACAACTTGTTTCACTCCGCAGTCTTCACGCAGTACTCAACACACAACAAATATTACTCCGATTCTTCATTCCGCTAGCAGCCGGTTTGAGGTGGTCGGCTGGTTTGAAGCGATCGTTGTGCAAAACTTCAAATCAGCTAAGCTAAAACGTATATTTATTGCAAATTCTGCAAGGAAAGTGCAGCTCTGTTTCCTCCTATTGAACTGATCAGGAAATGGTACTGCAACACAAATATAACATTTAGGTGAGACTTTTTTGCAGTTCACTCACATGACAAACCAGTTTCAGAATTCACCAATAAGTAATCGACGAGCATACTAACGGAATATCAACGACTTCGTATTGTAAACGACTTGATTAGATGTGCGCATTTTGGGCAATAAACGTGTCTAACATATATGACAAATGATTATGTGACTTCTGCATCGTGTTACTGTTTCCTTATGAAAGAAGAATTTTTGAATGCATGAACCTCTGGCGTAACCGTAAATCGATGAGGTAGACTCTTGGGGATGACAAGAAGGTCGCCTTTTTCCACGTTTATGCGAATCCAATCGTCCTCCTCCTTCTCTACGTCATAATAGGCGCTTCCTTCCATTACGAGAAAAACTGAATCCTCGTTCTTGACCACAGGCTCGTACAGCTCTTCGAGCTGAAACGACACTTTGATACCATTTGGCGTGCCGCAAAATTCAGCAGATTTAGCTCCATCATCAGACAGACGTTTTTTTTCCTGAGATGAGAAAAATTCTCCTCTTGTCGTTGGATCAAGCTACTTCCACGAAACAAGAAAGTACTTTCAGAAAACGAGAGGGTGTTCTCAGCTTCTCAAATCTTTGGCGCCTGGCATTGCAACGCTGACTTCACATGCTCCTTCTAAAGGTAACCGAGCAATGCTATCAATCCGGCCACTGGCGAAGTTCGTTGCAAAACAGTGAGTGTCATTTGGAATGGCGTATGAGCAAGTTATTTTAAAGATTGGAAGCTACCATATTACGCTCCCAATTCCCTCTCCCTTCTCCCCATCCCACCATCTGTTCCTCATAAAAGTTGGGAAAAGATCCCCTTGATTCTGCAAGATGTTTGCAAACATCATTCGTTCACTGAAGGATTCTGGGAGCAGAATGAGAAATCACTGAACGATTCGAGAAGCTTACCTTTTGCTCAAAGTCGGTGAGAGATGAGCTCATCTGGAACATATCACTGCTTGAGATATTCCTCTCTGTTTTCACTTTCGAGAGTCTCTTCTTCACGGCATTTGGGTCGTCGATGTCAACCTTCAACGAAAGGTCGATGAACCAACATCCAACCGCCCATAAAATTTTTTCAGCTATTTGCGGTTAGCAAAAATCTAACCATTTAATGTTTTCGGCTCCTTGAATCATGGCGAACAGCATTCACAATACCAAATTTTTCACTGGTGAAGTGCTTTCGAGCATAGTGCCTCAGGTTTGATTATTTACCTACTGATGCGTTTTCACCTCAAAGAGAAAAAAGAGGGAAGAACTCATTTCGTCATAATATTTGCGGCGAACTCCATATGCAGGAAAGCAGTGCTGCGAGAAAGGAAGTAGCTATCATGCTGAGCAAAGACTATGCTTGCAACATTTAGAATGCATTAAACTTTATCGTATAACCAGACGCGCTAGAAATAGCTGATGAGTGGAAACGAACTCATGAGACTAAAAGTTTTTTAGCCAAAATCTGAATAACGCTGGTGGACAGTAAAACCTTCTAGCATAAAAATAAACACTTAACTAATGAAAAGTTTAGCCGCAACCAGATGCCACCGTACTAAAAGAACACCTTTAAAGTTACTTACAGCCATAGAGGAAAACTTGCTGCATCACTTAACCAACCTTGTAACAGACAACTCCAGTGAGTGTAAGAAGCTGATCGGGGGTTAGGGTTTTCGGTGGAAAAACATGGTGTGGAAGCCGACGATCCCCACAGGCATAGCGCTCCATCTGCCAGGCATGCATTTTTGATTGTTACTGAGGAGAGAATACGAATTAAGCTGCAAAAACGTTTCGTCTAAGAAATAAAGAATAACGTTCAGTGCAGCGAACTGACGGAATCTGCTGACATCGTTTCCGGCAGATCACTGCTAAGATGAAGGACGGCTTTTAGTCCAAAAACGTTTCGTTATTGTTGCGCAACGCGAGTGTTCAATGCAAAAGAAACCGGCGAAATCTCCTCTGTCGGAAATTCGATGAAACTATCACCGAGGGATTAAATTGGCCAAATTTCAGCGGAGCGTCGATAGCTCCGGCACAGCTTTCTTTTCTAATAATAACTCGTTTGATCTGGATAACCGGATCGATGAATTTCAAAGGACGCAGTTTACAGCTGATAATAGAGCCTAACATGGGCAACTGTAAAAACAAATTGTAACGTATTCATCAAAATGAAAGCCAAACCAAGCAAAGAAAATTGAAAGAATTATCGTTCACCGGTCGATAGAGGAAAAGGATGAAGCTAAATAAGTTGCGAAATCGAGATATGAAAAGACGATCGCGTTTACAAGTCAATTCGTGAAAGTTTCCTCGTTATAATGTGTAAGGCCAGTAGGGAAAAATGCATACAACCAGAGAGAGCTGTGGGTATGTGCACCCTTCTGCTTGCAATCGACAGACCGACCGCTCGCAGAAATGCACAAAACTAAAAAGTTTGTGTGCGCTGATTTTTTACTCGGACTCACATGAAACGGTCTCATTCGTGAGCACTCCAGAATCACTGCTTAACAAATAGTCCAATTTCGAGATCGAACCACGCTTGGGTTCGCCAAACCTCTCACTAACAATCTCAGTTTATCCTCAATAATACATCAATAAAATCACATGTTGGCAGAAGTTCACAAAAATTTTAGCACCATACGCCACACCCGCAAATTAAGGCAAAAACCACGGGTGAGAAAACCGGACTGGAATTTTACGAGAATGCAAGGTTGTTATTTTGAGTTCATCGACTATCCGATTTCTTACCGACAGATGCATATGCAGAATTTCATTTCGGTCCTCTTTTGGGGCATGGCTCGAAAGTGGTGGGCAAAATCCTAACACTCCCTAACGTTTCTTGCTGGAATCAAATTTTTACCGCCTTAGATTGGTTGCGGCTGCTAATTAGCACTTATGTTCTATGATACCGTCCATTTTCATTACTTATAATTAAGGTTCTAAAACCCCACTGAAGAAAAATTACGCGAAAACTGATGATAAAAATGCGGTGAAGACGAAAGCACAATTGCAGAAAATGACGGAATTGTGCTTCACCAGCTAAATTCGCCAGCTGCTTGTTGACCTCGTTATACTTTTCTTATCCTTAGTAATTTGCGATGGACATTTCCTTTCTCAACATGCTCATAAAATTTTTGTAGTAATGAAGCAATCTGCCTTTCGCTGATCAGTAGTGAAAAGCCGTCGTGCTGATGATGCATTTCTCGGCGCATTAAGACGAAAACGGTTCGAGAGCATACCAACCAAGACGTCCAAAACGAACTAAACATAAATATCTCTCAATGCAGGAAACCGGTTAACCAGAGGAAATAATACAAATAGATGGAGGTGATGTAGAGAATATAAACAATCGAAACACAAAGAGAGGGTCACCCTAGATAGCAATCGTTTCCGTTATTTTATGTGCGACACATGTGATGTCCCCTCCCCACGCGCCTCCCACATTTGCGCTGCACCGTATTTGGAGTTCACTCCTGCAAAAAACATCTTCGTGTGTATTCTATATGTGGCCTATGATGTCGTAGCTCAGCTTAATGCTTTTAATTTATCGAAAAAATATACAGCATTAAGATTTGTGAAACGGCCAACGCGTGAAGAGTCAAACTATCTGTTTGGTTGTGCAGTGAGGGCTAGAATATGAAAGATCAATATGGAAGCAAGGATGGTTTACATCTTATGGCGCATAAAACTTGGTTGGAATAAGGAAATGAACAGCGAGACATTCGGCAAAGTTGCTTTGCTTCGTTACAGTTAGTCATACCGCCAACTATGCGTTGGATTGCTAGAAGTAAATGAATCTCGTGGCTGATCTGGTTGAAAGGTGCGAATGAACGCAGTATTCAGGTAGACCGTAAAAGCCATCACGGTCTGCAGAAGTGTTCAGTGTGCAGAAAAAAAAACCATCATGTGAATTTTGCAGACAATTTTTGAACATTTGATGAGAAAAAGCGGTGATCGAAAGGAAATAGATAATTCTTTATAAAGTATTGATTTTCCCCAAGAAAGAAGAAAACTGGTGAACTTTATTCTCAGAAATTAACAATTTAAGAAATAGGCGGCTTTGAAACGGAGTGGGATGGAGATGGCAACTGAAAGAGTACTCATTCAGTCGCTACAATTTTTTGAGAAGCAGTCTTTAACGTTCTAAAAATGGTGTTGTTAAATGATGAGATTATTCCCAACGATTCTCTGCGCGTACCAATGTATTCAAATCGTATTTTCCTACTCTCTCAAAAACCGCCTCAAAGCGTTCATTTTGGACAAACAATGTTTGCTTTTACGTGCTCCGCATGACGATTATATTTGTTAAAAAGGGGGTCGCTGAATAATCTGTTTCAATTCGAGCCGCGAATCGATCCTCCACGTCCTTTCGTCTGCAGCGAGGTGTATCAAGCTGTGCCACCGATTGCAATATAGCAACCCCGCTAAATCGTTGACAAGGTCACGTTATTCATCTCGACTTTTTTAACGACCGAGAGAAATACCGAAAAATTTCGGAAAATGTCCTGAAAAGACCTATGCAAAAGTTGGAA
This sequence comes from Parascaris univalens, assembly GCA_037576465.1. Classification (NCBI taxonomy): domain Eukaryota; kingdom Metazoa; phylum Nematoda; class Chromadorea; order Rhabditida; family Ascarididae; genus Parascaris; species Parascaris univalens. The sequence goes on along the minus strand of CM075173.1, from coordinate 76,545,220 downwards.
AAAAAGCAGTTCTCAATTATTTGAAAAAATACTTTGAAAAGTTAGCCAAATTTCTTCTAGAAAACAAGCATTTCAAATTACATGCCTCACTCTTGCTTTACTTCCTTTATAAAATTTCGTATTAGACGCACTTTTAGATTTCGAATTCGTCAATGCTATAGAGATATTAACGGAAGCGTTCAACGTTAATTATTTATCACAGCCGAGCCATCGAGTTACCAGAATCGACGAAACTTTCAGAGTTTCTATGCATGAGCAACATCCCAGCTCAAGAAGTTCCTTAGACTTCTTGAGGACGTACTCATGCTACATAATGGCATTATTTTGGTGATTAATGCGGCGTTCTTCTAAGTCTTTGCGGACCTATTCCTAAGTAAACGTCCGTAAATAGTGGCAGTAGTGCAGAAAGAAAACAAGATGTTTTGAGCGGAAGTGAGTACGAGTTCCGGCATATGCAGCTGCGGAAACATGTATTTCAGTTCTTATTTCTGTGCAGGAGATTCTTTTTTTTTCAACTGGACTCAATATAATTCATCAGACCCAGCTTGTTCGACCGCTCAATTTGGTGCAACAATATTATTTTAGGCCTATGATCAGCACTGCTACAACCCAACAGCGAGTTCAAACTGCGAATTATTTACTGCGGTGAACCTGTTCCTGCGAATTATTTACTGTGGTGGACCTGCTCAAGTAGTTAATAAATTGGTCCACCCGCTTGAATTTCACAGATACTTGCCTAAATGGAAATTGAACATATCGACAGCGCATCGCAGCAGCTGTCGCTATTTTTGTTTCTTCGATCCCTTCAATTAGATGACCAGAAAAGTGAACCATCAACAAGCATGCGTACACTTACCCAGCGGACTTGGCTGCACGCTTTCCAGAAAGTACGTTTTTTCCGTTAGTACGCTTCAATTTTTAGTCCTTCCCATCGTTTGCACAAATCTTCAGCGGAAATCATTTCATTAAACCTGTCAGCACTGAGCAGCAACTTGACTGATGTGAAGCTCCTTCAAGGTGCGGAGATCTCTGGACGTTTTAAATGCCTATAACTCCTTTCCACTCAATAGATCAATCTGAAAGATGTTGCAAAAGATCAACAGTCAGATGGTGGAGATCATGCTCACGAAGTTTCGCAACAAGCTGCAGCTATCCCTGACTTTAAACTATCAGAAAATCAGATGCACGCTGCATCAGATGTGCTAAAATAACGTTACTTTTTGCATCTCGCTCGTATGACCAATCGGTTTTAAAAGTTATTAGTTGAAAGTTGAATATACGGATGTCTCACATCTTTTAGCTTCAGTTGTTAACATCTCCGCATACTTGGTTTTAATGAACCTTTGAATTTTGCGTGGTTTCGTTTCAGTTCGATTTTAATGAATTTTAATCGGTGGTTTGGATTTCTATATTTCAAAAAGCTGAATTTTAAGTTTTAGTTTAATATTTTCATACAGGAACAGTTTCATATTCCAACTAGTCGATCGCTCATGAAATTATTCTATATCTTCCGCGTATGTCATTTTTTCCGCAAAGCGACCGATGTGGAATGAAAGTCTGACCGCTGCAAAATACGTTTAAAAAGCACTAAGCTGTTCTGAAACTGGCACGTCAGTGAGATTTATGCGATAAGAGCTGATCTGAAAACTTACGTGAAAACGTCTGAATTTCGTTCCTACGGCTTTAATGCTTTTCAAGTTAAGCACTACCACAGGGCCAGACCCACGCACACCCGGATGTACGTACGTGATGCCTTTTAACGTGACTTTGTGTGACAAATTCGCACAGGCGCTTAAGAGGGATTTTGCTGTAGCAAATATTGCCGGATGTGAGAAGACCAGACTCGGTGAGGTACCTGGGAGAGGCGGAGAGGTGAGGGAGAGAGAGAGATCGACTTCAGCAATACCACAGTGCTGTGATGTGGTTGATCCAGCAGAGAGCTGCTTCAAAGGGCTTACAACATATGTAAAACCGCATTGCCCTCATAAAGTAGGTATCTTGAAGAACCGCAGCTAAATTATTATAAGTGAACAGGTGGTATTTTGCCCGTTTTTCAGCGAATCAACTCTTAGCAGTGTTGGCAAGAGCCAAACTTTGTGGGGGGGATGAAGTCCATTGTTGTGGATGTGGAATCAGAACCAAATATTTCTTGGGAAGAGGTCGACTACGAGGTGAAACGGCTGTGTTATTCAACAATAAAATTCATTTTTATCTCCGAAGAATCGCTGTTCCATTTGGTCTCGAACGCTGTCGACGAAAAACTTGAAAATCGTCGTACGTCGATATCGGCATTTCCACTGTTTGGAATTTCCTTAGTAGGGAATGAATGATCTAAGATAACGGTAAATACCGTTGGCGACCTGCAATTCGAGGTGTTCCAATTGAAGAGGTGCACATAAAAGGCACCAAATTATGCTAACGACTCAGCGGTATGATGAAACGCATTATTTCAACATGCATCTCTTATCGCTTCAACGTTTCTCTGTGAAAATTCAATTTCCGTTCTAATAACTGGACTGTAAAGGGTTTTCCCGGAAATTACGATGAGCTGAGAATAAAATTCGAGCTTTGTATAGTTGTACCATTTCATAGATATTCCAGAACTCAGTTATATTAGATCGGCACCATGACCAACACTGGAAAATTAATTGCAACTTTTGCTGACTCTTGGCTGTTATATAATAAACAAAATAATAACTAGTGGACTATCGACATAAAAAACAGGAAGAACTATGGGAAAAAACTACACTGCCTTGACTTCAACTGCAAAATTACTCCGGTGAATTCATAACGATGAGAAAGGAGATTTATAAATAACCTGAATGAACTTTTCATTCCGGGTGAACATTAGAAAAGATAGAATTTACATTCGGACTGGTAGCAGATTCTATGGAGTCATAAATGGGTACGGCGTAAAAGTGTGAAAATCTTCAAGCAAAACAATGTAATGATGACAGCGCTACGTATGAATGATAGTATGTTCAATCGAAAACAGAACGATAGTGTGCTCGATTCAGAACTAGGCCATATTTGAGAACATCGCATAATAGAATCAAAGAACAACCCGTTAAGTATGCATCATTCACATCGCCGTTATTAAAGAACACCTAAAATAGGGTAGACGCGGCAACTTTCCCATCATGTTTTGATTGCTGCTAATGTCACATCCCTCAACCATAGCCACGAGTGGGCATGTTGTTTTCGCACATCTGCCGCAATCTTTTCTTCTTAAAACCGGAACGGTCTGATTAATTCGAATGCGACAGATAGGTGCACTCTTATTTCGTTCAAAGCAACTGCAAGTTTCTTCACAAGATTACAATTTTCTAAGAGCAATTTCGCCATTCGAACAGCACAATGCCGAGACAACTTTGTTAATTCGTCAAGATAACCACACGTCGGCTTTCACCTAATTTCCAAGAGTTCGCAAAAAAAGCAATATAGTACCCTCTCAGGAGTCGAAACGTCAGCGATTTCAAAAATAGAAACATAAGAAGGTGAGAAACGGATTAGTAAAGCGTTCTAAAGAGGCAGACGTGATCATTATGCGCCGCGAAAAATGCGCAAATACACATTCACAAACACGAATACCCACATATGCATACTTGAGCACGCAGCCTTTGCGCGTGAGCTTGAAATGATGCATTTAAGATCAGGTAGGCGCCGACTTCTCTGCATCCCTGTCGAAAGGAAGAGTACGGTCCCCTCCTCTTGGTATATCCCTTCCCACCCTCTCCTCCAAGGATAAAGTAAGAAGCTTGGTTTCGCAGGTCGATTTTTGTAATGGAATTTATTGCGATTAAAGGAATGTTTTCATAACAGATTCGTTATACGCCAATGTATTCAACGTCGTGCATTGGTTTGTTAGGAGAAGTGCTAATGAAAAGATGACAGTAAGAGGAGGGAGTGTTTTGACAGCAATAGGAGAGGTTGATGAATGAGCAGAAGGGAGTGACTGCTCGCCTACTTCTCCAAAAGACATCGGTAGAGGTGATGGGAAGGGGTCGAATGAGAAGCGCAGGACACCTTTGGTTACAACGGTTTCTTGAAGGATAAAAACGCTGAAGCAAAAAAAAAAAAACAAAACAAACTAGCACCTAAGATGAGAGGGAATCAGAAGAATTTGAGACTTCGATCCCCATGTATCTCAGTTCTGCATGGGAAACTCGGGCACTTTTGGCTTGAGTCTACAGCACCCGTCATCGAAGCTAATATTCGCGAAAAAGAAATGGCATGAGCCTGAATTCAGATTTTAAAGCGCTAAAGTGCATATGCAAGGCATGATGCATTTTTTGCGAATTTGAAGCGCCATTTCGTTCAGTCTTCATATCGTCAAAAATGCATCTTCCGCGATATATAGCTTTGCAAGCTTTCGCATCCGAATATCTCAACACCTGTTTTCTCCAAATATCGATAAAAACATTGAATGTGACCAATATGACCATACTGAAACACTCGCATTGTAAACGGTGTTTCGCCGTCCGTATCATGTATCCAGTTATATCGTTCAGGACTGTCATACTTCAACTGAAAATCGCCACGCATGCTGTGGGATTATTCGGTCATGCCAGTAGAACAGGATATTGTCTGTCTGATGTCTTCTGAGAACCACTTGTTAATGCCTTCTACTGTTGCATCGACAAAAACACGCTGTCGCCACAAAATCCCATAATGAATACTACTTCTAACACAAAAGTGTAAGTGAATGAAATAATAATGCAGTACCTGAAGTCAGATGGCCACTTTGGGGTTTTGCAAAACCGCTACTTCTGCACCGGAAGTCTTCATTATTGCATTATGTACTTGAATAATCTCCGTACTATTAGACGATGTTTGAATGAGACCTCAATATGTCCTAGATGGCGAGTTATTAGCTCTCAAAAACGGCGATTTGTAGGAGACGCAAAAACTGCGAAGAACGAACGCTCAGGAGGATGGACATAAACATAAGCGGACAAGGGTAATTATTCCATGGATGACTGCAGCATACGATCCGTCAAAAAAAGAATGTGCAGTATTGTATAGTGTGAACCGCTGTGCACAGCGAGTATATGAACGTGAACTCGAACTACGATATAAGTCGAATATAGAGTACCGTAAAGCATTATCGTTGCAAGTGAGCGATTATCTACCAGCAGAGACGAACGAACGCCATCCAACGATGCGTAATCCGCAGAGTTTTGACATGTGAACACAATTACCTCATATGAAGGGCGTGAGAGCTTTTTTTTCCCACTCACTGAGGCATGCTTATTAATCTGCAGTCCATAGACACAACACACAAGGACGAATGTGCCAGTCCACAACAAACGATCAGAGTTTGGTAACGGGTAGCGATGAAAAACGCTTCATCTAGCAAATGATGAATGTGGCTTCTTCAGCCGGCTTCCTGCGACATGAATTTTTCTCCCTCAACGGAGCGAAAAAGCTAAGCAGCTGTTTATGAAGGTTCTTGTCAAGTCTGGAAAAACTTTTCAGAACAAGCTGCAAGACTCCCGTCGAAGCTAAAGCAGCCAATTGCCCAGTTCTGTTCGTGCGCTCTAAAAGTAGGAACGAAAGGAAACCACCAGGATTGAACGCCACCGAAGAGACAGAGATGCCGCGGATCGCGATTGTCGTTCTGCATGGTCTCGGACAGCGCAAATTCGGAATTGAAAGGCACATCTCGCACAGACAGCTGATATCTGCGATGCGTCACAATTGTTTATACTTATATCTCACGAACGTCTTCTCGGAAATTTCAAACTTTCATCGTTCCCTTACTTTACAATTAAAGTCCGACGAACTGAACGCTACAACTCTGGAAGTCAAACGGAAAACATCTACAAAACGTTTCATGAATAGGAAAGAAATCGCCTCATCAATCGATAAAATAAATCCATCCGTCTTGTTGACTATAAAAATAAGCTTCCCAATCGCAATATCTAAGCCTTCGAAATCGGATGGATAGACAACTTTCTCGTGAGCGAGAGAGACGTTCTTTTAATAGTGAGTAAACTGCACATTGAAAAAAATGACTTTTTGCAAATTTCTTTTCTTCTAATCGTTTCTGAAGGGAACGTACTTCGACGTTTTTCGCTATTATCTGCAAACACAATCTTCACATTTCACCGTTGAATGTTTTGACTGCAAAAAGCGTTGAGTCCCCACCATAAAGTCTTCGTATTGCTCGCTTTTAACTTGTCACCATTCTGTTAACACTTTTTAATATCTCTTACTCCGAATACGTCCCAACAGAATAACATCGATCAAAGGTGAACGAAGAAAGGTGTGTGGAATTGCAGCACGCAAAAGTCATAGTGCTGCGACAAAAAATGCCGGTTGGGATTTTATCCCGGAGTCTTTATGTAACATTGCGCCATATAGCTAAGTTCTTGATGGTCAGTGGAGCCCTTTTTATACTACAGCCATCCTCCATATATCTACCCCACCACAAAACGTCAATGAAGGGTCAAAAATGCACCCGACTGCAACCTTGCTCCTTGATTAGCTCAACATGTCCTCCCTTTCTGCTTGAATTAAACAAGATTAAAACGGTGACCTCATATTTCCGTTTTATTCATTCAGCTGTGCGACCAACGCAGCCCGACTTGGTGTTGCAAACTTACATATCATGGTAGAGCAATTTGAAAGCTTGAATTATCTCATTTAACGTGACAAATTCAAATGCAAAGATGCTATGTTTTTAATGAGTAAGGGAATAATACTTTCCTTTCATACATTGTCGAAAACATAGCACTAGCTTAACGGTTTAGCACATATCCAACACAAGGATTTTATCGACGAGCAGTTTTTGTCGACTTTTTGCTTTTGTGCGTTCGAAATATGCTGCCATAAAGACTTCGGGAAGGTTGACTTTTCTACTGACGGAATGTACTGAAAGCCAGTATAAATAATTAGCTGTCAATCGTTTCAAATATGCAACTGTTATTTAGAATGCGTTTGTTTAGAAAACTTCAGATATCTTCATGCGACCTGATATTTTTCATAAGGCATTTCTACTTATTCGGTAACGTCGGCCAACAGCTGCATACAAATCTTTTAGACCACTCTTCAAGCTGATCGATCAACCCAAAGATTTGCTCTTAAGTCGTCGATCGCCTTGTTGCATTTTTAATGACTGTTTTTTTACTTGTTTTTGATTCAAAACTACCGGAGAGATGTGTATGTCTCTGAGAACATATATCTAAATACGAAAGAAGACTACTTCGTTATGAAATGCACCGCAGGTGAAAGTTCGCAAAAATGTATGAGAAAGCAACAGGTTAATAAACGTAAACACTTACAGATGTGATATTTTTCCTGGTTCAGTATCATTATCTTCTGCAGCCATCCACGCATGCATTTTTCCCATTGGTGCAGCTTAATGTGCCTTCATATATATTCGTTTTATTTTAGCCGCGATAGTTTTTAGACGCTTCAGCAAACATTATTAGAAAGGCGTTTTACGATGATGTCGTATCAGTACGCACATCCACTATTCGAGAACCGCAGAAACACCTCGCATACATTCGCTGAAGTTGATCCGTGTGAATGTGTTCTTGTCAGTACCTTGCAGACAGTCGAATTTTTAGGTGGCAGCAACGAGACTTTTGTGGAATATTTGTGGGTGAGATGAGATAATTGGAAAACTGGATGCACTTTTTTTGCTCGCACATGAATGGTAAAAGTGCTAGAGGCGGTGGTCGACACCGCAAAAGCGCATATCGCGCCAGCTCATCTGGCTGATTCTCCGCTCGTTTATGTCCTAGCAATTTTTATCAGGTACAATTATTCCTTTTACTCTCGCCTGTGAACGTCATTATCACATTTTAATTTCGTTGCACTCATACGAGCCTCACGAATTTATTCGCGCCGTTGCTCGTTGTTCTTAATCCCGTCAAATTCGAACTCAAGCTACCTGCTGCCTGGAACAGCAACAGATATTCTCCAAATGCGTCATATTCATAATGACATGGATCAAGTGATGTTTCTTTGCATCCCATCCGAGACCGTTCCTCAACGCTCTCAACCCAAAAACAACGTTCACTATAAAATGATGTGAATGTTCACTATAAAATGAGAATCAGATATCCAAGCCGGTTGCTAAAGCGCGTAGCACTTTATGAACGGTGACATGGAACTTCTGGGACGGTTGTGTAGTTATGGAGCGCATACTGCTGCATGAAATGTGGTACAGAATATAAACGTAAACAAGGTGTTAGGTAAAGCTGTAGAAGTATTGCGATTGGAGAGTGCCACTAATTCAAAATCTGAAGAAGTTTTTATTTGGGTGAACGCAATCGTCACACATGAATGCGATACGAGCAAATAGCTGTGTTTAATGCGTCATGCTACATGACAAAAAATTTCAAACATAGACAACACATCTAAGCCGAAATCTGACAGCCAAATGTCTTCATTTCCCACGATGTATGTTTCTTTGATCGATCTGCTGTCACGACCGACGTCTCTCCCACATTTGATCAACTGCCTCCACCCGACTAGAAACTTTCGTCCACCAACAACGAACAATGACATCTGACTAGTATTTGGGAATATGAGCTCACTGCGAACGGTACAAGCAGTACGAGTGCAAATATGACCTCACCGCACGATCAAACGAACCGCCATTTGCTGTTGGAAGTACATATCCTCATACTCGGAAGTTAACCCCTAACAGCTAAAATTACTCGCATACCAAAATGGTATTGAAAACTATGCTGATGGCTCAACAAAGAAAACGCTACTCATTTAAGTAAAAGCATTACGTGCTTGTGCATCGTCCGCCGAGAATCTAGTCAGTGAAATGAGCCTACACAGATTTATCTCTATATTTATTCCATATTCGTCAAAAACCGCTGCTCTTTTTAATGCCCAGCGAATAAAACCTTCGGAGCATCAGACTGAACCTCCTCCAATAGTCACTGTTTTACCCTCAATAATTACCGATACTGTAATACCCTCAAATCCTTCGAGATAAACGTTTAAATCCTCGATGAACTAACTATAAGAGAAAGAAGGTTAGAAATTAAAAAGATTCATTTCACTTGAAATGCGGCTTAGCATCGATCCCGCTACTGCAAAACTATAAAATAAACGTTGACAACATTGATTAAGTTTATAATTCACCACTACTGTTAATCCTGAAAAATGAACCATGACCGTCAAGGAGTGAAACTGGACTGTCGTATCTGCAACGAAATTTTCACGCCTTCACTGCAGCAAGACCGAAGAGCGCCTCTGCCACAACATCCTCTATCACGATCAGCTTTATTAACATTTATACGTATGAAAAACAAAGAACGTCTCATCATTCATTAACCGCAATTTCGATGTCGAAACGCCTTAATCTGTACAATGGCAAAATTGATGAGCAGTAATCGTTAGAGGACTCGGTTTGCACATAATTTCTACGAACAGCGACACTTCGCTGGGAAAATGCGTCTGCATAAGTAAAGAAATAACACGTTATTTCATTGAAACAGCACATGACGAAGAAAAAGTTGACATACATCCAAACCTAATGAGTCGTTCCCCGTTAAGTGGCTTTCAAATGAGAAGTGGAAAGCGGTGAGGGATATCGATAGAACGACGAATGGAAAGTTACGCCGATCTTACGATCGAAGGCGGGAAATATAATCCACCCAGAGAAAGAGGAAAAGAGGTTAGCAAATGCAACTTCGAATCGTTATTTTTCTTTTTGGAACTTATCACTTAATTTTATCTTTTGATTCTTCCTCGTTGGACCGACCACATTTCCTCAAGATCTAGTCTGCTCCCTTTTAATAGCAAAATTCGCAAATATCCGCGCCACTTACTCAACGAGCAAAATGTACGACCACATTTCTGGATTCAAGGAAAGCCGAAAAGGCATCACAATGACGAAAAACGTCGAAGGCTTGCGGAGGCCTGAAACGTCTTTACGTCACTTCGCCGTACAGAAGTTATAATTACACAGTGATGCCTCAATTGAGCCTCCTTGTCAGGCTCACTTCACTTAGCATTTTATACTTTGACTTGTTGAAGATACGGCCACGAAAAACTAAAATCCCTGAGATCGTTAATATGAGTATATTGTAAGCGCTGTGTTAGATCAAAGTACCTTATCTAATAACCTCTGTATCACAACCTGTGGGGACTGAGATATTCTCTGTAAAAGAAAGGAAAAAATAATGTGATAACAGTACTACTTGCCGCACTTCTGTCATAAGTAAAATTATGAAACAAGAACAAAGAGCGAGAGGCAAATAAACATAAAATAAATAGAAGAGAAGTGGCAAGGATGCAGCAACATGAAAAAATTACTCTGCCACCTTACAGTCACTTCAGTACTGAAAACGGTTGTAAGTACAAATAAGATCTTCAAGAAGTAAACAAATCGAGCGGAGTGAAAAACCCTGAGATACCCGTGCGGGCCAATAAAAACTAGGTACATGGATCTCGCTGAACAACAAACGGGAACTACGTTTTCAGTGGGAGTGCAACTCTGAACAAACAATTTCATCAAATTTTAATTATCTGTCATCATATGATGCAACTGAAACTCCCCATCACAATCTGTCAACACTGAGACGTAAACAAAGTGCGGATTCCATTTGGACCTTTGCTGGTTGCCTATTCTGAGGTGACCCTATTATTACCTTCCGCGAACCATTTAACAGCGAACATCATTAGGACAATGCACATATTCTGGATGGAAACCATTCGGAGCCACCGTAATGGAAAACTGGCTGAAATATATTCGGATAGGCGGATGCTTCCTAACCACACTATTTTCAGAGCACTTTATGGGTGCGTGGTGCAGATAACCTTATGAATCCAACGTGAACAGCTTCGCCCTTTGATCATACGAAGTCCCTTCGCCGCTATTACTTCAACTAGGTTTGCATGAATAGAGAACAACGCCCAGTTTGGTCGAGATCAATGATACCAAAAACACAAATGCTTTAACGTGTAAGTTGACGTTGAAATGTATGTGTCACGGTTATATGCAAAAAGTGAAAAGCAACCGCTACACACCCACGCACCAAACTACGGCAAGAATCATCATAGTTGGCAGTATGAACGCATATAATACATGACTGCATTTCAAACAGTACAAATTTGCGTTTTCACGAACGCTTTTAACAAATAACGACTAGCGAGAGCTGTACCAGGACTTGCACTCTCGAAGCGGCCCATTGTGTGCCACTATCGGAAGATACCATATCCATATGCGAACTATGTATGAAATACTACGAGGCGAGCAATAAGCCAGCTGGAATCTGATGAACATCGGCTTCCGTGGTGACTACGCTTGAGCAGCCATCCTCGTTCGCGTAAATTGTTGTTAAAAGCGTCCTGCCTGTTTGTCGTGACACATTCACGCTAAAAAGTAATATCCCCACTGAAGCATGCTAACGCAAGGTTATTCGCCTAATGCGTAGGAAGTTACGATAACACAGCATTCTAGTAACCTTCAATTATTCTTATTCTATCTGCAACCTTCTTCAATGACTACGGCCTCTCCTCAATCCTTTCAGCTTCAGCCAACCACAGTCAAGCCGCTTTAACAAATCACAAAATCTGCACCCCCAGAATCACATGTTCAACAACAAAAAAAGGTATTACGATGATAATCCGCCACCGGCGACTGGGAGTTAAATTACGATTGCCTACTGAATATACAGAACGTTTCACTCCAAAACACCAATACCCTCAGATGGAGACGGTGGACGAAGGATGGAAGAGACCTACTGAAGTTTTACAGAACTTTTACAAAATGATTCTGATGCAGAGAAAAGCAAGACAAGCAAAAGCTGAAGCAAAACTTTTCGGCAGTTCCAGCACTCGCACAAAACTAGTAACGCCGTGCTAGCGTTTTATAAGAAAAACAAAGGAGAACATTTCTGGCAATGCCTGCCCATTTCCGAGTAGGTTCTGTCAGAAAATATGAATTTCCGCGTTTTGAACCAAAAACTTTGCTAAACCGCCAAAAAGAATAAGTTACGGTAGCAAAAACGATTCATAGATAGCCAGTCGACTATGCGATTTAGAGATAACCAAACGACAGAACGCGCAGTAGCAGTACGCTAAGCACCATTCACTGCCTACGACTGAACAAGAACCTGTTACCTGCTGGCTGCGCATTCACTTTCCTCGCCCGCCATCCTATCGGTCATCGTCGAATAGCCGTGGTCACTCGATTCGGTACGAGGCGACATTCGGTACTGTGGACGTACCGTAGCAGGAGGATTGGAGGCACGTTCGAAAGAAGCCAGCTGGATTAGCGTCATCGTTTTATCTTAAAGTGAAATACAAACAAGGTAAGCTAGAAAAGAGATATTCGAGGAAGTCATGCAACGAAGTTAGGTAATAAGGTATAGTCTAGAAAAATTAGCAGCCATCTTGAATTCGTGACCCCATTTTCTCGCAACTACGGCAATAATACTGATAGTGTTTGAGATTCCAAATTATCCACTAAGTCCTATTTCAAATTTGCCACTAGTAATTCTGGAAGACCCAGTAGGAACCATGTGTTCTTGTTGAGATGCAAAAACATAACACGATGACAAAATTTACCACGGGACTGTGGGAAAGAGAGTTGACCCCGATAGCGTTTTGTAGATCTCTGCAAGATATGGACACAGAATATTTCGAGTTTCCTCAACAATGAGCAAAATGTAAATGACTAAAAAATGCGAGTCTGCGCTGAAGCAACTAAACATCACTTACCGCTACTGAAAGAAAGACCCCTTCGAAGGAAGAGAACTGAAGAATACAAACAAACGTTTCATACTAATAAGCAATAAACGCTATTCCTACTGCTGATCAGCACCGCAAAGTCAAATGCCGAAGACTCTTGAAGAGAATCCCTCAAAACATTTTCTGAACCAAAAAAGTCACGAATATTTGAAAATTTTAATGTTGCAAAATTACAGGCATTGTCACTTGAAGAAAATATCGAACTCAGCGCAAAAGGCGAAAACACTTAAAGTGCTACCCTACCATCAGACGATGCAGAACCATCGTGATCAAACTGAAAATCTTCATCGTCGGCAGATCGAGCACAAAGTGGTGCACCAAATGAATCGGTCAAAGAGCGCGTGTCAACGAGCCGATTCACTTGACTTCGGTAACAATAAACAGCAATCACCTAAAAACGTCTCGCAAAGTAAATATCGCACACCTGTGCACACTGTTGAAACGGTTTACGTCTTACGTACCACTAACTTCCTAGTGGGTTGCGAGAGTGCACATTTCGGTTTGTGGGCACAATAAAGACAATATAATTTGTGAATACTATCAACATCCATCCAAATGGTGCAGCTGTGGCAGTGAACTCTACCTATGCGCATCACTAGATAGATGTACACATGAAGATCAAATTTTGAATGTCACGATATCTCCTCACTCTCGATATTCCGCTATTTTGTTCATAGTTATCATCAACGGTAGCTGCAGCACCATTGAGAAAGTGAATCAATTTCTTCTTCTTAATTAACACATTGCATCATTGTTTTCGAATTCGCTCGACCTTACATCCCGTAAACGATCGAAGAAAACTAAGTCTGTTCGCTGTAAGATAGGCAAACGAAGCAAACCTGACCAGGAAGAGGTAAAAGCGAATGGAATTCTCTAAAAAATTTACAACTTAACCAAAACAAAAGTGTATTTTTTCGACTCACCATTATTAAAAATACACTCATAATGCCAGCCGCAACTGGACCAACTGGAGTCGCTTTTGACCACTGGCTGGTCAGTTGTGAGGAGTTATCCAAAAAACCTGAAAAAGAACAATTTTTAGACCATTTCGCAGCATTACTGCTTTCTAGGTGACTACAAATGTAGCATCGTTTTGCGTCACAAAAACCTCGCGCTTGTTTAGATGAATGAAGGTGGCAACAAGGAACCATTTGGTGAAGTGGAAAAGCAAACGTGCACCACTGCTGTCACATCTGCTATACAAGAACAAACGAATCTCCCGTTAAAATGGGAGACGCAAGGCACCGACAGCTTTATTTGGGCGAAGTAGGCAATCATCCTCGTGGACTGCTGAATCGCTTCTATTTTAACGTTTGAAATCTCTATTCAACAAAGCATTCAATTATAAACTAAAGAACTTTTAAATTAGACGAACAACAGTAACAGTCGCCTCTAAGAGCCTGGAATGCTGCGTCGATTAAACAGAACTTAGCTTGTTATCTGCAATTCCACCAAGGAAATGATGCAAAAGCTTTTGGACATACTTCTTATTCGACGACCTTTGATACCGCTATAGCACTGATCAACTGGGCTACAGTAGGCACTCTGTAGAGGACTGCTGCCATCCTCGTCTGTCGTACACCACTGACAGCCAATAACGCCCAAGCAACTCTCCATCGTCTCACTGTCTTCGCACCTAAACGTTTTTATAGCTTTATTCGGGGCAATTTTCTTGTCTGCGAATGTTGTTCTTGAAAGGAGGAGATAGAACAAGCAACGTCTATGAAGTCATTCATCCGGTGGGGGCGAAAGTCTCTTTGTGCAGAACTTCGCTTGCAAGGCCGTGTTCGTTCCCGTTAAAAAAACTCCGAGCGAACACGTGTCAACAGCTATTCATTCAGTACGCATTCTATTTTCACTTTTTCTTTAGTGCAGTGAACGTGGCTGTAACAACTTATTAGGGCACAAGATGCTTGGCACACAATTTCTTACTCGTCCCGATATACGGGTCCCTAAAAGAGAAAGTCGCTTACTACACATCGTCTCTGCCAACAATAACCTCATGGACTCGAAATTTCGTTTCAAACCCCAAAGCACTCTTCAAAAAGTCTTCCTGACTCATCTTTCAAAAATAATCTTTACGACATAATTCCACCAAACAACGAAAGGAAAGGACCTTTAATGAGTGGAGAAAAGAGTATATGGATAATTGAAGTTATGCAGCACTGCTACTGTTTACCTGATATCGACACATTTTGGTAACGTAGTTTTCTGCGACAGTCGCGCAGTGAAAGGCACCGTCCTCACAGAGCCGGAGCACTGCTCAATTGGTGGTGACGCTCCTTGATCAGCAGAAGTCGCCAACAACTGCAAAAAAGTCTTATACGTCTATCGTACATTTGGAACAGAGTGCAGGTTGAATGGATGAGTACAGAGGGTCACCCTCAAATTCCAGAAATCCCCGTCCTATTCAAAAGGCACAAGCAGTTATATCAATCTGACCTAGCGTTTACTTAATGTAATACAAGCAATGTGCAACGAACGAGATTCTCTGCGTTTCTTCCATAAAGCTTTTTTGATTGTTTCTATTTCGCTTTTTTAGACAAAAACAACTCCAGCATGTCTCTGATATAAAATCAATGGTATACCACCCTTTCAAAATGAAACATTCTAGGAGAGCAACTATAGCCTCCAATATAACCACAAGAAAACACAAGACGGCACTCTGATCTCCGAACCCTGGAAAACCAAGCGAAATAGGGCAAAACATGGGTTACTGCAGACTCGAAGTGCTGAAGTTGTACCAGGCTGGCTGGAGTGTTTTCTGAAGAGTTGGACGATTGTGAGGAACACTGTTTATCAAGATCGATAGGACACTGGCATGGACATTCACATTCCGCATCATCGAAACGGGAGCATAGCAAGCAACGGCGATCGCTTACCGAGCATGGACAGAACGCCTACAAAACCAATTAAAGAACATGAATCAAATGAATTTTTTGAAATCATTTAACCATGGAAATAGATACTGATGGGAAAATTATTTTAAAAAACGCCAAAGAATACAATGAAACTCCATTAAAGTGCTAAATGGATACGATGGCATGAACACATATAATTTTTGTACGAAAAAAAAACAAATATAACAGTAAAAAGCAGTTAGATATTGCAACGCCTACGTCTTTTCCAATTCTATTGTCCACTCCATGCAATAAATCAATCTGAGCAATCCATATTTCATTTGCGCACAACATGAAGCACACCTGGATTGGATGTACCGGAGAACAGCTCTCGTTGATCAATGCAAGAAAGACATTCGACTGCGGCACTAGAATTACCTCTGCTCGCAAACTCTTTGGCTTCATATGCGTCGCATACCCGTTTTCATCACAAGAAACCTATAATCCACACTATGCCAACTCCTTTCATAACATCCTCCAAAATTATTACAACTGATAGCGCTAGCCAATCAAGAAACGATGCCGCAGTGAGTACTATCCAAGTGAGGATATTATGCACGGATAGGAGTGGGCATTTTCCATTCAGAGGATATCACACACGAAAGCACTTCCCGCTTTGATATAACACTTTGTGGAAAGAAATCTTGTAATCAAGGAAGGATACTATGCAAGAAAAAAGGGATGGGAGGGGCGGAACATTTTCTCTACTTATGGATGAGACAAACTTTATCTTTAAGCAACTATACTGGAAGGATGGAAATTCTCTATTTTAAGCAGGATTTTAGGTGCAAAAGACGACATTTGCGGTAGAAAGGTTTCCACGCAGGGTCATTTTCTGTTTTGGGAAAAACACTATGAACAGATGCAGATGTTGAAAAAGAGATATTATCACTTGCGATTATAGCAATCTAAAAGCGAGCCGATGAAAAAGTTCGCACAGGTGGCTCATTATTGTATGGCGTTATGAAATGGGATCAGCTGGTAATATCTCTGTTTCAACACCTTCATCTGTTACGAAAACTTCTTGATCAATCAGGACCAATTTTTGTGAATTACCTAAAAGAGACGCTTGAATGGGTAAATGATCAACCAATGAACATGAAACTCATTTGTATATTCAGAATCACTGAGCCGTTTGAAGGGGCGAGGGATCAACAATAACGGTGGGCTACAATATGTGTTCCAACATCCTTCCTCCGGATTACATCACCTGCATTTGTTGAAGTCTACCGAGTGAGTATGTTAAACAGCAAAAAAGTCCAACCAGAAAAGTCGTCAAGATTTACTGCAACGATGAAAAATCGATGACGCCTCTATGTGGTAGGATGGCTTTTATCAACATCGAGCAGAGTAACACAAACTATGAGCGTTCTCACCGTTACAGCGTCAGAAAACGAGACGTTGAACTGAAAGAATCTTTCGACGGTCCTTGTAGCCCATTGTATGCACTGTTTCTTTGCGACCAGCTGTGGATTCATAATGAGATGTGTGGCCAACTGCGGCTCCAGATGGCTCATATGGAACTTCTCTACAGCATCTGCTCCCGGACTACGTGTCGTTGCACGTGAATCTTTCTTGCGAATACCGGTTTCTGTGCCGCGCGTTACCAAGTAGCCCAGATCATCGAATAAAACACAACGTCGCGACTGAAGAGTGCAAACTGAATACAACCTAGGCGTGGTTTCAAGAATTCGGCTCATGCAATTTAGGGAAAAAGGGGAGGAGAAAAGAAAGCAAGATAGGGCTGGGCCATCGTTTATCTATGGCCCTATGCTCTTCCTACATATCGCATCTAGAATGTCTCCGTTCAATTATACTCTCAGAAGAGAATTAAAGGTTGTTAAAAACCTTCAAGGTATAACAAACCTACTTGTAGTGCAGTGAAACGCCTAAATGCAACGAGTTCTATAGCATTTTTCTCGTTGATCAGTGGGAATGAACGAAGGAATACTCGTGAAGCTAACAAGGCTATATGGAATATCGCCAGCTAGTAAGCAGAAACGGTTATCTATTCAAATGGAACATGTTTTGTGCCAATTTTTAAGGACACTGCTCCAAGAAATACATGGTAGCCAGAAAGAGGAGATGCAAAAAGGGAAACATAAAAAAGAAGAGTAGGTGAGCAAACCTCTTTACAAATGGAGAGTGTGGTTCTTAGTAGTCTTGCGAGGAAACCCACAGGTACATCCATCGCGATCACCGCAAAGACCTGATCCTCCTTAGGATTGTGCATGCTCCCAGCTTGACCTCAAAAAACAAAACTTCATCGAATTTTCCTCTGCACGATAGAGTCGCACCATTCAGGCCAGGGGGTCTAGCTTAACGATAGAATACTGAAATGATTTATAAGGAATTTCTGGCTTGATTCCGACTCGGTGCATCCAGAAATACATAGCAATATAACTGCACAAATGGAGGATGGCTTTAGGAAAGTAAGTATTCAAAGTCAGCTGAAAAAGATAAGTTGTAAACTTTACGCTTTTGCAATAAAATTATCGGATGATAAAAAAGTCAATCACCATCCCTAATTCTCGAAGAGCTGAGATATACAAAAGAACCTTCGAAAATCGCCGTCGATATAGTGATTATCTGACCCACTTCGTCATATAAGATCGGACCTGTGAACACAATGCGTCCTGGAAATTTCATTGCACGAGTGTACCTGCAACATTAAATAGATTAGATGTTATCAAAACACTGGCTAAAAGCTCCTTCCCACAATGTTCGACTTCGATGTCATAAGCTCCGACTAATGAAACACCATCCTGCATAAATGTCTTCTCTCACTGGATCTACGTCCAAGTTACTCGCCGCATTAGAAGTTCTTCAGTGTAGAAAAAGGAGAGCAGTAGGGGAGGAGAGCGGAACATGCTAACGCTGTCTTTTATAACTCTGTCAAGTCAAAATCCGACATCAGCATCTTAACGAATTCATTTATTCTCAGTTCGCCACCTAATCCCTACTATTAACATACGAAAGATGCCGTGCTTGCTTGCAATAACGCGATGAGGCTGCAGTATGACAGCGCTAGCAGAAATTGCAAAGCAGATCAAGCTAGCGCCTTCGGCATGACCAACATATGGAATTTTTGCAGCAACAACTTGCCAGGGATGCAGATCAGGATCATAGTTGTCACGAATGACTGTCGCAGGATAAGTGATCATCACCCCTCTCGACGTGGCCACATATCGTCGAACAACGTGTTCTTTGGATAGTGGTGCCGCTTTGTCGCGCCAATAAGAGACGATTCCCGAGAGGGCGCCCACGTGCTCTCGCACACCTGAGCGGATCCCCGTGTTGCGGATAAGCCCAAATGGGTCACCTTAATAAAACATTTAAATGACTCTGAAAACACGCTGACAGTTGATTGTCTTTATGAAGTTTCCCCTCCCCAGCCCTCCCCCTTCTTAATGAATTAAAACGGAAGGGAAAAACATTATGAAACTGCTAGTACTTTCTTTTTAAGTAAAGCAACTTTTCGTAGAAGTCAATTCGTTATATACGTTGATTGATTCCGATGGATATGAAACCTGTCCTCGCGATGATGGACCGAAGCGAGATAAACAAACATGACTAATAAGCAGGCCAATTGATCGCAATAAATGTACAGTGATGATAGTGATGGTGGCAAGTAGATGTGGACGGACCGCACCAATTATCGGAACATTAAACATCAGCCTAATATCACTAAAGCGAGGGGCGAATGGGCGTTACGGCGCATACACCTGCATACATTACAAACCGAAGTGTTTATACCACCATATTATTTAAAAAAGAAAATGTTTACCGAGGTAAACCCAATAGTTGGCAATCCATTGTGGAGATGGAGGTCTTTGAATCGAGGAGGCCGTAAAGCAGCTGGGGCTAAGGTATACTCCACCCAATTTCATGCTCGATAGCGATCCTGAATGTGTGCAATATGGAAGATAGGAATCCCTCTGAAAAGAAATTCATTTAAAAACATATACAAATGTAATGGTGTCCACAAAGCAAAACACACGGCAAGCAAATATAATCAGTAATTTAAAGTGACCTCACATCTGGTTTATCTCAGAGCTCCATCCGCGTCAACTAAACTAGCTGCGTACACTTAGAACCTCTTCGATATACCACAGAGAATGAAAGAGAAAAAACTTCAGGAAAGCAACGTTATACCTGAATATCCAAACGATGATAGGCTACATTGTCGAGACCATACTGCTGCCGCGTATTCTTCTCCAGCAAGGAAAGCTTCGTTTCGACGCCTAATTCCCTTAGCGCTAGCACGACCACCAAAGGAGCGCTGTTTAGCTGCAAATACGCAATTAATTCTACAAGAAAACGTTTCACTGCGCGCAGCAAACATGCGACCGCACAGAAAAGGTACGCAGTACAGTAGCTGTATTACGCTGGCAAATGTTCGCTCTGCTCAGCCAGCCTTCTCAGCAATAACTAAACACACTATACAGTTTATCTATGTCACTTTTCATAAACAGACTCCCCACAATTAGCTGTTGCGAGGCCATTCTACTTCGATAAACACGAAAACTCAACGTCTGCACCAATCTGGCAATATCTTCTCTTCAGCTTCCAATCGTTCAGAATGATCCAATACAAAATCCACTTTATTCCAACCTGCTCTCTTCTGTCTAGTAGAATAGAAACTCATTTCAACAATCTCTTTTCTTATGTCATTTTATCTCTTTCACATGTAGCCTGATTTCAGTAACCTCAACTCACCCTCTTCCAGCTGTATTTCAATTTAATACTCGTATTGGCACTTTTCCTCTGCAGCTCGAAAGTACCCTCATTGAGGTCACGAGAAGAGAAATGCTCGCTTAACCATCGATCCGCAGACGACCATGATTCCAAATCTGCGATATGAAGTGGCCATGGTTGTGAATTCCGCAGCTTTGAATCTACGATCACGCGTCTGTAATCATTGCCATGCGTTTGCACCAAATATTATTGTAAGCAAAATCAACGTTCTGACGGGGAAGTTATTGAAATGACCCGGAAAAAAAATTATGTACCAACGCTTTCAGGTTTCACCTACGATAAAACAACGATGACACTTAAAATTCAATATCCAAGGCGACGTTAGATGTAGCCAAGAAACAGTTTTCATCTCTTTAGCATCACAGCATTTGCGATAGGACGATCTCATTCGCGTCTAGATCGGCAATAAAGCAGAGATAAAGGAAACATAATCACAATACCTATATAAGACGAAAAACTAAAATACGCTAAAGAATGATCGTGAATTTCTGCTCTTTCAGTTAACAGCGAAAGAACTGCTCTGATGATACTATCGCCGCTGTCACACCCCTAACGAATATGAACAAAAGCTCATCTAAAAACGCATCGCGCTTCGTTCGAATACGTTATATTCCACTGCAGAACTATAGTGTATTTCGTTGCAAAGCTGGTATCAGTGCCTTCCATCGATGGCGTTGAAAGGGAACGACAACAGCAAAAATCACCCTAATATTCAGCAACAATGGCAGCAAGAAAGCCATCAAATAATTATTCTTCGGCTGTAGAATAAATTACACAAAAACTGCATACCCTTGCAAATCACAGACCATCATACGTAGGCGCGCTTTTGGAGGAGCCATTAAAATCAAATCTGTATACTTGACGACGTCGGCAATTACGTCCAAATTTAGGTCCATCCCAACAACCGAAGTCTAAAACATTCGAAATAAAAACATCACATATGGTGGGCGGACCAAACATCAAACTGCAGAATGCACTGATTTCACATCAGATAATCCTAAATGACAAATATGCTAGTATTTTGCTCGCAAATCGAGCGACAGTCATTTTGGTCCGTTCCTTTCTTCTGAAGTGAAAAACGTTTTGGACCAGTAGTTGACATCAACAGACGCAGGAACTGTGGTTACAGGGAGAAATACAAAGAGGGATGAACGAACAAAGACAATAACGCCACCAGATTCTGTTCTTTGTAGACTGTGGTCGAGATAGAGAGGAGTGTTGATTGTGATTCCCTGAAGGGATACGACCAGAGCACATCGCCAACTGCTCTCTTGTGCATATCGTGCTCATCCCACAGCAACTCGAACATTCGTGGCAGCGTAAGAGAAGAGTGCTCGCTATCGTTGATTATGACCATCTAAAATATATCACTAAGTAACGTTACAGTGGAAGGAAATAATTTTCAAAAACATGGCTTCCGTAATAACCAGCAAGGGAGGCATATATTGAAGGTGTCAACGATGCAGAATTCGCTTAGAACGCTCAGCAAAAGGCTACGGCAAACCACTTGTCTATTCACAATTGTTGACGAACTTTAGAGGTCAGACGTTTCAAGGGAGTCCCTATAACCGTTCGGGATCTCACCTCTGAGCATAATCCTTCAGAAGAAATCGACTTTACAATCCTCGAAGCAACTTCGAGCGCGATCTCTACAATTCTTTGTGAAAAGTATCAAGTATATTTTTGAAGAGCACTAAAACAGACAGAATACCGTTGAAAACGATGACGCTGAGCGTTTTAAACAAAAGGAGCGTGTATTGCACTGTCCGAGCACAACCTTTTGAACGAAACGTTCCATCGATTAAACTGAACTAAAGAAGTCAACAGAACCGAACGTCTTCTTAATAATACGTCCCTAAGCAGAGACGAAATTAAACGAAAGAATAAGCACATCGATGTTTTAACGACTTAACAATATTAACAAAATACAATAATACTTTCTTGCCAATTCTTTATATATCACTGCTCAAAACGTTTCATTTATTCAGAAAGGCGCTCTTTATTCGACGCCGTAAGATAGAAAGATATGCAAACATAACAACACACAACTTCTACTCTTACCTTTCCCTTTGGAGCAGAGAGCCGCGCTGTGCCTAAAGCAACCTTTACTTCCTCTCTAAACGACTGCCGATACTTGGAAAAATTCTGCTCAGCAATATTTCTGAGGAATTCCGTTGACCACATTGGAGCCTTCTCGCCTGAAAAATTTTGATTAACGGCTTCTTCGCACAAATGAATAAATAAGCTAGCACTGCAAGCAGAGGGAGTGACTGATCAGACTTGCAAGACTTCAGATATATCATTTTTCCTTCCATAAAATATTCAACAGTTTAAACGACAACGCATTTTCTTAATTTAAAAATGAAAGGTAATCCGAGTTTATGTCACGCCCATGCTACGAAAGCAGACGAGCCGCTCTACATTACATCGATCCGCTATGCTTCATCAGCTGCTCTTGAATCATTACATTCTCTACTCTTCCCATTTAGAAGCAGTAATTACGGAAATTGATCTAACTTTTTCATCCAAATACAAGGTTGCATTTACCTATTTATTTGAGGGATTTTACGCCCACATATATGCGAGCCAAAGATGAAATAACCATAGCAATGATATAACTAATCAAACGACTAATTCTCCATTATAATAGCTGCAAAATTCTCAGAGATTCTATATATGCGGCTATCAACATATTAGTTTGGAGAAGAACATCTCCCCAAATATAAAAACTCTATCAGATGGTAAAGGCCACCAATTTCCTGTGCAGAGAAAGTTACCTTCGGAACATTTAGCCGCAGGTTTCATTCGAACCACAGCGTCAACAACAGAAAACTTCACCCACCTTAGGATTAAAGAGAATGGTTAATTACAACCATAATTTCGCTTAATTTCAACTTCGGGGTCCACACTATTAACTATTTCCTTTCTTTACCTATAGTAAAATGCTCTGTAACTCAAAAAAAGGATTATATTCATTTATATCTTCTTCGGGCTCCTTGGGAGCGCACACTTCGAGCTCCGTATCAATGAGCAAGAGAGTAACAGTACAGTTTAGAGATATGGAAAATACCGCCGATGCGCATTATGAGAAAACACCATGAGAGAACAACAACATATATGCAAGATCAGCAGTGTCGTCGGAGATTAACAACAAGAACAATCAAAGCTCACCATAAACGAGCGCAAGAGTGTTGATTTTGATGCGAACATTGCTTTGCATAATAATTTCAGCCACCGCACCAAGCACCGACGCCGCCTCACTCAGCTCCGACATCACACCTCGACTCACATAATGCAGCACATTGTAGTAAACGTCGTTTGCACGATGTAATCGAGAAATCCCTTCTTCCTAAAGTCCGTAGTCAGATAAGTGAGACAACATCGTCGGTGGTTCTCCTCCCATAAATTTCAGCGAAAAAAGTAATCACCTAAGCACAGGTGCGAAGCGCAAATGACTCTAAGGGTTATACTTCACAGGTGATACACAAATGGTTGTATTCTGTACAGGTGGCAAAGTTATACCTGGAACAGAAAAGAGAGACGAGTCAAAAGCCAAATACTTATTCCCACACAGTGAAGACTTTACCTTCACCTCCTAAGCCGACGAAGTTAGCAGATCGGAAGCAAATTATCAAACTTTTCAAAACGGTGTTGTTTTTAGAAGTCCAACTTGCAGGTAGATGCTCGCACTTTGCTCACTTTCTCGTATATACAAAATGCAATTTTCAGAGCTCTGCGGAACTGGAGAAGCTTCAAGCCGCTGTAAATGTTGGTGGTGCAGTCATACAAAAAGCGATCAACAATACTGCAGGATATGAGAATGCTTGTGATGACCTCCTCCTCTAAGAGTGGAGAAAAAATTCATGAGATGCGCTAACTGCCCTCAAACTTAGGTTTGCGTTATAGTTCACACTGCCCTAACGATATAGCTGAACTGAAAGAAGAAACCTTACTCTTTCTCCGACCTACTAAAAAAGTAATACTCCATCGATCAGCACTCGCAACTTCCTATTTTCTGTTCATCGGACGATAATCACTAGCAATTCCAGCAATATTTTTACGCATAAAATGAATATCATTATGCAATAATAACATTTTACATTTCTCGCATGGATATTCCGATGAAAGGTTAACCTCAGCAAAGAGTTTATATGCACTTTGGACCGCTCGAGTATGCGAATAACCTTTCCCCAGAGATAACTCCAAGTCATCTACAAACGTGACCAATAATGCCAACTGGTCGCTTGTTGAATCCACGAAATTCTTCTGTGTACATGCCTTGTTCACAGTTGAGCCGGTTGCAACCATAACCATGAACCTGTGAAATAAGCCGTTACTCATGTCGTGCATCATTGGAATGCAAGAATTGAAGGGGGAACGTCGATTGCACTCATCCACACAAAGGTTTTGAGAAAAAATGGACAACGGCATCCAACGTTAGCAATATGTGATTAAGCCACCTTACTACTTGCAACGATTCGCATTACCGGTGGCCACACTTGCATTAGCACTTCTTAAACGAGGCAATTCATGCCTACTTAACCCTTGTCATTCATGGCTTATCCGAAAGACTGTCGAATTTCTGAATTGGTGAGCGGATAATCGCTATTAGCTGGATGTATAGTGCGCCGCAACGCCAGGAGACGGATGAGGAAAGACGACAGATTTTTTTCACAAACTGAAAATGAAGCTCAAGTGCTGATGTTTTCAATTGATTAATACGACAAGGATTCGTGTTTCCAGAAAGACGTCTTCTAAAAGTATCCGAAGTCTGTATGCAAAATGGCGGGCAATACTCTGAAGGTGATAAGACAGGAGATTTTTATTTCAAAGAGATTTTTCGAAACAAATCACCCATCACCTCAACTTGGCCTTATATTTGGAGCTGAAAAATCTTTCTGCATTTACTATGAGCATCGAATATTCAATCGACGCAAAATAATCCTCTGCTTCGGCAGTTTCAATGTGGAAATTGATACTTAACATTAAAAAACCTCACATGCTCCAGTGGCTTATCCTAGCTCGATCAATTTGGCTAAAATTATTACCAAACCTGAAATCTCACTGCAAATCTTCAACATCACTTTCGACCGATAAATAAGAAGCACTTCAGCAGATATGGTGACAAATTTCACTTAGATCAATATTTGTACGGTATGCCAAATCCTAGAAACGAAGGCAATTTGGTTACTTCCAGCTGCATAGCTTATTGACGACGAGTAAACAAACCTGTCACCGGGTGCTGCGCCATCCAACAGTATCTTCGCGACATTTTTTAAACTTGTCAATTGAACATCATTCTGAATCGTTCCTAAAATGAGCTACTTTAATTAACCACTGCTTTTCACAGTTATTAACGCCAATAAATAATGACCGCATAATTTGCACATAGCGCTGATCCGCTTAAGGCGACGCAATTCAGGTTTCCTTAAGTTTATGGTCCGCACAAACAGAAGTGAAATCAAGGAAGCCGACCTCAGCGATTGAATCCCATCATGTTCAGATAGCCAATAACATACATATACATCGCAGCAACAATACACTCATTCGTTTTCTTTACAGGAACAACGTTTCGACGAATCATTTGCTCACCGTAGTTAGCAATCAAGGAACAAAAACATGAAAACGCCCTTAAATTATAGATGTTACGGAATAAATTTATGAATGAATAATGTAGGATGCATTTGCTCATTAGACTAAACAGCACTGCTGAAGCATTAACCGCCTTACCTAAATCAAGTAATATGAGTATCCTTCTTTTATATGGCAATGCAGCGGATAAATACGGTGTCCAATGCCGTCGTTTTTGCTCCGGGAAAATATGTGCTGGATACTCGACATGAGCACCTTGTACTCCTATCATGTATTGCCATCGAATTCCTCCATCACGCGCATTCGACTGAAGCACTAAAACATTCAATCCTTGCAGAGTATAGTTGATTGCGAGTACCACTTCTGAGTTTCTCATAAATATAACCAATGAAACACCTCAAATATACGTTGGAAGTTCCCTTTCGTAATGCCTATAAAGGCAGAACGTATTTGTGGCAATATTTCTCTCGTGTATAAGGTTGCCGAAAAATCCATCTGTGGCCGTTATTAAAACATAAACAAAAGCTCAGTGTGAAGCTGCGAAATGAAAACAGACGAAAAGTGTACCAACCATTGATTAGATTCTTATCGGGATAATAGAGCACGTTGACGGCGTGTCGGCTGACTACACTGCACGCACTCGAGAGGTTTACTCGGGTGCCGAATTGCTCTTCATAGCTGCAAATTACTTCAGATACTATTTGCAACCCAAAAAAGGCAAACAATTTTTCAAACTCAATCAACGACCCGGTGCGCACGAAGTGAACTATTCAGTTATCATGATATTTTATGTGTACACTTTATCAATCTCATAAAAATTGGAGGCACATCACACTGTACACAGCAGATGACATTCTACAACAGCGCCAGAACCTGCAACCTCCGGTAATATACTGATCGTGGAAATACACGCGATCCAAGAGGTGATATTTGAGAAGAGAACTGCTCGATCGTTGAATCTCTTCTTCGCCTTATTAGTACCGCATCTTTTCTCTACGCACTACTCCTGTCAAGGTGGAACAAATGATCTTCTTTGTAGATTTTCTAGGTAGCTGCTACCTTCAACTTCGTAAACCTTTGTTTATTAATACCTGCAACATACCCCAGGCTACTTTTCTTAACTCATCGCAGTTGAAAGAACTGAAAAAACCACAAAGATCATCATATTCACATAAACTGTAGATTACTCGGAGAATATTCTTTATGGTTCTATACACCTTTCAAGTTTTTTAGCGACATCCTACTTAACGAAAAATCACGAATTTCCGCCCAACAAGTATCTACGTGAAGAACAGCTATGTTAGACTGCACGCCTGGGTTTAGAGATCTGATATAATAGAACAGTATGAAGAAAAACTTCGAAACGTTTTCTGATTGGGGGGAAAGTTTATGATTTCATCGCTGGTCAATCCTAGAGTTCCATCTTCGTCTGACGTCTTAACTCGCAGGATTTCACTGACTGCAACATTTTCCTGATGAGATTAAACTGACTGCAGCCTCTGAACTGTTTTTTATTTATACTTTTACCTTTATTCAGTCAAAAGCTCGTCCTCCTGCCCAACGTACCTTTAATTGCCCTCATAATCTGCTAATCTTGTTCAGCTTACACAAGTATAAGAGGCGCGCGCCACCACCTTGTTTTTGCAAGTAGACCACATTCACGTCGTGTAAGAAGAATGAGATGAGGCCAACTCCAGGCATTGAAAACATAGTTGTCTGAGACTCTGCTGACTTAAAAAATCAGTAAAATTCATATCACTGAAGTGGTTGATTCGAACGACGTTAACATTAACTCATGTAAATACAAGATAACTGAATAAGCGTGTTCAACCATTCATTCATTAGCGCTGAGCCATAGCGTTAAAAAAGTTTCTCAGCGACCAACCAGAGGAGTGTCGGACTGATTCTTGAGCACTCCACCATCGACCTATAGGCTCTGAAGTTGGCTGCTTCACGACGATGATTTGCGGCCACATAATCGCGTGTTTTGTTGAGTAAAGTTGCGTACTTGAACAGAGCACCATCGAGACGACGTGCCACCTCGTGAACTAAGGAAACATTCAATGTCGTCTGCTTGAACGACAATCCGTCGATAATTGACTGGAAAATGTTCTGCTACGACAATAGAACGCTTCCTTTGAAAAAAGCAAAGAAATATTTGATCGGAACAACTGAAAGATTCACAGCTATGCATCGGAAGAAGGAAATGTCGGAGAGAGTTTACTCGCAGGAAATTAGGGAACAGTATTTTCAGCTATTTAGCACACTTCGCTTCTGTTTGATGATAATTAAAGAATCTTAAGACGCTCACCTGCATAACGGGTACGCCCAGCAATTCGTTGACCTGTGTGCGCAACGCCTTTTGTAGCTGATCGGCAGTCAGGTGAGCAGCCAACGTCATGTAGTTTTCGCGAACAACATTTTCAGTTGCAAGATAGATGGAACACGACCGACCAGCAAATAGGAACAGCATAAACCACGTGAAGACTGAGTACATCGCTGTGCAAGCAGGGACTTGAGGTGGACGACGCGAATAAAACAAATGCAGGAAAACGGTGACGTTAGCAGCGAGCTCTACTGCGTGGAACTGAAGTCGTTGCCAGAAGGTAACATTGCCGAAAGCGACAATTAGCACCTGAAGCTCCCTCTCATCATGAGCAATAATAAGCTCCTAGATGGTCAGAGCGACCCCAGTTCGAGATGTGATAGACTAGGTTATCCGTGGGTCATAACACCAATTTGCACGTGGACAGGTCTGCTGTCAAGACAGAAAACCTTCGAGAAAAAGCAAAAGATTGGCCATGAGAAAGCCGCACAAAACAGTTGTAAAATGAAATGATTGAGACCGAACAGATCGAAAAACGTTGGAAAATTCGTGAGAAAAGATTTAAAAATAACAGCGTCTCAATCCTGCGCTAGTTTTTCGTCCTCAGGCACTTTCCCGACTTTCAAACTTGTTCTCCCCTTTTCATCTTCTAACGATATCACTGGAAAAGAAGTTGTGAAGGTTGGCAGACCTTCAACTCCTCAAATTTCTCAACCAGGGGAACAAAAACCCGAACGAAAACCGGAAAAGTTGCCTCTGTCAACAGCATAAGCTAGCCAGAACTAGTCACCATCCACAACTCCAATAATTCCAATTTGCTGTTACCAGACTCGATTTAACCGCAACCCTTGGGCACCACCACGAACTGACGAATATCGTCCCTTTTGGTTTCCCAGACCTTGTCGGTGAGTTGCTCTCAAGGTTCTCATTTACATTTCTCGACTTTTCCCAATGTACCTCCACTCAGGCGAGAATTTTCAGCCCTTTTCTCACGTTCTTCGACTATGTTTTTTGCACCAATGCAAACAGTTGTCCGCTTGTCATTCACTTTACTGTGATGATCCGGTTCATTGCGCCAGTCAGACGTCCCGTATCGAGCAATCAATCGTTGACTGACCCGCTCGGGAGCCACTTACTTCCGTCCATATCCGACCTTCCCACAGTGTCCCATGAGGTGTAAAATGCGGCAACTGGACCCCTTACAAAGTCTCTTAGGCAATTAAGCAGTTGACAGGATAAAAAAAACCTCAGAGCACTGTTAATGTCGATATGCGGAACACACACTTAAAACGTAACAAGCACATAAACATGAGTCTGAGCTTAAGTATGGCCACTTACTGTGTACGCACTCATCGCTCTCACAAACCATTTCACACTATCAAGTTGCCCGTGTGCTCTACTGAGCAATCAAGTCGTTTCGCCCTCTGAAAATAGTTGAAATACAGCTTAAGTGATAGTTCCCAACAGAAATCCTCAGCTCAGAGCACAAGGCAACAAAAACTGCCCACCACGTAAATATGAAACATGAATCCAATGCATTCAACTCTTTAAGCTGCTTCCTCACGCCCACAACGGTTAGTGACTAAACTAATATTGCCCACAAGCGTTCGAAGAATAATTTCCAATAAATCGTGCGTGCTGGATTGCTTCCCAGAATCATTTAAAAAACGTGCTAAGACTCATTCAAAGATCGCTGCAGCGCAACTGTCATCTGATGCTATGCTAGGGGAACGTGTAAGCATCAGCGGTCTCTTGCTTATGAGATAGTTTCGATTCAGGTGAGCCACTGACGTAAACATCACAAGGCAGATATGAGCTTTGTGGAGACACACAAGGCGGAACTATATAGACCACTTTTAGGGGATACGATGTCATGAGTACTGAACAAGGCGGATGAGAACGTTACAACAGAAACCTAAGATTCCTAGGAGAGCTCTTCTGCCTACAGAACCGTAACACAAAGATGCACTTCCCACCACGGTGACGATCTGATACTGCGTCTTCTTAGAGGCAGCATCACATGTATGCCTAAGAGCGAATTATAATTTCACTTCGTTCGGAGAATTACGAGAGGATGTGAGAGAACTCTTCTCGATTTGAATCATATGAATAGTGACATTCTTGAGATTTTGAATTTTTTACTTACTTTTCCAATTTAACGGTGAGAGCGGAGCGCTCTAAAAATTCTGCCCTCTCTTGAAACAGCCCATCCTCATCTGCGATACCCAATGGCAGTTTAACGAAGTATTCCCGATGTTTTCTAGCTTATCGTTTGGCAACCCCCAAATTGCAACCACCTGAGAGGCAGAGAGACCTACACACGTAAAGATGCAACTTTATCGCGATGCACCTAACCAATACTGGGTTACAAAAAACGCACGAATAACAGAGATTTTGTGCTGTTACCGCCTTGTAATTTGTTTTATCGCTAGGCCACATCTTAGGATGCCATCGTCGTAGCCGGCCAATAGCGAATGGCAAGCCCACAGGAAGGAAGAAATGAATTTAGTGCTTAAAAATAAAATATCAGAGGGCAAATTCGCCCCAAAACGATGGATTGCTTTCGTGAATAGTCTTTGCGCTGTGCTGGAAGCTCCGAGACAAGAAGAGACCACTTGGGTGGTCGGTCCTCACATTCAAACAGTGGTCGATACTTCACACTAAGTTCCATTGCTGCATAGGTGGATAAGGCTTAGATGTTACTAGCTTATTAACTGTTCTATTTAGAGAATCTTCGAAGATAAGCTTTACTTGGTTTTATTCACTCTTTACTTAAACAAATACAATTAAAAATGATTCAAGGTGGACCATCGCCTTTAAGATTTTACTAAAAGTCCACTTAGATATTTGTTTCTCTTCTAAGAGAACACAATACCTAATAAAACTTATCTTTACATTTGTTTTACTTTCACAAAACTTTAAAGCAGTCTGCTGACTCCCTCCTCGACAAAACTATAAACTGCAATAAATGTCAACAAACACATTTGTTCTTCTCCCTCACAGAACCTTAACGACTGAGAAAATGCCAACTGAAAAGTGAGAAATGACACTGACATTGATCTGCGGTTTCGATTTCAGCATGGAAGGTCAAGGCAAAGTGCAATATACGTATCTGATGGGTTTCGACCTTTAGAAACAAACAAACAAATAGACAAATGCACCACACAAAATAGAGACGTCCTTACAGTAAGTCCTACATGTGGAAAGAGAGAGAATGAGTGAAACTGAAAAGAGGATATTGCCGACAATCGTATATAAATGCGTTGGTTTGCCTTACAAAAGTAACTACAACACTTTCTGAGCACACACTGAAGTGCTCACATTGTTTTCAAAAGAACCAATCAACAATCATAACTTAGTGACTAATAAAGAGTTCTACATAGGGACGAGACGAACTGTAAATGAATTAGGAACTTTGCTTCTGTTCGCTATTTTCTTCACGGTCTTAAACCGACATTGCCTCGAACGGAGCGCAAATTCCTTCATATCAACATATACAAAAACGTGCTCAATTAGCGTTCGTGATCTATGGCGTTTGCAGATCTCTTATGTGACCAACCGATCTCACAAATTATTAACAAACAATGAAATATCCACAATAATACCATCATATATGAGCATTATGCGAAAGACTTCTGTAGTTATTAGCATAGGAAACGATGATTATCGTAGAAAATTCACTATGTGAAGAAAAACTTCCAACAATTCAACTACGAGGAGAAATATTTGCGAGGAAACTAAATTTTCGCAAAATGCACAACGAAATGCAAATATCGCTAGACATTTGTGTATTCAATATTTCACGAATCCATGAAACGACATTGTCTAAACATCAAATCTGAACGACAGCCCTTTGAAATAAGACACTGCCCAATGCGCGCAGAAGGAGAATTCCACAAACTGACAACTCTCTGTGAGCGAAAAGACAAACCCTCACTTTGCAAATGAGACCTCATCTTGTGCAATTCATAATAATACCACACGTTAGCTGCGTGAAAATGAAAATTTTTCTCATCGGCCAACAACAATAAAGTCGAATCCAATCTTGTGCAACATGCACAGCTCAAGTTTACACCATTCAATGGCTATCTGAGGGAAAAATCATTGGGACTTTTCGATTTAAAAAATGTTACATATAATACTGGTACACTAGATCTTATGTGCATATTCAAGAAGGGGACTAATGTAGGTTCAGCAAGCCAACGTTTACACTGATAACTTTGGGATTTCAGGATGCGTAGAAGACGAGACTTGCAACACGCCTTTTCGAAAATCACAGCAATACGCTTACTGAACTTCAGTTTTGAACCAATCAAGCAGGAATCCTCGGTCCCTAAAGCAACCGGAAATAGGAAATGTGATCTAGTGAATATAATACATCCGTATATGTGCACCAGAAATAAACTTTACAATAAACCTGCTGATACCATATAACTGAGGTCACCGAAAAATCGAATTCAATGCGACTCATAGTTGTGAAAAGGTGGTCGAAATTGACACAGCTGATAACATACAGTCTGACTTTAGCTGCATGATGATGAAAGAAAATATCATTCGAACGTAATCAGGCCGGTCCTTTATACATGAAAAGCTTCTCTGGAGAACACCATTATTTCTCGAATTCATTGCGAAGTAGGACACCCCGTTTTGCCTGTTTAATTCCCTCTCGCTAAAAAAGACTCCATTTCGAAAGAACCTTTCAGAACATCAAAGACCGAGTTTTTGTTAACAGACACGAACTATATGCAGAATTAAAGATATCTGTGAAATCAGTTTAACCATCGCATATCGTCGTTCAAGATACCTTCAATCTAATCGCACAGAAGCAGACACGGTTGAAGGTGAACCAAATTGTTTCTCCGATATGAAATTATTATCGAAAAGATGAGAAAGGATTTTCTTTAAATCAAAGCTTTCAAAAAATAAGATATAAAACGCATTTCAACAATAGCAATATTGCCTGTGCCCCTTTACCGAGTTGGGATTATCGCTGTTTTCCACGACTTAGGGACGATGCCGGAATGCAACAACTTACTACGCGTTCATTGCATCAACATCTCTGAACTTTAAACAGTCCGATCCGTGCGGGCAAAAAGTTTATCGCAGCGCGAAATGCTTGGAAAATTTTGCAAGCTAAAGCGCTCCACTGCTTCCATGATTTGTGGACTCAAATTCCTGGTTCCTAGATAATTAATGCAGCTCTGCACTCTGATTCATGGGCAAATGACCTCCCAACATCCTAGAAAAAACTCTACCAACCGGGAGGTTTCCTAAACAGACGATGCTCCCTGTGCAAACATTTCATATGTAGACGTTTTAGGGAAATACCACAAAAAAGGCCTGTGATATTTTCCTAACGTGCAGAACGAAATACGCCCATAGTGGCCTGCGTAAATACGTTGCTTTGAGCCGCAGTCATCGTACCAAATCAGCGCTCCATTCAAACGCAATGAAATCCCAACACCACCACCTTCGGAAAACTGCTGATCCACCACACTTTTTTACAGATATGACATAGTGCAATACTGCCCAATACAGAGATGTTCTCGCAATAAAAGTAAGTGTTTTTCCCTCTCCTCCTTCTATGCACCTCATCGAATATTCCTCCAAGGGATTTCCAAAACACAATCCCGGCGGCAATCCCGAAAAGACGAAATGTTCCTCGCCTAATCGCACGATACGACATGACAGCACATGCTTCCTTCCGTATACTAATGGGGTTTATTTCCGGGCTCACCTGATACAGCGCACACAACGAAGGCTTGTCCTTGCATTTCACCTACTGTTGCCTCTAGGATCTGTCCATTGCTGCCTTTTGGTCCATCGCCTTTCCCTACCGTACATTACCACACAAAAGACAATGCGCCACTTGCGTATCAAATCATTTTCCCAATCGGACACTTCTGCGACGCCTCGACCTTTTTACGCACATTTGCAAAGTTTCAGTGCCAGGGCCAGAGAAGACAAACGTTTTTCAACTACTGATAAGACCATCGCACCATATGAATTCCACACTCTTACCGTATATACAGTGGGCAATGCTCTCAGATGCGTGCTGGAGAAATGTTTTATCATATTCTGGGCAAGTGAATGGTACCTACTACACGGTAGACATAATTCACATTACTGCTTCATCTCATATTCCCCTCAATTCCTTCCAAAAAACAACTTCGTTTATGACCAGCACGAGCTTCAAGTTTGTATTCAATTTACTTAGACGACTGAATGTGGGTGCAGATAGACGCACATTTACAAACGCTGCAAAACCCGTCGGTATGGCCGAAAGGCGGACAAACCGCATGTAGCACATTACGTGGCTGATATATTTGCTTCCGCGGGAGCAGAGGTATACCAGTGTCCTTTTACTGTCCTCTGCACATTTCACGACGCGATGCCATAACCCTGAATGGCTTAAAAGTTCCACCTACTTCTAGTACCTAACCAATGTGAGCCTTTAGAACTACGTGAGCTACTGCGCTTGAACAGATCCTTTAATGAATGAACGAAACTGCGACAAAACATCATTTGGAGGAACATTTATGCATGCCGCATGGGAAACATTTTGCATGTTTCAGGTAAATGAGTTAAAGAACAAAATGAAAGTTTTAAAGCAAAATTTCAAGAGGTTTCTTCATACCGACAAAAATAAACGAATGGAGCGACTTGAGTTGGACGACGGCGATAAGCGCAAAACAGGGGACCTAGGATTGACTCCGGTGCACTCAGTCTTCTCGTTCGCCCAATGTAGAACTACAGTGCAACGGGTGATTACTACTGCGCATCCAGTACAGTTTTTGGCTAACCAACCTTGTTCAGACGTTTCGTCGAGATATTCGACACGCTACGTCCAACATCTGAGAATATTGACAAAGGATAGCACATCCTCAACCTACTCCTAACAAATAGTTTTTCCACTGCAGCCGACAACAGGCTAATGACACCGACATGATGGATCCGAAAACCACACTCTCTGTAGTTTCCTTTAGGCTTCGAAAGTTGATTTCTCGAACAGTTTTACAGAAGTCATCCACTGAAATGCGACAACTACCTATATTTACTTCGCGAAATGGTGTTGCGCACGACGGCCATTCAGTAATCAAATGCACTTGCGGGCAACCGATCTGGACGCCTTTCAGGAGGAAGAAGGATGGGCCAGACGGCCACAACAAACAAGCAAATAACATGTAAGACAAAATAAACAAACCTGTGCGCTACAAGCGAAAGGACTCAAAGTGGGTTACTTACAGTGGAGAATCGTAGCTTTTGGCGATAATAACTACAAGACAGGATGACGAATAAGTATTCTTAGGGAAGCCAGAAAACGGCGGTCATGACCAGCATGTGTACAAGAAATACTGATGAGTGAAAGCAGGAAGGAAGCACGGTGACATCTTTCTCTGCAACACACATGCTGCTTCATAACATTATACCATAGTGACTTCACTCAGCTTCCTAGGTCATATGTTAATTATATCTTTGTTGTGGCAGAGTGAATAAGGCGTCGAGACCTGGACGCTGCCGTAAGCCACAATTCGCTCCTTGACAACTGATCCGCGCGGCTGCACACAGGCAACAAATCGTCTAACTGAACAACGATACGTACCCGTAACAACGAATGAAATACCGGTAGAGAGCACAACAAAGACAACAAATCCTCAGCAACAAGAAAGCAACATATAAGCGGCTTGAAGGTACAGACATTTAAAATGAAGTGGCGGTCAAGAATAATAGAAATAGACCGCAGTTAGTGTGGTATATTGATGAGCACATCACCGATAATAGGCGATAAATGACCTGTCTGAAAGGGAGATCAGACTAAAATCAAAACCCATCACAACAGCATGACTCCGGAAAGAGCAACTTCAGATATAGCGGAAGCCTGTGGCTGCAAAATACCCCTAGATGCCGATTCGCGGAAATTTGTTTATCACGCCATCTATACGCCGTTGGTTCTCATCTTCCGAACGTGAAAACAGCAATGGCCTACGCAAAGCTCGTGGCCCATGGTTTGACAGCGCACTTGTACCTTGCGGTTGCCCAGGATCCATTGGTTTGCCTCCGAAGTGGCTCTGAGTGCTGTGATCGCTATTTCCTCCTCCGGTGCCATTTCCTCCGCCATTGAAATTACTACCATTTTCATCGCTTGGTGATCCTTTTCTTGGCATCGGGTATTTTGTTGCCAACTCCACGCTATATTCACTCATATTCGGCAGTTCGGAGAAAAGCATGAAGAATTCGCCGACTTTCATTAAATCACCTGCTTTCCCACAAGATAAACCTAGTGCTCCTTTGAAGATACTTGTATAACCATTCCTGAAAATTTTCCAATTAGAATATATGTGAGAGTGAAAACGTTCCGAAATTTGATTTTGAAGAGGAAAAGAAAAGTGTATCGAAACAGCTTTAGACAAATGTAGAATAAAACAGAGACTTTCGACAGACACGTCAAGCGGTTAAATGCTAAGCAGTTGAATGATGGGGTTCGGAACTGGCGCACACAGCTCGTCCATTTACGAAGAACTGAAACCGTTTCGCATATACAAGTGAACGCGATAAACAGCACCATAAACTCAACCTCTAAACCAGAAAAGTTCCACTTCTTTACTACTATATGAAATAACAATCGTTCACGTAGAGAAAAAAGGCTATAAGTAGGACCACTGGCTACCTCAAGCGCCAAATCTCGCCAGATTTGATAACTTCAGCGACAGTATCCCAAACACACATCAAAATTGAACCCGTTGGATCAGCTACACGCACTGTTCGGATATCGTGTCCTTGTTGGGTGCGACGAGACGGTCCTAAAAGCAAATTCATATAGCAAAATAAACGAGGATTATTCAAGGTCAGGTACTGCTAAATTTTCCCTGCTCAGTTTTTCGCAATTTCTTTTTTTTGGAACCAAATCGAAGGGACTTTCTGGTTCCTTCTTCAGCTTAGATGTGCGTTGGCGGAGCAGTTAAGATGTCATCGATTTGAAATCGGTATGACGGAAAAGACTATGGTGTATTTTCTCAATCAAGAGTGTTTCCTGGAACAGTAGGGAACTGATGAAACCACTTTCATTTTAAGTACTACTAAGTCAGAATTTGGCTTTCTAAAAGCCTCAGAATGAAGAAATTCAGCGACACGTTTCAGGCCTTCAATATCTCTTTTTGATAGAGCGTTTCATCGAAAACCAATGCATCCGCCAAAAATTAAAACAAACCATCAAATATTATACTCAAAGTCGCATGTTCATTTGGATTTCTGTTAGTGACTTCTTCTATCAGCATGCCGGTGCATCAACCTCACCTCTCTTACTATACTGCTGAAACTTCCCACTAAAATATCAAATTTTCAAACCACATCGCAATAGATTTTCTTCAGTTTTTGTGCAACAAATTACCGGAATGTATTAGTTCCAAAATGTAAACGAGTTTGCGTATAATAAAACACGATTCGTTGGAAATTATGCGTTGACAAGTCGAGTAACATACCAACGTCGATGACAATAAATGTCACATTGAGGTTTTTCATGCCCGGTACAAGTTGCCCAATCGTAGGAGCCCTGTTGGCCGAATCGTTCGCCATCTTCGCTAAACAATCACAGCTCATATTAAAACGTAGGCAACTGCTAACAACGAAGACGATTGTAAGATGACCCTTTCCGGCAATGCATAAATGACAATGCGTCATAAACAGCATAGAACTAATAAGCGATGCTTAAAGCACAACAAATATAACCACGAAATCATTTTAAAACTGCGAAGGCAATCTGCGAATCAAAAGACGGGGGAATGAAAAATGAATAGACGATCTTCGGTGATGGAGAAAATCCATGAAATAGTTCAATTTTCCTTTTTTAATGGAAGTGGAAGTGGGGAAAGGAAGGGGGAGGAAATGCACAGTGAGGGAATGAAATTTCTAAACAATTCCCAAGAGATCTTGAAAACAAAAAACAACTTGAATTCTTTTCCCAGGCAGGTGCAAGTTTCTGCAACTCCGTAAACACTAACTAATCCCAAAAAACCTCCGAGATGCCCACCTCACATTGGATGAAAAAGGGTGAACCAGCAACACGACAGTCAGACAACGCCAACAAATGTGGAGGTTTCTTTGAACTTCTCATGAAAGCTGTTTGGATGTTGCTGTAATCTGCATTTTTGTTTCCGATGCAGATTCATCCAAGTATCAGTCAGTGTTGTCTCTTAATTTAACTTTTGCCTTCTTTCATATAGATGGCAATAAAACTTTCGTTGTTGGCACGGCATAACACTAACATAAAGCGGATCGACTTGCTTGCAATGAAAGTCCGATGAAGCCGTCTGTGCTGCTGAACTGATTCGGACGAGGACCGAATGTCAGCAGCACCCCAACCGCTCCATATATCACTTCCGTAAACGTACTAACGTTTGGACATTAGTCACGCGAAGTGCGTCAGCGTTGCTTCCATACGATCATAATGTTACAATTCAGCTTGAGGAGAGTCACATTAAGTTGACGTAACAACGGCGCCCATCTCAGAACGAACTGTCAACAACAACCACCACCCCCCTCCTCATGACATTAACAGGGAAACGCCACTGCCCTAAACATGAAACGTTTTTCACAATGGCGCACAGCAAGCGGGCGAAGAACATTACTGCGATCATCGCCATAGCGAACCGCTATCGAACCATCT
Organism: Parascaris univalens; assembly: GCA_037576465.1. Classification (NCBI taxonomy): domain Eukaryota; kingdom Metazoa; phylum Nematoda; class Chromadorea; order Rhabditida; family Ascarididae; genus Parascaris; species Parascaris univalens. The sequence goes on along the minus strand of CM075173.1, from coordinate 76,506,255 downwards.
TTGTGTGGCTAAATGCCAATTCGGTAGTAACTGAGGTTGAAAGCCTTGCTAAATGTTCCGAGGAAAACTTCATTTCATAAAATAAGCTAAAATAAGTGAGAACGGTCTATTTTGGAGAGATTACTTTCTAAGTTGAAGTCACTAAACTAAAGCTGTTTCCACCGTCACAGAGTCGGCACTTTCAGTTAATGTTAGGTGATGGATAAAGATGATTGCTTTACAATAATACAAATCAATTAACAAACGGTACAACTTCATCAAAATCCCCGCCAATCGCCTTAAAGAAAAATCAGACCAAAAAGACAAACAAAACTTAAATATCATTGTTCGACCTACGAAACAACATTTCCACTATTTTTACCCACTAACTGACAAAAAGGGGTCACTCTAAATTATCGATTGGACTTTCAAACCTCAAAAGTGACTCACATCTGTGTAAGTGAGTCGATAAATGCTCATACTGCGGTTACATTTACTGGTGTCAGCGTAAAAAAGAAGATCGCTGAACGTACTGCAAACAGTATTCGGGAAGTTCATTTCTCTAAGGTTTTTTAAAAGTTTCGGATTTGAAATATTTTTCGAATGCTACTGCGAAAATCACTCAACAATCTAACATTGTGAACAACTCATTTGAACCAGAGCATGTCAAGCACGACTTCAACGAAAATATAGTGTCCAAGGAAAGCCGAAGATAGACAGATGCGGGTTATGGGAAGGAGATCGTGAGCCAAAGACGGCTGATATTCGATGGACTGGTTCGATACTCTGTGTGCTGCCTTTCCAATCCTTAAAAAAGGTTTGCTTTCAATATGACGAATTGAATGCAGATGCGTTTCTTGAAAGGTTTCACTTACCTCACGTTAATAGTCCGCATTTTTTCATAAGAATAACAGATTTCATAAGAATAAGAATAACAGAAATAAGAGATCGTCTCAGTGAAATAAAAATGAATTCCATAGGTGAGAGTCATACCTAGAACAAACGGACGAAATGAAATCTGCGTGTCTCTAAACCTAGAATTTTAGTCGAACGTTGACGCTGTCGACGTATGCAGGTGTTCCACACTAAATGAAGCACGTATATACCGAGTGCTACCTTGAACAAGCTGCCCCGAACACGCTAACACAATCCCTGCATCGCAGAAACAATACAGCATAGGCTGTCCTCATCGTTTGCTCACGAACAACGGAACAATAAGCAGTCGTGTGCGAACAGCCGTTTCAGGACGCCACATTTCGAATCAAACACTTTAAAAGTCCTATACGCGTCCAACCCACCTTGCAGACTGCTCGCCAACTGCCTCTCACCCCCTCGGTTTTGGGAATCGGGAGAGGGAAGAGGGATGAATTTAGCGTAAGACCACTTTCCATCCTTTACTGGTGCATTTAATGTTAAGACCACTCATAGGCATCGCACAAGCTATAATGAGTGTGTGCAGTCTTCGTAAGTCTAAGGAAGCTTCATACAACGGATGCATCGATGCTTTCGGAATCCACATTGTATCTGTGCACAATAATACCTATAAGAGCGATTGCTCACAGTGTGACATCAATAGTATCGCAAGAACACATTAAAAAAGCTGTTATTGCCAACAGTATTCAACGATGACAGTATCTTAAAAGGTGGTCATTACGAGGATACTAAAGGATGACAACTAAATGTGCGATGTTATATAAACTTGAGGAACAATAAAAGTTTCAGCAACCGTCCTTTCATGTCGATGTCGAGCACGTCAATGGAACCTGCAAAGAACCGCTGAAAGAGATGCAATTATCATCTACTGCGCACCCAAATACAATAGAGAATCAAAACGTCAGTGGGGCAAGAGGTACCGATAAGTGTCACTGTCTCCACTCTGATACGATGAGGCCGAGAGCATTCATCCAAAGTTCTACTCGAACTAGCACGTACTCTTACATCTCCCAGTATGAGAGACAAGCATTCGGAGAAAAACTTACTTGGTTAAGCTAAAAACCGTGGTCACGAGTGCTTTTTCGCTGTCTGCAAAGACAGGTAAAACTTTACGGCTCTAGATGCCTTTCCACAGCGCAATAACAGTACGAATAATGATGCTATGAAGGAGAGGATGGCCGGATTAAAAGAAACGTCGAAATGGATCCACATCAGAACCCCATTTTGAAAATAAGCAACCAAGAGCCAAAAATCCATGTGTAATTGCGATAGTACCCACAAATGAATTGCTCACTTAAGTTCGGTGCCGCCTTTTAGTTTGAAGGGGCTGTAGCATCGAATGTGAAGCAAACTTTTTAAGGGAAGAGGTATGCTCGAATAGAATCCCCGGAAAACGTTTGATAATCTTAAAAAATAAGTGTAAGTCGAACTAAGCTCTACGATATTACAGCAATTTCAGATCGAAAAAAGTAGGATGTTTTGCTCATAATTAGGCTGGAACGGTCCACGAAATGCTTGCACAAAACCCGCCTTAATGAAGCGTCATTGAGCTCATAGATGGATATTCAGCAAGCTGGAGTTACGCATTACAGAATGGCGCAGCAGTACGCAACGAAAGCTTTCCGACAATTTTCCACTCAACTACATGGCGAAACACTGTGGACAGATATCGCAACCTGAGCAGCAGCACTACGCCGTTGTTGTCTATAATCACACTGACATGTCTAACGCTGTGAAGATCTCGACACTGTGAAGATCTCTGCGTGGCGAAACAGTGCCTCAAGCGCTGTCTTAATCCGTTTTCAGAACCTGATGGAATTAAAACGGAAACCGAACACGACTTCCCACCCAACACAGTTATCTTCGTTATGCTAACATATGAAATCTATCATAAAGTTTTTATTTACGACTTTTTCCTACTTCCATTATATTAGCTAACTCGTTGCGATCTTCCACCAATCCAGTAGAATAGAGATTTGTTTTGCATTACCTTTTGCGGCACTCTGGCAGCCCTTTACTTCAGATTCTGTCGTTCAGGATGACGCGCAAAAGAATTCGCTGTTTTCATCCTATAAATCCATAAATGACTTTTTAATGAGATACACCACCGAGAGGATACACTCTTTTACGGCGTGGAATTTCATCTTTCATATGAATAAAGTTCCCAGTAAAAATTTTCCACACGTTTCAAAGGATGGTGTATAAATGTGACTTCGATGGCGAAACCATATCTGAAAAGAAAGATCCGACAAAAGCGACCTCAGTTCTTTCACTATTCTCCGTTTCGATAAGCTTCACATCCTCGTAGAGTCGTCTGCTTTAATCGCGCAATTCTGAGTAAAACGTCTAAACCGTTTACTACGGCAGGGTATATTGGTGAAGTCTGGATTGGAACAGCGGCGATGTGTGGCCGCATTATTCGGGAGGCGGTATTTGTGTTACAATGGAGAATGTTTGCTGATTGTTTCATGCATTTTTGTACATGAATGCAAAGTTCGTCGTCTTCTCCATTTGCCTACTCGGCGCCAGTTGGGTAGCTGCGAGGTATGCGGAATGAACATGCTGTAGCACGATAGAGACAACGAAATTTTTAGTGCATTTAGCGGGCAAAGCCTTTAGCTAAGAAAAACTCTGACCCAAAGAACACAGTCGAGAGTTTTCGTTCCTCGTCTGCGCTATGCGTCTATTTAAGCACTCACCGGGCTACTACGCAAAGGTACACCAAATTCCGCTGTGATAATGATACCTTTTAGTATCCTTTGGTGCTGCAGACATTGAGGGAACTACCATCTCCATATCCTTCTCTAAAAATAGGGTTTTCTTACGCATAAATCGCTCTATCCTGTGCTTTCCTTCGCTTGGATCAAATAATGGATCAGAATGCACCCCTCTTCCAGTCTTTCTTAAAATCAATCATATCGTCATTTCCGGCCTTCAGCATAGAACAAGGTGCTCTTGAGAAGACAATAGTCACCTATGCGCACATTTCGGTTCAGGGTTCACTCTCGTCTTCAGATAAAAATAGTATCTGCCGACATACAAGCTCATGTTTTAGAAATTAGAATGAACTCGTTGCCTTACTGTTCGTTAAAAAATTAACCAAACAACTTCGCCGCCCTCTATGGCACTTTAGCAAGTGGTTAATCCAAGGATGACGATTTAATTTAATGACGCATGTGCAGATACGTGACCGATACCCTCTGCCGGCTTAGGGTGTCAAGTATCGGTGCTGTGCTGAGTGTTTATTCGGTTAGATCTTGCCCCACTCTATCTAATCAAGAAACTGAGCATATTCCTCTTATTTGCTGGTGAGTGATGGTACTGCCCTAGTTCTTTATCCGACCCTTCAGTGAACCTATCGTCCACATACACTGACGCATGGTTCCGTTTGAATGCCATCATTTATTGCCTCTCAAACGAAAGGTAGAAAGATGGTGACTGCAAAAAATTGGAGTTACATATAGCAAACTATGGTGTGCACATTATTAAATATCGTGATGAATTTCGAGCAAAAGTGATGTCGAAAAAAACGAGAATCTCCAGCTGGAATGGCTATTGGACAGAACCTATAAAGGACTTACTGCAGTGAGCAACCTAAAACATAATGCTTTGCTTGAATTTTGTCGAAGCAAAAAAAAAACAAGTAAATAAGACTGTAGTGCTGATGCGGTTCCCCGATGGATTGACGTTGGTTCAGTGAATTTAGGGAATGGGCACACCCCAATCGTCGTCATCTTCCACCTCAGCTTAGCTCTGTTGCTGCACTAAATTCTGCAGAACTGAATGGAGCTGGTTATCGATCGCCAGCAACTGAAGAGACTTGAGGCTGAAGGTCTGCAGTAACAAGGCATTAAATGACGCCTGGAACAGTTTGAAGGTGCTGGCTGCAACTGAAAGGCTGCCATCACATATCGGACGACAGACCATGTGCTACTGATCTCTCTAGTCTGCCTGCTTCCAGAGGGTAAGTTTCGCTCTTTTCAACCCCTTTAGAAAAACTCTCCCCTCAAATAAAAAGCCATCACTGAGTTGAAGGCTCAGCATGGAATAATTCCAATATCGCTATTTTACAGTCACACCTACCGTGTTCGCTCCGTTAATCAATTTTGTCATGCAAAAAGCACTAAGAAATTTCAAAAACATTGCTGCGCGTTTATCTTGTTTAATCAACCACATATAGCAGTGCTCATCTTTAGTCTAATCCTTTTCTTCCAGATATTTTTCTATGGCCGCTCGTCCGCCTGATGCTTGTCTCTTGGGTATTTAGTAGTCAGCTCTTTCTGGCACTTCGATAATCGTAAAAACTTCTGATTCGTTCCTCAGACCGAACTTGAGGATATTTCGACGCGAATTTATAGCTCGCATGCATTATTTATTAGAAGAAACTACTTTAATGATTGCAATAAATCTCGCATAAATGATGTGTCACTCCTAGTTCATTTCGTAGAGACCATTCTCCGAATTGCTGCTTGACCTAAGGTGTTCAGTAAATGTCACCAGGTGGGTTACAGCATATCCATGTTGCTCCTCCGTCTTGTTCCTGCCATCTAGGACTTTCGACGCGTTCAGGAATACACCTCACTCGCATTATACTTTGTTGAATATTTTATGCATCCTTCTCATTTTGACATCTGATTCAGATAAAGATTTCCGCCACTGAAATTATAAAACGCGTGAAATTTGGGATGATTTGATTTTAAATAAACCTCATTCCTAGGGTACTTACTGAAGATGTTGTTTTCTAAGTGGGGAAACACCAGTGGAGAACTACCACATATAAAGCACTAGGCAAAATGTCTCTGCGAATAGCATTCTTTACAGTTTTCACTTTAGACTCATTTGTATTTTGGGAAGCACGTTGATTTACTTGAATCGAAAAACCTCATCAATTCACTCTACTAAGCACCATGTGCACTCCTCCCCGCATCTTATGCAATTGCGAATACATTGTCTTAAAGGACTTCTTGCGAAGGCATATTATACACATTCTCTCATCACATTCCTATTCCACTTTTCGTATTTGAATAGATTCCATTATGTAGTTCCGACCCTCCCACAAAAGATCTGACGAAGCATTTGGGTGGTTTGTGAGCATCGCCCAAGTCCTAACGTTTCGTGAAGTAGCGCTCAAGCTCTCAACTGTTTTCTCCATACCTCGCAGTACAGTTGTGTTGGAAATTGCGGGGAAGCTTTCGTTGCTTACCGTTGTACTGTGTTGGGATAATGTACGAAAGATTAACCGCCGTCTCTGAAAAAGGACATCGAGATAAATGAGGAAGTTCCATATCTTTTACAAAACCATTTCATGGACCGTTGCAGGTGATTATGAGCATCTATTTCTTGTTTTTGATTTAAAATCTCTGCGAAGTACTATTTATTCAAGTGACTGGGGGTGGCTCGATTCCTCAGTTGAGCTGGAATGATCAAGTATTATGAACGCACAGCTCCAGTTTGTGGTTTATTTCGAAGACTCTAAACAGTTGTTTCTGATACCGCGGGAAAGCATCTGAGGATCTAAATCGACGAAAATTAGTGGCTTACCTTCCAACACCTAGAGGTGCCACAATCGCCTGACTGAATCTTTCCATCTCTTTCTTTAGCTCTGAGATTACGTCGACTTCTCAGTGATACTCGACATATTTTAAGGGAATTCGCCGAAACGTTTTACAAGTGGCAGGAGTTATAAGAGCAGATTTTCTGCTGCACAATCATTACTCGTTTAAACAACGCAGTTACGCGAAGTAGTTGAGGGGATTTTGAAGATATAGCCATATGAGCACCTCATCGTTTGTTTTTTTGCAGCAGCCCCATTCAGACGCACAAGTGGACCTTTAGTTTTTTTACCAGAGAAACAACTCGAGCCGCCGAGACGCCTTGAAAATCGCTTTCGACGAACTAGCTTGCAAGGCACTCGGGAGGCATAAACGAACGACAGAAGTGGTGCAAAACCCTCTAAGACGCTTGAAAGTGCTGCACTGCTACTTTGATACGGAAGCCTGCTACTTTCTGAACTTTGGCAGGTAAATGCCCAGCACTGCGCTTCCCTGAATACTGTTAGCATATATGTGTGCACGACTGAATAAGGATGAGCACCGACACGCCTAGCTTCCAAAGACTGTCGTCATCCCCGCAATTTCATCACCATATCAGTGGCTGCGATGCATGTCACTCTAAAGACAGTTGGCTAAAATGAGGGACTGCCCTGAAGATGTTGCGTGAGCGTCCACTCAAACAACGCCAATTTCGAACGCGTATTGCGAAATAGGTGCACGGCCGTGCACGATCGATTTCGTTGTAGCCCGCCGATGAGGGCGACTACGCGCAAATGGTCGACTCTGTGACTAGGCGTTGCACCGTGTTTGCGCAACGATTGTCTTTGCGCCGAGACGACGAGTACGTTCGTTCTCAACAGAAGCGATGCTTTTTGGCTGTGAAAGAAAAACTAACGGAAATTTGTAATTTAATTCATCAGTGGAATTGGGGCCGTGCGTGGGTGTGATACAATGGCTGCAAATACACAATCGCTGATATATTGCGAAGGAACCAAACCGACGTATTTCAAGCGAACCAGCCAACCGTTATTGGCGATATAAAATTGAGCACTGCAATACAGCGTGAAAAAACACCGAGCGCTCATTCAAGCTCGACGTTTCGAGTGAAATCCCCGCTCATCGTTTTATTTTGTCGGTTACATGGCTTGCCGAATCCACATATCAAGATGATCTTCAAATGGAACGTTGCAATGGTCCTACGAACAATGACGTAACATCCGCAGAAACGCCAACAATTAGTGGAATTCGGCGACAGCTAATTGAAGACCGCTGCACTGCATGAATCCCAGGAGAGACCCGCACACTGAACTTGCTATAAAACTTACCTCCGCATTCTAAACTTCCATTACAAGAGGGCACGCCAAAGCCCCGCTGCTGTTAAAACCACGGGCACAGCACGCCCGAAACAGCAACGCCTACTGCTCGCAGACGATACTTGCGCGTAATAGCATCTGCGTTAACCTCTTGCACATTGTGATGCTGGAGCAAATAACACCTCTAAGAGGAGATGAACGCGAAGCGAGCCCAGGCCCGGATTGTGCTAGCACCACCCGGTAACGACGCTTCCGACTTCCGACACACCGATCCGGACAAACAATTCCCCAGATAAACATTAAACCATCTCTACACGACATCGACCTGATAGCTTGCTCACGGCCCGTTTCATAGAGTACCATGCCGACTCCCGTCCTCAAATCCGCAAACTGTGCAGCTTCCCAAATACCCACATAATGCAAATGGCGCCCACGTCGAGTCACCTAATCGCCCTAGCATAAACATACCGGCTATCTTCAAGCATGTCTTGTCGGAACGTCTTTCACCTCATCGTCACCTTCGCAAACTGCCGACACAACAATCACCAATCTCCCGACACCGACTTTCTACGCCCTTATTTGATGCATGCAAGTCTCATATCACTTAGACATGCAGAGTCTTCAACCTCCTCTCGTGTGCACTAAAGACAAAGTTAGGAACAAAAGGATTTACTGTTTCATCATCGTACTAAAGATCAGAAGAAGCAGAACGGAACATCTCCAAAGATACCCGTAGGCAAGCAAAAGGAACTCTCGGGTCGCACTTGCTGAATGCAATGCATCACTAAAATTGCGAAGAAGCTGAAATGTATCAACGCGATAAAAAGCAGACTGTAAGGAACAAGATGCTTGAATAGACGTACAATAAAACAACGGGGAAGTACAGTACGATGACGAAACGGTGCGAGCATGGGACTCCAGAGGGCTTAGGGTTTGCACCGCAACCTCACTCCTCCTCTTGTTCGGTATACTCGGCCTCGCCTTCATGATCCAATTCACCCTCATCCTCAGCAGTGGCGTCTTGATACTGCTGGTACTCGGAGACCAAATCGTTCATGTTACTCTCCGCCTCGGTGAATTCCATCTCGTCCATTCCTTCTCCGGTGTACCAATGCAAGAACGCTTTGCGGCGGAACATGGCTGCAAAAGAAATCACTGTTGAGTGGAATTCGCACTAACGATCCGGAAGGAACTCTCCCACTTCGTACTCTCCAGATCCAACCAAAATAGCTCATCACGAAAGTGCACACCTCTTACATTAACTGGCGCCACATCCTTCTCTACTAACAAACAAAATAACTAACCAGTAAACTGCTCTGAGATTCGTTTGAAAAGTTCTTGGATAGCTGTTGTATTTCCGATGAATGTCGCGCTCATCTTCAACCCTCTCGGCGGAATGTCACAGACTGCAGTTTTAACGTTGTTCGGGATCCACTCCACGAAATATGACGAGTTTTTATTCTGCACCTGCATCATCTGCTCGTCCACTTCCTGGAACAAACACATCGTTAACGCCAACCAGATTCATAAATCACAGGCAAGCAAGACCCATCCTCTTCTATAACGGTCTCACCAAGACCAATTAATCTCGTTATTGGGCGTCGACGCTGATGAGACCATACTCATTACACTCATACCACTCCTGGTTCCGCTAAATTGTACGAAGGCAGAAATTAAACCGGCGCACATAACTTTAACACCAAATGTTCTAAAAAACAATACAAACTTACGCGCATTGACATCCGTCCGCGGAACATGGCTGCCACAGTAAGATAACGACCGTGCCGCGGATCGCAAGCGGCCATCATGTTTTTAGCATCGAACATCTGAAAATATGGCACCATCGTGTCTGAGGTCGAGGAATGAATAATTCCACTACTCTGAGACATTGAAAGACACAAATACAATCTACGTGAACTACTACAGTTTTACCAACACCGAGCACCATAAACCCCCAGCGAGTTCACACATAACGCGCAACTATACAGCGAAGCGGGCAAACAATCGACAGGTATTTCGCGTGCAATATCAGACAATACAGAAAATGATGCGACAGAAACCTGCTGAGTGAGTTCAGCGACGTTAAGCGCCCTGTATGCAGCAGCTCCTCGAGCAGACAACGGAGCGAAACCTGGCATGAAGAAGTGAAGACGTGGGAAGGGCACCATGTTCACTGCCAATTTGCGCAAGTCTGCGTTCAGCTGGCCAGGGAAGCGCAGGCATGTCGTGACACCAGACATAGTCACAGAAACTGCAAAGAAGGTTTCCATGAACGTATCCGAACTAATAACGCCCATCTAAATTCCCTAAATAATCCTGTCACATATTTAGAGCTCAATGAACTCAAGCGGAACTACATAAAAGGCTCTCTCCCCGTACCAACGTAACAACATCATTTGCCAAAAAAAAAAACTTATCGCAGCTCAAAATTAAACTTGATTTATTGACCACGACATCTGCACTAGAAATTAAGCTACAGAGCACCACCGTTCTGGCTCAAAGATGTGACAGCGACACACTGTCAAATACTCCACTCCATACCCTCTCGGTGAATTTATAGCAACCTCCATCCGAATACTCCTAGTTAAAAGTGGAAGAGTGGAGAGTGGTACGAAAGTGGAAGAGTGGTATGAAAAAACTCACCTAAATGGTTGAGGTCTCCATATGTGGGATTTGTAAGCTTCAGAGTCCTGAAGCAGATGTCGTACAAAGCCTCATTGTCAATGCAGAAGGTCTCGTCGGTATTCTCAACCAACTGATGGACGGACAACGTTGCGTTGTAAGGCTCCAACACAACATCAGAAACCTGAAAATGCAATGCACGATACCTCCTGAAGTCATCATAAGCAAAAGTATAACAAACTGTGGACTTGGACTCAGCTGCCCATCCTCCCCTTGCAAGTGAACGACTCAAAGCATTAAGAACTCGGAAAACCTGCAAACAATGCAGACCACGGTCGACGGAACGCAACTTCTTACTCTCAAAACAGGATTTAAATGTGAGAATGGGCGCCAGTCTCACTTAAACTAGCTGAGGTCGCGTGATGGAACTGTTCGGTTCCTCTCAAATCCAAAAACGAACGCACCTTCGGCGATGGAACAACCGAGAACGAGCTCATGATTCTGTCGGGATATTCTTCACGAATCTTCGAAATAAGCAACGTTCCCATCCCAGACCCTGTGCCTCCACCAAGCGAGTGCGTCAGCTGGAAACCCTGAAACACCACGATGGCATTTTCTCACATACTTGTTACTGCCGACACACTTTCATGCCGCCGCACGACCTGTACTTCATCTTGCAAAGACAACTCTCAGGGTAATCCCTATGCTGAAAACACCCCTTGCTTGTAATGACAATTCTTGACTCAAACCAATACGGCAAACTTTCACGATCTTCATCTCCAAGATTAGATATGACCTCAACTTCTCATTCGGATTCCAAATGCCATCTTAGTTTATCTCGAGAAGCCGTTCAACGACATCACAAACTACTCGAATACTTTTCTCTTATATTCTTACTTTTCACTCCACAGGGAGGTGAATTGCTCACAAAACTGAGCTGCAATCTGCGCACGTCACGCTCTCTTCCATTGGAAAAGATATGACAGTTTTGCAGCGAAGCTCAACTTCTGTCCAGAATGGTAAGAAGCGACCCACCTGGAGGCAATCGCAACCCTCGGCCTCTTTGCGAATCACGTCGAGCACATTATCGACCAACTCGGCACCCTCCGTATAATGGCCTTTCGCCCAGTTGTTTCCCGCTCCACTTTGGCCGAAAACGAAATTATCCGGACGAAAGAGCTGTCCGAAAGCACCCCCGCGGATTGAGTCCATGGTCCCCGGCTCCAGATCCACCAGGATGGCGCGCGGCACATACTTTCCACCTGCAAGCGAGAGCTCACATCTCATAGCGCCAAAAACTAAGACAAACGATCCCTTATGCAAAGACGCTAACTAAACCACGGGGCACACAACGATGGCACTTATTTGCTCAAATGATGAAACTCAGACCACATATTTTACAAAGATGCACCCATTCGAATTTCAAACCCACAACGTCATGAGAAGCGGATGTGCGACACAACCCAGCCACAAAAAGTAATGCAAGCCTTGATGATTAAACGACAAGAAGTCAACATTCTCATCAAAGCCACAGAGAGCGTTTCCATCAAAGCCCTTCCATCGATTTCGGTGTCCTGACCGTCTCGACAATAAAAAAATTTCGAAATTGTGACATCAAATACTACACGCAACTGCGACTATGAGAAAATTCTGCGGCTGGAATAACTTCGCCTTTGACATCCCAGCACTCATGATCAACTTTTCCTAGCAAAGGCTGCGACTTCAGTGATTCGCAGTGTGCCACAATCGCGCAACATGAGTGGGTTTCAACTGACCGCTGGCTTCGTTGTAGTAGACATTGATTCGCTCCAACTGAAGGTCGGAGTCGCCTTTATAGGAGCCGTCGGGTTGAATTCCGTGCTCGTCTGAGATCACTTCCCAAAACTGAAAGCAAACACTCGATATACCCGCACTTAGCAATTCATGTCTGCAAAGACATTAAGAAAGCACGCTCAGTGACGTTCATTATCGAGCTGATTCCTCAGCGATGCATATGAGGCCAGCCAAGATCGAGATGCACCCATCGACAGTACACTGCAATAGCAAGGACAATGGAAATTCTCCATCAACCTCAGAAACGAACAACATAACACGCTGCTGTGAAGCCATATATGTTACATTCGCGGACAATACCGTATATGGGAAGAGCATAAATTAACATGCCGAGCGCATCTGGAATCAATAGCCACAAGGATAGAATACGCCTTATCTTGGGAATTGCTTCCCATTCTTGAAACGTTATTTTCAACGAACGTTTGCTTCCTACAACGAACGCTTACGCGTGAAACGGCAACCCCCTCCCCTTTGCTTTGCAAATCTGTTGGCACTCGTAACATTACTGCCCTAAGAGCCTTTTGTTAGTTGCACACCTTCATCACCACCCCCTCCCTTCTCTCTCCGTCGTTGGCAGGAAACTTTCTGCTCCTGTCAACTGCATCGAATTTAAAATGAGTTCAAAGCTAAGCAAGTGCAACTATGCATTTGCGACAACTGTAATATCGATAAGGCATATTCATGTTGAAGACGGCCGTACTAGAGAATTTCCTCGTCATCGATAAGATGCTTTTCGCCATTATCAAGACTTCATCACGTACATTTATCCAAAAATAGACCCTGGGAAGGCCACAACTTCTACCGCGACATTCATCTAATTAAATAATCGACTGCTAGCGGCGCCCACTCCTCCGACGGGAAAAAACAACCGATAAATCCATCGTGAAAAGCAACATCTCAACATGCTTTGCTTCGCACCATCATATATTCACAGCTCGAGTTCTCCAATGAAGAACTCGAACTCCGCACAGCTGTTTTCCTTGAACTGCACTATTAGCCGCTAAACTTACGATGAAAGGCTGGAAAAAGCTTCAAACGCACAAAACACTATGAAAGATATAATTCAACGAGAACGAACCTTCGCACCAATCTGGTTGCCACATTGGCCAGCCTGAACATGCACAATTTCTCTCATTTTGCTCGCACGAATCGAGACCCGACCTCACGAGATGTACCGCTACGAGGACAGTGAATCAACGCCTCCAAACGCCCTATGATGCATTACGCAATTTCCTCTCGTTTCTCTATCGCGAACTATCTCTCACAAGTTTTCTCTATCTTCCCGGCCTCTCCTCATTCCAACACTCTCTCACATCTCAGAATATAAAACCACGCCCAATACATCGATGCGCTCTCGGAGCGAAACCCGTCCGAAGGAGAACGCGTCAAGCGCGCGGCATCCAATCAGCGAAGGCGATTTCGAAACGACCGCGCAAATGTCATAAGTGTTTTAGTCGATGCAGGAAATAGTTTTTCAACATTCATGCAAATGTGATGGCCGACGAGTCGACATAGTGGGGCGTTGCGTCGGTCTCGTGCCACCGGAGTGTGTGTTGAAATATCATGAAGAGGGGGGGGAACCGAGGAATGAGAACGAAAGACGGGGAGAGAGGAGGGTAACTCAGCTAGCCGTGAGGTACTTTGCCGGTAGAGATAAATTCACTCAAATTTCGTCGAGCGTCGAGAAAATATATCAATTCTTTTTAAGGCTTCTGCGTAATGCGGCGTTCATCGGAGAAAAAGACCGCCGAGAGAGCGCCATGCTCGGCGCACCTTCAGCCATTGGCTGCAAAAAAAAAGAAGAATTGCTGCTAGTCGATCGGCAGATGCATGTGTATTCAGTCCACTTAACGTCTCTCGATCCTTTTGCGTTAGTTTGTTAAGCTTACGCCGAGTCGATAGCGGAACTACAAACAGCAAAAGCATAACCAAACCGAGATATGCGAATGTTGAGTAGATTTTAGTCACAGATATTTCGAAATATGAAATTATCAGTTTAGGATGGTGCTGGCGTTCTTACAATGATGATAACTCGAGCTTTCTAATCTTAATGATCGCATTGTATCGTTCGAGCTGCTAAAAATTCTAGGCCTCACATTTTAGTAACTTCAATTACCTAAAACGAATAACATCATTTCCACATATGATGCCAAGAGATTCACGAGACCACTTTATAAACCTCTCTTGGCGCCAATGTCTCTACGTAATCTTAACAGAAGAATTCTGCGGTCAGCACTAATTGGGGTGATATTTGGTTCGAAGTGGGATACCGTTGACAAACGAATCAGAAATCAGGACTTTGAGCACCGCGGAAGTGTAAAATATGCTGCAAGCAAAATAAACGACACTCAAAGTAGAGTCTAACAAAAGAAGCAGTTATGAGTGCAATCATGATGATCGGAAAGCGAGTGCCAGTAGAACGCAAATTCATATATTCCCACTAGGTGATGATAATTTAGATGAGTAGTAAATTGAAAACGTAGCGATATGAACAGAAATTTATTGCACACTCTGAATACCCGAAAAGGAGAGCAGTTACAGATGCAAAAGCAACTTATCCACTTATCACGCTTCAAGCTATAGATTAATGCACTTGCTTCAGTAGCTGAACGACTGTAGAATGGAACCAAAATAGATATCTCTCACTTTTGAGAGTGGAAATATCACTGATGAAACTGCAATACAATATGGGTACACGAAGTGTTCTCTCCAAAATTCTACATTTCATATGGACGAAGTATGTTAGCTTATAACTTTCCATTTCGTTCCTACTACCTTCCTTCTGGAAGGGAATAACGGTTGCTGCATCTTAACATTGCTGGACGATACTCTTTTTTAAACAGCAGTTTTTAAACATTAGATAAGTTAAGTGAGCAATTGATGGTCAACGATAACTATTTGATGCTCTCGATAATTGCTCCAGCCACGACTGCAGTAAGTTGCTCGGATTCTTACGTCTTAGTGCAAAATAAAGAGACGACTGCGAAGTGACTGCCTCATCGCTATCTTTTCGACACGTGCAGCAAAAGTGTGGTCTCTCCGGGAGTTTTCTAAAATCTCGTGTCGCCGGTGTATGTGTTAGGGATGGATGCTTCCGGCTTCGAGTTGTTACGAAGGTCGTTGCCAAGTTTCATAAGTGACCAGCCGTGAAGTGATTCATTTTTGCAGTTAGAAAATCGCCGCTTTGTCTTCACTTTATAGTCTTGAAAGCTAACATTGGAAAACGCGGTATTTTTACTTAATGAATATGAAGTAAAGGGAGCTTAAATGATCTAATAGAGGTGCCATGAAAACTAAGCAAAAATCTCCAATCGATAGCGATCAAGACTTATTTGATAGCATCGAACCTACTGCGGTAATAAAAATTTTACAAAATGGAATCGTCAGAAGCGGTGATAACTGATGTTACAATGTAAAACTTCATTATGACCGAACCGTCATCACCACATCAATATGAGCAGACGTACACCTCAAACATGCAGATAGGTGACTGCATCAGAACGACGCATGTTATGCGTGAGTGGTAACGTCGGCGTGGTTATGAATTGCACAAGAATTAAAAGTCCATCGGTTCTTTGAAGCAAGACGGAGAATTAAACACAAAACAATCGGTCAGAAACCAACGGAAAAGCTAAAAATAAAGGTATTTTGCAGAGTTTACGCCGTCATTTGCCGTAACTAGCCATATAAAGCTTGGCCTTGGATTAAAAAGACAGTTGGTTGGTCACTTAAGTGGACTGAATGCCTTGAAAGTGGGCCAAGTTCTACAGTGGGGATCGTTAAAGAAACTGGGCCACCTGTACCGTTACTGCATTTGAAGGCGGTCTCGGAGCACTGTTCTTGTTCGATTACGTAACTGCTAGCCAGCATGAGTTGCAGGGAACGGATGCATCTTTTGATGACCACTTAAAAGCCTATCGTTTACTTCCAGTGCGGTCTGTAGATCACGAAGTTCCACGAAGAACACCGCCAAGCTGTCAAGTGGTGTTGCATAAAAATTTCAGTATAAGGCATATCTATTCATGAAAAAAGAGTGTTCGCCATTTGCCCAAAACAGTGTTCGTGATCTCAGCCTTAAGATTTGGTGGCACTTGAACTTTGACCCTCATCGTTATGGAGAGCTTCTTGAAAAGCAGTGCTTATCACAAATAAAAAACACGCACTATCGATTTCTGCAATGCTTTTTCCTTTTATTGTTAGCACATTTTCGAGTACCGCAGACAAACTTCGCATACTATAGGTATTGAGAAAGAGAAGTCAAAAATTAGAGCTTTAAGAACCAACATTATAGATGAATCTTGCTTCATTGAATCCTTTCATTTAAATTCGCTTAAAAGTTCCATTTACATCCTCCCCAAGAATTTCTCTTTTTTTTTGGGTAAGCTCTGGGTAAGCTTTTTGGGGTAAGAGAAACACACACACATACTTCGTAGTTAATTTGCTGAACGTGCAATGTAAAAATAGCTATACATTCCGATTAGTTCGTTTATATACGTACCCATTCTCTTGCACTCCTTGGCATCCGTATCCGCTTGCGGATAAAGACACTGACTGATAGTATACAGATAGGTATGAAACGTTTAATGTTCGAAAGAGCTGTCGGCATAATTTGAGAGAAAACGACAGAATGTTGAATTATTGAGATATCAGGATTCTGGCTTCCCACACTGTAACAAATATGTCCACAGCACCGAAACGTTACGATATACGTTTTTGAGCAATGAAATATACTTTTATGTTTTCAATTTCATATGCAATTATAGTGCATAAACGTTTCTACGAGCAGCATAGTCTCAGCGCTATTTTCTGGTGACGAGCTGCGCTTGTACAATGATTGTGCTGAAGAGTTATGCAAAGGATATTACAATAGTAAGTAGTGAATGCCATTCCCACGAAACTTGACAATGTTTCCACGTATAGATCACCGACCTTAATGAAACTTCGAATATACGTAAGTAACACTCGAGAGGAAGTACGCATGAAGTGATCATCAGTGAAAAGAATGCTGTATTTGATGTTGGGTGGAGATATGGCAATCTTGCAGGTACCTATCATCCGACTCGACCTTCTACGAATTTTGCAATCCATGCAAACTAACTAAACTGACAAGTTCCTGAGGAAGTGCTGCATGGTGAATTGCCTTTGGATGACTTCTCCTCCGAGGTGAAGATATTCATCGAGCGAAACCATCGCCATCATAGCATGAACGATTTAAAAGCATATGACGATTGCTGCCGTACGTAACCTGCCTCCTCTTCAAGATGGTGGAGAAGTGGAAGAGGGGAAATATCCACTGCGGATAGGCTATTTCCATTAGCTCGAAGATGCAGGAAGTTCTTACGCGTTTTTTTCCCCATGAATTTTTGAGCGTTTGGCTCTAAAAATAAAACAATACGACCTAACTGTAGCTTGGTCGATTGCTTAGGATATGCTGATGCATATCGAATTGCCACTATGTGATGGTGAAAAATAACTGTTAGCTTTATCCCAACAAATAACAAATTTCGAAGCAATATTCAACAACGAGCACACAACAGCAAACGAAGAACAATGCACTGCAAAATTTTGTAAACTTTCATGAGAGACGAATGAACAACGTAACACAAAACAGCAACACTCTTAGCGATAAACACCGACAGTTAACGCAGCAATGAAAGAAGACTTTCAGCGACACAAACCGTTTCCGGGAGAATATTTCAAATAGTATTCAGTTGCGATGTAGGGACCATTTCTCCCTACGCTCTGCAATGAGTCACAACTGAATATGACTACGGTGGTCGATGCCATCAGTCATGTACAAAACTAAAAAGCTTTGATCCGCAGATGAATTTTCAAATGTGTTTTTTCTAACTCATATCGACGAGAGTGCATGCGAGGATCCCGTCGACCTCCTTCCTGCCCTTATAAGTTGCGAGAACATTTCCGGTGGTACCGCATCTGATCTTTTACTAGTGCTAAGTTGCACTGGTCAAGCATTAGGAAAAATGTGAATGGCCCAAATTAAAGACCATTCACATTAAAGGCCGGAAATGAAACAAAATTAGGATTGCAACAAAAAGGTAATTAGCAAAACTGCTGATTCCGCTCCCACGGAGAATTATCGGTTCTTTTTTTGAAAAAGACGAATAAAAAAGCGGGTATTGGGGAGGGTGGTCATAGCAATAGGTGAACGACAATACGTAAAATTTATAAAGAAAAAAAGAAAACATCTCTTGCTGATGGAAACGACCCGCACGCCAACTGGAAAGATCGAAATTCGGCAACTATGTGTCATAAGTATCTGAGTTTTCCTTGAAAAACCCGTTGCCATTCCAAACACTTCTCGCTAAGCATGGCAATATTAGTAAGCGGACCTGTAGAGAAATTTATGCAATAACAAATTCGAAAAGAAACATATTCGCAAACAAAGTTGAGAACCGAGACTAAGAACACCGTTACAAGCAAGGCTGCTCTACGGGCAGAACACATCCTCATTAAAGCTACCGCAATTGTCACAACTGACATAATTCGAAAAGGATTCTCCTAAAAAAACTGTAAAAAAGTTCACCACTCGCTTCGATGAGTTGAATTTTCGCAATTCTGACAGAAACTTACCAAATCCAACTCCTTCCGGAACATTAAGGCTTTCTCGTGGCTTTCGGCTGGGAAAGTTTCTGAGAGTACAAAAAACTCATCGTCCTGTCGAGCGAACGAACTTAGCTATAAGAATACATACATCACGTTATTAATATTATTTTTTTTTAACAAAGCAGCTAGTGAAGGCAGAACTGATAACTAGAAAATTTTGTCAGCCGCGACATAAAATAATATTGTTTCCATAAAACGAGAGTCGATCTGAGATTAAGAGAAAACTATAGTGAAAATTCTAAACAACGCTTTAAACAGAGACAAGAGAGACGAGATCGCAAACTTCGAAATGCGTCTACATGCGACATTCCCCTTTGTGGGTTGCAAAATTCAGAAACCTCGAATATACGTCCTGCTGATCTTTTCTGCATTAACTCTCTGACTATTTCTAAGGTTCATAAAACTATTCCAATTTTTACCATCTGCCAAAAGTATAACGGCTAAACAATTTGACGGAAGCTGAAGCAGCGGTACATGAGTTGGCATTTTCTGGATAGAAACGTTCGATTCTTGCCACATTTCAATCATCCTAAACCTTACCACCGCAAAAACCGATCAGCTCCAGAAACGACTCCGACCCGCCCGCCGAGGTCTTAAACTGCCCTGCAGGACTCTTCTGGGTTTATAATATATAAATTCAAAGTTTGAACTTCTTATTTAGCCACTCGACTCCGGCGAGCTGCAGCAAAGGAATTCCAACGAACTGTTACGGCTGTGCATGACAATTGCACTTAAAGAACCTCGCGAGGTTTGTTGAAGATATGAATCATAAGGCGTATAGTAATGCACAACGAATGTATCTCTAACGATGGGGACTCCTAGTATTCTTCAAAACAACCGATAAGGACTTAATTAAAATTCATGTATGAACCACTCTTGAACAGTCACTTTAAATCAAAGTCGAATATGCGTTCCCATGTCTCATATTTCCACAGAAGAAAGACCCACATAGTAAAGAAGTGGCGAAATGTATTAGCTGCCATCCCCTTTGGCTGAATTTGTTGGGAAACGATATTTCAGGACCGGAGTAGGGAACTATGCGAATTCCACATCACAGTGAAAAAAAAACGTAAAGGATTTACTGGATTTTTCTCCTCAATGCTGCTGCAGAAACGGATCGGCAATTGAAAGTTTTCCTGTCTTTGCAGGATGTTTAAATATAGAACCAGAAGACAACCAATGACTGTGAAATTTGCAATGAATTTCCGCCACCTCATGTTGGAAGGCTTTTGGTGTAACCGTGTATCTTTCTTCCGTTGTATCACTGTCGTCTACCGCTTAATGTCATCAGACAAATTAGGTTTCGGTTGCGTAAAGCTATGCAAGAAAAAAAACTACTAAGCACTATGAATAAGTGAGAAGAAAATGCCTTGACTGAGTTGTCTGACGTTAATTTGTCCTGAACATCAGCTTACCGTAGCAAATTTTTCAACGTTTTCCCACATACGCCCTCTCCATTCCCCAACCCACTTTCTGCGTTGTTATTACCACAACACTTGTCTAAATAAGCCTTGAGAGTGGTCAGCTAAGCCCTAAGCAGAACGTCTTTTTGAACGAATTTCGTGAGTTTTCTTCTAATTTTTAAATGCACTGCGAAGTGTTTACCTCCATGGGGGAAACCCTTTGTACTGACCTATAATAATGACAACAGAAGATCGTAACCTGGACGATAAAATGAAAGGAGATAAAGCAGAACAACAACGTCGCAATGAATCTTTGAGAAAGTACGGAGCACACTAATTAAATAAGAAAAAGCGGGCGGTGACACAACGACAACAAACGATCTATCAAGTATTTGTGGCACGGCCACAACGCTCTCTGACGATAAAAATATCGACTCGTACTCACAAAACGGTTTGCGCCGACTTCTGTGAACATCTTCCATTATCGCATCATCGGAAATAAACCTACAAATACCTCACACAATAGAAAATGTTCAATCTGTGCCACCTACACTTGAAAGAAGCGCACCGTGGTTATGGTACGAAAGAGTGAACCAGCAACACAGCTAAAGTTCTCTACCACATGAGGATCATGAACTTAAACACTGAGAGCATTGCATCGCTAGCGCAAACCGCTAAAAGCTCTCAACTCACCAACAAACAGAACATATGAGCATAATTCAAAGAGCAAACCTTGCTCAACTTTCGCCACTTAGCGCCTCCGATATGACTGCATTGATCGTCGAGAAAACGCACAAAACGTGACCACGATAAATCGTCGATAACCCCGATCGCGAGAATGACGTCATGCCAAGACAATATACGAGACAATATAAGATTACCCATATTAGTCGAGAAACAATAAAGCCACAGAGTAGGCAGGCCCATCCCTTAAAGTGTTGAAAGTTGTTTAAATCGACAGCTATGAAAGTTGTTGGCAGCATGAGATAATGAAAAAACTCCCGAAGAATACAGAGATCCCTATTTTTATAGCACCAACATTTCTAATGTGAAGAGAAGAATAGATACGGAAGAATAACATAGAATATTCGCGTAATGTAGTAATCGCTATATGGTCCATACAAAAGAACGTATGAAGGGGTCTGTGGAGCACAGGGGGGACTATCGACGACAATTCCACCCATATACACGGGACTATCGACGACAATTCCACCCATATACACGGGACTATCGACGGCAATTCCACCCATATACACGGGACTATCGACGGCAATTCCACCCATATACACGGGACTATCGACGGCAATTCCACCCATATACACGGGACTATCGACGGCAATTCCACCCATATACACGGGACTACCGACGGCAATTCCACCCATATACACGGGACTATCGACGGCAAATCCACCCGTTCAAAAACGTTTCGATAGCGCTTTTCAGCTCCGAAGAATAAATATACGATAAACAAACGGAGGGAAACGTTTAGGAATTCGAAAAAAGTACTTATGAAATTCTGAATTTTTCTGTAAAAAATGGAAATTCGGATAAAGTCTTTTTGGTGGAAAAAAATTTAAATGAAAATTTCGAAAACGGGAGTTTTAGTAGACAGCAAAAGTCAGTGAGCACAAAGCTTTCATGAAAAACGCCGTCACGCAAAACTTCACGAAAACTGAGCGAACCGATGCCTCTTATTTGTAGCTGAAAGCAAACGGCTGAACTTGGGGAAAAGTGCAAGCAATGAGGGTCTCGACGTTGAGGACTATATGTGGCGGGTAATGAACGCCAAGCTGATGTTAGGCGATTGCTTTCACGTAAACTGTACATTTAACACTTTTTAGAGAACAACTGTATCGCCTTCAACAGAATTTATAAGTAGCTATGCTGTGCATCAAGTACAAACCTACACGACTTGCAGCGAGTCTCAGATGTTTACTAACACCCTTAAAGAGTTTTTGAAGCCTCATACGAGAAATAAGAAACAAACTTTTTCGAGGAAGACAACGGACGGCGCTATCTTGTCGCACAACCAATGTTCGGTCTCACTTTGACATACCGACCTCTAGTGCCTTTAACAGGTCCTCCTGAGTTGACCTTTAATGACCCCTCGGAAAGCGCTTTAGAAGCTTCGCCAGGTGCGACGTCGGGACCGCTATGAATGCATAGTTGCTGTACATCTCGCGAACTGGTAGTTGGTGTTGCATCTATTCCACTCGCATCGGCAGCAGGTAAATGTCGGATTTCAGCAGATTTTTCGGGTGCAGCATCATTCGGTGAAGCTACGCTTCCCGCCTCTGTTGACGCATTAAGCGTGCTTCTGTCAGGATCCAGACTTTGAGACAATCCTGATGTTGATGGACTCTGAGACGAAGACAGCTCAGTTGAAGGAACCGAAGAACAGGTACTCGAGGCGGCCAACTCGGAAGTACAATGGGCAGACGAATGTATGATACGAACCTTAGGGTATGAAGAATCTGAATCGCGTCCCAAAGCTGCCATTGCAGCGAGTCCTGTAACATCTTGCAGCTGTCCACGACAGTTCCTCTTTGCCACCCTCTCATTTCTGTTTGCTACAGCAGATCTCTTCCTCTGGCCAGTTACTGTCGTTGACCCATTTGTTTCCACAGCCGATGATAACTGCTGACTGCTGAGACCCGACTGTGCAGACAGCTCTTTTTCTACGCTACCAACATCCCCCGGTACCAAATGTTCAGCACTCTTCAAGTTTGGACGCATCATGGCGTCTACAGTTCCACCACCTGACGATGCCACCATTTGCGGTTTCTCTTCTTCAACACCAACGCATAACTTCTGACCTTGTTGTTTTGAAGCAGAAAAAATATTACTGGAATCTTTCCCCAGATTTTCTACTGCCCCAATTTCAGTCGACGATGAGGTCGGCATGCCCACATTACTCATGTCAACCGAACTGAAAGACACATCAATTGGGTGCTGTGCTGCATTCTTTTTCCCACTCGCCGTCGTCAAGTTAGGCGCCAATTTTGCGTATCTACCTCTGGATACTCGAGGGGCATTCCGTCTTAACTTTCTCTCATCAGTGCAATTTTCGACTGCTTGAGTAGAACGATCTGTTGACTCTCCTCTCAATCCTGCTTCAGTTTTTTCTGCGACAGGAATAACCTCCGCTGTTGCCTTTGTCGACATCAGTTCACTGAAAATCCGACGATTACCAAACTGCCGATAGCTATTTTTACATAAGAGTAAGAATATCGCTAAAAACAATTGTAATAAGTGTCAGCACAAGGCAAAATCATTAGAAGTAATTTGGCGTAAGATAACTACAAAACTAATTATGGCATTGCAGAAAGAAACTGAAGTTGTCTTCAACTTTCTGCGAAACAGACAACTTATTCATTGCACCAACGACCATATCCGTAAAAATGAGGGCTCGGTTGAAATATTGGAGATACTTAACAAGCTGAACGATCCCATTACTTGCGACAAGCATGGGCATTGCTGCCGCACAAAGGATATCACTGAGGACGAACCAAAACGAACTCGCGCCAGGAGGGAGACGTTTCACGGGCCAATATCGCAAGGAATAAATTCGAGATGGCAAACTACAGAGTTAAACCAACTACGGAAACAACAACGTGCCGCGCATATTCATTTCATTTTCTCCGCGGCCTCTGTCGACGCGGAGAATTCTGCGCTACGCTTCTGAAAGCTCTCAAATCTTAATCATTATGAGACCAATCACAACGCTGTGAATGTGAAAGTCAGCTTAGAAATATGAGGCATGAACACAGACAGCAAAGAGACGGAAAGAATCTGTTTATAGCGTTTGTTGCAATCTAGGAACCATCGGTTTCTGATCCAGCAAATTCCGCTCCACGATCGTAACTGAAATAGGAGCCAAGCCCCTGGACGAACATCGTGTTCGTACCAAATACAACTGAGATAGAAACGAGATGAGGGGCTGCACATGCGCTGGTTGCATCAATATATCACGAGAAGCAAGGATAAGTGCGTCCATTAAGAATTCCTGCCAAGCAGTTAATTCAAACAAAATAATATGCATAAAAGAGAGGACGAAGAGGATGGAGGAGATGGGAGAGGGGGGAGGGGAAGGCGAAAAGATTATGCAGCGCGGATTCTATTTCCCTGCGAGGAAACATCCGGGAAAAACGGGCAACTCTGTGAGTCAATAAAAATTGAAAACTTTCGTTGATTGTTAATATTTCGAAGAAATCTCCGTTCATTTTGTTCCACTATAATTAATGCAGAATAACGGACCGGAGTTTCCACTCATCCCGCAAAATAACATATAGATTGGAGGTAAATCAAAACTGCGAAGAAAACTGACTACTCGTAACAGTTGTTTCAAATAATATTTGGACAAATAATTCAGATTGGTGCTTATTTTCTACAAAAATAGCTTTTCGAAGAATAAAAAATTCCCTCGTGAGGACGCATTCTTAATTGTCACCCAGAGAACATACGGGTCAGGATGCAAGAAGACATAACGAGAACAACTGAAACGACATGAGGTTTCGCAGTCAACTCACTAAAGCGAACACTTCCACGAATTGTCAGTCATTTCACCGGTGCGTTCACATTTCAACTGACAAGATCGCTTGATCGTTTTCGATTTCAGCCCGCAAAAGAATTCAAATCGCGAAAGTTCCCCTCACTTAAAGGTACCAAACAAATCAGGCACTCTTTGCAGGCGAAGTAGACGAATGTTTTGTGGAAAATCTGCATAAACGGTTTACTCAGTCGAAATCTGTGTGCACTGCTAAGCACACGCATATTCCCTGGCAAAACGGAGATGGGTGAAGCTGTAAAGGCTCAATCATGTCGGCCCTCCAATACGTCTCACCGCCTCTATATGTGCTAAGTGAAAATCCTATCTGACATGTGCGTGTCAACTTTCCGGCATCTTTAAATAATGTAATCGTCGTTGAAGTGAACAGACCACTTTGAAAGTTGCTGGCTAATTTCAGTGGTTCCCCAGCTGAAACCAACCGATAGGTAGGCACACTAAAATGCTCGCGCACAGTCCCCACATACCTATACATGCCTTGCAGATACAAGCAGGCAGAACCACATACAAGAATTAACCAGTTCGTAATCAAAAAAGAAAACGTGACACAATTAAATGACTACCATGCACCTGCCGTGTTGTCAAAACGCAGCCTAATACTATGCCGCTGCGGTTTCTGGATTTTCTTTCAAATGTTATAATTCTGGATCCATTGTAGGCTGGTTAGCACTACTTCGTGTATGGATGCTTGACACTCCGCTTTTCAACACCAGCTCCACTTGTAATGTGCTTTTATCAATTTGATTTACAAGTTCACGCCAATCCAAGACTTTTGTACGTAATAATATATGGACGGAAGCACTGAAAATGCTGCTCACCACCAATATAAGCATAACATCGAACTGTAATAAAGCGAGTAAAATAACCTCTGGTTCTCTGGCAGTAATGAAGCTTTTTTACGAATGTCATCGTCTTTGAAATCAACGCTGATCGGCGACATCCGTGACGACTGATTCCCATTCTCTAAAGAGTCAATCCATATTTTAAAATTTGAGTTAAATACTTTCCATCTTCCTCTACCGCAACACCACAACACCGGTAATGACGCAACTGTATGCAAGCAATCAAGCACCCTCACCGTTACATATTACCAATTGGTTAACGACACAGCAATATCACTGCATCGCACAATGCGGTCTATTGACAGTGCTAAAGTAGAACGAAGTTGTGAAATTACCAACCTATCATTGCAAAGAACGGGCAGCAATATAAAAAGGAAACAACATAGCGCAGTTCAATGGCCCACTTCGTGATCGGCATAAAAAAGAGGGTTTAAAGACGTGAGAAAACTAATAAACTGAAATATCGATACCTCCACGAATAAACTGACAAATTAAAAAGCCATAACACGTACCTTCAGAGGATGGCTTTTCCTGTTTCACGACATTCGGCGAATGATAACTCAAACGGCCGGAGCTCTTAAATCGAGTCGTGTTTGTGAATCGAGACCAAGGAACTCTGGGCTGAAGTTTGACCTCAGTAGTTTTGTGATCCAATTCCTGCAAAATTACGGGTATTTTCTGAACAGATTATCGATAAGTGCACAACATAGCACAACATTTGAACGAGAAATGGGATATCTTTCACAGAACATGAACTTCACTACGCGAATACAACTCTTGTGCGGAATAAATTCAAAACTGCAATCACATTATTTCCTACGAGAACGACGAAATAAAAGCGTCATTTATCGACAAATGACATGCTAACGGCGGCAACAGTCCATTTGCATTGCCAATATCCCCCCATCGGAGACATTTACACTTTTTCTTCCTTACACACGTCGCTCATTTTGCATCAGTCGTTCAACTAAGCATGCATTAAAATCTACACGTCAAACCCTCGTGCACATTAAATTGCGATACGATTACTCTGAAAACGAAAGCGAAAACGGCGGAATTATTGAGCATCAATGAGGCGTTTCTGAAGTAAAACGATAATATCAAAATTCCATATTGTGATAGATATAACTAAGAATCTCTACTAGATAATCTTACATCCATCGTAACACAAATCTTTAAAGAAAAGACTGAAAGATCAACTCATCATAGTTTTATTCGCAATAAAGAGATCGCACTAGCATGAATAGCAATGAAAGACGGAATATGTCTTTGCAGAACGCGAAAAAAAGCAAAGGTAAAACAAAACAAACGAAGTGATCAACCTTATTGTCAGAGAAAACTGTCGCGTTCGGCTGACCAGCAGGCAACCTCGATGACGAAGAACAGCTGTATTCCGGTGACTGTTCACGTTTCAAAGCGTTTTCATCACCTGGCGTATCACCACCTAGGCAGGAGATGATTTCTGTCCGAGTGGGATAAAATGGCTTCAATGCACTGCCCTCTGAATCCTCGATTTCCTTCAGGATCTCATAGTTGATCTTATTCGATAGCCTCTTCTCCTGAAAAGGAAATTTGTTCAATCGATCAACTTCAAATGCTGACCACCATACATTATAGCAGCAAGAGACTCAAAACATGCAAAATGTTACAAGTAAAGATGAATTCGTTTAATGCGGGTAGCACAAAATATAGCTTAGCTAATATTCCGAGTGATGGATGCAAAACTAATGTTAGACAAACTGCAAACAGGTTGCTAGCTGCAAAATGTACTTAACCCGCAGTCGGCCAACTAGTGTATTATAGTCGCTGATAAAAAAAAGCAATATGGAACATATGAAAGGAAGGTGCCTCTCCTTTTCCCATGACTTTTACAAATTTCTCATTCAACAAATACAACACCTACTTGAAGGTGTTCAAAGTCTCACTAGTAGGAGAGAACATTCCCAATGTAGCAATCTATAGATGCTCCGCTTGCTAGAATTCTCCAGCTTAATAAACGTCCAAATTCAAAGCATTTCTACACGTAAAACTGCCAACTTAATAATGTACTTGCTATGCGATAACTGCAATAGCCAGATCCACACTACATAAAGTTTCTTGTTTAAACAAATAAATAAACGGTTGTATTTACATCCCTAAATCAAAAAAAAAATCATCTAAAAATAGGAAACGTCATTTCTGATGTAAGGATATACTTGCAAAGCTCAATATGGCGACGTCGTGGCTCTGAGTCTGTCTACATTCACATCTACTTGCCTTTCTTGTAGATCACAGCGAAAAGTGCAACGAACATGAAATTATATTCTATAAAAACAAGAGAAAAGATGGTAGAAAACGTGCCACGATAAGCGTTTTTTCATTCCGCTCACCATCAGCACTTGCTTCTTTTAGCATATCTTTTACTCGCTGAAGCACTCAGAAAATACCATTTTTTCGAGTCGACTGACGTGAAACGAAAATCCATCTGACATAGAATGCAAGCAGGTCTTCTGCTACTTAAAGCTAGTGATGACATCCCATTACTTCTTCTAGAGCACACATACACAGGCACTTCTCCGCGTGAAGATGTCTCCATGCCACGCCGTCGTAAATAAAATTGATAATTAAACTATAAACAATTAGATCATTCTGCTAGATGATAGTCAGATAAATGACCAGCTGCAGAGACGGAACGCGAAACATATTCAGGTCTTTGGCGATGTGTTCCATCGGTTTAAACACTCAGAATTACCCTTTTCTATTATCGTATTTCAAATCATGTTAACGATTTTTTGAGGTTCCCTTTTGCTGAATTCTTCAGACGCAATATATCTTTAACCATTCTCTTGAACTGTGACTCTAAATAGCTTCTATAGCAGCAATTAGGATTCATTACTAGAGATTCAAAAAAAAGAGAACAAACGCACCTGGATAACTTTAACCATTGCCTCCTGAACAGTGGATGCCACAATTGGTTCCTTCTTTTTGGTTGCACCGTTCGACCTTTTTCGTTTCTTTTTCGTCGTACCCTCCTTTTCCCTCTCATCTTCTTCTATTCGTTCTCGCTCTCTAAAAAGCACAACGAAAATCGAAGAGAGCAGCTTCATGAACAAATCGCCCTCAACTAAGAACTACTTCATTCGCTCAATGAAGCTTATTTATTCCAAGCTCGACGTTTACCTAAATATAAGCTGTGTATCGCTGAGATGAGACTCCTTTCAGAGTCGAAAATTCATGGTTTTCTCATTATCGCAAATCTATTTCTCTGCAATGTCGCATATGAACTTGTTGAAAACCGTTTTGCTCGTTTGCAGTGTTTAAATGTCTGCTATATTGGGCAGCTGAACGGCTCAAGCTTTAGCCTTACAACTCTGCTAATATCTGGTCAACAATGTGAACTTTAATCCTGAATATCCATTACGGAATTCTACATTAATGAGGAGGAAAATTTCGCGAACAAAAAAACGCCCCATGGCGCAACGGCACGGCATACTGCCTGCACCTCGCTGCTCGACGGTTCGGTACCGCACACAGCGCCCACAAAAACAAATCCCTTTGAGACAAGCCGAGAGAACACGTGATTCCACAGATGTGTCCTTTTGCCGAATTCATTTCTCTATTTACTCCTTCCTCTCCTCAAATCAAACTGTATCTCGCTTCTCCACCACGACGAAAGTTACTTCCCCGCAACCTTCAACTTTCCGGCTTGGGCTACGTGCTTATAAGAACCGTCGAGCGCTAGATGTACCCAAACGCCGTTACGTTGACCATCGGGCATATGCCGGAACAAGCCATGATCGTTAAGTTTTTCCTGCCATATGCATTTATTCGTAACGTTCTCTGATCCTCAATACAACGATGACATTTTCGTGACAAACTCTGCATAAAATCGCCACCTTGAAGGCCGCGGTTCTTTTAAAACGGATTTAATCACCCATTTTCTGATACGCTTATTCTTGGCACACAAAGATACTAACGGTACCACATTTTATGAATGCAGACTATTCTCTGGGCTCAGCAGGAATGTCGTAGAAGGCATATCGAAGAGGAATATGCCACTACCGCGAAATGCACTCAGAACTGGCTGGAGTTTATCTGAACAATAAACGAGACAAAACACTTCTGCGGGAAATATTCCTGCTTCAATGCACGACTATAATTGGTAGCGAAAAAAAGGCAAGACAACAACAAAATGAACGTTTTGAAGTATGCATCTGCAAGAAGTCGAATTAAAGGACGTGTCACAAACCTGCGCTCCATTTCAGCAAGATGTTCCTTGTTTAGTTTCATCCACAAACGTGACTTCATCTCTGCTTCTTCCTTTGACAAGATATATGTATCAATTTCATCATCATCTATTCCTGCAAAAACAGGGCTAAGCGCAATTACTAATAATTCAGGCAGCTGACATATGAGATGCACTAGTGACGACAATAGAACTGCTCCCGGAGAGAGTGGATGATGACCTCATTAACCGCCGTAAGATACCACATTCTACTCTAAAAGCTATTCGGAAAAATATTTCGAAGAAAATACCGGAAGCAAATCGAAGCTTCCACAACCACCAATACATCTCACTTGCAAGTGTCACAACATATCCATAAAAACCAAGAATTGCGCAGCATTCAGTGAAATTCGGTTGCCATATAAAATAAGGCTCTTAATTCAAAACCAAGAGGAGTACCAAACAAACACGAAACTGTCTAGCAGTCGTCGAAAGAACAATAAGAGGAAATCACATATGTACATGAAAAGAGCAGCAACTGCACCTCGCATGAATAAGAAATGCTAAAGTAAGGCAAACAAAACTTCCAAACAATTAAGGATAAATACGTCCCCAAGTGACTGATTTTACTTTCTACTGATAATTATTTTTCTTATTCACTTCCCATTAAATGAACCTTTAACGAGGGTAAAGGAAACCTTAAAAAACATTGACCGAAATGAGGGAGAACATGGTGCATTCAACTGAAAGTAATAACAACCTCAGCTAAGAGTATATTTCATTACAAATCCCAAAATTGCAGCAAGCAATTTGACGCAACAACCTGCAACCCAACAAAACCCCTATCAATAATATTCGGTCTTATTCAACGCTAAGAGTTGGTGGCAGAATAAGTGCAGCTCACTCAACGATAGATAATGGCAAAAGTGGCACTACCAAGCTGAAGAAATGGGCAGGAAAAAAGGAAACCTTCGAGGTCCAACTCGCCGTTGCTGTTCTCTTCAAAATCGTCAACTTGTCTCGATGGAAGTGGTTGTGGCTTCAGAGGATCTGAGATTCCAAGACTTTCAAGTGTGGGAGCATAGCAAGAAGAAATCCCGGCCACCTGTCTTTAAAAAAAACACACTTCAACTGATCCATCAAGAAAGTGTAACTTGCTCTAAGCGACGAAAAGTGCGAAAATTAAGATTCCTCATTCGGGTGCAAAAAAACTTTTTAAAAAAGACACAGGAATTCGTTGGAGGCGAGGAACTCGACAAAGAGAGACCCACTCAACTAAGACTGCCATAAAAGGTTTGCACCCATTTCTGAAATTGTGATGGTGAAATGCAACCGCACAAATTCCTAGTTCCAAAGCTATTACAATACTGACTACACAGATGACTTAAACGCAGCTAAATCCTACTTTCACCGTTCGAAACACTATCTATGAGATTGCCATTTCAAAAGTTGAAACACATCGACAAAAGAACTCCTACGCTGCTCGACAACTGCAGAAAATTCATACGAAAAGAGAAAAAACATTTCGACTAGGACTGAGTGCCCGAATATCGTCCCATCTCCCTTGCGAATTTCGCGCACTCCTTAGTTTTACTGGAATGCTTTCAAATTCCCAACTGCGAACGAAACAATCACGATAATTCGTGTCAAATAGAAAGAAATATCACTGAATGGTTGCAGCAACAAAACGTTCTAGAAAAAGTTATTGTAAAGTTAACTTTCCAGACCACCTCCCTTCCCCCAATACCACGAAATTGCCTAAGCGAAACACTGCGCATGCTTTTAAAGGCAACTTACGAGTCTATTCATCGATCATGTACACAGCACGCAACGAAATGAAAAACCCTCATTCACCTTTGTGGTTCCTCACCGGCGTCGAATGCCATTTCAACGATCTCGTCACGAACCAAGGGATCCGCTAGACGCAATTCTGGCGACTCTTTCACCAGCGACTCGCTCATCATTTTTGCATAAGGTGTCTTCTTAAACTTCTCACGACGTTTCTTTTCTAGTGCCTTCTCAACCTCTTCTTCAAGCGGCTCCACCTAAAACCTCTCGATCTAGACAAAAAATGTTTCATTTAATTCAATGACTTTATCCTCACATATCAGCGCAAACAGCCGAGAACGCATGCAAGATTTATTCAGTGGATCGAAGTGATCTTTCGAGTGTGGATGTGGATTAAAGTGACCTCAAACCTCCTTGCCATATGCGTCTACACATAAGACTATTAACCCACCATGCTAGTGCAACTCAACAGTTGCATCCTTTGAAACCCAACAATATTGAATAAATAAGTGAGAAGCAGTAAACAAGAAATCACAATGACCTCTAATTCAATCTTTTTCGCCGTTTCTTCCTCCTTACGCTTCAGTTGTTCACGAGCTTTGCGTCTGGACTCCCGAAATGCTGGAGGGTCTTCACAGTGCTCCTAAAGAAAAAAATAAATTCTTATACTTCACCTGCATATCATAATTTGCAAAACCGTTTAAACAGCAGGCTCCAATGCCTCCAAAAGACCATTGAGACACTACGTACTCCACTTACGTATACAAATGATGGGCATTTTCTTTCCTTCCTATGATTCTGGACTTCCAGCTGCCGCACCAACTCTCATCTTACAGTGTTTTGAGTCGGACTGCATCAGTCCTTACTTCCTCGCCCCAAAAATTGTAGGCAAACTTTTAGGAAAGTCGTGCCGTAATTGGTAGGAAGGTTGAGAAACAGAAATTTCCGACTTCGTCGATTGCACAAATCAACTAGCGCAGCCCACAAAACAAACAACTAAAGTATAACTGCAACAAGAGCATTAAAATATCCCAAGTGAACGCAGTCACACTATTTGATCAAGGCTGACCGGAAGCGGTAATCAATCAGCTGAAATTTTATTCGACTTTTAGCAGCAAAAATTCGATTTCTGATCTAGCGGTTTCAGCCAAATTCCGATGTAATCGTTGCTTCTTGAGGAGGTAAACGACCGGAACTCCTCAGGAACATTCGGTTTCAGTCGCAGTTCTATTTAAACAATTACGTCACGTCGATCAATTTACCTATTTCCTTTTTTCAAGTGCGCTTATTAAAGCAAGTTCTTAAATGGAGTTCTAGAAATTGTTAATGGCATAGCCAAATGAAGGAAATTCGTACAGTCACAAATTTTCACTCCTCCATTTACGAGAAAAATTTTTTCATATGTCTTTACCCTCTTCTTTGAAACCCTTCCGATTTATTCTTTAAGAAAATGCAAAATCTGGCATTGCTATATAAACCACCAGCCCGATCATGTTCTTCTAAAAAAACCCGACGATCCATTCTCCTCCAACTCAATACTGTTACCAACACCTAAAAACCAACTCCGGTCCGGAATGTGACGTATCTGCCAGTCACCACAGTTGCTTACTTAACAAGCGCCGAAAACTAACTAGTTAACAGGGGATTTCGTCTTAGCTATACAATCAACAGCTGCCAAAATTCTTGACAGGCAAATAAGGCGAGGATGTGTCCAAAAATCCATGCGGCAATACTTCACGAAGGTCTCACCAAGTCAACGGTAGTGAACTCGTCGATTGTTAGCTCGCTAGAGGGAGTTTTGCCGAATTCATCAAGCCTCTTTCTGACAACTGTCTCACTGATATGCACAACCCGGACGATATCACCAATGGTGCGGTTGAAGTTGAAGCATCTTGCCGCCAGAACCAACGCCGCACCGCACAGTCCCGTTGGGCGACGTCCCGTGGCGATCCAGTCTCGCTTCATTCGTTGTACCAGACGAGTCGCAAGCGACACCACCTGTAAACGATTTTCGCATAAGATGAAATCACTTGAGCAGCGATATCGTCTGTACTAGAGAAACAACAACAAATCAGCGTCTAAAATGAACGGACCGACTCATCTGGATAAAACATTTGCTGTATCAACAAATACCTCTAGCGATGTAAACAAACTATGAAACAGCACACCTCTTTTTCCTTTTCTCCAAATTCCAGAAGCACCGCGAATCGAAGGATATACAAGCATGGATCCGTGGTGGGTAAGTTGATTTTCAAAGAGCGAGCCAAGAAGTTTAGCGTGCGTCCCAAATCGAATACATTCACCTAAAATTTGCGACATATTCAAGCGATGTGAATGAAGCGCCCTTTACGACACAAACAACAGAGAGTATACCTCACCATCAACATAGTTAGGTGGTTCTCCATTACGAAATCCCAATGACGTCTCACTCGTCCATTTTCTTCCACTCGCTTCCCTTTCATGAGTTCGAAGTGGTGGATATAGAGGGATTTAAAATCAATGAAAAAAATGCGAATAATTCCACACAAAATGCAGAAGTCTTCCTTGATAAACTACATAAAGCCATGTCCCTCTTAACGATCCCTCCCAACGGATGAAATAAACTCATCAGAAAGCAACGTGATCAATCAACAAATCTGCAATGAATCAATTCACGATGAAGCCCAACTACCTATGCAACACCTGATATAAATAATACTTCCATTCTCTTCCTCATACAACTGGCTGGATAACTGAAGCTGTGACCTCAAACAATTGGTATACTTGTCCGTGATGCGGGATCCAATTCCCAAAGCCAAAAGTGCGAAGATAGTCCGATACAACTTTCTCTTTCTATTCCTCAGAAAAACGCCTCACATCACCTCATCTACCTTAGAGAAGTACGTGTAGAACCTCTGTAAGATATAAGGTCCCAGGCTGGACTGTATAGTGTGCACATAGAACAGTTCCGTTAGGATGCAAAGAGTTGCGTCAGCTGACATACTTTTTGACGAAATCTCATCAAATAAGCTGTTAGTGAATGAATCTCCTCACTCCATTGAGTGTGGAAAGTAGCATATTGCTCTTCAACGAATTCGGCGAACCTGAGTGACATCGCTGAAATCGAGCAGCAAGTGAGCGGTATTCTCGAGACGACACGTCATGTAAAGGCAAGCTGCCACTACATGTGAACGTACCCGACCACGTGTGAAATTACGAGAGACACACATTTTGAAGAAGTTATATGCGGTGTCGATGCAGTGCTGATTTATACGCAATTGACTCGCCACCTACAACGGAATGAAACTTATTAGTGAAATCGTGAGGAATATGTAAACGAGCATGTGATGCACTCTAAGAAGTTTAAAACCCATTTCAACAAGGTGCATGAAACACATATCAGTGCTTTCGGACAATTCCCTCTCTGCAGATGCAACGAACTTCGCATCTGAAACTACAGAAAGACACATTTCAAATGTGATGTTTCAAATAAATTGAACAGAAAAATAGCAAAACACCGTTGAAAATTAAGCAATGGAAACAAGGTACTCGAAACTCTAACTCTAGTATAACGGTTTTTGAAATGCGGATTTAGGCTTCGAAATTATCGACCGAATGCAAGAATTACGAAGCGCAATAAGGTTCCCAATTCACAGTGATTTTGAACTTTAATTTCATTGCCCATACGAATATATTCGACATTTAGGTTAGAGGAGAGCTTACCACCGTAACTTCGACAGGATTTACTCTGATACTCCAACATAATTTGAAAGAAAATGTGACATGAACGAGCGTCACCGCTAGAATTTCACCTCCTAAAATGTAACTAAATCAAGGGTGTCGATTAGTGGAGCAAGGGCGCTAATCAGCAGGACCTCAAGCATATCGGTCATTACATGTCCTGCACCTAATAATGCAAACGCATGGGACAGCGTGAGTGTGAAATTCAGCAATCACCCCTTCGATGAGCTTCTTTCCTTTCATATAGGTTACTTCTCTCGACTCTTGATGCATGAGGCCTGGCACGCCAGAGAGAGTATGTCGCTGCGCACGGTCACGAGAAACGAACTGACCTGAAAAAACCGAAATTGGGTGAAAACGTATAGCGTTTATAGCTTCCTGGATGTACTGAGTTTCTTTTCGGTGTACCTAGGGGGCTGCAGATCAGGACTGTCCCACACGATACGGCAGGAAATCTGTCTGTTACTCTCAAGTCGTGCCAAGTGGCTTTTCTTATCGATAAGAACAACCCTATTTATCGTCGAATTTGAAGGGAGAGCATCCGATCTCCAAAAAATATTCTATTTACCTTTCAGGAGTCCCACAGCCCCTTTACTCACTGTCAGTCACCAACCCTAAGCTCATTTATTTTTATCGGTAGTTTGTCACCCAGAAGCGGATATCAATGCTGCTACAATGCTCCCATGGTTGCATCTCACCAAGTTCCCATTCGTCGCCGACGTTATCTGTGGAAACAGCGCCAAACAAATTACAGGTCAGCCAACTTACGCAATCAATCTCTGTCTTTTTATACAAACAGCCGACACCTTGTCATGAAATTATCCCCTTCGTAGAATTCGTCTGCGATTATTTCAGGGCTCTAATCTTTCTTATCGTGTGCCGACTACAAATAATGCTAGTGCAGTCTCTCTAAAGAAGGAAGACCATTTAATAAACGATATTGATGGAGTAGAGCTGTTCATCGACCATTCCGCATCCAAATCATCTGCGCACAGAACTTTTGCAGACTGAAATTTAGAGTCTACTAGCATCGCAACCGCGAAACTTGGTGATTCCTATCACTGATCCATGTTAAAGCTGCAGCCGCGTTCGGCCAGTCCCACTTAAACTTATCAGTGCGCAAAGAAGCAAAAAACAGGGAAGACGCAGCAGCTACAAGCTATCGTCGAAACATACTATGCCATTGGAACGCAAAATTAAGCAAATTAATTTGAATAATATAAGGCGGACAGCGTATATATTAAAGTGGAGAGCGGAACCATAAGGGTATTCGACTGATTAAGTATATATTAGCTAATTTTGCATTGATAAATGAACCAACAATATTTAAAATTTCGAGAGGATGTTCAATTTTTCCTCCACCTCTCAGCCCGAGAATTTTTCCGGACGAGTGATCTATCAAGCTAGACGAGAGATAAACAGCTAAAAAGGA
Organism: Parascaris univalens; assembly: GCA_037576465.1. Taxonomy (NCBI): domain Eukaryota; kingdom Metazoa; phylum Nematoda; class Chromadorea; order Rhabditida; family Ascarididae; genus Parascaris; species Parascaris univalens. The sequence continues at coordinate 76,469,440 of CM075173.1, read as the reverse complement.
AAATATTTCAGCACTTCAAACCTTCTTAATCTTCACCAAAAAGCACTTACACTCCGTGGAGGAAAAAGGTTCTGCTGGCGAGGAGAGGGAACATCGACAGAGAGCTAAGCAAGACTTTAATACTCCAAATCATCCAAAGAAAGTCCCATGGTTCCTGAGCGATAAAAAACTGCTGCTTCTCCGAAATTGGAGAAATGAAGCAACTGGGAAGGAAGCTCCGTAATTCGAAAGCAAAGAAAGTTCCCTTGTTGGACAACTCGAAAATGCCGATTGCCCGAACACTTATTTACAGAACGAGACTGTAAAAACATATGCATGAATATTTCCACAAAAAGTCTGAAAGCAAAATTCAAAAGTATTGTATAAGTGCAGATGAACTAAAACATAACACTCACCAACCAAAGTACTCCCACCCCCACTTCTTTCTTGATAAGTCACATCGGAAACAATCGTCGACTCCTCAAGTACCGTGCCGCAACTCATACATGTCGAATCACCTCGAGCTGCATCGTCATCGATATCAGAACTTCCACAATGTGGACAAGTGCGTCCCATCCTCTCACCCTTAAAAAAATCAAAAATCACAGCAAAGATTAGAAGAGTTGAGCAACTCTGCGCAGTTCGTGCACTCTGCTTTCCCTAAGATGAGAGTGGATCGGCTTAAATTTCCAAACAATTGAATCTCCTCTAAGCTTTGTGTGGAGAAACTTCAGCGCACTTTTCTCCCCTCTGATCACTTTCAACGGCGGCTTGCACAGTGCCTCCGCAAAACGCCCCTGTTCGCCAACTGCCCTCGAGAGAAGAGTTCGATAGCCTCATTTATGCTTTAAACCAATCAGCGCTCAAAGTAAACCGTCTAACCTACTTTCACTTAATTTTCCGCTGCAATCGGGACCCAAAGATGTAATTCTGTGGATATAGAAGACGCTCTTAGCACAACCTCGTTCAACCAACCAAGTTGGAGTACGCACGATAAAGTCCACCTTCCCACACAAACGGGCATTCCACATACATCAATCTTGGGAAAACACATCGAGAAAGCAACAAGACAGGTGAAGCGTCTATATTCATTTTTGTTTGTACGAAGGACGAAAAACTTTCACTAGGACTGAGATCAGTGATGGGCAGACGTCGACCTGTGGTGTGAAATGTAAATGGCGAATTTCAGAGTAGAGGTATTGCCGTAATTCGTTAATCCACTCTTGCCTCCGATTACTACAACGAGCTGGGAAAAAGTGCTCGAGTTGCAGCACCTTTCTAACCCCAATCGGCCTAAACATCACAATGCTTGGTCAGTGAGACTCATTAATCGGCTCGTAGCATAAAGCAGTTTTCAGAAAGAACGTTAACTTCGAATTTAGGGCGTCTCACCTCGTGCGGGGAAGTACACTATTGTAGAAATATTTGGATTATTTCTGTGAGAATCTCTTCGACATGTCTACTTAAACTTCAGCACACCTATAAAAAGAAACGACTAAGGTCTCCCGACGATACGAGTGGTCGAACAAGTTCGGACGATTCGTTTCTGAATAATGAAAACCGCATACTTTATTGTCTATAGCGTAGAAACGAGCCGATAGCGTTCTTTAGCGTATTCCTATGCACAGAATGATCTCACACCCTGGTGGCTTCAACTCCTGCGCCCGTCTACGGGCAACAACAATTCGTCGAAGCGTGTAAACCCTCCTCAGTGCTATTGATTACAGATATTATTAGGCAAAACTTCACCCGCTAGAACTGCAGTGTATAAGTACATGAGTGATGATCTTAGATGAGCAATACGGCCAATACTTCAATGATCAAAACTGAAAGGGAAGCGACTCTTTTCGTATTCCGTCTCTCCATCCCCCTCATCCCAACTATCTTCAGCGACTTTCCAAGGACAACAACATCGCACACATACGCAAGTCCAAGTAAATTGAGAGACGAAAGCTAATAATGAAGAGCAGAAATCAGCTGCTTCGAAAACTCGAGAAGAATGAAGGATTCCCCTACGAAGGAAAAAACTAGCCTTTTATTCACAAAGGAACCTAAAACCCGCAGGATTCTTTTGCGAAATAGGTTCGCCTTGAACAACAATTCTGCGTACACATTTTCGTGTAGCACCTGTGTTTATGCCGATTGAGCAGTGAAGAAACGGGAGCATGGGTCAAAGTTTAAGGAGCGCGAACAGCCGACCCGATTTACGACAGTAATGTCAGCATGAACTCGCTCGTATATGATGAAATATGGCTGGGTCACGCCCGAGCACAAACCGCAGCCCCTTGACATTCTATAGGTGTACGGGTCCCTAACGGGGATAGATGTGCTCACGTCATCGCGACTTTAGTCGAGAATGCCGATTCAATCTTCGTGACCTCCTGCAAGCTGCTCTGGTGACGCTTTTAAACGTGCGCTTGAGCTGAGGTCAAAGCAGGCATGCATAAAACACCCACTGTATTCGACTGCCTCCTACCACACTCGAGCATTTCGCTGGCATCCAGTGGCCAAACTCTCTCATCCCGAGTCCATATCCCGACTTCTGGTTGCATAATCTTTGTTTAAACAGTAACGTGCCACACAACCTCACCACACTAACAACACTATCACAACCTCAATGAATGAGAATGAAATACGCGAACAAGTAAGCATAGGATGCTTGCTGTCAACACCATGAAGGCAAACGGCTCATTCGCGCATCGTTCGCATAATGCAAGGGGGACTACGATCCTCTCGTTGCGAGAGCGAGCATCGAATACCGATCGTTACAGCTCGATGCCAACTGATTCAGGTACACTTCAGGAACCGTTGCAGGGGAGGGCAAGCCGTGTTGCACTATGTTGCAGCTAGAGGAAATTAAGGAAAGAAAGAGGGGATGGGAGGGGGAGCAATGAAACATGGACGGGAAATGCTTTCCTTGCAGGTTCAGATGAAGCAAAACTAGCTACTGTCAGGTAATATGTCGTGACAGTGTATAAAAGTGCTTGAGAATTGTGGTGGAAATATGTCTGAATATCTTCATCAACGATCGCTTTCAGCATGGAGGTTAATAATCTCTTAGATAGATCACGCTGAATATCTAAAATAACTCTTCGCTCAACGGACCAAATATGTTATGATGGTTGCGCTTTCCACAGGACCCATCTCGCAAATACGACATTCCCACTATGTGCCGCTCGAGGAAAGGTTAATAAATCAACCGTTTTATTTCACTATATACCATCATTGCCATACATGAATCTTCGATGGAGCGATAATGTCCCTATTTTCATCCTCTTTCTATAGAGCTCTGCGAACTGACCTAGTGGTGAAGAATCGATGAAAGACAGATCTTAACAAATTGAAACAGGAGCGAGTTTTTCAAATACGCTCGACTATCAAATGCAAAGGTAGCGAAGAGTGGGGCTATTCAAGGATATATCTCGAGTTTGACGAGAAGGTTGGGGCTATTACAGTATGTACGCATAAATATCCTTAAGGAAACTCCCGACGATATAACAAGATCTCCCGAAAAGAGATCATTCCCATCGATACAATAAAAGAAATCTGATGGGCTCAAATTTCGTCATTTGTCCACAAATTAATTGGCGCTACTAAACCTTCAGATCCGATCCGATAACAGATCTTTTTTGTTTTCACGAAAATTTCCACATTTTATGGCAAAACTTCCTAGTGTGAGTGCAAATGTTGTGGTCGAAAGTCAATCCTTTTCATTTCCTCACTGAATACTTCAGCTGCAAAACTCGGCTCCAATAAAAGGAAGTGGGGAAACGGATTCGGCATAACCCAACTTTATTAGTGACATGCAAAGCGTAGTAGGGCGATGCATACCGATCTTTGTTGGGTGATTTTTCGACCTCTAAGAGGCGAACGTCACATAACGGTTGAATATTTTGATTCACAGGATTCGAAAATTCGACCGTTGGCCTCCACCTACCAGTAACCATTTATGCCTATTTGCCTGGTCTGTTCAGCTGACGAAGCAGTTGTTAATGGCACTCCGGTCAATTTGAAATCTTTTCACGAAGCTGTATACAGATCGAATGACAAATTTCCTCCAGTTATTCACTCATTCTCTCATAGAGAGGAAAAAATGCCTCAAACAATAACTCAAAGAGAGACACACACCCAACGGCTAGTGTTAAGATGCACTGAATAGTTCAGGATGAGAAGTATCGAAGGAAGCTTCACTTTCATGTCATGCAAATGTGAGTTCCACGTATGCTGTTATATTTATATGAGGACGACCTGAAGCTATATTAGGAGGAACCGTATGATTCGATGATTCAGTATTGTCTAATTGCCAAACACATAGCAGTAAATGAATTTACGTAACGCCAGTACACAAAGAGAACCGAAGCGAAAAGTTTAAAACGGTCAAAGGAAGAAAGTCCATCTCGGAGAAGGGCTGACACCTCTGGAACTGATGAGAATAGCCACAAGTCTTCTGGGAACTTGGGAGATCACATGTAGATTTGTTCGGCGTCAACTGCGAGGAATTCTCCAATTTAGGTGTGAAATACTATGTCGGTGGCAGATGTAATGTGCTGAAGGTGGGAAAAGAATGACCGCGAACGAAAGCCAGGAGAAGTTAGCTTATTAACTACCTTATCAGGATCTGGACTAATCTCTGTAGGTTATCGATCACCATCCACGACTCCAAGAATGTGAATTCGTTCTTGTCATGCTCGCGTCTGACGATAATCTTTATACATGCCCGTTGAACTAACGATTGAAACGTTTTGCCTCCTTTCGTTTGGCACTACACCATTTTACTTAGGCTTAGGTACAGAAAAACAGTCGCAGCTTTTGTTCTTTCGCATTTCCCTCAAGGTTCCTCTGAAAAGATATATACGGCGGGAGGAGGAATCGAAAGAATGCACTTGGGAGCGGATTGTGGGATGCTTTTGTTGATGGCGAACATATGCAATTCACTTTTTCAATGTGTTCGATGTCCTTTTTTTGTTGGTCCATTTCACGAAGCTCTGCGAAACACTGAAGAGATTTAAGGTGAATGCTTTGCACTTTATCGCTTATGCGTTTTGCTAGATTAGAGATGTCACTGTTCAGCACTGCCGTCGATCGTTGAATATTTCTTGTGAAAGGGCTCCGCAAAGAGTATTAAGGTGTACTTTGCACGCTTCAGTGGTGAAAATATAAATGTTATCGTTTTATGTCTTCAGAGTATCAAAACACAAACAATGAAGAATAGCCACTGATGATACTTTCATACCCCGAATCACCTCTACTCAGTAGAAGGGAGACCACAGCTTTGTCCTTCCTCGCTACCTCTCACTTGTCAAAGCAAATCAACATACACAATATCGAAAGTACACAAGCGTTAGCGCTCATGCTTTGCGTCAGATACTTTCACTTCCATATGACTTTTCCAGGCTTCCATTCACGGTTGCTGCACGGACGGTTTACAAGAAGATGCTACAAGGCAAGTCTCTGTGTCCGTTAAAGTGAACAACTGTTCGGTCGTTGAACACTCTATACACCTTTTGACTTTTATTCAGTACAATCAGAATAACGATGTTGTTAAGTGACTCCTCGACTCTCGTTGGTACCGGTCTCCTTTGACAGAAGGAAAAACTCATTTCAAATTTTCGCTTTTGTAGGCACATTAGCAGCAAGTGCTAATCCTGACATAGAAATGTGCTATATGCAGAGTCAAATAAATTGTAGCGAAATGAAGCAACTGAAAATCGTATCTGCAAACAAAAACTTTTTTCTATGAAGCACTGCCTACTTCGGATACGAGTCAAATACATTTCCAGTCCACGTGGCGATTATGATCGGTGATTCAACTCCGACTTCCTGTATTGTACCAAAGCTGTTTTAAGCTTGTAATTCTCTCTATAGGCAATATTTAACTGAAAGGCAGTAATCGCATTAAACAACGATTCCAGCCCAGCGTATGTGTTAAATTTCGATAAGAATGAGAAACGGCTGTTGTTGTATTAGGACAAAAAAGAAAGCCGTTGATTTGCATTTACGGTGGCGGTTCCCCTTCAGTTTTGTGTGATTTCATTTGTACTACGTTCGTTTCATTTGCCAACATCGTTCGCAGATTGAATTGCACTGTTTTTCAATAGTTTCAACTAAAACTGAACATTGCCGGTTCGAATCCTAGCTCCTCTTGCTAGCAAGACATTAAAAGTCCCCCCAGTCACATTTTAGCTCATTCTAGTAATTTTCAGACATAGTTTGCTGCAGATCCGTAGAAATCAACTCACAAATACGAGGCCTCGATTTTGATCCACTCCGTTGAACATGAATTTTTATCACCGTCCTTTTATTCGATCATCGCTAAATCTAGATCTTTTCGAGTTTTTAAAGCAGTCGTCTGATTTTTCGCAGACGGAACAACCTAATGCATTCCTGGACTACTAACTAACTCAAACTCATCACACTGGTGCATGCAGTTCAAAAAGAACAGAATATTTCATCCGCTATATCCGTTGCCGATGAGGGAAAGGATTTCAAACCTATTCAAAGCGAGCAGAACCAATCTTCGTTCTAGTTAAGTCAAATCCTCATGAAAATTCCCCACCGAAACGTTAAAAATGGCGCAGATCCCCGATAAATGTTGCCACCTCTACGTTCTCACTGAAACGAAAACAGTGTTTAGTTATCGATCATTTTCTCTTCGCTGTACTTGAAACAAGTTTCACGGAATATGTGCATCAGCCATTCAGCTGATACTGCCGTCACCTCATGCATTTCCGCTTGCAAATCATTCTCTGCAGTGCTGTGTGGTGGAGCCACATGTTTTATTCGCATTCAATTCGGATTCTCAATGTGAGCGCCCTGCAATTCAGTCGCCGCTTAAAGAATCAATTTGCAAACGTCAGCGTCAACCACTGCAACTCCTTGCTTTTAGCGACGATTTGTGCCAACTGCACCGACGTTTTTGAATGAAACCCCAACAAAGTGCTGCCCCTCTAATATTCTCAGAGTATGCTCATTCATCTGATAAGTTTCTGTGCACAATTTCATTGTCATCTGTAACTGCTGCCTCAAACCCTGAACTCCTCTATTGCGTATGCATCGGGAAGTGACGACGGACGGATGTTGCCCTGTTTGTATTGACTTGTTCTATGCTATACTCGATAACTGCTGCAATTCAAGTCCTCATGAAGATGTTTCCCAGCTCCCCGAGTGGTCAAATTTTGTGAAAAGCGATCAAGCCTAACTCGACAGCGATGATTGACGGATGGCGCAGATCTCACAGATGCCACATAAACTATACTCTTCCTTACCTAGCCATTTGCTTGACTCAGATTTCTCGTGTCGTATATCATCTCAGAGAGGTTTTAGATTAGCGAGAGTGATGAAAACGTGTCAAACTCTTTATTAGGTTTAATGCAACAAATATTATACGTACACTACACGTGCAAACAAAGAAAAAGAATAATGCACGAACAATAATAGCAGTTAAATATATAATGAATGCATGCTATTGTGTGATGTTTCATTTACAACGACGAAATCATTTTCTTATATCGGCAAATTAGAATTTTTACCTGCCTCGATGAGGACGCTTGCCTGTAGCACACTCGGTCAGCAGTTCGTCTACTTTTATGCGTTGGTTCGTTTGCGGGCGCTCGAATATTCTTCTCGATTAAATCTCATGATTTGAAGTTATTTTTTAATAGAGACAGTTCTTTCACGATAGGCTTAATTTAGGGATGGGCAGTGTATATCCTATGGTTCCGTGAGAATAAACTTGGCTAGCTCTTTTATGCTTTGAAATACTCAAAAAGTGTAATGTAGTTTATACATACAGTTATATATATAACTGCGAAGTGTGCGAATATAGCAAAATACTTACCGGCAAAATACATCATCATCTGCACTGGATCTTCGAAATTTGCATCGATGAAACGACTGCCCCTCTCGAAAGCAGTAACGACCAGTGAGTGGAGTAATTTTTGCAAACATTAGGTGCCGTATGCGGCATTTAATGGATGACGATTCGTTGTTGGATAAGCTCGCAATACTTCAGTGCAGCTTCAGCGTGGCAAAGTGCTATCCTGTTGACTGCCACAATTTCTCAATTTGCTGCCGTGCTTAAGTTGCGGCCAATTTCAGTCACATATGCAAAATTCAAGAGGTATCAAAAGCGAAAGAGTTGAAAAAATTGCGACAGGAAAATGAAACATAACTGAACTGTGTTATACATACGAATCCACCATTGCATATGAAATTACATGTAACTGCAGAGGGCATCAAGTGGAAACACCTTCAACAGATTGTCAACTAAGATAAGATAAAAATCAACGAGGCGATTTATATCGCCTCATATCTGCGTAAAGTTCCAGGTGCACATGCATGTATGCTAGTTTCATCGTTTTTAAGAGTGACTAGAAGAAATCTGACGATATCTCAGGTGCAATGCACTGCGAAATAAGACGCAATTTTTGTCACCGTGCGGTTTTCCAACGTAAGTTCTAAGCAATTTGTCCGCTAAGCGGGCAGAAGCCTAATGAAAATGTGCTGTCCTCCTCTATTTCATTGACTTACCAGCTTCAAACTGACGCTTCTCGAAGATAACCCCGTGATGCATTGAATATAAAAAAGGTTTGCCTATGAAATGAGGTTCGGACTTTCGATTGTTCCCTTCATAGGAAACCCGTTTTGGTTTGTTTAGGTCATCCCCCTCCCCCCACTGGCTTACTGCTGAAAAGAAAGTTTACATTATTCTTCTCCATTTGAAGACTGCTCTCGCACGTTAAAGATCTTCGAAGAAGCGTTTGCAAGGACAACTTGCACGTATTGCTGTGTAACATCTCCCGTATCGATGCATGCCAAGTGCAACATGTTTTGCTATACGTATAGGGACGACTAACAGTATAACAATGGCTTTAAGCGTATCCCAACCGTCTGAATGTGAGAACCTCCTGCTTCATCCCCACAACCCACCTCTTATTCCAAGGTTTCCAGAAAATTTTTGCATTTGAGAATCAGAACCCGTTGAAGTTAAACTACACTTCGAGTCGACGACATAAGAATCATCATTTAACAGTTAGTGAAAAGCTGTCGTGAAGCGAGGTCGGAACTTCCGACTTTCAACTGCAGTACGCATTGTGCACCAAGTGAACTTGTTGTGACCGATTCATTTGTCGTTATTCGCTGCGGCCCACTCAGCGTGCAACTAACGCAAAACGTTTGACGATCGTGTATCACAAAGACATTCAAAACAGATCTACGATTATTTAGACGAAGTGGTATATAAACATAGCAGTTTATGATAAGACGAAATTCTTCCACAGCCCATAAGAACTTTTACGTCCCTTATCTCGACAGTAAAAAAGAACGAACAACTTCCCTCCTCTGTATTCATCTTTAAATGCGCTTTGAAGAGCGCGAAGTGGACAAATTTCTTTGGAAACACACAGCCATGCAGTTTTTGCATTTAAGGTAAATTAACAAATAATTGATTAAAAATGACGCTGATTTGATTATTTTTAAAAACGCCAATTGTCGTCTCATACAATTTGCGATTCCATTTTTTTTTTTTCGATAACGCTCGATAATGAACGATAATTTCCTTAAAGAAAGTCAAAATACATGGAAACATTATCGCAATAGGGTATCATCGCTTACGCAGCGTACGGCTCGTAGGTTGAAACCTCCGCACATAATGTGTCTCTGGAAGAAGCATTAAGTGCTGTCGATAGTGGGTTTGAAGTGAAGTGAGTGTTGGATGTTACTTCCAAGGCTCACTGATGTCCCTTCCATATGCAATATCTTCGACGAGTTCACTCAGTGAATCAGTGTTGGTGCTTGCAAACGAATATTTCAGCACATTCAACCCACCTGTGCCGTAAAGAGTCTACGCCTACGCCATGGTGTAGTGCACTTTACTTCAGGTCCACACCGAATTCCGAACCCTCACATACACAGGCTTCCGCAAATGCGATCACGTTGAATTGGGATGGAGAAAATCGAAGCGAATTTCGGAGGTTTCGGATTACGACGGATGAGAGGAGGGGACGGGTGGAGCGAAAATTCTTCAGGTAAATGATAGAGACTGTCCTGCAATGCTCGCAATCAGGAAAACTTTCACACTTGTAGCAAGTAGCAACGAAGTGATATCTTCAACTGCCAGTCGTATTGAGAAAGGGATGAAATTTTTTTCCCAGACTCGAAGAAATGAAGGAATTTCGAATTTCCTTGAAAATCAGAAGACTGCCATAAATTGGGGATCCTACTGACTTTAACAACCGACGAACAATACGCCGCTGTAACATTCCTTGTAAACGAATTGAAGGTTGGCACGGCAAAGTGCACGAGACAGAGCACGTGCACGGTGCTGAGATTTTATTCAACGTTATGTTTCCAGGGAAACCGTGAAGCACCAACAGTTCGTGAAAACCATCAATTCTTTCGCGAATGGATATTTGGACGGGAGGGGACGACAGTGCAGGTTGGCTCCTACTCTCAGCCATCAGTTCTTTGCAACCAAGAACGCCTAGAGGCAAGGCAGGTACTGACACTTTAAAGAGACAAGGCATCAACCGAGGCATCGGATTAGGCCACTAGGTCGATGCGCCAGTGGCTAGCGAGCACATTCAAATCAGGCGTATGTGCTCCTCACCTCCATTAAATTCTGAGAAAATTCTTTACCTCAGATTTTTTTGGTCAAAATTGACGACTCACTGATTGTTTTGAGTTTCCGCTAATCGTTTTTTAAGCCGTGAAATTTTTCCGAGACGGTGTCTTAACTGAGAGCTTCATAAATTGCGAATATTGATTTGATTGGAGATCCGCTGAGCCAGGAAATGACCTCAAATTTTCGAAGAGTTCCTCTTCAAGATTTCTGAGGTCTTCAATGTTGCCAATCTCTGATTGCGACTCCTCCCTCGAAATATCGAAATTCACTCCTTTTTCTCATCTGCGTTCATGTAGATAACACACTCTCCGTATGTGCATTTTTGCCAAACGCTCCACCGCATTCGATAGCTACATAGAGGTTCCTATTACGTAACGGATAAAAAAAAAATTCATAAATAAGAGCGGTATTCTTGGCTGAAATGAGAGGTCAAGGTGCAGAATGGAGTGAGTCCTTCCGCCTTTAAATGTCAAATTCTGCCAACCAACTCGGCAACGGAGTCCTCACTCACTCTCACCGTAATTCGTGGTGAGAATGCTCGATTAGCCCAGAATGCAGAAATTATGGTTAGTCGAAAATGGCAGTTCATTGCGCATCCCAGTGAAAAGCTTATAAAAGCTAATTGAACAGTGCCCCAGCTTCCTCTATATTTTGTACCTTTCAAAATTCAAACACCGATGCACGCGTTGGATATTTGCATTATCTATATCTATTATCATTAGCGGCCGTTCATCTGCACCTCTCAAATAATTCAATTGGGATTCAAATTCAATGGCATCTGTCACTAAAGGTCTCTAAATGTTTGCTTAAATACTACGATAGGCCTGTGCAGATAACGTTGAAAACACTACGAATGGAATCAATGGTTTAATTAAAGTTTGCAAAATAATCTATACCCACACAAATCTGGAGCACTGAACTACAATTGAATTCGCTTCTACTGGATAGCGTGACGAAGATATTATATTTCCAAGTATTTCTTTTCAAGCGTAGTACTTCTTTTATGGAAATAGTTAGAGTAAGCAGGTTCTTGGCGAACGCCAAGGAGACACACTTAGTCGACGATCATGTTGACGTTGCTTTCTGATTTTCTGCCGATTTCTTCAGTTTCTATTTTTTTGTTGTTTATTGTCTTTTTTTTTGGTGAATAAGAAGGTGTCCGCGCTGTTCGTTTCAGTTGAATATTACAAACATATTTCAGTGGAAATTCTTGCTGTTCCCTACCCTAAAGTAGCCACTTTGGAGACCCAAAAGTCTCACAATTCCGTGATTGCATTTTCCTGCTTCTAGAAAATTAAAAACATACCACCACAGCTGTACGGGGGAGAACAAATGAACGCGGAATTTGAGCAGTCGAAACAATCAAACTACGACTCCACACTCTTTAGAAGCGTTACTGTGTATGTTGAATCGCAATAATGCCCGCTCTGTAAACCATATACTATTTGTTACTTGGTAACCTGCTGAGGTTTTTACTAAAAGCGCCACGGTGACACTTCTCGCCCTTGCAGGGTGCCAATTCCGTAACCGTTACCGCTAAGGAGCAGTGAGAGGGGTAAAAATTTCAGAAGAAAATGTACAGTCACCTCGTTACCCATATTCGTTACCTAGATACTACCCCGATTACCTAAATACCAAAATTTTAAGTGTTTCGAGAAGTTTTTGGCTCACATTGCCCACCCCACAGGGCGAAACACCGCTACTGAATTGAGTCCTCTCCTGCACAACTAGACTGTAATACAAACTCCGTTGTGCCTTCCACCTTTGAGCTGAGTAACAATGTCTTCTCCAGTAACTGATTTCCTTCTCATTTGGTGCCTCATGAACAAACATAAAATTATTTTTTCTACTGTGTATAAATAAAATTAATTCGAAAATCCTGAAACTGGTTTAATTAAGCGACTCTTTTATTTTTACAACATTATCTCAGCAGCACAACATAAAAGGAGCTCTTGAAAGATCATTGCCTCAACTGGTAGAGAAATTGCTCACAAAATAGAGTATAAATTAATGAGTTACTTGCGACTGGCAAGTCAAACCCTTTCTCATCGGTCGAATAACCTGTTTTCCAAAATGCCTCGAAAAGTAACATTGTGTGAAGAATTGCAACGCATTGATTCTGCATGAAGGTATTATTAGTTGGACCTGATGCCTTCTCTGAAGAGTTCCGAATAGAAAAGCAGTCCTCATTCGAAATTCGAGAATCACAACTGAAATGGGAAAGGGATGACTTTGAATCGCTCACATAGTAACCATCCATAGGAAAGAGTTTAATGACCATTTTTAATGTTCCAATCGTGACAGAGCCAGAAAACACCCCTCTTTTCTCTTCTCATGAAGTACAGTTTCGACGGTGTCTTTGCATGGCATGGAATTTATTGTCGGCTATTGAGAAAGTGTTCAGCTGTTAGAACAATCAAGTGACAACTTTACTGATGTGCATTCAAAACAAGTAGTTCCTTCCTAGAACTGACGAAGAGTTCCTTTACGTGAACGACTTGTAATGGCCAATCCATTTTGACCTATTACTAAGTCGAAGTTGTTCCTTGGTCACTAGCTGGCACAGTAGCCTGAATAGTTTCAGGGGGTTCTGTAAGTGGTTGCTGTGCCTCAGGAGATGGGTTAGGAGCTGGTTGCTGTTGATCTGATGCAGATGACTCAGAGCCGCCCAGCGGTTGTTGCTGTACTCCAGGAGATTCTGGTGACGCTGGGAGCTGTTGCTGTGGCGGAGGAGGTCCGAATGGGAATTGCTGCCGTCGTTGTTCCTCTTCTTGCCTTTTCCGGCATTCAGGTGATGTATTGTTGATTTCAATGCAGTGGATCATTTCTTCGGCGTTTTGTACAATACTCTGAACTCGTGAAAGGACCGATTGCACGTTTTCACCTAAGTCAAAAAAAGCGTTATCTTTCACGAAGTATACCCATTCACAGATGCTCTTCATTATCAGTACCGAGAAGATACACCAAACGAAGGTCTTTAGGGCTTCTTCCTATTTATTTTAAGAACACCGTCAACGAGACGAGGAACTTGTCAGCTATATTTTATAAACTGTTGATGAGTGGCTGCGGGAGTTGTGAATGCGCAGATTTTGCTTCATTTATGTATTGTCTATTAATTGTTCATATTTGAAGTGTATTTGAACGCTGCAGTTATTTACTTGTAGCGGTTTGCATTACTGTCCTGTTGCGAGTTTGTGACACAAGAGAACCCTATTTGAGATTTGTTGCTCACGTTCTGCTTAGTACTGATCTGCCTAGAAATCCCTTTGCAATCAAAATTGACTGGACGCATTGATCCATTCGGAAATAGAAATGATAATAAAAGTGGGAAAAGGTAGCGTTCCCTCCCTTTAACAAACCTTAGAGTTCGCCGTATTCTACATCTGGTCTATGTTTAGGGATGCGATGACTTCAGTCGCTAAAATATTTGCTTCGTTCAGCAAACAATAATTGAAGAAATATGCTCGAGGAACTGGTGCGATATGGGCTGTTGCATTTCCCATGCGCGATTAATCACTTTCATAAGCAGGTAAAAAGATAGAAAGTTATAGAGCACACAGAATAATGCATGATGCCTAGTTTATTTGAACTACCGCTTACTCAAAAACCCGTGTTTTTGCGAAAAACGGAAATCCCATTAAAATAAGCGCAGTTTGTTTGATGCCTTTAAATATTCAAAGCTTCTTTAAATGGTAATTACTGAGCGTGAAAGATGGTTAACAGATGATATACATCTTATATTTCAGATTTCTGAACTCTGTGCTTAGTGTCGTTGAGGTGAAACTAACGAGTAGTCGGACACGCACGCAGACGCTAGTTTTGACGTATCGCGGTCTGTTGACTCTCTGCCTAGGAGGTGTCCAAGCTGTGCAATCGAGGGGTGAAGCACCACAACTGATGCTTGAGATTATGTGACATTAAGACACTAACGACAACATCTCACTAACACTCAATGAGGTATTCGAGATTGGATTATTTAATACTTTTACAGCTTATCGTAGAGGAGCGACGAATATCCTTGCACGGAATAGAGGGGATTATTTCGCAGTCAGTGAAAGCTGAGTTCGCTCATCTATCTCTTCTAGAGAAAAACTGCTCAAAAAATGTGGGAAGCAAACAAAAGTTTCTTTCACATATTCTCGGCGTCCACAAAAAGTAGGACCTCTGATGGCATACAGGTTTAACCTCTCCCGATGTGCCTTCCTCCGCTGGTCTTACATCACTGCATTGTCAGACGCGAAGCTAGGTGAAGGCCCTCTTCTCTCACAGAATGCTTCATCGTTTTCGCGTTGTAAGGAGGATTTCATCTCTTTTAATCTCTTTCCCTCCTCTCAACAAAAACTGTTGGTTGATTCAAATCTGAATACATTCATACAAAGTCTTTTAGAGTGAAAAATACGCAGTCGATTCTGAGTGCTGAAAAAATGAGAAATTCCGCATCAAACGAGAATTGTTTCAGCGGGAGATGTTTCCGTGAGAGAGAAAATGTAAAACGAGTTGAATTTTTCTCACCATCTCTCGGCAATACGAACCCTGCAAACTCTCTTATAATGCAATTTCGATGTGGATCTTTGTTGCAGCGTGTTCTACAAGTACTGAATGCTGTAGTATGATGTAGTGAAGGTTACTGATGTACGACACAAACGACCATATCTGAAGTGAGTTCAGAAGATACTCTCATGCTGCGCTCTCAAAAGCCGTCCCTACAAGCGAATGGAAAAATGCAAAGTGTCACTTTCAACCAACTTTCTTGTGGGAGTATATCATCGCAATAAGCGATGCTTTTCCGCAAAGCTTGAATGATATTATATTTTATGATTATCGAGTCGTTTCTATAGAGATAGGGTCTGATTTCATGACCAACTGAGGTGACTGTAACTGTCTTATGTCACCTAAAACTGTAAGATGAGGTAGCACCATCGTTTGATATCGATAAGAACGCTGCAAACTTTGCGTGTCTCTGGGCTACGCTAATCACCTAATGAATTTAACGTTAGGTTTATTTATTGCAGTCGAGTGCTCCGTTGCCAAAAAATTTGCTGAACTAAAATCAATCGCTCTCAAATCCTGTCCGAATTATAACTGGACCAAATATGCTTATCTGGCGCGGTCACAGCAATTGAACCAAAATAAATGGCTATATTGTTACGGCCCACAAAAGGATGAGTTTTGATGTTTTCGACACTATTTAAATATTGAATGCTGTCAATTAAAAAAGTTGTCAGTTGTCAGTTAAAAAGTATACCTGTAGATGTGTTCAATCCTGCGTACTTTTTTAACCAATTGCTTTGACCTCCCTGATCGAAGAACGGCTGATTGAAAGTGCCTTGTCCTGGCCGACTCTGCTGGCTGCCCCAGTATTGCTGGTTAATCCGTTTTGGAGCTTGTGGAAAGATGTTCGCTGTTGGATTCCATCCTTTTGATAGATATTCTATAACATAGTGCAAATACTTTTACAATGAAAAAGCATCTGGGAGAGGTGCTTGCAATATTATTCATGTCGTTTAAATTAAGGAGGAAAATTTCCACCTAACACGAGAAAAAACTTTCGGATTATCAGGAATTCCTCTTGAAGATCCCACCTGATGATTAATGATATATTTGTCACATTGTGAGAAGTACTTATAGGTGCATTCGGAAGAAAACTCGATTGAAAGAAAGCTTAAAATGGTCTTATTGATACGCTCTCACCGGGACTCCATGGCGAATATGGAACTGAATAGGCGAGGGCGGTTGTTATGAAAAGCTGTAACACCACTCGAGACATCTGGAACTAATTGCTCGAACGAAGTTGATGAACACTAAATTCAACGGTTTTCGATTGCGACGACTTGATCCTATCACTTACATTTCAAGAACATTGGCCATCTATCGCATATTGAGAGCACCACTTTAAGAGAAACTTCTTATCTGGATAAAAATCTTTTTCTTTCTTTTTTGCGAAGACAGCGGTTCCAACAGCTGAAGTGAGGGTCGTCAACAACGTGTTGGTCATCTTTCAGAACACTCAAATAATGATATGAACCATCAATCGCTGCTCATAACAGATGCATTAGCTAATTAATTGCTTGCTTCCGATTTGTTCTCAAAAATTGCTGTTCTCGTGAGAACAAGCTAAAATCGAGCAACTTAAATTTGAAAATCCTCATAGGTCCACATTTCAGATGATCGCTCAATCAAGAAATTCGCTTTTACTTAAATCTTTTTCAATTTCAACCAATGCGTTGCATCATTTAATTTGCCTATGCGCTTCAATCATTGAAAAGTTCTATGTACATTTACAAGTATTGTTATTTAAATATATCCAAATAGACCATTCCAAATATATAAATAATGTGCAAAAATACAGAGTGATGTTGGAAGCTGGAAAAAACTTACGAAAATATTTAACCATAAATGACTACGTGACTAATGAGTTCAACAGATCTTTCTCACTTTCGAATACTGATTATTTATAGGAATATAGATAGTAAGTCGTTTGTGCCACTAAACTGTCAAGTAACTGGTCAGCAGAGTTAATTATTGAGTAATAGGGATGGAATTCTCATTAGTGAACTGAATGGAGATGAAGAAAACGTCGACGACGATTCATCAATGATGGAAATTTTCACAGAATATATTCCAATCCAGCATTAGAATTCAATCAAAAGGAACGCAACCAGCAGATAAAACCACGCTACTCTCCGATTGTGAATGAATATTTACGTTCAGTGATAGGGATATTCGGAATGAATATGGGCATATATTATATTCTCCACATTGTGGCACATAACAGCGCTGTACCAACATTAATGCTTTAACGGTTAAAAGCACTGAAAAAGAGTAGCGACTTGTTTAAAGTGCTGGAAAGTCGGAGTTCTCAATCCGTAGCACATTGAGTAGAAGTGAGCGGAATTGTGTTGAATCTATATTGGCAGCAAAATTTGCCTTTTAAGACGTCACGCATCGATGTTTTTTCTTTCGCACGTTCTGCATCGAAACGAGTTCTTCGCAGTGATTCTGAGCATGAGTCGACGTTGAGTACCTTGCAGCTTGATGCCATTTATTAATAGAAATAATGCGAAAGCACTCACATATTACCACAATAAAAACGAATCGTTGAATTCTGATGGGTGGAAATTCGGTCTTTGCCTAACAACATTGTAATTTAAGGTCTGGAGGAGATTTTAGGTTATACGTTCTGAATTGTAAAATCTTCTATTTTTTGCATCATACTGTCATTAACGGTAGAAGAGATTAATTAATGGTTTAAGGTCATAGTGCACGCAAAAAGGACACATCGAGAATTAAAATAAAGTTTCATTAAGAACAGAGTAATACTGAAAAAAATCTATAAGCTTATAAAATGTTAAATGTTAGTCGCAAATTGCCTCTAATTAATTAGATCAGCTGTCAATTTGTTTCCTTTATTTCTATAATCGGCTAAAATTCTGCTTGTTAGACAAAATTTCCAACGAAGGCTACATCAGCTGAATCTAAAATTTTAGAGTGATATTTTTTAACTTCATTCGATTAGAGACAACAAATTTAATTGAACGTTAACTCCACGACTAGAAAACAGTTTCGACTTTTTTCCGCTCAGAGCATTTGCCGTCACCATGAAGATGTTGGCTTCTGTGTGAACGATCCATTCACACATCGATGAATCTCCGAACTTCTTAACTGTATTCGATGCCAGAAAGGAGATTTCCTTGGCGCAGCTTTGTAGTCTGAAATAGGAGCGTTAATTTAAGACGATTTCCACTCTTCAAATTTCTACTCTTTTTACTCTACCTGTCCATGAATATACTGAAATAATTTGCGGAAATAGCCACAAAGAGATTTCAAGTCCTTCCGGAGCAAGTTGGATTTATGAAGCGGCAAAAATCCGATAATATCTTGACGTTTCCGTTCGGAAAGCAATTTTAAATCTCTCCGAAATCATGCACAAAGGATGTACTATTGTTGCGGTTCATACTTCATTTTTTTGCTGAAGTTGTTCCCATTCGCACTCTACAATGCAAAGTTTCCACGTGAAATACAATGGAAATTCCTCATCAATGACAAATTGGATTATTTTAGGGCAGAAAATGTTTTAAATGATCTCTCTCAAATTTCAACAGCTTCGCTGACGTTGAGAGAAATTGACTATCACATGCTGATTCAGTGCCTTTTCTCGAACAACGCACCAGTTGCTCTTATTTATTCCCCTATTGTTATAAGAGTTTCGACTCGAAAGCACGTTCATGAGGAATAGGTGATGAATATGTTCGGACATATTCAAGATCATCATGAAGGTGATGGTGTAGACAATTGTGTGAAAATTATTTTGGAGTCCTTTTTATTGCCTTTTCTTCCACTTTCAAATGAACAGTTGAAGCATCAATGATGACTCAAATTCTTTTTTGAAGTTCCTTTTTCGACGATCCAACTGATTGCATCGATTGGATGCGTCTTCCAAATTACTTACAAGTGTTGCCGACACTCATTTAATACTTTTATTACTTCATCAGCATTCGATCTCTGGATAAAACCGTCCACAAGCAGCATAGAAAATCACTGTGTAGTGGGAAGAAAAAAATGGAACAGTCATATGGCGCAATCAACTTTGTTAGGAGTTCAACAAAAATTTGCAGTTTTCTAACTTTTTTAACAATTTAGCGAAAATTCAGGATATAGACTTGACTTGTTGCAAATTCCCACTACACTGTTATATTATTTAAGCATTTCAAAAGATATAACAGTCTATATTTTTCATTGAAGGTTTTTATGCTAAGGTTCCTTTGTATTACTGAAATTGCTGAAGAATTCCGCTAAAAAGTCACCGCTTTCCACAACAATTCACTATATTATGCAAACTTTAAAATAAGCTCGAAATTCACGGTGCCATTGAAATGTTAAACGAAATCCACCAAACCGTGACTTTATGTTTTAAGAAGCTTTGCTAAAGTCGAAGTTTGCGTTTTTTGAAGTCGATGCGTTTGTTGAGCATTCCGCCTAGTTCGCACTAGCTTCATTTTCTCTTCGTCACCAATTTAACGAGATTTCGCATATGCTTGTAGTCAACTTCTGTCTTGGCAGCACAGTTTTATTAATTTTTGAAAGCGATAAGTTTCCTTTCCCTTACAGCTGATCATGGAGGGACCATCCGTTTCTTCTTCAAATGAATAAGCAGCTTTCGTACTATTCCACTTGGTGCTTCTTCGTCGACGCTCAAAGTAAACGTTAAGGGAAGAGCGTGCTCGTCATGTCAAAGCTGTCGTAGAATATGGCCGTTATCAAACAGTGATGCAAACGTTTGGGGTTATTGATTCGATGCTTTAAATATCATATCTCGATGCGAAAGCTAAAGCGAACTCTAGGGACTGTAAAGTGGTCAGGATGCCTTTGATTTATGCGCCGCATATTTTGTGATCTATGACTAAGGATATCGGATGTTTTAAATGAGACATACTTCATTTGTGCCTTATGGAGTGAAATAGACGCCTCAGAACTCAAGCAACTCCCTACACTACTGCTTTTGATTTAGAAATTCATTTTTTAAGAGGAATTGGTGATGGTATGATAGAATTAAAGATAGGAAGGAAAAAAGATAGCATACTTTTTAATCTAGCCTCAGTGCGGAAATATGTTGATTTGACACAGCAAGAATAGCACATCTAGAAGCCGACATGAGCGAAAATAAAGTGCACACGAGTTTCTCTTGAGCATTGGTTCAACAACCTCAAAAAAATCTCGTTATCTTTAAATGTGGGCGCAGACCAAAAAAGTTATGTGCACTGTTCGCGGAATAAAGTCTTGTTGCAGATGTCACGTTCATAAAAAGTTGGGTCGAGAGAGTGCAAAGCACCAATACTGAGAACGGTGAAAACATTTGCTTCCATTCATCTCTTCATTAAATTCGTGTGATTTTCTCTTCATGCAACTCTTCATGAAAGTGAAATAGTGCTCGAAATGCTACAGGAACGGCATGGTTTCCAACCTTCTGCTGCTCGGTAGCATCAAGTTTCTATGCAATCGCAAATGAGGTTTCTAAGTCGCAGTCTTTAGTCGCCTAAAATAAGCATCAAGAAACTGGAGATATAAATAAATTCAGCGAAAATTTTATTGGTAAATGGCAGCAAGACAATTTCAGGAGGCAAAGCAGAAATTGTTAGACAATATAAGTTATGAAAGAATGTCAGCTATCGTTTTTCTCATGTCTGTTACTTGCTGTAGAAGACTCCCTGTAGAAGCTGCACATCATAGAGCATTTCTCTTCGGCCATATAAGAGGACACTGAAGTTTACAATTCAAGAACCAAAGCCTTTACGGAATAAGGAAACTGTCATATGTCGTTAGTCGTTCTTACATAAGGGTCTGTCAATAAACAATGTTATTCCAAGCTTGTTATATCCCTTGGCAGCTTCCTGCCCAAGGAAGAAATAGGCCGTACCCATTACTAAGAGCATTGTTCGTAGTCATTCTTCGGAAAACCGCTCCAGCGATTCCAATCACGCCCCGTCCAAACGACGGAACGTTATCGTGCCTTCAACCAAAACGGCTTCTCTCGAGTTAATCCACTGTTGTGACAGTAATTCTACTCAATGCTTTCATCGCAACTGATTAAACGGATTGGCTGATGTTAATTTTTCTTATAGCACATACTTTCTAAAATATGAAAAAAGTGGAAATATGGTGGTCATTCCTAAACCTGATAAATGCCTCATGATGAGCATACTACCAAGAAAATTCTGTCCGTCATTGAGGAACAGCTCAAAGAATTCGAATTTACTACATCTAAAGCAGAAAACAATCAACAATTCTTGAAATGCTTTAAACAAATTTTTTGACTTAGTGAGCTTTCAGTGCTCTTTAAGCAAAGCCTAAAGACCCCACTCAGCAAAATCTGAACGAAAAGGTTGCATAAACTTGTGAAGCTTGATGTGTTTACATTAAAGCTATTTTCACACAGCTCGGCGGCCAACATGCACAGTTCGCCAGTTTGCAGTCTAGTGGTTGAGAAATCGGCAACCGCGGAGCAATTGTTGGCTAAGCCATCTGTTCAGCCAGTCCGCCGAAAAAACTTATTATTTCTAAATACGCAACCGGTTACCTTTATCTCTTCCAGGGTATATTCTCAACGGATGCGCGTTCCCACCCAATGAGAGCAAAATGAAACGTTCACAGTGACCGTACTTTTCAAAAATCAGTTCGAAGAAGCATATCCTACGAGGATCTCGCTAATCTGGCTATGCTTACTTTATACTCGTTGGCAATATTTTCATACGTCCTAGCAGTGGAATAGAGTATGACGGATGCTTATAAATTCCTCAGTCTTTAGGTTATTTCATAATCGTATAAACGTATTACTAGGCAATTTCACTTCAGTTTACTCAAGTGCTGATTAAACTAAGGAAATTGCTCGCTGCACTCTAAACTTAGCTCTCGTTTCTCAACTTTCGTTTAAGTATCTGTGAGTGTTAACTCACAGCCAAGTGGAAAACTGAACCTGTTATAGTGAGGTACACTCTAGCTGCTCGTCCACATATCCCTGGAGAAAGGGTGCTCGCCTGTAGTATGTGTAACGAAAAATGTATTACAGCGGATTGAACCAATTCTTCCTTAGCAAACCCGAAGCCTCAGCGACCTTCTCTGCAAATCAATCCTCACATTCTATGTCACTGAGCCAATCACCCATCGCCTTCAGTAAATTCTTGTCAATAGCATGCTTGTTGTTGAAATCAAAAACGTTGTGCATTCCAGCTACACGCTTAGGGTGTGGAAGCTGAAAGCGAGCTACGTCCAAGCCATAAACTCTCCACCAGCAAGATCGACTATTGATATTAAGACGTCGTTTTTCAAATGAAACTTCAATATTATTTTGTTCTTGTTTCTTTCATTTTCATTATACCATTTCTCTTCCATTTCTTTCTTCTCTTCCTCACCTTACTTTTCAAGACTTACAAAGTTGGAATAATTTTTCTCCTAACGTCTCCCATCCATTGCAATATCATTTTTGTCCAACGTCCAGGAATTGTCACAAGCACGCAACACAAGAACTTCTGCACATCCCAGTAAGCATTTGCTTGCATTCCTTTTAATAACCACGTGTACCTCTACTACAGGGCGCTCAATATTCATCGGCAAGAGCAATAACTTGTGCAAATGCAGTATATTTTTTGGGACTGACAACTTCATGGAATAAAGAATGTGGCAAATATTTCGGTGTTCATAACGCAAGCCGTTCGTCGGCTCTCTGGCACTGTCATATTTGCGAATGTTGCTCATCTTAGCAATGAATACATTAAGCTGTCATCACTCTTGTGCGTTAAAGCTGTAGATTTTTGTTATAGCATGTGGTGCTTCATGCCACCACCTCCTCATTAAATACCAATACACAACCGTAAGTACATACAATCATGAGTCAGAATCCAGCATGCGAACATCGCATCAGTGCTTTCAGCAGTTCGCTATGTTTGTCGACGAATCACGACTTCTTTCCCTTTGATTCATTACGAAGGTCGGAACCAGCGACTGCTTATCATCGTTGATTTTTGCCACAGATTTGTGCGCTTGGTTAGCTGCAGATAGCGATTTATTGGCCAGTTCGAAATGATGAAAGGACATTGTCAACAACTGTTCGTGCTTACAACAGCATTACGATATGTTTTCCAGACAGCAGCATCCTTCATGCAGACGGTGCCACCACCTCGAACGTACTGAGATTGCTGAAAGAGTTAATTAGTACGTAGAAGTTCTGCAACTAGCATGCTCTAAATCATACAAAATACATACACACAAACGCAGCTATGTAAAGCACCAATATTACATTTCATTGCAATCCCTCGCTGAATTGCGTCGTCGCCACCTTTGAGCTTCGCTTGCTGAAGATCGGCTCTCACAGCAGCCCTATTAGATGCGCATATCTACTATGTACAGGAATAGTTATGTCGTCAATTAACGGAAGACTGCGAGAAGCATCGGTTGCAGCGAGGCCTTCTAAAGGAAATACATGCAGTCTGTAGCAAGTGGGATTGTAATAATTCATGCAGTCATGCTTAAATTCTTCTGAGCGATTATTTCGCCAACAGGAGTGAAACTGTGATGACTTTAACAATGTTGCAACCTGTAATTGGAGAAACATGTCCAAGGTTATATACAATGTATATATAGAATATATATATATATATATATATATATATATATATCTATATATATAATCAGAACATGCTAGGATGATCTAAATGCTGCAAATAACTGAGATCGTTGATGCTAGTTTTAAGCGCACCATCACTTCATCAAAGCATGCTGCATAGCAACGACATGTGCGAGCGTCAGGCCAGGGAAGACCAAACAAAGGAACACGTCATGCTTTCTCACGTGTAGCATATTCGACTTATCGTTGCCCGCAAGTCCTCCGCTATGATCCGTTGTGGCGTGTTGAAAAATTCTGAGCCAGCGATATGACTGGATCAGATAATTGCTTCCTCAAAACTGGTGTCTTCATGCCTATGAACCTCATTCTGTGGAATTTGAGCTCATCAAATCTCGATATGATGCTCCTCTCAAACAAAAAAACCCCTGTGCGCCTCTGTCCTCAGAATCCTCGCATGTGAAGCAAGGTGGACGGTACACACTTCCTTGCAATCCAGTTTTAGTAAAGTGCACGTGAGCTCGTAAAATATGGTCATCCTTGCTCTCCCAAATTCAAAGCGGTATCATATTTCGATTCGAGCATTGATTTAAGAATTACGCGAAGACGTCTTCATTGTGTAAGAGGCCCTCTATTGCCTATCTTAGGCCTCATCAAAAACAACTAAGCCATCGAGAAATCTACTAGTTTCTACTATCTACTAAACCTCCACTCGTCTACATACTCTAATTTTTAAAGCATTTAGTCCGAACAAGATGTCTCAATGACAGGTTTCTGAAATGCCTGCAAAATAAAGCGAATGGCAACGAAACTGGGAAAGACTGTGGAACCCTCTCAAACAAATTCGCTATTTGGAAGGCACTGTCGAAACAATGACAAGAATTTGCAGAAAACTGCAGTACTCCACTTTCTCATTTAAAAACAAATAAATAAGCAGAACAAATAAGCAACAGATTAACTCTTCCTTCACCGCTATTGGAGTGAAGACGAAAGTGGGAGAAATCTGTGTCCATTACTCCAGAAAATTTTCGAAGGACCGAGACACAAAAGCGCATAACAATGCTTAGATGACAAGCTTGCCTCAGCCACTATTTTGCAGGCGCTCTCAACAATCAAAGTAACATGCTGAATAACTACCATGCGGTTGATATCTCCGATGCATGTGAACGGTGTTTTTCCGTTGAAGGAGACCGCAAATTTCGAGTGATCTCTGGTATATTTGAATATTTTTGTTTCTCCGATCTGAAAGTAACAACATTCCCATGAAAAAAACCAAAGATATCTCCGTAGGAATAATGAGTACTGACTGCGATAAAAAATGCTGCCTAAAGAAAAACAAAAATACCTCCAAGTGCCAGTTGTGTCGCTGGCATCATGAACTTACCTGATGTAGATCCTTGCCATTTAAGATCGTTGTCATGTTGGATATTTTAAGGCAGCTTGTTAGAAAGTCAGCCTGGTGGGTCCAGTATCAGGTATGCTTGTGATCGGTCATTCAGAGCATCTTTTGTTATCGGTTGAATTTTCTTACAACACGCTTTGTAGGAGATAGTCGGAAAAGACCTTGTCAAGAATGGACAAAAAGAATTTTTCAAGAAAGAAGAACGTAACAAAACAACGGGAAAAATCGATGGGATTTTTGAAGCCAATTTACGGATGACAATTTAAGCTAATCGCTCTGCACTGGAGTTCTACTTCCGAGCTTCTTCTCCAAGTTTCGACGAGAAGAAGGATGCCCAACTGTGGTGCAACGAGTCCATCATACAGATCTTTAATTAGCTTTTCTTATGCTAAAGAAAAAACAGAGTTGTATCACATTACAGATTAACACGATAGCTGAATCAACATTAAAGAATATCACAGCTACCCGATATTCACATTAGTGTTTTTTGTACCCACTCACGATGCGAAAGGTGGATTAGAAGGATCGAGGTATTGCCGATGTGCCTTCGGGATTATGTTTTGATCTTGGCCTTATGTCGTAGGAACAAAAAAACTTGACCTTGATGTCTTGAACGTCGAGTACAAGAAACTTCGCTCTGCACTGGAGTTTTACTTCCGAGCCTCTTCTCCAAGTTTCGACGAGAAGAGGGATGCCCAACTGTGGTGCAACGAGTCCATCATACAGATCTTTAATTAGCTTTTTTCATGTAAAGAAAAAATAGTGTTGTATTACGTTACAAATTAGCGCGGTCGCTGAACCAACGTTAAAGAATATCATAGGTACATGGTATTCACATTTGTGATACAAGTTTCGTAGTGCTCACCTTAATCTCGGATGCTGTTTCAGAAGATTGTGTGATTTCTATATTTTGATCTCAAGTTGTGTTCACTTTTCCTAGCACACTCACAAATTCTTCGTCCTGCGGAGTTTCTTGGAAAGTCGGGAAGGAAATGCACCCTTTATTGCGTCGCACATAGTTAGATTAAAAACAGATGGAGCTCCTCTACGTCAGTTGTAAGCGAATTGTTTCAAGTAAGCGCAGATATTGTGGCATTTCCTTTCAGAGATGCGGTGCGAAGTGAGAACCGAAAAAACAGTGGGGTAAAGGTTTGGAGCTCGAGTTTTTAAACTACCACTTGTTTATTCCTATTGTATTTCAGTAGATCGAACATCGCACATTATTTGCCACCTTCTAATTTATTTGAAAGATTAACGCTTTCGGAAAAATATAGATGAGAACTTATCCGACGGACTGAACTGCAGAAGAGAATTTAAAAATTACTGAGTAAGCAGCACCTATAGTTGCATTTATTTTGTGGCGAAATACAAGGAAACTTGCCGAGATTCTGATATGCAGAAATTTGCTGAAATCTGCTCTCTTTTGATCATCGGAGTAGACAAGAAGATTTTATACATCAATTGTTGGATATGATTACTTTAAAAAAAGCCACTTTTCTAAAGCCAACCTTTATTGAATTCTCCCGTTTTCGCAAACACGCTGAAAGAATTTCCACCTGCCGATATAAGTTCAGCAGTATGAGTGAATGGTGGCCCTCTTTGATACTTCTTGCCGATCACCTAAAATGAAACGCGTAGTAAGTGCGGTGAAACAAACGTTACGCAGGAGAAAAATCCGAATAGTTATGCATCTGTTGACGTTACTTGTTGCTGCGAACGGATGAGATAGCTGCCTCACTTTCATTAATGAATCAGATGGGATCAGGCACGAGACACTTTCCCATCGCAGTTTCATTGGCGCAGTAACATCAACATGATGTGAGGGTTACATGAGGAGGTCATTTGAAGGTTCGTTTTAAAGCAGCTAATGAGCACACTTGAGACTTTTCAAAAAAGTAACATTGTCTACACTAATCCAAGAACGAATACCTTCTGAAGGTCGGCGTTCTCCATGGCCATATTTGTTGGAAGAGAAGATGAGTATATCTTAGGATGATTATAGAAAAGTGCCGTCCCTGTAAAACTTGATATTTTCCTAACGCATTCGCTGAGCAGTGCAGGCAAACGAAGATTATCAGGAGAAAGCACAGATAGAGCGCCGGAATTTATGCGTAACCTACATCCAGTGATACTGACGTTCTCATTTTTCACCGTTCTCATTCTCGTTCGATCACATGGCTACTCCACTTGTTCACTGTCGTTTAACGAAACATAGTTACGTGATGAGCAAGCATTAGACTGAAGTGAAGACTAAGCGAATATACACTGTTAGAAATGAAAAACTCGCAAATTCTGAAGTAGTCTGAAGCAAATCTTATAATCACTCGTCCACCACCTCTCAACAAGATCTGTGCTGCAGGTAGTAAAATCATCCTCTTTTGCGACCCTTTTTCCTTCTTATAGCCATTGATAGATACGTCTTCTGCTATCGCATCGACTTTTTCGGTGCTTTGATGAGGAATTTCTAATAATTATATATTTCATACTAGAGATGCCCGCAAGGAGATAAAGTTGTTAATTTTATTTGTTGCTTGCAACATCGCAGCAATAAAATATATGAGGTAAATTGGTCAAATCTATAGCTGACCCACATATACACTTTCATTTTGCTATGCTTCCTGAAAACTCCGTTAACTATTGCATATATTTATAAAAACATCTGCGGAACAATTTTCAACTTGCCCAATGATAAGCAATTAATTATGCAGTATCTGTCATATTTTCGTTTTTGTCTATACATGCAAGTACCTTCGATATGCGAGTATTGCAGTTGAATCAGACTCTTGAAGAGAGGGCAAAATTGTACTTATCTGTCCGCATTTTCATCAAAGCAACATTCTTCACTACCATCAATTCATAGCAAGTGAAAGATGAAACCTTTCCTCCGGTCTAAACAGCATTATCTTACCTAGTTTGCGTAATTCGCCGTACTTCATTGTTATGCAAAGCAATGATTGTCCGAAACGCGTCGCGCTTTGTGGATAGTGATAAGCTTTCGGAGGAGGGAAGTTGGGAATACTATGAACGAGCCATACGCCTTCGTTTTTATCGAAGAAGGCCACACCTGAAACGTTTTTTTTTTCATTTAAAATTGAGAATAATGCACGTGACTTATAAGACATGATTTTTCTAGAGGCTTCCTCTTCTGCATCTGTCTCTAGGAGAAGATAGCTAACATTCCTGAGTGGTTCATCCGCGCTCGACAGCCATGGACCAATAAATGAGACCGAACACTGGACTGCTACTTGAGAAGTTAAAACTAAAATGTGTGCACATAGGTACAACTCGATTCCGCCGAATATGAGTTATACTCGTTTGCTCATCTCACGGGTAAAGCGCATCGTCCGGTCATTCAAGCTTTAAATCTCCGTCTTGCGCATCCTATGAACAATATCGTTTTAACTTTTTAATGCAAATCTGAAGAGGCAAAGAAATCGAACGAAGAAATCGATTGCAATCGAACGATGAGATGGTTCCAATTCCCAGTGCAACGCAAGCCATTTTCCGAACATGGGTGATCTCTATTTGCGCTTTAGGATAAAGTTAAAATTTAACAGAAATTGTTTATATTTTAGTGCTTCACCTGTAACAAAATTTGCTTTCGTAGAATAAAGTAGAGCGAAAAACAATTAAACGACGCAGCAATACGGTTTACGAAGTCTTGCATCAGGTAGGTGAGCCATAATTCAAGTACTCAAAGTCCCCTTGAAGTGCAACAGTTAAAGATCCAAACAATCGCTACGAAATTTCGAACCATGTCACATGCTGCAAATTCGTTTCCTGGTCGACTCATCTATGAATATAAACTATTTTCCAGTATTTGAATGCTCAAGACTACATCTTGAAATGTTGTCTGGGAGCGTTTCTACATTTACTCGTTGTTGCTTTTTTGAAAACTTCTGCAGCAATTTCGACATCAAAACGCATCTAGTGAAGTTAGAATCAGAGGTGAGTATACTGCGAACTTTGAAATCTGGACCTACGCGGAACAGACAGCCTTCTACAAGAGCGCACAGTCTGAGATTTCTCGCTATGGCCCCAAGATTTATATGCACTACTCGGATGGTTACTCCGTTAGGCAGGAAATATAGAAAGGAGCCTATTTCAGTAGGAGCCTCTCTCTTTAAATTATTGCTTTGGATTCTATGCTACTTCCTTTAAACAATTTCGTCATAAAATGTCTTCTACTTTATTCGTTGCATGAAATTAATCGTAAGCGAAGGCATTTCGCAATGCGCGAATAAAGTTGGCTTGCTTCTGTAGCATCTCCGCCGCATCCAAGCACTCTTCACTACGTTAACCTTGTAATATAAAGTATCTTAGGAGTTGTTCACGTTTTGGAATTAAGGAAGGAGTGTTTATAACTTTGCTGGTGTTGTATGGGGGCGGTTTTTCCTAGCAGTGCAAATAGTGCAATTTACTTCCAAATAAGATGTCAACTCTGAAACAGCCTTCAGGTAATGTGGAGGCACAGAACGTTGACGTCGACAATCTGCAAATAGAGTGGCGGTTCCTCATACAATTTTGCCCTTATTCGAGTATTTTTAATGGCATCGGTTGTGTAATGGTGGCTACGAAGTTGAAAAACTAGCATTTGTAGTTGAAAGTTGTTGCACATAGCTGTTGCACGTTGTTGCACCTCTTTATGAACTTTGCTTGGTATCCTAGGCTAGTTTCAGCTTCGTAAATGTTCTTTTTACTGCATAGTTCTTTACTGATATTGGCAACATGTTGCAATGTTCTTTACTGATATCTACAGTTAACAATTCAACTGTAGATATCTGGCAACATGTTGCAAATAGGTGATTGGTCCACCGAGATTTTTTCGTTTTCCTCCAAAACCCTTCAAATGCGCTAGCTTATTGAAAACACCTATGCGGATCTATGCAGCCATATTTCCAGGCACTGCGCCCACAGTCGTCTTAGGCGTTATGGACGGTGCAATGGCGGTATATTCAGGGAAAACTCTCTTGGTGCACAACTGAGAGTACTTGCGGAGTTTTTGTCATCGGTTTCCTCAAGCCGCTCAATAAACTTTCCCATTCTATCCCACCCTTGAAACCTTCTTAGCAACTTTAACAGCACTCACAAACACCGCTCGCCTCCCTGCTCTCGGTGCTCTCACGGCTTCACTCGCGTGCATGAAGTCAAGCATAGAAAAAATTCGAATGGAGCTTATAATTCACAAAGGTTGCGAAGGTTTGTACGACGAACTGCAAAAATAAATAGTACAAAAGAATTCGGATGTTGTGAATGATTGATGTTTACTCAGCTTTATTCTCAGCATATCGAAAAAGTGCAAGTTCTCAAGCGGCAGCTTTGCTAACATGGAACAAGAGCGCCTGTGGTGTTGAAGCTGCCTGCTTTTAGATGAACCTGGAGAGCGCATGAATGTAATAATGATGTGATTTTCTATCTAAGCTCACAAGAAAGATTTAGGAACCCGAAAAAGGGCTGGCGCCAAATCCGTTTGCTTTGAGTTGTTTGAGTTGTGCAGGGAAGGTCAGGTCTTACCCAGCTTGCAGCAGAAAGATGCAGCCAGAGGTACTTGTCTCATTCGTTAGCCGGCAAGAAAACCATATAACGAGGATAATAAAAGCCCTTCCGCTTTATTTTTTCGTTTGCTTTTCCCTGGAATGCTTTAGTTGTAGTGGGCAATTTTTCATGACGCAAATGCGGTCAGATAATCTTCATTGAGTTTGTTGAGCGTTATTAAGAGCGATGCTTTCTTTGTAGTTCCGTGAGTGACACTGTAGCCATATTTTAAAAAGCCGTTCAGTGCCTCTGAGTTCGCCGATAGTTCACCGTAGCACTAGAATAGCACAACAGTAGGATGTAATAATGAAAACTGTAAGAAATTCTGTAAACTTTTTTTTTACAGCTTGTAATGCTTAAAATTCCAAGATTTTTCTTTTCAAGAATTCCCCGAAACTGTTCTCAAATTATCATGAGGAAGTGCCCACCGGAATAGTCGTTAATTATGGCTAATTTATGTTTTCTATGATCGCCACTCATCGTTAACGCATTCCGCATGCTTGGTTCTGTTGTTTGCGAGGAGGTGGTGTAAATCAAATGATCGGACCTTATG
This sequence comes from Parascaris univalens, assembly GCA_037576465.1. Taxonomy (NCBI): domain Eukaryota; kingdom Metazoa; phylum Nematoda; class Chromadorea; order Rhabditida; family Ascarididae; genus Parascaris; species Parascaris univalens. The sequence goes on along the minus strand of CM075173.1, from coordinate 76,438,236 downwards.
CATCTTGTATGGGTTTCCTCATTAATAAAAACACATCAAATAAGAGGGCTACAAACCTAATGGCGGTCGCCATTGGTGGAATATCGCCTGCGTCCCCGACCACTAATTATACTTCAGCAACCAATCTCATGTATCGCAGCGAACTGGGGGATGCATTACGTAATGCATTACCAGTCGGGTATCTGGTGAAAAATGATACTACAACATATCAATCCTCAACAATATTTAATGATAACTACAATAATCGAATCATATCTGCTATGGCATGCGTAAAAGCCTGTAAAACTTGCGATTTAATTCAATGCAACAAATGGGTAATTTCAGATATTACTGGACAAAAGTTTTTTGCGATAGCTACCACCTCCAGTTAGACTGCAACACCAAGGGTATGACATATTGCTTAAGGTGCAGCATCTGTGGCTTTCAATATGTAGGCAAATCATCTAGGAGTTTGAAAACACGCGTTCGAGACCACTTATCTATCTTTACAGGCCTTTCTGGCAACATAATCACAGTGCGCAGAACGTTAAAGTGCATATATTAGGAAAGGTCGGCGGTAATAAATGCCTCAACGATGCAGAACTATTCTGAATTAAATTACTTCAGACAATTATCCTTTGGGACTCAATGATAACATTAAGGGTGTAGGAAATACTTCAGAATTTAGTTTAGGGGAAAGGCCAAAACGTCCTACACTTTGAAAACTACGTATTAACGGTTAATAGAAAAGATGAAATGTGATTGGAAAGATGAAATAGCAAATAATTAATCTCAATTTCATTAATGCGATTGGCAGTAACACTTTCCCTTCAAATAATGCCGAAAATGCTTGTTATTTTCTGTGGTAATTGTATCACCAAAGTAATCGTACACTTAGGATGCCATACTTGAGATTACAATAAATCAGAATAAAACACTCAAAGACGAAATTCGTTTTTTTTGATGTTTTAAGTGTTAGTTGTGGTGGGAAAATTAACAATAAAGTCACTGGTTTTTTATGCGTTTTCCCGGATTTGGGTATTAGTTTTATTGATAATCGTATTTTTTAAAGCAGTTTTGTTAAAAAAGAGCTATTAAAGGTAACGCTTTTTGTTTCTAATCGACGTATTACATTGTCCTATGGCACGACTATCAGTTCTTATCAATGGAATTATAATACAACGTTACGTGCATTAAACCATTGCCCGAAAACTTTAGCCGAACTTTTAAATAATAGCTGTGATTGTTATAACTCCGACTCCTTTATCAACGTTTACAACAAACGTTTGCGAGTAATTTGATGTGGTTCCGCCTAGCGCTCTTAGCAATGTTTTTAAGAAAGAGTTAGGACCGATCATTAATAAGCCACCCACTCCGTGACCGATCATTAATAAGCCACCCACTCCGTATTATTGAGGTGCAGTGCTATCGTTAAACAAGCTAATTCTGCAAATTGCTCAAATCGAGCACACTAACATCGACAATACTAGAACATTTCATATGTTGTTATATATCGCATTAAAGATGTTTTCAATGACAACTTTTATTAAGGAGAAGTGGATATAAATTACTGTTTAAATTACAATAACAGCAAATCACTCACCAGCGTGCAATCTAAATTCTTTACTGCACCTGCGGATAAAGCTGACGGTTATATACTTTTAATATATAGAAACTTTCATATTCAAAATTTGTGCAAGGAGGCACCCAAAATTTTTTAAAAACCATTTCCGCCATTACTATAATACAGCCAGTCAGAGAAGAGGGATTAAGTACTACTGCAGTGTTAAGAATTCTCATGACGTTTTGGACATTATTAACAAACATGACAGCCGTGTCAAAGAGATTTTGACTGCTGATTTCCCCACTTTGATGATATCGTTGGTCCAATGGAGTTATTAAAGCACTTGTGATTAGAGAATTCAAAAATGGCTTACCTGGAAGCTTGCTGTAGCAAAGCTTTATTCCGCAAGATTAATTATGAGTATGAAGCAGACGCAGTTGCTACGAATATTGTAGAAGTTATGGAAATGCTTTATGCTTATTGTTAAAGAAACTATGTTACTTTTGGCGGTTTTATTTTTAGGCAAAGTAAAGGAGTCTATGTGGCATTTCCAGTCCTGATGTGGGACATAAATATGCCAAAATCTCATCCTTTAATGCCATTTGTTGCTGGAATGTTGATGACTTACTAATACTTATTACTGAAAATTTTCACAGCATTGCTTAAATAATTTACCAAGAGACTCACTGCAAACGGAAATTACATACATCGGTAACAAAAGCAAATTTTTTGGACTCACACTTAATTGCTACGCATAAAGGTGTCATTGCAAACGTCTATAATAAGCAGAATAAATTTAATTTTGCAGTGAATAAATATACTCAAATAGACAATGATATCACAGTGTTCCTACACCAAAACTTTATAATCTCTCAGGTGTTTCACTTTAACAAAATGTGTTCAATTAGGACAGGTTTTATTAATGAATGTAAAGGTTCCCTCAAAAATTACAAAGATAAAGGTATGAGTGTTGTACTAATGGAAAAACACCTATTTAAGGCATTAATTAGTAAAGTAGAATTATTATATGATTTTAGCTACCCTAGCAGTCAAGGTATCAAAAGTTTAATTAACAAGATGTTTCATGCATTAAACAACTATTGCTTCCTATCTTGACAACTAAAGAGAACATCGTTTCACACCTCTCCTACATGCCCATATGTCGACGTATTTGAGGGTTTAAGGAACAGTTATTACTTAGTAATCTCGATTATCAATTTCCAATTCCTTAAACGTCATAGATCTATTTCTTCTGGTGCACTGCCACAGCGACCTCAGTATTATTCATTCTCAGTGTCATTTTTTGAGTCGATGCATAGGATATTCAGCATATTTTATACAAATAGTGATCTATATATGACAATATCGTAACAATGTTGACCTCAGCATGGATTATTCTTCTATAGTTTCCATTGTTTTCCTGAGTACATCTGGACAAATTACAGTGGTTAAGCCTGCCTACATTTCAAAACCCTTGACTTTCATTTCAGTGAAGTTTTTTAGTTATAATTCCTTACTTTAGTAACTCTTCTCCGCTTATTAGGAGTGGCTTTTTTAATCCATTTTTCTTATCTTAGAGGCATTATAACACATTTCCTTCAATCCATATATTCGGCACCACATTTCACATTGGCTTTGAATAATTAACATATATTCTTTGTTCTAATACTTATTAAATTACTGGCATATGATACTGTGAGTTTGTAGACTAGTTTTGCCTTATTTATTAGGTGAATGTGCATATGTATATATATATGAGTTCGTTTAGCGGCAACTTCATTACTTGATGATGTCATCGAATATTCTCCACTCTTTTTATTTAATAGCTAGAGCTATACTTTGCTTGCATAACTCTCATTTGCGACTTAGGTTAAAACTTTTAGCGATATTAAAATGGAAAACGGCAATGAAAGAGGACCGAATTGAAGCTCCGAAACAACGGTCGTAGAAAAAAGAAGGAAAATGGATAGCAGTGACGAGGTTCGCTCCGTATTTCATCAATTTCTCGCTCATTACACATTCGTAAAAGAAATTTCATCTACATGGTTGTACATTTCTTCTCTTCTTCATCCTCTACTCAACGCATGCTTAAATTGTTTGTTTTATTTTTTGTACTAACAGGGCTATGCACTTCGTTCCGACGATGGCTCGCGCATCGATCAGGTGCACACGTAGCGGATAAGGGTCGAAACGTGGTCACCATTTACTCGCGTGGCCATTTAATCCGTGTCTTATTCCTTTGACATTTCGTCTTCTGACATCGGCCTATCAATGCATCTTTACATATCGGGCTTCTGATGTCATAGTCTTTCCACAAAAAAACATAAGGAAACATCGTAAAATGATGCTCAACAGAAATTTATAGAAAATCATGTTGAGAGATAAACTTCTGACGAACTTTGCAAGACTCGACATGAGATGAGGCTGTTTTGGTTGAAAAGGATGTCATATCCGACGACTTAAATAGGTGGATCTGAAGATTTATGAGTTTTGGTATAAGGCGTCTGGTCTAGCTTTAGCTAACATGAACTGATCTGGAAGAAACGACTTGCTAATGAGACCGCTGTTGTTCTTTTGCTGATGATTAAAAATGAACTGTTTTATTAATCAAGCAACTCACAACTTCCAACTAACTGTCTATCTTTCCATCGTTTGCCACGCTCTTTATCAGCTCTTTACTATGGAGTTTGCGGACATATGTTTCATGATGTAGACCAAAGCTTGAGTGCTCGCAGATATTGCGGCAGCATTGCTGTCAAATGCAGTACGATTACAGTGAAATATGGGCCGCGCTAGTAAATGAGATGGACAGTCTCTAATGTAAGAAACTCATGAGAATAAACTGAAATACTTGGGAACAGGTTGTTTTTTTTCGTAATCGGGATGCGAATCAACAAAAACTTGAGGAAGATTATTAGTCTTACAATTCAGATGCTTCATGAAAAGAAGGCAGTGGATGGTCCTTTGTTTCCGACCGGGAAAAAAAGGGAGAGCAATGCACCATGAGAAACAAGGGAGGGGATGAGTAGCCTTCATTGTCGACATTGCGAGGGAGGGGATTGCTGATTTTTAGAAGCGAGGCAACAATTTGTAACTGCACAACTAGTGCATTCAAAAGCATCGATTATGGAACGAAGTGAAATGAAAAGTCTTTTCCACCTATACCTCGTCGCAGGCTAATAAGGTTTTTAAGCTCATACAGTAGCTTAAAGGGTATACATACTACTAAGAGGTTATTGCCCAACCTCAAAGTAACTTAGAGCACTCGGCAAAGACCACGGTTAGTCTACTGTCTACATAAAAGAGAGGCCAAGTTTTACAGGTTTACTTTCCCATAGGGTCGCAGTGAGCCAGAAGGAGAATGAAGTGAATGATGCCTTTTAGGTGACAGTATATACAACAAGATCAGTAATCTGTATATCCTTTTGGACAGCACTGACTCAACAATTTCTACGGAAGGTAAATAAGTCGCTAAATATGTGTGGGACCGATTCCCTATTCGCAACATAAGACAAAACCTTAAATGTTTTTTACTCTGCGTAGTAACCAACAAGGGTCACGTTCTTCTATACGATTACTACATTAGCAGAAAGTATAAGTTCAACCATCCGTACGAACTAGCCGTCACTATTCAACTTCCTCATATCTATAGAGTTTCGCTATTAGTAGCACAATTGTGTGTGATGTGAGCGCTAAGAATACTGCACCGCAGAGCAGCATCTCATGTTACGCAGCAGACCTACTGGTTTCTCATATTTTTTGTAGATTATTCGGTTCAGATGGATTCGAACTTTTGGAAAAAAAGGGAAACTTTATTTCCCCCAGTCCTGTTTTTAATAGGTGCCAACCAAAACGTGCAATTTATCAAAGCCAATAAACATTTCAGCAAATCCAGGAAACATCTTTCTCCGTTTGTAAACTTCGAGGCTTATATATATTAGAACTTGCTGAGTTGCTGATAATGAGAAAGGGAAAAGAGGATATCCAATGTTTGATATCGAGAAAAGAGTGAGATATACCACAGGGATGTATTTTGCGCAGCGCCGTCGAACATGGTGGACATTTCCCCGATTCGCATACTGAATTTTTTTTCCTCATCCATTCTTTTCTAACGCTGACTGAAGACCACGATCACACCAATTACTTCAAGTAGATTCCCACTTCGCTTCCTAATTCTTCATTAGTTTGCTCATACCTTTGGTGTGGCCATACTGAATCCTTTTTTTGGTTCGAACGAAATTCGCTCTTTTGAAATAATGCTTCAGTAGATCCTCCTCCTCCGGAGGGTCGTCGCTGTACATAACGTGAAACACGTTTGGGTCGTTCTGCGATTCATAAAATTGTCTGAGCGTGTAACCAACCGCCTGAAAATTGCCGTTATGTTGCCAATTTGTTTTTAAAGGCTACTAAATGGCACTGTTTATTGTTTCAGAACTCTTTCGCTGTACTACGAATATATGCGACTCGAATTCGTGGATATAATTTCGTTCTCTATGGAAAAAGGGCGCCCGCCGAAAAGAAAATTATAATAATTGTGCACAATCGCTTCTCATACCGTTCACTTTCTTTACGGTTTATTTTCTTTGTTTTGGCATCGCCTGGCATGAAAAAATACCTTTGAGAAGGTTACTTTATCACAAAGTATTTTTTCATTGAAAGTGGATGATGAAAATGTTGACCGGAAACCAGTGTACAAAAGTTTGATTGTATTTATCAGGAGCAGCTGATGAAAAAAAAAAAACCATCGAGTTCTGATTTCCGTCGTTTTCGCCGAATATCTCGAAAGCAAATAGTGCCAAGGATAGAGAAGTGCTTTGGTGATTGCCACCACAACATAAATCTAAACCTTTTTCTATGTCACATAACTGACTGCACTCGGATCTCAGGCTCTGCACACAACAACTCCTGACTCCTCAGCATCAAAAATATCCTTGCTTTTGCTGTCTTGGAAAAAATAGAGAATGACTATCACTGAAACCTTTCGATGACAAGCGCGATTAACGTTTTCCCGCCGTTCAACTCTTGCAATAGCCCTCACACCATGCAATACTCTCAGACGTTTCGCACATCTCTGAGAGAAAACTGATGGTCATCTTAGCTACTTCTTGCTCAGTTCGTTCCCACTTTAGCTCTCAACTCAGTTTGTTGGAAATTAAGTTATTACCTGATTCTCTTTGTTTAGTGGGACTTTCGACACGGTGAAAGTTTTGTTTTTCTCATCCATATAGTTGAACGCAAAGCCATCGCCAATCCCCGCAATGTCGCTGCCCTCCTCCATCGGCAGTTTGTAAATGACGAACCTTGGTGTTTATTTAGCGACTAGGCATCGTATCGAGACCGTTATTATTTGCAGAATTATTGCTGTAGTTTCACTAAAGCAGCTATAAACTATGGGAAGCATTTAACAGGAATCCATGCACAGTTCTCTAAGACATCATTTTCTGATAAAATGTTCCTACACAGGAGAGCCCATCAAAATATCAAAGGAAAAGTAATCACTTCGTATCAAGGTAATTTAAATTATAGGCAGTCTCCAAAAATTGGCTGAGCAACAACTCTGTCGCGTCACAACCTCATTATCGTTGTTAATCTTTTTGCCTGCCATTTCCAGATTAGTGATGCTATTAGATATTCTTTGAAGCAAAACAGTGAAACAATAAAGCGAAGAGACTCACCAGTCGACGTTTCGATTATTCTGATCTTTGCATTTGAAAGAAGCTGTCACTACCCATAAATGCGACAAAATGCATAATGCCAACAGCATATCTGACAAGTAATACCCTGCAAATGAAGAACTTTCGAATCCCTCTCATTCTTCAAGCCAGGAAATTTGGCCACGAGTCGGGGAATGTGAATAGGATGCACTAGCAATAATAAGAGATCTAACTCGACTCAACCTGAATCTGAAAACCTAGAGGCTTATGAATGCTTTTAAAAGAACGCTTGAGGAATCACTTCTTTCACCTCCACTTTATACTGCAGATGTCGGAAAGCAAAAATGCAGATCAGTAGGTTTTCACTGGTATCGCCCTAACGTGAGGCATGAAGCGGATGCGATGAAGGGTTGTGTTCATGGACTGTTAGAGGTTTGAGCGAGATTCTTATGCCAAATAAGGGGACCAGAAGTAAAGCAGTTATGAGGCTTTTCATCTGCATAATGTTACAGTGGTATGAGTGCTATTCTCAGATAGCAGATATTCTTGACTAAATCGTAACTTTTCTTCGGCCTAGCAATGTTCTCTTAAGAAGAGGAAGCCTTTTAAGGGGGAATTAAAATTATTCAAAAAGTGACAAGTGAACTTTACTGGAGAGAATAAATTCTGCTCATTGTTGAGACTAGGTGAATATGCTCCCAGGTAGAAAAGTGATCAACTGGAACAATGACATGGCAAAACTTGGCAGATTTGGACGCTGATCGCAAACTATTTTTACGATTATCGTAAAATTATGGTGTGCATTGCACTTCGCACAACATGACTTTACTTGGTGAGTGATTGGTTGAAGAGCTTATCGAAAAAAAACGCACTGAAAGGAACAAAGGATGGTGCAAGACTGTAAGTGCCTCGGGAAGAAAAACTGATGCAGAAGTAGGCAGAAGATCGTTTCTTGAACCTACGCTTGGAGGCGGACAAGCTGTGTTTATTGCTTATGGTGATGAGAGGCTGCAAAGAGTTGTCACTGAGCTTGACAGTCAGTTCAATTTATCGCTTCCAAATTTCTCTTTACTGCCGTTGTGCGAGTGTTCGCAAGAGCTATTTGAAAAAAAGGTGATATGAAAACGTTAGCCAAGTGACACCTACCCAATACACAGTGAAAAGTTGAGGCTGGGACCTAAAAACCAGGAAGGCACTGACAGTCATTACGTGGGGTGATCCGAAAACACTAGAAATTTAATATCCAAAATAAATGTTCTGGCGGAGATCGTTCGTTGATCGCCTCAATCAACAAAACAATGCCTGTTGTTTTGGCGAAACTACGTTTTTTATAAAACGTTTTGAGGTAGCTCTTATACATGTTTTATAGACTGAGGTATAAGCAAAAGGCATTCATGACCAGGAGACACTACAACAGGAAGCAGGTATGAAGTACGCACAATTTATGCTTATCATACTCAGCGCTTATCGAAGGAGAGTCTAGAACTAGCAAAAGCTCGTAGGGAGCTTAGAATCAGGGACGATCGTTGGTAATGCAGAGGGAATGTGTGAGAGGGAAGCGGCGTTATAAATAGCCAAGCGTTCTGGAATAAACATGGGCAGAAAACATTGCTGGGATCAAAACATTACGGCTTTACAACATTTCCATATAATAGTTAGGGGCACGATGCACTTAAACAAAAGCGCAGCTTCACGTCATCGGCATATGAACAAACACTGATTTTTTATTCAAATTGACTTTCCTATTTGACCACCATAGATTTTCTAAAATTGACCAACATCAAAGACCTCCTTAAACAGTTTTCCTTGAATATCGGACGAAGGAATTTTTGTTTCGAACAAAGGAAGTAGAACAAAATCAAAAGCCTTACCGAAATCAGTGTAAGTACCCTCGATGGATTCCAAGCGGCGATATTAGTCAGAAATAATGAACGACAACTAAGAATTTATTAAACAGTAAGCGAAGAAAATCGAATTGCTTTTTGGAAAGTATGCTTCGCAGGTCAGTAAAGACCAGCCTTCAAAATAGTCATTTAACAGGTACTCAGGCGTCTCCCTTTGCGCACCTTTTCAAAGAAGGGGAAAAAGTGTTGAAGTTTTCCATGCATCAACGTTGATGGCGAAATGCGTAGCCTTTTCGAAAAGAAAAGTTGACGTTTTCTTCAACACGGAACGAGAATTATGTCCAAGTTTGTTTAAAGATCAGAGCCAATGTATCATTTCTTTGAGTTTATGAAATCCTTTTCAAGAAGTTGAAAAATTACTGCAAAAGTCACTGACTAATACATCTGTTCTTTGTTATTAACATCACCGCAATCATGCAGTGTTGGAGTCTCTTTCAAAACTTTTGGGCTGAAATTTTTTACACTGAGTTCGGCAGGTATCCATTCGCAAGCGCTTTCTGTCATCAGGCCATGCCGCGCTAGGTGATAGTGAGCTTGCGGCCGGGCCTCGTGAATGAATCAAATTTTCCAAGAATGAATAAAAGTTGGTTGCGGCTTACGGTGTAAGTCAAACGTAGCTGCCACCATCAACGACGTGACAGCAAACTCCTATCGCGCTGCTCATAAAGCAGTCATTGTTCAACAAGAAGAAACCAGATTTAACGATCCTACTTCATCACGCCAGCCTTCATAAGGAGATCGAAGACTTTTATGCTTCAACGTCTGGAGCCGGCATTGTGACTTGTGAGGATCTTTCGATTTCTGCATAGCCGGCATTCGGCAGAGAGTCCAAGAGCCCTATCTTCGACCATTTTCCAGTGGCATTTGGTGTACTTGTGGTCGTGATGTGACTACCTGCAATGTGACGTTGAAAGATTCAAAACGTTCACTTCAAAAAATCTTCAATATCAGGTTATTTCTACATTTTTCCCACGAGAAAGTTTGTTGTTGTTTCTGTGCAGAATGTTTCGACGACCATTTATGTTCAAATATTTTCGAAAGCTTAAAACTGCCGTCTTCTCCGAAAGCTATCAATAAGCTATAAACTCTCATATTATTTGTAGATAGCATCATAAGCAAATTTCGGACTAACGTTTTATCAAAAGTGCTAATCGGCTTTGCGACTAAGCAGCCTATCAGCAGAACTCGGAACAGATCGGAAGCATTGACGACCTTCATCGTCAACAGATACTAAACTAACATATGCTTCAATACCTATTGTTGAAATGGATGATTGCCGGGGGGCAATTGCTCACCTAACTTTTCACAGAGCAAGGTAGTAATGGGAACCGTTCAAAATTTCTTCTGCTTCGTGAGATTGAATGCAATGGGTCGTTAACGAAAATCGGTTAGAGTACCATGCGGTCCGTCGGCTGAAGGATTTGAATACAAACTGAATTTCGACTGCAGCTAGAAAACCCCTCCGGGAGATACTTTGCTGCTGGCTAGGACAACAGAGCTTCCGGCTCTAATTTATTGAAGTAATGGAAAACTCATCTGATCACTAAAGTCCCTCTCCACATAATTCTAAGAACAAACATTAAGGCTATATATGCATGAGGCATTGACAGGTCCGCAGTCGACTGTGAAGTCGGAAAGGACCTTTCTTGGTAAAACGACCACAGACGAAAACCAAAATCAGGAGAAAGTGTACAGAAGGAATTTCACGTACCATTAAGTTTACCAGTTTGCCCAAAATGAAAATCGCCGCGTAGTCTTTGGCAAATGAATTCATATATGGGTAGAAATAAACCAGGGCCTCAAAAGGCCTCAAAAGGCGGTGAATGCAACTAAAGTGCTTCATCGCAGTGAAAAGTAGCTGTGGAGTAAGCTTGCAACTGATGAAAATCTATCCCCAAAAGGTAACTTGAAATATTAAAGGAAAAGTACGGTACGAACGAAAACATGGAACCTTGACTCCGTAATGAACGAGTCTTTAACTTCTCTGCTCAATCGAGAACCTCAACAAAAAAGAGAAGGCAGGAATTCTTTTAGATACCCTCGTAATTTTGTTACCATTCTCCAAAAAATAACTGAGTACTGTCTCACAGCAATTTACAATCGCAAAGCAGATGGATTAGATCCAACTAGCTGACACCTGTGTAAATAATCAAATCTGTAAAACTCACGAAATCGATAACCTAAGTGGAACTGAGCCGATTCTTCGATAGGCTACCAGCACCATTCACATTTGAACACGAAGGATATTACGGGAGTGCACAGGATGCTAACTCAAGACAGAGAACAGTAAAACATCTTGCAGCATCTGTGGTCAACTCAAAATCTGCACGTATCTGCACATATCCGCATATCTGCACTGCACAAATTTTCCTTCGGTTTGGTTGTAATCAGCGGAAAGCGAGCAACAGATGAACACGAAATAAGAAACTAACTGTGGCCACTTCTTCATCTTTTTCATATTGTTCATTGAAATCTACTTAGACCTCCTGAACTGCTCAAGGATAGTTTGTAACTGGCATCAGTTGACGCATTGGAAGATCTCATGAGCAAAAATCCTTCCTACATGAGCCTATGCTGCAACGTACAACTTTCTTTTTCACACCAGCAACAAGCTGATCTGTAACTATCTGCGTAAATTCGAAATCATCGCATATTTCTTTCCTGTTTCATGCATCTTCTTCAGCCTGAACAAAATAGGTGTATTTTTGGGTCGTGGTTAGTGGTATAAAACGTTTCTGTGCGTGTTGTAGTGCATGATGCTATTTTGGAAGCGTTCTACCCTTCGGGCATGCTTGCGAGTTCATGAAACCATCTTCTTCGAGAACGAATCGTATTCCATTAAGGTAAAAGGCGTTACCGTTTGCTCAGTTCTATTCACAAATTAGTTAAGCTACTGAAATTCTACGAGATATTTACTTCCTGGTAGATGGAAAAGGAACTCTGCAGGTAGAATGGAAAGGAAACGCGATCACCCTGTTAGAACAAACAGGCGGCTGAATAACAAAACAAGTGAACATTCTTAGGCGAATACTACTTTAAAAAATACCCTGCGTGCTTATAGGTGGAATTTTGACTGCTCAGAGCAAATGCAGCATCACGGACAGGATACAGAGTATGCTTAAACGACACTGAGAACAGCAAGGGAAATACGGTGCGTAATATCCATAATTTCAGGGAACTTTTGTAAACTCTTATCTCTCATCTCGATGGCAGATAAATAATGATATATTTCATTTTTGGTGCCAGATAAATAATGATATTCAACGACAGACTGCAGTAAGAGCTGACCTCTCTGTTCTGAATGAATTAAGACAACAGCCGATACTGAGCTAAAATGAAATGGCACAAAAATTATATCGGATGCTAGAAGACGAGTGCTGCTTTCTAAACGTGAACAAAGATACAAAGAAAAAATATTGAAAGAGCGATATAAGCAATTATGGGAAAAAACCGTTTAATTTGAAATTTCATACAACAGTTAACTCCTTCACAGTGAAAAAAATGCGATTAAAGTATACTGTTAATAATTTGGGAGAAATAAATAAAAAATCCCTCAAGAGAGTTGTAAAAAAGTGAGGAATGTTCTTCAATTTGCACAACGGTGCGAAATAATTACTTCGCTTATAAAAGATCAATTTTCTCAAAAGATCAAAAGCTTATAAAAGATCAATTTTCCGTGGAAACAATTCGATAGATGTCATCACCACCAGGAAGCAAGTGCTACTCTGACTCAATCGTATTGTGTGAACTGCTCTGAAGTGTGAGATTATGAGCATAATCCATCTATATGCCTTCCACCCCCTATTTTGCCTTTATTTTACACTAATCCTCTCTAAAAGGTATATTTATGCAATACAATGAGCTAGTTAATTTCTTCCAGATCTTGTTTGCAGATATCAAATGTTCCTGGATAGTTAATCGTGTGCCGATCAATATGCTGCTGGGAGAGGTTTCACAAGCTCGCTGTTCTGTATACTTCATTGAGAAATCCCATTCTGGCGTAAGGATAACCATCAGTAACAGACTGCGAACATCCTTTTGCCACCGAAGTTCCGTTACAACCAAGTGCGTTTCAAAATTGTTGATCGATTGCTAGCAGAATACATTCATTAAAAACTTGCTCTTGGTAGCAACGGAAGAGACTTTGAAAATGTTGACCGGTTTAGCCGATGAGATTTGGTAGGAACCGAATTCCTGCCCGCAAAGGGCTAGAAAAATTCTTTTAAGTGGTTCCCATCATCACAGAAATGTGTGGTGACACCCGATGCTGTTCATCTTTTGCAATACCACCGTATCATAATTTTAGAATTGCTGTGAAGAAATAAAAGTTACCTTTTGCATTTTTATTACTTCAACGCTATGCGAGGTAAAACGTGCTTGGCAATTTAAAATTGTGCTCAAAAATATCTCAGCATCTGTTGTGAAACGCCTAACGACATCTCCTTATGAGTTTTAGGTGCGTTTTGTTCAACAGCTGCAGATTATCAGTAGGAAGTTGTGCTAAAAAATTAGCAGTGTAACTTTTTGTGAATAATAGCTGAAATGAAGGTGAATTTTTACCTAAATCAGCATTATCCGTCCAGATAAGGCGCTGTATTCGCTTCATCTCTTCTACAAAGCAGTCGCCAGTGTGACGTCAGCTGTGTGCGCATAGGGATGGTGCGAGACGGGTTCGTGGTTGGGCTTATTTGCTTCACTCAGCATCTCTCAGCTGTTAAATCATACGAATGACTCTAACGTGGCACTAAGAAATAGGAAAGCTAATTGCAATACTCGGCATATTACAGGTCGTTTATTAGAAGGTCCGCTGCCTGCATACGGCAGCGACAAGTAGGTTGGCTGGAAAGTAATAAGTGGCGATTGTCATGCCTAATATCAGAGATCTAAGTACAGTAATAAAAGGAAAAAGCATGAGTGAAGAAGACCTCAAGGAAGGAATGCTTGCACTCTATAAATAAAAAATCGTTTGAAAAGTGACTGGGAGTGCGTCGGAATAAATTTAACAGGTATTACTATTGGGAGCTAGTGGCAATGATTCTGCGTTTGATGGAATATGACAATAACTAAAATGAGATCGTTCGTGTGCATTTAGCTTATGACTTTTGGCAAACATAGAAAATACATTTTGGTGGCGTTTGAGGCGAAAAACTCGCTTGAAATAGCACATGTCAACGAAAAATGATGCATTCATGTCATAGCATCAACTACTTTATTTAATCTGCACTATAGCGAATGCAAAAACATTTAGAACATTGTGATGTTTGGCCTTCTGACGAACGTTCACTGTTTATATTATTGTTACGATCAAACATGAACTTTTATGAGGAACCAAGCTTAATAGTTTATTCATTTGTCTAAGTAGCTCATGTGTGAGTATCAATTTCTCTACCTTTTTCGTTTCTCATCGAATCGCTCTGTCTGTAGCAATAAGCGCATTGGCCACGCTAAACAGATTGCCGTTCTCCCCTATTCATAATTTATCGCTGCTGTCGTTAATTATCTGCAGCGCACCTTGTTGACATTTGCGCTCGGCGCTCGTTTGACCCGATGTTTTATGCGTGTCGGATATCCTTGCCATTAATTATGAATGAATTTTTCCATATCTTCGTCGTAAACTTATAAATGACACTGTCTTACAGAAACGAGCAAGTGCAAGTCTTTATTTGCATCAATGAAAAATTCTCCACTTGATATGCATATTTATTTAACAAAGATGGTTATAAAACATTTTGTGTGCATAGACGTGGTAACTGTGAGCTTCCTCAAAGAACGCGATCTTCAAATTAACTCCTTACATCCAAAAATGCTCATAGAGTAACGAATGAGGGTCCAGAATGGATCACATGTAGATGTAGAGGCCACAGTAGTGTTCCTTCCATTATCAGCTTGCCGAAACGTTTTAGAAACTAAGTGCTCGAATTCATGTAGTCAATGTTTACACTCCCGAAATTTTCATAGTAAAATTGATTGATTTTCGTTGAATTTTTAGAGCAATTATCGTGCTCTTCTAGGTCATATGTTTATACCACGGATGGGTGAAAAGTCGTTGTCAACTGGTTTCTATCGCACTCATTGGCTCTGTGAACAATGCGTGGCTAATGCAAATGCGGCAGAAACAGTCGAACACAGCGCTCTGTACGATGGAAGCTCTCGGTTGGAACAATTCTTCATACGAGATGAAATATGTTAGTTTAACAACTCAATTCGTCACATCCGCATATGAGACCTAAACAAGAACACTTCGCACACTTCATAGTGCGGCGTGATGACAGCGATCCGATTTGTTTACCCCAACTCAGTTTCGAAGCGAAACAATTAGCCCATATGCACGATCTACGGAGTTAAGGAAAACGTTGCAAAAAGGTGGACACAGTCCACTAATGAGGGCAGCTAGTCTATTCGAGGCTTGTTCCACACAAAAAAGTGCGACCTCGTCTTTATTTTTATATTCGTTGTTGTCAAACATCAATTTACTCATACTTTGAGTGAATTTGTTCGCATCACGCTACACGTTATATAATAGAAACAAGAGGACTAAAAGAGAGATCACAATAAGCACACGTAAACGAATGTCACAATAAGCACAATATCTAGTAATAATATTGCTCATGTGAGTTTGGACACGTCTTTTCCACAAAATGTGCCAATTACCCAAAAGAATTTATTCTTGGATCATCACCGATTAGTGTTTATGCAGTAAATATCTACGCCTAACTTGATCGGTGATTGCCACAATGCACTTGTCATGGTGTTTTACAGCAAATAAAAGAAACCTATCGATATATCCCTTTGTTGGCTGGCCGAGTTTTTTTACAACACTTTATCTTTGTATACTTGAAATGTATACCTTATTCGATTATTGCACAATACATTTCAAGCGCTGTCGAATTATGGCTAAATGACAGGGTTTTTGATCGCTCGGAATCTGCTCAAAATCACTAATTGACCAGTGAAACATAAGTGCACACCATGAACGTGTACAGCGGAAATGAAACGCGGTGTTGAAGTTTGCGCGAATGTCGGAAAGATGACCTAAAATGTGGCAAGTACCGGAGGAGGTGGAGGAGGCGGTACTTTCGAAGAGAGGCCGGAAAGTGGAGAATCGAGGGTCGGTGTAAGAGGCTCGGTTACTAGACTCGGTGAACCGCTCATGTGATGTGATAATGTCAGAGCCGTGCGTGAGTGCGATTGCCGAACGTCCATATAGCTGATCTGTAAAAAAGTTCAAAGTTCCCACCAAAAAATTTAATTTGTGAGCATGAAGTCGTTGCGTTGAGAGAAATCCTGCTCAAATGATGCTACTCCTTCGAAGTGAGTAATGAAAAACTGCTAATTTATACGGAAATTTCTTTCGACGAGGGATGGTTAGCAATCGCTAGTGCTAAGTGAAGGTTCTCCAAGCCATAAATTTTCCTAATTAATGGGAACTGCCGTACCTTCAGACTTACCTCAACTGTGGGATTTTTTGTATCGTGAGTTGGGGTATTCGCCAAATAGCTTGCACGGTCGCGCACTCTTTGTACCAGGCAATTATGATGTTTGAATAAATTTGATGCTAACATTGCAAAACGTTTCCCGCAAACTTCATTAGTGACGGTGATTTTTCGATCACTTCTGAGGCTCAAAAAACTCGGCGAGGATGATGAAGAGTTCTTGGAATCATCGTAATCAGATAAGATCAGTCTTACTGATGAGGTGCGACTCATATATTCGGTACGTAAAGTGATGTATTGATGCAAATAAAACCAGCAAATCTTCGCATATCGCTTCCAATTTATTGCAGCAAAAAATACTAAATGTCGATTTTATGCCTCAAAAATGATGAACGCCCATAGCACGATATTCTCTGGAGTATAGTCGCTATGCTAAAAGGTCGTTAAAATTTCGGCACACTGAGAATATTTTTAAGACAATTGGAAAGAGACCGCTCGATAGACGAAAAACGTGCAATTCTAGCCGTGTCGCATGCCGCACACCGCAAACAGCGTTCAACTGGCAGACCACCTTCAACCGGCAGACATGACGCACTATTTCACATTAAAAGTCTCATTGTGGATTGCTTTTTCCATTCGGCTTTTTCAAAACGTCATGATGTGGTCTTTTTGGAAAAGTTGTTGTATATCAGTCGTTCATAAAAGCGTAGCTGAGAGTTCCTAATTTGCGGATAGACTTTTGGTTCATGAACGCAGTATGCAAAAAGCATGTTTCAAGAGGAATGCGGTAACTGTTTCTATTCAAAGCCTAATTAAAGAGCACTTTGCGCTCTGGTTCACACCATTTTCAACGCCTTCGGCACTCTTTGAAGCCTGCTACACCGCAGTTTCTTAGCGGACAAAATTTGCAAAATAAATGGATAAAGCACATAAGTTCTCTGAAACAGTTACTGACACTGAACAGCAGTATAACGACCTACTTTAAGAGCTTTTTTTTGCGAACTAGAAAAACATTTTCGGCTTAATCACTCATCTGCGGAATTCAGGTTACCCAAACAGGTCGACGACAACTATACTGGAAAGCCGCTGAAATTTTCATTCAACACCTTTTATTTAACGAGTGATTAACTGAGGTCCCGTTATTTAGCGGAATCGACGGCAACGGCATTGTTATCAGTTACTTTGGGTAACACTGGTTCAGCAAGCTAGTCGTTCAACAGAATCTCCAATGAGGCAGAAGGGAATGGGAATGCACATGTAGAAAGAAAGAAAGAGAACCTAAGCTATGAAATTTGAGTCTGAGCACTTAACCGAGCTCTGATGATGGCAAACGCTAAAACAGCAGACCCATGTACAATAACCATTTAATGTCAACCTTTTTCTGCCGTCGTTCCCTTCGGTAGTATGCAAGCAGAATGACGGTGGAAGAGATAAGTGCTATAATAATGAGTGCGGCAAGAAGGATACTGAGTTCACTGGCTTGTGAGAGACCGTACCGAGCACCGAACAGAACTGCGCAGTCCGATATGTGATTGAGACGTACAATCACCGCTCCACGCACATCTTCAGGTGTCGCGCATTGCGTTTGCTCGTATCGTAGCTCCCATCGGTATCCGTAACGTTCGTTCATGTGTCGCTTTAGCTCATCGATGAGGCAACCGCAGTCCCATGGATTGTTGTAAAGATAAACCTGGAATTGCTCATAACCTCAATCTGTGTAATAAAAAGGTGATTTAATGAGTTCACATGAGATGAAGAGCATGACATAGATAACAAAATTTAAAAATAAGTAGGGATAAGATTATGCAGCGTGAAAAACTGCGGAAATGCTGCAGAATGGTTCTCGCCCGACATCGCCATTTGCAGGTACAAAGTTACTAGAATAAATCAGCGAAATCCACGTTGGTTTGAGGAGCCATATGTCTGGCAAGTATATCTTCAAATGATCCAAATCTATGAGGTAGTCGTCTGAGCAGAACATAATTTACTTCACTTCGTTTTATTGCCATTTCTAACAAATCCAACGCCTCGTTTCAGGAAGAAACGAAATAAAAGAAGGCGAATGGAAAACTGCAAATTCGAGAAAATTAAACCTGGAGAGAATCAGCGGAAATTTAATGAATTTTAACTACATCTTAGGTCTTATATTGGCAAAGTTATGCAGGCGAAATTTCAGTTCACCATAGAGACCTCGCTGAGGCGAAGTTCTTTTCGTTGCGCGTAACTGTCAGTCTACGTTTGGGGTGTTGATTTTGTTTTCGTTTCACGATAAATGGAAGAGAAAAGCGCATAAGATTAGCCGCTATGAATACTTAAACGCACCTGTCTCTAAGCATACAAAATGACATCTGCACATTTGCTGTTGGCCGTTTTTTTTTCTACTAGCAGGCATTTCATGTGTTCTGGGAGAATATTTATTGAACTGACTATTCCCATCTTAAATGACATAAAATTTTGGCACGAATTCTTGAGCAACATTCACCTACTCTTCTATTTTATGTTACGACTAATGTCATGCTTCATTCCTCACACATTTCTTCTCAATTGTTTATTTGTAAACGCGTCTTGTCATTTCTCCGAACTTGTAGTTGGAAATAAGAACATTTTGCAGCATATGCTTCAAAATGTTCAACAAGATGAAGTGCTAATCTCGCACCACATTATCCTAAATCTCCCATTAAGCTTGACAGGTTAGTGTATGGCATGACTAATTTGAAACATGTGGTTGAACGGGTTATTAATTCTCAATGCGGTCCTGTGCACAACTGATGTCTTGAGTCAGATCATGCATAATACTTTTCAGCCGACCACAATGGCTGGCGCGTTTTCTCATAAATATAGGAAACTGCAAGTCCCTAAGGAGTAAGCAAAGCTGTGCAAGAATATTGGCGCTTTCTTGTTAGGATAAACAATGCTTAAATAAGCATCTTTCCGACGATCTCTCGTAGAACTCTTCCCGGTGTCACATTGCACGACATATCCAGAGCTTAGGAAAACTTTTCGCATGGAAATTGTTCACTGAGTTGACATATTAATTTTCGATCATCATTATAAGGAGAGAACTTCACAGAAATCCATTAAAAAAGCCTCAGTAAAGATACACTGACCAAAGAAATCTCTTTAATACGAACTTGCAATAGTTACGACACCCACAGAAGCCTAGAATCGAACCAGAACGTAATATTTCTCGCTGATTTCGTTGCTCTCCTTGACTCCAGCCCAGAGAGTGCTTAACACGACTATGGCATGGAAGAATTTTTGCTATAATTGATACTCACAAAACGCAGCAGTTACACTGGTTACCATGGTACCTGTCAACTTGTGTTGATCGCGAACTAAACATGCAAAGTTTGTGAAGACCCCAAAATAAAGAGATAACAGCGTTTTTTGGAGATAACAAAGCATTTTTTTTATAGCCCTAACTAATGGATGTTGTCCACTTTCATTAAGAAAAAAGTCGTGCACTGTTCGCAAGTGGTCTCATTACATATGTGACCTGGTGGAAACTAGAAATCGCTCCACTCTGGCGAGTAGTCAACATCATCTCATGGAAGTAGGTACTAAGATCCCTAGAGCTGAAATCTTTTCTTTTTCACATGATAAATCAGCATGACTTGCTTCTCAAATGTAGCTGCTATTTTCATTTTAATATGAAATCATACTATCGAACGGATACTCCTTCACCACCTTTTTAGAAAAATGCGCTTTCACGCTACTGTGCACAACAGCATCGGTTACCAAGGACTTCGACTATCGCCGAGTGATTCCTCCATACGTTTGTTCACAAAATACTGTAGTATTTTCGAACGCCCTAACTAGAGCTTCCCTCCTTTTTATTGCCGTCTTAATGCGGATGGAGGGTTCCACGTTCCCTTCAACTATGTCACCTCCTGCCTCCTCCTTTATTGTTAAACTGATCTCCTTGCTTATCAATTTCCTCTTATGTAGTCGCCTTCCAGGTACCAACTTAGCGCCTGCTGTAAAACAGTAACAAACAGCAGGCAAACTCAATTACGTAGCTAACCGAATGCTGTTCTGTTGCTTTCTGGATTCAAATGACCTTCTTTTGGAATTCCGATGATTGCATACGTCAGAGTAGGCACAAAATCGACGTGCGAAAACAACGTTTATACTTCATTTCCGGAAGAAATCTGCTGAAGAGGAGGCAGTGGTGGTGGTGTATGCGAGAGTGTGGAGACGCCCACTCCCCTTCAATAAGCCAACTGCAGACCACCTCCTCGCCATTGCACCTTAAGTCGAAAAAAAGCAGTCATTTCGATACCACAAGCAGCAGCCGTTGTTTAAGGAACTTTTGAATCATCACGAGCTGGCGCTTATGAACTTCAGGAAATCGGTGTTCCCCGTTTCAGAACATCTGAGTTCATTGCGACACTAACCGTCTCCATGCTGTTAATTCTTCAGTAAAAATTGGTTTGTATACATTTTTAGTAACTGACTGAACGCCAGACGTGCATTTTTTTGCATAAATTCACACCTTGCCGTACAACACTGAACTAATGCGTGATATCACTCATATTATATACGAGTTCTGCTCATCGCAATGACCTCATGAGGTCTTTTTACTCAAGAACTGCTTACGCGTTCTTCAACTGACCACAGTGCAGCTATATCTCATCCCGAAAATTTGTAGAGTCCACAAGGCATTATAAAAGTATCTGTTACTGTGGAAAATGGCAAGAGAGAACCAAGGTAAAGGCAAAAAAAGGGTGTGGCGTAACGCCACGCGCTTGGCTGTTCTCCGAATTCCCCAGCAGTCTCCTTTGGGACTGTTAGCTACGTTTTTCGACATGAAGCCAGGCTTGTGTAGCATTAGATCGTGATTCGCTATGTTCTCCTTCTTCTTTGAACAATAGCTTGCATACATGGAATGAGCCCGAAAAGCTCTAAGATTGTCAATTTTGAGTTATGTGATATGTGTAACAAAACAATGCGCAAAATGCAGCAAAGAAATATTAGAAGAAATATGAAGTGCTCATTTATACACGTGCATTTTACACATTAATGTATCATTTCAAGCATCCTTTGTTCCAACAATTTTGGTGAAAATCCTTCCGCCGAGGTTTCATTAAAATTTCGCACAACGACCCACTGCTGTGAGCCAAATTCTTGATCACGTATGCTACCCTTCATTTTTATGGATAAGCGTGTCAAGAAGGATGGCACAATAAGCGCTCTTGTACTTCGTTTACCTACACAATGAGCTTCCTAAATGCAAAAAGGCGATAGTTCTTCACTGGATGCATTGACCTTTAGCGTAAGAATTCGTAGTTCGTTCAGTCATTAAATCATGTAACAAATGTGCCGTATGCACGCTTGGCGGTTCAAATGTCAACAACGCATAAAGTACGCCAAAAACTGTAACAGAATTCGGGATGCTACGTTCGCTTAGTGTAGAATATACCCACAGACTTCATTAGGATGGTCTTGGCAACTCATGAGTTGAATTTTCCCGATGGACGCAAAGGGCTCTATCGTGAGGTTAGTTCGATATCTGAGAGCATGTGACCCAGTGCTCGTTGAAAAATTTTTTAAGCGGTCCACGCGTTGCTTGCAAAGAGCGGGTTGTTGTGCACCTGTGCTCAACATAATGCTGTCGTTGGCAATCGATACAATAAGCAGGAATGCTGCCTCACCATCTGAGGGGACTTCGAAAAAAGTTGAAAGCACTGTCTCTTTTATTTAAAAAACAAAGCTAAATAGATGCTTTAGAGTCCAAAGCAGAGATGTAGGAGATGTTATTAGGAGGAAATGATGCGTGCTATTAAACACCTGAAACCATTGTCGAACTTTTTATCTTTCACTTTGTAGTGAGTTTGCACTGAAGACGTTAAGTTCACATTTCCTCGTTAACGTAACTGATAATTATTCCATTGGTCTGCACATATGTTACCTTAACCACTGTTTCACGTGTCCTAGACTGTGGACGTCTAACGTTTCAAGCAAATTTCCCTATGTGTGCACAGGAACCGAACAGTTGAAAACCACTTCTTGCTTATCTTCGAACAAAGCGTGGATATAGTTGAGAAGGGTGAAACTAAGGAGAGAAAAGTTAGCAAGGATGCGGCGAAAGGTCCACATACTTTCGTATCAGGCAATTTACCAGGAATTTTTCGGCTGCAGCATATATTTTTCATGTAAAAATCTAGTCATCCAACCATTACTCCATCGCTCCTTACAACCGCATTTCCAGCACACTCATTCACACAAGATTCGCCTTTATTGTCTTGAAAATGTGTCAACTTGTTCTATACTGTATAAAACGTCCTGATAAGGTAACCAAACTGCAGTGCTGAAATCGTCGTTTTAATTTTAAAACCGTCTTGGAAACCATCATACAGCTTAGCATTACGGCCATAGTAGGTTTTCATGAACACCGCGTCCCACTTGAGTCATTTCAAGCTCAGTGGCCTTGAGGTTGAAAATGGGCAAATGCAAGGTAAGCTTGGGCTTACGAAAAGTTAAAGCAAGGCGTATTCAGTAGTGATAAAAACGCATACGCTTGAGACAGCTCCGACTACTACTCCAGCATTTCCATCCACAATACTGCAGCAACAGCACTGAACAAAATTCTGCTTCACAGCTAAAAACCGGAAATTTCCGTTTATTTCAGGGCAAACGTAATCAGAAATGCACTAATAAAGTAAACATCGGCGTCCAGAGCAGAAACAAGCAGAAATCTAACAAATTCTCTCTAAAAAAACATAAAGAAATGCCCACAGACGACTTTAGCAATGGTTAAGAAGATATTTGTGATGGGTGAGCAGTTTATCAGAAGGGGCACTGTTAGAAACGAAAACTGCGGAAAAAATAGTGCGATCGTAGTCAGAACCTAATTATGTTGTAATCCAAAGCGAATATTGAATTCTTTACTCACAATGCTGTTTGTACACATCCTAAGTTCGCGCAGAGCTCACGTCACCTTTTTTCCACTTATACCCTTATTTATCGAGTTAATTTCAGTAAATTTTGCACGATAATTTAACTTTTGTTGTCGTAGCTTTTGTCTCCTTGGCCATGAAAGACGCCAAACAGAAATTAAGCGGAAAGTGAAGCCGCTATTGCTAATTTTCTGCCGAATTATGTGGAAAATTCTCCTTTCTCACAGAAGGAGAGAGGGAGAGAAGAACAGTCGTCGTAAAATCAGACGAACATATAGAAGAAATATAAAAGGTGTCGTTTGGAAAATAAAAAGAGGTTAATTTTTCGTTGGAATCAAACATGAGATGTAATGATGCTTACCATGAGCGTCATTGAACTCACATCTCCAGATCCCTCACCGTCTAAACCTAGCGGAGCTGCAGCGTGTTCATCCATCAAATTAAAGAGAATATATTGCTGTTGAGGGGGGCTTAATTGTCTTTATTTGCTTTGCGGGGTAGCAAAAGTTCATATGAAATTTGTGCCGTTAGGAACCCATTGAATAAAATCCATGGTGCTAATTTTATCAGTTACAACTGACACATCAAAACATCAAGTTAAAAAGACTTAAATCTACTCTCCAGTGGATGAGAGCTACCAAAGGCGACATTTTTTTCCACACAAGAGCTTTCCTTCGTACATACTCTGCATTCACAACAAAAGTTGGAATATTTACACACCAGGGGCTCGGCACGACGTGCACGATAAGATGAGCCCGATACGTGCAGTCAAAAGTATCACCTCATAACCAGCTACAATATCGCAGTTTAACTTGAAGGAGACATATGAAAGTGAACTGAAAAGTCGGAAAGATGCAGAAGCAACTAATTCAGTGAATGTGCGAGTGAATTCATACGTTGTCGGAAGCTTCTCGATATCCACCGCATATTTTTTAATGTTCGCTAGTACTTTCTCATTGGAAAAGAACGAGCGAAAACAGCGAAAAAAATAATTACGTCAGCAATTGCATGAGCCAGAGATGTGCATATTGTTGTTGTGGAAACTGAAATCCCACCCGCATTTGCTAGTTATCCGAACTATCCGCTTGTAACAGGGAGCACAAAATAAAAGGAAGTAAACATTCTTATACGGATAAACATTCATCAAACATTATCAAAGGTTTATAGCAATTTTAGGATCTCTTCAGCCGCCAGTTGATACTCATTAGACTTTAGGAATCTCTTCGAGAGAACAGATTTTCGAGCAGCTACCCCCATAAGTGAACTAGATTTAGAACAGCGCATGACAAACGAATTTGTTCTCATAGCTATACCGCCACTGGATACGCAACAGAAATTGCAGAGGAAAAGAAAGCAAAACCATTTTGTTAGCGTCATCAGTGAAAATGTTTTCTCGAAAGTCGTCTATTCATTTCTAAACTAAGATTGTGACATATTGAAAGCGAAATTAATTTTGATTGGAGATAAAAACTGTTTACCCAATTCGAGAGCAATTCAATAATGACAGTGTTGAAATTGGTCGTTGCAAAACATTAGACCGTCACTGAATTTACAATGCTCGCTTTCAACAACTCTCCATCGAAGTTTTCACCAGATGTTCCATATTACAAGTATGCGAAAGATTCACCTTATCTAAGGCGTTAATGAAGTTCTGAAGAACACTCATCGAAAATGACGAGAATAAATTGTTTGAAATGTCTAGTTGAACGAGGGATGGCAGTAGCTGGCGAGAATGATCGGGAAAGTCATCAAGGGCGTTTCCCGATAAATTCAGAAATGTGAGCTGGGAATATTCCGGAGGCAACGCAGCAGGGATTTGAGTAATATCATTATCGGCCATATGCAATCTGTGCAGTGAGGTGAGATTATGAGTAACTTTAGCGCTGAAATGAGTGATTCTGTTACCATTCAGATGCAAAGTTTCAATCGATGACTGTGAATCGCCAAAAATCGTCGAATCGAAATTCTCAAGCTCATTGTAGGATAAATCGATCTCAACAATACGAGCTCCAGCAAAGCAATTAGCCCTGAACGCATCGCGTGTTTTTCCAAGAAGATTCCGCGCCAGGAACAGATGAGTTATATTGGAAGCAACGAATGCGTGTGACGCAATCTCGAGTATGCCATTATCGGCAAGGTCAAGAGTTGAGAGCTGACTGAGATTGCCAAGGATCATTGTCGGCACTAAGCCCAGCTGATTGCCAGCTAAGCCCAAACGATTTAGGGAGGCGACTTTGTCCAATCTTAGTTTTTCTACTGGACGAATCTTGCAGTAATTAAGTTCAAGGCGTT
The DNA here is from genome assembly GCA_037576465.1 of Parascaris univalens. Classification (NCBI taxonomy): domain Eukaryota; kingdom Metazoa; phylum Nematoda; class Chromadorea; order Rhabditida; family Ascarididae; genus Parascaris; species Parascaris univalens. The sequence goes on along the minus strand of CM075173.1, from coordinate 76,412,511 downwards.
GCAATTGTTTTATATCGGAAAACAGGTCATTCAGTTGCGTGACGCTAATATGATTACCATCTAAATGCAGCTCCTCTAGGCGTTCATGTCCACGTAGAAGGTTTGCCGAGAGCTCGGAAATATTGTTGTATGCAAGCGAAAGGGTCTCCATATTTCGCAAATATGTAAATGCACCGGTGGGAAGAACGCTCAGTAGATTATGCGCCAGATTGAGCGTTTTAATTGAAGGCACCTCAGAGAATATCGAAATGGTTATGTGGTCAATGTTATTTCCGCGCAGGTCGAGTTCCTCCAGCGAGTGTAACTTTAGCGAACGTGATATCGCCGGAATGCCGCAGTTGACAAGTCTTAGTACTTTGAGGTGCTTGAAGCGGTTTAAATTGTCGTCCCACAGAAGGCGATTCGGCTTCTCAGCTGGCGCTTCTATGTCCAACGTTGTAACTTTAGGTGAAATTTTTTTAATAATGTCGAAGAAATCATCTTGATAGAGGCCACCATGATGACAGTGAACGGATATTTTATCCCGCTCGCCCTTTTCAACCACCTCTTCACATTCGCATTGAGGTGGACAGTACGTACGAATGACTGGCACACCTTTTCGAGTTGCAGCAACAGACAGAGCCGACCTGCTGTGAAACGTAGGAATGATGAGCAGAATCAATAGCGAGAACATGAGGCACGCATTAGGAGACGATCGTTCCATGTACGTCTGAAGCGAATGCAATTGCAGATGCGGTTGCACTGAACTGACAAAATGAGAGATCGGTGGTGAGCGATCTGTGGGCGTGGCATGAACCTAGCCGACGCACATCAGGCTGCCCTGATGACCGCTTCCGCCCTAAGCTCGGTTGTAAGCCGGTCCTCTTTGCCGGCCTACAAAACACCCTTTACACTAATAGGTAACATTAGCTTCATGCGCAAACATTTACTTATCCACCCTTTTGCACGTCGAATGACAGCTACAACACATGCTGCGAATACCAATTTCAAACAACTGCCGCCCCATACAGTGTTCGTTTCGTCTGTTTTGTCCCGCTTAATCGTGTTATTCACCCAACAAAAACTTTTTATTAGTACCTCATAATAGCAATTTTTCCGATACCTTCTCATTAGACCCATACCACGCAAGCTGGTTTCTTCGTTGCCTTATTAATTTATGAGGAAAGCAAATGCATTAGGCGACAGACTGGAGATGGCGCATTCGTTCTACGATCGTCTTTCTAGTTAGGAACTACGACCACACTAGCTACAGTTGTAAAAAAGTGCTGCTATATGTGGAGTAGCAATTAATACGGAAATTCAATTCGGAAATTACCTCCACTGCCTCTTTCCAAGGATTTTCATTCCGTCTAAACATACTCTTTTATTGACTGAGTGGAAAAGCCACAATACTCTTTCTCTTTTTATGCCACTGTAAATAACCCGAAAGACTAGCAACGTCAGTGCTGAACAGTTCTGTTGCGAGGAAGGCTGCTTCATGCAGTAGATGCCAATGTATTGAACAAGCGATTTGCCGGCGCAACATTTTGCCACAGTTACGAGAACCTTCACTCTGTGGTGGACGATTTAGATAGAGAGTGATAATAGGAGGAAACTGTTATCCTTTATTTTCCCAGTGTCAAATGTCGCAGATCTTTCGATGCAGTTATTCCGATATCTGAGAGCATTTCACTGTAGTGGAAATGAGGCAGAAGAAGGCGGGAAATGGAATTTAGAATCCTCTAAAGCGAGGATTTTATGAAAAGCTGTCAAGAAAAAGAAACACGGTGTTTTTACATTCTCGTATTAGTCATGGACGATTAAGACACCATCAATCGTTCAAGGAGTCTTCCAACGTTTAACCTTCCGTCCCGAACTCTACCTCTTTCGGACTGCAAATTCATTCCCATCTAATGCTTTGTAGGATAGCGATGAAAGAAAGCAGTAGCGTAATTTCGCGTATGATGTTATTGCTCTTACTGCTTGCTAGCTCCCTTACAAATCTTGATACGTACAACAAAAAGCGCAGATCAGCACTCACTGAGCCGCTTGTTCAAATCAGCAGAAATGTTTTCGATAAAACTTTCTGTGGCACAACAGTGAAGAGGAGCTTATTTGCTGAGATTAAAAAAACGCCTTGAATTGTGCAGTTCAGCGAAATTTTCTCCGCAAATGGCTTCAGCGGTTTCTCGTTTATATGCATCTTTCTTGCCTGTATCGTATCCTTTCATATCGTTCGCCTCCTTTCGTATTGCAGAGTATATGGAAACAATGAGCAGCCTACACTTCCTTTGAGAAACAAGCCGCTCATCAGCCTAGATACTGCCATTTAATGCCATTTACTGGAAAATTTTCAGCAGCAAACTTCGCAGTTAGATTCATTCCATCGCTTTTATGCGAATTATTGGTTCTTTCGCCTAATTGGTGTTGTGATTTTTATGCTATTTAAATAATTTAATAGCAAATGAGCTATGTATGACCCACATAAGGGAAATCTCTTCAGAGAATCGCGTTTACTTCATAACTCACAGGAACAAATCGAGTTTCTATTGGAGCATAAGCGGAGCAGTTATTTTAAAGCAATTAATTTGATGTGTGAATTTGATAAACAAAAATATATACAGCGAAGGCCACATTGAACGGCAAATAGCGCTTCGTGTGCAAATATAAGCACAACACGGCCACATTTTGAGGTTTGTTTTGAAGAATGTGTGTGGGAAGATTGAGTATTGTACGCGTGAAGTGGTCCCATCTTGCCAAGGTATACCGATAATCACAGCGGCCCATTGGTGGGACCGCACTCGAGTGCATCGAAGCTCCTTGTGAGTCACCCCAAATTCTTCCCCAACCCCTTCCCCCTTGCTTCTGATTCTTTCGAAGAAGTGCAAGGTCACTACAACACAAAAACGCCGCACACTTGGAAATTAGTACGAGAATAAGGCTGTAGAAGTGAAAAGAGCAGAGATTAAGAGGCAGCCGATCGCAGACCCCTCAACTCGAAAAGAAGGCACGCATTTTTAACATTTCTGCTAAAATCGCCATCAACTGACAACGCGAAACATACGTACGTGACGATGTTTGTCAATAAAGATACCCAGACGGATTTTCAATTGCAAAACATGCAGCAATGTAATCGAATATTGCTTTGTGCGCTTCATTTCCGTAGGTTGTGTTACGAGAGCAACTGATAGAGCACAACCAAATCGATGAATATTTCAGACGGAAGCCATGACGGTGATGTAGATTAATTTTTTGCGGAGCAAGAGGCTCATTCAGCGCTGACCAGCAGATGAGAAGTGAGAATAGAATAACTGCTGGATGGAATGAACAACCTGGCTTGTCGAACGCTCATCAGGAAATAAATAGGAGACGTCGATTTCAATTCTTCCGCAGCTTTCAAACCTGTCCATTTCCATGAGGCGTATACTTTTGACAGGAGAGGTTTGAATCAAAGAATTTTTATCATAGTGGATGCGTACGAGCTTTAGTATTATATATGATTGTGTTGATATAGTAAATCGTGTTTGGACATATTTCTAATTCTTTTATTGAGCAGAATGACAGAGCAATAATCACCCTCTACATCAGTACGACGGATTTTGAGACTCGGTCGAAATTTAGCTAAAAAAACAGCACCTGGACGGAGGAATACGTATAGATATTCGCAGCTGTCTTCGAAAAATTGTAAAGGTATCATAATTTCTGATGGCCTACTCAGATTTTTACAACTCTCGTCTATAAATATGAACGTATGGCGCGATTCATAACTTTTCGGCGTTGTTTCATCTGTCCGTATGTGAACTCCGTCATCGGGTTATTCGATTTTTTGTTGGAAAGAAAACGACCAACCGAAGGCAGACGACGGCAGTCGTAAATATGCTAACGACATACTTGAAACTTTCACTTGTCGTTTTTGTAAATGACAAGCCAAAATTTCGCATACTTTTTATATTATTGGCTGAGGATATCTATAGCTAGCAATTATTATGTTTCCTATAAATATTCCATAGTTTACAACCACGATGTGATTGATGTGATCCAGTAATGATGAAAGCATAGTCGACCAGTGGGCATTATCGTCGAAAGCGAAATATTCGCTGCGGCAAAACGAAAGCAAAGGGAGGACAACCACATTGTATGAATGGGTAACCGACAGTGCGCTGAAGTCTCGATTTGATTGATAATGTGTTTGGAATAGGCGATTCTCCTGGCAAATGCACAAAACAACCAATTGTTGAGTCATTGTGGTGCCGATTGATTTGCTTGTTCGGCTCCGTCATACTCTCCCTAGCGGGTGTTTCGCTGGTGTTTGTCTTAATTTATGGCTAATTTGTGACTGACTTAATAGCGCTGCCTCAATGGGTGAAAATACCCAGGCAGCAAATTCGCTTTGTGCGCGTTTTGTGCTTCACTACCACATTTTCATTCTTCCGTCGCCCCTCAACCCCCCCCCCCCCTCCCCTCTTCCATCAAATAAATTAATATCTTCGTTACTTGACCACTTGCCCAACTCTATATGCTGTCATCTAGTGTTATAAAAATTCGTCGAAACATCGCTGATTAATATAGAGTTTAAAAATTGTGCAAAAGTTCGCACTATTTATCCTGAAAACTTTATAAATGATCTGCATATTCCAGCTCGATTGAGAATACGTTTTTAGTCGACCATGTTTGACGACTTTTAATTCCTCTTAGATGTTGAGAAATGCACGGGGGATTCATTTATACAGAAACTTCGATAGAACTTTCTGCATTACCACTGGTGGTCACTGGAGCGTTTTTCCTTTATTCTGCCTCATCTCATAAACAATACTCGTTCTTTGCTAATAAGTAAGGTTAGAATAATGCTATCGTTTTGAATATATGCGTTTAAAGAGCGAGTAATCCCCAATCTAATTCAAATAAGTGGGCAGCTGGCCTATTCTACGACGTAAACAGTTTCCGGATCTATGTTGCTTAAGAGCGAAATCCGATTCGCCTAGGTTTTCCGCCATTCATCAAGTCGTGGCAATTCTGAAATTGCCGTCTTTGTGGCAAAGAGATCTAGACGAGAAAAAATGCCAGCGGCTCTAATTTTGAATGAGTCAAACAAAATCAAAGCGATTTGCTTCGGCGCTGTCAGCACCAGTACTAATTGGTTTCTAGCAATGAAGCTAACCAGGGAGGGAGGAGGGACGAATAAGTGAAATGCAACAGGCTTACGAAAACTTCCGCTTCAGCTTATTCATTTCGAACAGTAACTGCACCGATTAAATGCATATCACCTGCAGAGCTTCAAAATTTGAGCTGTCGCAAAGAGTGGTAGACTTTGCTTGCGTAGTCTTAAAACATTTGTAAAAGCACTGGTTTTGAGTATAGAGAAGTTTCGTGTGTACGATGTGGATAATTGTTTCTAGAATATCTCACCAGACGTACAACGCTGAGGTGGACGTGAATGTCGTATCTTGCCAACACAGAGCAAAGATTGAACGATTTCAGTGTATTTATCTCTCCTGTTATCACGCTGTGCTTTCATCCTAATAAATCGGCATACGGAAATGAGGGAACAAATTTGGAAACGTTAGACGGGATAGTCTACAGCCTGTTAATGGGAAGAGGAAACAGCGTCCTAAGTTGAATGACCGTTTGCACGCGGCAACATATGGTTGATAGGTAGAAGAAAAATGAGCAAGACAGGTGTAGTGCTCACAAGGTTATTATCCAGTGCTTCACTGCACTTGGTTCTCATCTCAAATCGCATCCATGAAACACTGCGCATATTCTAACCTAGAAGAACAAATCCCTCCTATTCTTCAGCCACCGTTTTTGCAATTCTATAGTGCGGTGTTATAGTGGACACTTTCAACAAATTTGGCAAGTATGATACCTGCTTATAAATTGAAATCGATGCCTCGGAAAGAAATTATCTTTAAATATGGGTAAAGATTTTACACAAATTCCCGATGAGAAAACACAACGCAACAGACGATCGACCTCAGTGAACGACTCACGATCGACCATTTTCGTCATCGACAGTGTTGTCATGTCGCATTTTGTTTTCCGTTTCAACGACGTATGACTCTCCTCTAACGATTCAGAAAATGACGCATCGCCGCAGCAGATTACCTTCAATGAGATGGAGTCTCCGTTCCTCCCTCTTGAAAAATAATCACTTCCTTTGCCTTCTGCGGTGCGTATTGTGCCTAAGTGCTCAAGTACTGCTGAATGGCAAAGGGCAGATTTCAAAAGCGAAGAGAGAGTGCTGAATACTTGAAGTTGTTCAATTATTTAACAGCATAATGGCCACAGATGAAGAGAGAGATGCCAGACCTGACAGTGAATGAGGGAACAGTGCTAACTGTTATTTACACCATGAATCTACTGCACTGGATTTGCTATTAATAAGTTGCTTTTCATAATGTGCATTCACAGTTGTAATTGTGTCCTCTCTATTATCCTATAGATAAATGATTTTCACATCTATTTTGAAGCTCGTCTTAATTACACGATTGAAAAACTCCACTAAATTTTGCATTAACTCGCTGAAATAGTGAGAGACTGGACAATTGTTATTTCCGTCTCAGAAACCCATTGAAAAGACGACTAAAGGATTTCTCTCTAAGGATCTCCATTATTGCGACCATCATCAAAAATTTCACACGATGATATAGCCAGCAAACGCCTTGGTTCAGAACCTCCTGTGCATAATTTTACTTCGTGAAATTTCTTTTCACAGCCGATAATCACAGTCGAGCTAGAAACAACACAATTTTTAACTGCAATGCCGATGTTTGCAACGATATCTTCGAAATTCAAGATCATCTTGCTCTCCTTTCCTTAATTTTTCACATGGCCATTCCTCCAACATTCCGTCATCGAGAGAACACAGACGTTAAGAACTGCCAAGTTTTTTTTCTCTCCCTCTCACTCCCTAATTAAGAAATAGCATCGTGAAAGGTACCATAGTGGTTCGAATTTGATTTGAGCAAATCTTGCAGTACGTTAGTAGCGCAAAAAAGGTAAGGGGTTTTTTGTTATACTTTATTGAATTTTACTAGAAGACTGCGAGCTTTAGAGATGATGCTAATTAACTGACCAACTTGCTTCATAAAACGATTGTTAATTCTTCAACAGTTATTTTATAACTGGACGTCATTTGCATATTTTGTAAGCCGATCTCCACAACGTGCCTGCCCAATCGCGGCAACGTTGTAATAGTTTCGGATTAGAGTAATAAATGGGGATTACCTGTTTCGCGCTAGTGTCACATTAATGGCATTATTGATGGAGTGCTGAGAGGAAATGAATTATCCAAATGGTACACTTTGCCTCCTCTTTTCGAGGTGTGAGCAGCAATCGTTCTCAGTCTTATGCCGCTAGAATTTCCTTGCCGTTCAACGCCTGTGAAATGGGGCATTCCGCACATCCAATGCATAGAATCTCTGCCAATTTGTCACTCACAACGGCTATTCATTATGCCACAATGCGTCCCTGGTACTCTCAATCGGAACCATTGCTCATTTCGTCAATATTGAGACATATCTAACGAAGCCGGTTGTTTCGTGCACCACTATACTCCTCTTCCGAATCACTGCTGTTTCAGCGATTCTTAAACTTTTACAGCTGTATCAGGTACAGTAACACACGCAAAATGCCGGTGTACACTACAGAATATTCTACCCCTACCAGTAGAAACAATAATAACTCTAAAGTTTTCATGCTTTTCGCTGTTCTATATGGGTCAGTGCGTATAGAAGGAAGTAAGCATTTCCTTAAAACTTGAAATGTATACGTCGCAAGCAGAAATCCTTTATTAATGTGGAGACCGTTTCACCCGCAGCAGTCGTACCCACCATGTACATTTGAGACTGACTGATCACGAGCAGGCTGTTGACCATACGCTTCACATTTGATAATCCTTGGGCTATAATTAAAAGAGAGGCCTCATTAGGGGAGCAATCACATATTGCATATATAGAAGGCTGTAACGGATCACAAAGCAATAACAGTAATGAAAATTAGAGCTTCCTTTTTTCTGTCTCTCACTCACGAATTTGCTTTCATTTAGGCGTTTTCGTAAGAGAAAGTGTACTCTAAAATTTTGCAGGATTTCTCAGCCTCCAGTGTGGTATCTGACAATACTAGAATTAAAGTACTAGAACAAGAGAGTAATTGTGAAAGCATCGGCTTAGATTTATAGCATCACTCTGTCTTGCCAATGTAAATCTAACTTTCTTGATGGCTTGGCATGAAACGGTCGATTAAAACATCTCATCGAATGTAAACAACAGTGCCAACGCTATACCCTTTGTCATCTTGTGAGCGTCAAGGTTGCCAAGACTCGAGGGGAAATTGTTTTTGCAACGGACACTCTCATATCGTTTGAAATTGTGTTTTAAACTTGCATAAACTTCTATTCGTTATACAATTCATTGCGGCAATATACATGAAAACTTTTGTCAATGAAAGTATAAGAACGAATAGCACAGAACATTAGAACATTGAACATTGAACAGTATCAGAACATTTAAGCTCAATAAATAGCATATTTGAACATTTTGGTGGTTTCTCTCCGATGCCACCAACAAAGGCAAAAATAGCCTCGTTCGAAACAAGCCACTGCACGCTGAGAGAATGGAGAGAGATGTTGAAGTTGCTTTCCATTAACTTTTGCCTGACCCGTGAAGGCAGTTCTAAACAATCTGAAGCAAGAAATACTCAGAGATGGTAATCTTTGGGACTAGCAGTTCGGATGTAAGTACACTAAATGCATCCGAGCGACTATCTGTCAACCTTGCTAGTTACTCTCTTCCTAAGATGCAAAGAAAAAATTAAAAAAAAAATACTTCAAAAAATAATCTCGGTCGTTATCGCAGATCGGTGGCACTTCCTTCGCATGCATTTTATATATATTAGAGAGAACAGAGGTATTACATGCGAAGGGGGGCTACTAGGATCTATGGAAAGATTGTAGTATTGACTAGGATTACTGCTTGAAATTCTTGAGCTTTGAGCAGTGCACGTTGTAACAAAACTAGCATATGGCAGGAAGTGAGCAGCGCTAAATGCCTAGAGATTTTCCATATATCAGCGTAAATCTAGGAGCACGCAGAGATGACGCATCAACCCCCTAGCCCTCCTTCCTCAACCTTGTTTCCTCGTTTACTTTCTAGTAGTGCACATTTAAATCTCATATTTATTAAGATACTGCCTACGCTTGAATCAGTAACGATTTTATAGCTGAAACCTGCACAGCTGATCAGTTTCACAGAAAACGGATATTTTCACCTAACGTTCAGTAGTTATGAGTTCACCTACTGGTTCTGTGTTCCTGGGTAAACGGTTGTTTGGTGAAGCAAATTTCAGAACCAGGGCATGAGTTTCTAGTTCCATTATTGCTCCCTCTTTTAATGACTTCTCTTCTTAAAGGTACCTGTTGACTTTCCCTGAAAAGGTCAGGAAACACTGCTTCATAAGGGCACCTGTAGCAACGCTAGGTTCGTTATTGTAGCGGTCTCGGAATTGTCGCTTTAGAATAGCTGAACAGCATGCGCCCGCCACTCAAAGGTTAAGTAATAAGGATTTGCTTGCCTAAGAAACAACATCCTGGTTAGATGCAAGCGGCAAATTGGCTAATTGGGTTCTTGGAGCTTGTCACAGACAACGACTTGCTCGTTTGTTAGTATTGTTTAAGAAGCTCGTTGGCCGTCAAGTGATGCACATCCTTTGAAGTCGCCGCACATCGCTTTCTATCTACTCATTTGTCATCACTGATTTACATAAACGATAGCAGATTAGCCAAGGGCGTCGCGTATAACACTGCGTAACAAGATAACAAGAAAAGATGACGATATAAAGATGTATAATTTTGTCCGTCCTCGAATAATCTTGAGCGCCACTAGATGTTCGCATACATTGAGCCCTCTTATCTGATTGAACTGTGCCAGACTGGTCACACAGTGATTTGAGATATGCGTACACTCGTTCCTCTCCTCGAACAAAATAATACCAGCTTAATATATGAAAGCTAAGATTTCAACATCGTGACACCTCGAAATTAATTTAAGGTGCAGATGTTGAGTGCACCACAATCGTGGCATGTTTGGCGCATTCATGAGCAGTTCATCAGATTTGATGCGCTGCAATCGGCGACGGCAGATCTATGCTAATTACATGACGGTAGTTATCTAGCAAACAATCAAATTCGTTCTGTCGTGTATCTGCCATCGGCTTTGTTGTGAACGACATTTCAACTATCAGCCGATTTCCGGCGGAACTCATTTTGCAAGCGGGGCGTATTTATGTGACAGAAAATATCATCACTTTAAAGGTGATGTTTGCTTTACATGAAACTATCAATATGAGGACAGCGTCAAAAACGCGCACAGCACCTCAAAAATGGGCAAGCACAAAGTTTATTTCTTTTATATTCTAACCAGTTCGTTATAACGAAAGATGGCACTTTTGCTTTATTCTGCCTGCTAACAAGCGTTATTTACGAAGGCTAAAATATTCAGTTGACAGAAAACAAAAGGATAACATGGCTTTGCTTTGAAACGAGAAGATTCTTTTGCTCGCATATCGAGATATTAAGCACCCTTCGACAGATATTAGCATTTCGCTTATTCGAGAAACAAGCACAATTCTCATTTCAGCGGACGCAAACATAAAACATTTCAGCTGTTCGTAGGCATTGAATCTGTTTCAACATCGAACTTGACAAGGTATGGCCACAGTTCATTTAACCATTACATAAAGTGAAGCACATTTATTACATTACTCATCTTCTTGATCATCACTGAGCGAGAACTTCACAGGGGACTCCTGTAGATTGCGTTGCAATTATCCGTACTAAAAAAAAATAACGCGTTCCCTGATGTCGCGTTATGCTGAATGGAAAGTGCACGTCATGAAATTCCCTCTTCTGACTTATAAAGAACTTATCAGCTTGATGACAAAATGAGAGCACTGCAAATTCTGCATAGAGAACGTCATCTGCTTTCGGAAAACGGCGGGAGATGTACGAAGGCTGCCGACGGAAGTCTTCATATTCGTTCAATTCACCTCAATCCATGGGAGCTAAAAAATGCTTTGATCACTTCACTGCAAGAAAACTTTGGAAAATACTAAGCTGTTATCATATGCCTTTAATTATGGCAGAAGACGTCTTGTTTCTTTCAGTCAATTCATGATAGTTGGATTTTTCACTAACTTCAGGGAACGATGCGTGCACGTTTTCTGCTAAAGACAGAACATGATAGAAGCGTACGAGGAAAATGGGGAAATCGCTGATATCTTATGTAATTTTCCGGGGTTTTGCGTATTCACCATGGAAAAACATATTACAGCACACGCGCTTATGCGGTGAACATGTGCAAATGCCTATCGACTTGATACCTCTAACAAGGGAACCAAATCAAAGTAACAAATTTTAGTGGATATAATAAGCAACAAGGGTTCGCAGCTCAATCTACATCTTCCCCTGACACATCAACCCGGGGAAAGAGGGAATTAGAGATATTCAAATTTCTCTAAAAATTCTCTCGCACTTTGCATTGTCGGATAAGAGGAAAATCAATCTTTTTTCTTTCAAAATTGATATAGTTGATCAGATCGGCCGAAATATGAATCGTGAAGAGAAACTGTGCCAGCTTCTCTGATGTGTTTTCCCGTTCCTTTAAAATGAAAGACGTAGCGTATCAGCATCGAGTCATTCAAACACATTAGGAAACTACGGAACTGCGTAGAGAGAAGAATGGTGAGTCAATGATGCGTTATGTCTGAAGCGATAACATGAATTGGAAATCCCAAGTTAGTCATTCAATTAGCCAATCAAATAACGATTTCGCCCGAGAAAACGCCTCATCGATGAGGCGACACCACTTCGATGCGATCTAGTTTAGGAATCGCTGATATCGAACAAAGGCTATCTTCTCCACTATTTCATCATCCACAATTTCTTCTTTGGCAGGGGCTGAGCTAGTGAAACCATTTCCCTTGATGACCATCATTACCGTGAAATCTTCGAAGGGTGTTTAAATCTTTTACTTGCCATTTCACCGCGCCTTTGTAACACGTTTTTCCTTCAGTAAATTATATGACTATCATATCTCTGCGCACATTGACGGTGTAACCACCGATTTGCCGGATAATTTTAGCGCCTGGAGCACAGGTTCGTGTGAAGATTTGCAAAGTTCACTGCCTCTTATTCTTTCCTCGGCAACCATAGCCAGAATTTCCAAAATAAGTTTCACCTCGTGGCACACAGGACAAGACCTTAAAGGATTCACGAAGCATGACAATGTTGTGGAATGAGCGCAAGAGTGAAGATGCACATTGCTTTTTGAAGGGAATCCAATAGCACTGCCTTAAAATGTCAAATAAGAAAGACCTTGTCTAATCCTTAATCTAAGCTTAATCTTAAACGACCCTCTTGAGAACCTTCTATCGCAAAGTTGCAGCGAAATCACTCGTTGTTGTGTGGATCTTCGAAGCCAACGCATCCTGCCCACTTGGCAAATTTCTCGATTAATTCTCTTTTACGTTACCGAATTCAGAACATTGTGTTTTAGTTTCAATCTCGGCGTTTTTCTCAGAAAAATTTGGGAGTTGTCGTATATAGAATTTTACCACCCACTGCATGAAAGGAAATGCAATTTAGTTCTGTTCCGAAAGCCCGCAATTTCTATGCTGATAACCAGTCACTACACTTATTTTGTAAGATTCCAATATTCAAATATAACTTAAATTCTACCATTCGTTTTCGGCAGATGTTGAATATAACCATCAATATGATCATAAAATTTTCGATCCCCTCTTTGCTTACTGAACGTTTAATCGTGGCTCAATTCCTGAGCTCGTTGGATCTGCAGTCGCTTTCCATTCTCACTTCTTCGAATTTGGAAGCTAAGGGACGGTGACACCTTTTACTGCAGCTGGATGTAACGAGTTGATAAGACAACCAAATTTAGCGACATTTTCATCCTAGCCTGGTAATTTTCCGTACCGTCATCAAATTTCACGGATTTGCTTGGAAAATAGGTGAAATAAGGTCGGTCTTATTATCTAGTCTGTCAGATTCAAACGTACGTGTTCAACATGCTCGACAAGTCGGACGATAAAAATTGCAGTGAGTAGGCCATGCTTACCATATTTTGTGCAAAATATGTGATCGAAAACTATGTAAATTTCGTATGATCTGCATCGAATATGACTGGAAATTGATATCGAGCGAATGCAAACAATAATGACACTGAAACAGCGGCTTCCACTGGCAATCCTGACCGATAGTAAGTCAATAAACTAAGTACCTATACGGAGGATACTTGAGGATGCTGTCAACACAGTGGAGATCAAAACATTCTCCAGAATATCACACAGCCATGTTGTTGTTAGCAATGCTTCGCATAAAATATGTGCCTTATCTTGTTTTGAACCGAACGACAGCATTCAAAATGACATTCTTTGGCTGTTCAGTTCTCCGCAGTGACAACCGGATGACAACCGGCCTCACTTCTGTATTGCGTCAAGAATGTACAAATTAAAGTCTTCCTTTGACCATTGAATATGCGGAAGAAATTGTATAAACTGCAAATTTGCATCTACTACTCAAAGCGTCCCAAATCTGCATAATGCATTAGATATAATCGTCGCATAGTGAGACCACCTGTGGCGCGTTGTTCCTACAGAACATCTATTCTAAGGCGGCGTGTGAAATTATGCCATAAGTAGATCGTACTTTCTGGAGCTTATCGCAGCATCCACACACAGAATAATACACCCTATCCAGGTAAACATTTATTGCATTATGTGGCACATAGCTCACAGGTAGAAGTGGTAATATGAGTTTTAGAAAAATTCTGCCCTGCTCTTCGTCGCAGTTTCCCACAACAGGATTCTTGCGTCATCATCTATGTGCTACAACTGACACGTTGAAACCTTGTCCATTAAGTATTCTTCAGCCATCTAGCAAGAACATTTTTAGCAACAAGAACGCCATCCTGCCACCGCCCCAGGGAAACGCCGGGTTAACATCTCGATGATGGCAATTTTTCTGCTGCCAATGAGGAATAATACGCAGTTTTTGACGAGAAAAAAATGATTGAGGCACCTTCAACAACGACGTTTTTACGTAATTGCCCACTGCCCCCAAGTTTCGACCTTAAAACAACCGATGGCCCCCTTCTCTAAAGTGCATATACTTAGCTCCGTGCTTTGAACAGAACATTAGCTTCAGTAGCTCAGGGAATCGAAGAGGTTCGCAAAAGAGGGATTTTCCCGGCGAATATTATTTGGCATGTGTTTCCGGTGCAGTATCTCGTCTGATTCTTTTGCTTATGCATTCGGGGTTCTCTCTTTAAAATATTCAAGTTCATTGTTTAGCTAATTCTGGTGGCTTTCGGCAGCTTGTTTTGAGAATCATCCTCATCCTTCCTCCATGCACAGGCCTGAAAATTTTTGCTCACCGCTTCTCTGGCATAAATCAATGCAGCCTCCAAAATTCTCTAATGCTGCAAGAACATTCTTTCCTCTTTAGAATTGAGCTTATTTGTGTTAATCGTGTTTATTACAACGTTACAAAATGAGAGTATTTCAAGCAATGTTCTGACATGAGATCATTGTAAGTCAAAATCATTCTCACTGTAAATTTCTCTCGAAAAATGATACACAGTCACAAATAGTAGGTGAAATAATTTACTACTTAGCCCACGTGCCGAGCAGTTCGGTATGTGATGAAAACAGTCGGTTTGCAATCACTTACTCAATAACTTTTTTATTTGACCAAAAAGCGAAATGCTGGATTTGCATAGCATGTTTCGAAGAAACTTTTCTTATTTGCATTTTGCATATATTAGTTATCCAGATATAATAAGATTTAACCGTTTTCACCAGCTTGATATCGACTCTCAACGGCGAATGAGAGGGAGAACTCACGACGGAGCTTAGAAGGTACTTACCCATAAAATGATGAACCGGGTTGCTGGTATTAGCCTGATGAATTCTAGGCTATTCGTAGAAAATTGCATCGTTAAGGCTTCTTTGAACAGTTGTTCCGGATTACAAAAAAAAATACATTTAGCCACGCAAACACATGTAGCTATAAAATAATGGCCCTCACAGTTAGAAGCTTATAAACACAACAAGAAAAAAGAAGAAATGAAAATATAACATATGTAAATACAGAAAATAACGACGGAATATCAGTTCGGCGATTTCGTGTGCAATTTTTAACAACACTCTTCTGCGAAGAAGAAAGTTCTATCAATTTCAACAAATAAAACAATTCTACAAACTCTTAAGCATTCTACGAGGTACTAAAATAGTTTAAACATTTGTTCAGTAAGCGTTAAGGATATAACTCGTAGGGATAGAGAATAGACGATGTACTAAAAGTAATTTGCTTGAAAAGAACACGTAAAGATACTAGAGAAACGATTATTAGCATTATGAGAACACCGGTCAGAAGCCAATTGTTGGGAATTTTCTGAATTAGAAGCGAATCTGGTGTTGTGAATGAAACGCAAGAAATGATGCAACTCTCTAGGAGAAGACATGCATCATACGCAGATAATGGGCGTAGGTTGGATATCAAATAGGATCTCGAACCCGAAGACAATGTGAATGCCAATGTTGACTTACTGCTCGTTAAGCTTATCTGAAGCGTTTGGTTGTAATCTGCAGACAATTTTAAAAGCACTGACGTTGGCTGCAGTGACGTAACGTGGAGATATAACTGTGGAGAAAAGTTGAGCCTGACGCCTCTAAAGGCTGTTCCGTGCTTCGAATCAGCAACACAAACAAATTCGCTGCTGTCACTCTGTCGCGCTTCTCCGATGACAAGCGTTCGAGAATGTGACACAATCTCCCCATCCGAATTCAGCCACCTCACGTTCGGCTTCGGAATACCGTTTGCGTAGCACCTAAGCACGAGCCGTTGAGATTCTCTAACATCAACGTATTCTGGAATGTAAACAACCCTCGGCGAGCATTCAGCAGCAAACTCTGCATCCTTCAGCAACTGGTGGTAGGTGGTATTCATGTGCCGACAAAATATGCGATTCGGTTCCGTAACAATCCCGTTTGAAAGTGCAGTCTGCAGCCAACGAATGTTGCAATCACATAGCATCGAATTGCCATACAAGGTGAGAGTTTGAAGCGAAGGCATTGCTGATAAAAAATTGAAAAGGCTTGTTATATTGCCATTATGGAGGTAGAGGGTGGAGATCGCTGGCAAAGCAGTGAATGCATCGTTGTCAATGAACGATAACGCAGGATTGTCGTTCAAACGCAATCGCAGCAGCTTTGGCAGATCCTCGAAAGCGCCTTCTTCTATGACAGTTATATTGCATTCTGCAAACAGCGATACATTACATTAGAGCGCAAAATGAGAGACGAAATATGAGACTATGTAAGAGGAAATGGGATCAGAGCACTTCTGCTCCGATAATACAGCAGAACAAAACGGCGGTCTTCGCTGCTTGCCTTTATAAGCAGATTTTATTATGCTGCAAACGTGCCTATAATGAACCTGTCGGAGCCACGACAGTCTCAAGTTGCCAACAGCTTTCAGCTCTGTTGTGAAGCCATGCATGTTTTCGACGACTGCACTTCGATAAAACACAGAGCAGTTTTGCATTCTGACTGTTTTTATAAATTGTAATTTTTCGCAGCTGCGGAAAAGAATTTGCAATAAAGAACAGACATGTGGAATATCACTTGTCACACTCTTGCAGCCCTCGGATACAGTAAATTCTAGATGCAATTCCCTAGGTGCTAGTTCTAAGCATGCATTTAGTTGTATATCTCAAGCTAAGCTTAAATTTTTGGTTCAGTAAGTGCTCCAACAAAAATGCTGCAAAATCTTCCGTCCACCATTAGTGCCAAATAATTCGCCGTTCGCTCCAAATACGCAGTCGCAGTTAAACGACCTTAAAAATAAAATCAGATCACAGCAGCAGATTTCACTGTGCTTATTTTCGTCTCGCAGTTGTCTTTATGGTTAATATGTTCACTCACTTTTTATACAAGATAAACTAAAGACGCAAAAATCTGAAAGAGGACAACAGTTTAAAACAGTGTACCTGACAGATTGATTTCTTTCATTTCACTCATCGCAATGAAATCACCGCTGCGCACTGTCTTAATTGGGTTTCGGCTGAGATCGATGGTAGATAGGGTTGTGGCAACCGATCGCAACGCCTGCTGTGGCACAGTGGTAAAACGATTATGCGACAAATGCAGTGACTGCAGCTGAGTGCATTCGAGTAATGCTGTCCTCTCGAGTCGTACGAACTTATTGTGTTGAAGTCTCAAACGACGAAGCAAGGATAGCTGCATCGAGCCATTAGCAAAGGTACTTAAGTAATTGTTCTCCAATGAAAGCTCCACTAAATTCCGCGTAAATTGAAATGATGGAATATCAGTAAGGCTGTTCCAGCCCAAGTGAAGCTGCCGAAGATTCCTCAGACCGCGAAATGCATTTTCAGAGATATTAGATATGCCGTTATTCAATAGAAACAAACTCTCCAGGTAAATCATGGATGCAAATGAATCGTCAGGCAGCGAAGACAAACGATTGCCACTCAAGTCTAATATTTGTAAACGATCGAGACCTTCCAATAATGGGATTCTCGTTAGTTCATTGAATGAAATGTCTAAGATTCGAGCATCTGGAAACCAAAATTTAAAATCGGATGGAATCTCAAAGATTTTATTCCATGAGGCGTTGATCACCTGAACGTCGGCTGGAATGGACTCAGGATCTGGAAACCGTATTAGGTTTCTGAAGGAACAGTCCACAGTGAGGATATTGCTGCTAGAGAAGCAGTTGCATTGTGAGGGACATCGCGTATAGTTCCAGGTCGAAAAAGCCTGAAATATCATTGTGGCTACGAAAACGAACAACACCATAAGTGGTGACATAGCTAACATGACAAAGTGACAGTATGTATGGCCTTTTTATAGGGGAAATGGGGCGTGGGAAACGGGCGCGACTCGACCCGTGCAGGTGGCCTCATGCCATGGGAACGTCGACCGGATCTGCATCTTCCTCGACGACGACCTCCACATATGACGATCTCTATTCACTTTCCTCCCACATTCCCTCTGCAATGTGTTGTTCCTTCGGCAAATCAGCAATGACTCTTTTATGGCGTAATTTGTTGACATTTGACGATCGTATTCTTGAAAGGCCCAATAAACTGACAATTTACCTCCTTCATTTGGTTCCAACAGAACTCGATCTTTTTTCCTAATCTTTCAAAAGTTAAAGGGTGATAGTATCGACCATTAGCCGTCAAAAGTTCCATAGTGGAAACGTTATTGGATTTTCTGTCTAAACGGCATGTGTTGTGGTGGAGAAAACATTTGATTTGCGATGCTAATGAACGCAGATTCATTGACGAGGACAATTGCGGCATTATTTGCACTCTAAGAGCAAACGGCAACAACAATTGACAAAACTTTTGAAATTATTGTGAAAAAGTCACTGATATCTGAAAGGCTTTCTGCCAACATGACTTAACACGACGCTTGGACTTCAGAAGAAAATCACTTTCTCTCCTCTCATTTTCTTCTTAACGGAATTGACATCAGACCAAAGTTAACACCGAAGCAACGTGTTCCAAAAATCGACTTTCTTGACTGTAATGGAATCGTGAATAAATTCCCAGCAGCGAGAACGAACTGAGTCGAAACGGAAACCCCGTTACACAAACGGAGAGATACATACTGCAAACGGCCGATTATTCTATACTTTTATGAAAATAAACAAAGTACAATATTTACTGCTTGTGGATGCAAAGAATGACGCTGTTAAAAGAAATCCGTGGAAGTTTTGACATGAACGCAAACAGCAGACGTCTGCTCAGTGCTATGTGCTGGCAATATTATTGCGGTATGTAAGTGTGCACTTTACACGGAGCATTTTTGCAATTTACACTCAAAAGCAAACATTATGACTCGATCGAGGAATTTCCCGTTGCATTGTTTTCGTCGACGTATTCAGCTTCCCTCATTTAGATTTCTCATTATCCACTCGGTGCAATGCGACCTATTTTTCCATCACTATCTTCCATGTACCTTTGAACAAGAGATCATTAAACTTCCTTATCTCAGCGAGAAATGATTTTGCCGAACCCTCACCAGTTAATCCTCCATTTGAAAACGGTTTTCTACACAAACTCAGTCTTCCAGTAAAAGAAAAATTATTCCAGTTCATCTATTCAGGTGGTCATTCATCACGTCACTAACGCAGTTTAATAAATATTCAAAGAAAACTTCTCTTTGGTTTACACGAAAAACTTTAGAAATGAACTCTGCAGAGGGCTCTTTCCTTTCGAAAATCCAGTCGTTTCATTCCAGTCTCATTTATCTGATCCTTCAACTGTAATGTATGGAAGCGCATTCACAGGATCCCAAAATGAGAATGGAGAAAAAGCTTCTTCGTGGATTTTGCATTTGAAGTTATTTAAAACTTCAGTGCACACACCACTCGGCAATGTGCTTACCAAAAGCAATCATTTGGTCTTTGGTCGAAAGGCTGATCATGGAGACACCGGACCATCCCTGTCAGTCTATTTTTGCAGTCACGTGCCACGCACCGATCAGCATTCTTTTGGGTACCACACCTATGCACTAGGGCAGATTCAGCGATTATCATCCATGAAATTTATGATCGCCGATTTTACTCAAACAAACCGCCAGCAGTTGACCGGCGCGTTATTCTTGAATGAGGACTCAGTATACAAATCAAGACGAGCATAATAGTTTCAGCTCATCTGGTTCAACAGGTAAACGACTTATTGCCAAATAGGTTGGCTAATAGTGAAATGAAATGCGATTAATAAAAACGCCAGAGTTGCTGCAAAAAAGGAATTGTTGCAAATGCAAGTAAACTTATGATTGCAATAGCAAGAAGCGACTCACATCGCAGCGATGATGAAATGGACCGTCGTGCGCGAACGGCAACATGCGCGATAGTATTGTCGGAACTATGTCGTTTTCGTTTATCAAACGGCATCAGTATGTACTTTTAAGTTGAATAATTCGCTTATTAATCATTGGTCCGTGTGAATGTTCACTTCATTACTAGTGTAACAACATTTTTACCCTGTCTTCAGGATCTCTTACCAAAGTGATCTCATAAACCATATCAGAAAATACCAATCCAATTGTTTCGGTGGATCCTTAAACGTGGAAAGACGATTTCATATGGATCGACTTTTTGATTGGAAATAATTTGATGGTTACCACTCTATATTTACAGCCAACTCTTCCGGGCAATAATCTAGTGGCGTACTGGTTTATCTTATTGTTTATGGCTTCATGAGGGCCTATGAAGTCTCCAGTGCTAATCGTAGGATTACTCAGCACAACAAATTGTTTTTTCTTTCTTCTGTGGATTCGGCACAGCGTTTTGAGTGGACTTTATGAGCAGGTTGAAAGTTTGAGGAAGAGGAAGGAGGCGGAAAAGCGCATTATCCAAAAGCCTTATTCCTACAAATTCTCCTGAGAGTCCTTCCTGTGAAGATTTCATGGGAAGTTCAAGCTAGCATTCACTTTCTAATTTCCGAGTATACCGCACTTGTTGGATTGATTCTAAAATATGCAAAGGTGGGCTTGTTTCTCTGTGACTCATTTTCACTCACTTCTCCCACTCTTGGATGAAATAGATTCCTCAATTGGCTCTCTGCAGTCGTTCCGCTTGGAGCTGTTGAATTTCGATGTTACTTGGCTCTAGCAGTCTGTGTTCCGACGAAGCCATTTTGATCCTGAGAAGTTCGTACGTAATCTGGCTAGACAAACATCGATGCGTGAAATATTCTATGTTAATGGGTGACTCTGGGGAGTGTTGCTTTTAAAAAGTAGGAAAACCCTATCATTGGAATAAAAAGATGAGTGGACCCTATCAAACCCTACCAACATGACCTACCAGGCTGTCATGATTCTGCGCACATAGCGAATCTGACATACATGGTTGCCCAAAGGAGACCACCTTAATCCTGTCTTTGCGTATGTAACGCTGCACAGATACTTGAGCTGATGCAATTGATGCAAGACCAGAAGCGACCCGGTGACCAAAAACCTATAAAGGTGTCTTAAATAGCAGAGTATGAATTGCTTTAGCATTGGATCATTTAAGGTATGTACCATACCGGACTACGTGCATTTTTTATAGAATAGACGGAACGCTGCACCAGCGCTGCGCCATTCAAACGTCAAAAATTTAATGTTGTCTGTTTCTTCGAAATTGCTCTCTCTGAAACTGTCATTTCTAGAAATAAATCTCAACTGCGATAGCCCAACAAAACATCATCTAAGTAGGAAAGCCACTTAAATAGCTTTACTTCACATTCTGAGAGAGTAAGTTTACGTTTCGTCATTGAGTGTGTTTTGGTAAACTTAATGATGGACGGTCGTTGAGCTGACAGTCAGCTACTGAATAAAGCTAGCTAAATAAAAAGGAAATATAAAGCTAGCTAAATAGAAGAGCGAATTAAGGACTTGGATACAACCTAATGTAGACTCTAGGCCATCGATTGCACCTATTGTGTGAACGTCTAAGATACTGTATTTTGTAGATATTCGTCCCTAAAAGCGCAAAAAACCACCATTAGATACGTTCGTTAGAAAATGTTTCTGCTTCCATAGATCGCACGAAGACGCCGCTTTTAAATTCTTATATTAGTGCCACTGCAAATATGTGGACGCACAAAGACGCCTACAATTCTGCATTTTAGGATGCTAGCACATAGCGTCAATTCTCATGTCGTCAATTCAATATCCCCACATTGCAAGTAACGCGTGTATGCTCTGAATATAGATACTATATCCAAAATTTCATTTCTCGATTCCTGTGAAGCAGGTGTCATATGTCGCCCATTAATTTGCGCGAAATGTTTGCAAATGCTTCGAAATAAAATTTGAAAACCGAGCCATTCACTGCTCGCATATAAGTCATCTTTCCAAATGAAATATGCAAGACATCATGCATCACCTGAAACGTTCGTACCATTAGATGACAAATTTTGCATGCCAGGTGCAAGGAGCATCACTTCCCATTTCTACTGCATCTT
This sequence comes from Parascaris univalens, assembly GCA_037576465.1. Taxonomy (NCBI): domain Eukaryota; kingdom Metazoa; phylum Nematoda; class Chromadorea; order Rhabditida; family Ascarididae; genus Parascaris; species Parascaris univalens. The sequence continues at coordinate 76,390,477 of CM075173.1, read as the reverse complement.
ATTTGGCAACACCCTATTCTCTTCCACCCTTCAATGATGCTTATATTACTAGTTTTCATTTTCTGCTGAATTCACTCTTTGCCATCAAGAACTCTGCAAGCATACAGCAAAACATGCTAGTTATCCTTGAAAACCTTGCTACGTGGCTCACGTGTGGCGCACTGGGAAGGCGTTTGCAGTACACTAAACGCAAAAAAGCAAAAAAACAAAAAAACAAGTGAATTTTGATAGCATAAACATCCATATCTGCCCTTCGGTGGAACCTCGGAAAACTAATGCAGCAGCACAGTGGACCGGTAGATGTTCGGGATACCTGAAGAATTCTCGCCAGAAATAAAAATAACTACACAGGAAGCCAAACGCTGATAATGTTTTGGTCGATAAGACAGACTTTCAAGCACGCGTGAGAAGAGTCCTCCAATAAGTTCAATGACGTTTTTCTGCATCATCGCAGGTCCGCATAAGATGAGGGATGTATGAAGATTTCTAGAAACAGTTTCGTTCTCTTATATCTTTCTCGTCAATAAGTTATTTATAAGATTCTCGAAGCTTGCTTATGAAACTGCAAGGTTCAACGACGACAAAAAAATTTGATTATTTGTAGCAGTATCAAACAGAATGAAACGATAAAATGAAAAAGTGCCTTCTTGTGCTGATTTCTTGATTGCAAAGAATAAATGTAGTGGAAAAATAAATTATTCAAACCGAGTAAAGAATTATCGTATGATCAATGCAACGAACTGCATAGGTGGCGACGACGGTGACAGGAGAAAGTGTTTTCTCAGGCACTCTTCCATCTGAAATTAGAACAGATGTTTGAAGTGACCGTAACATGCAACATTTGCTGGAGATAGGGAAAGGATGGGAAGGTAGATTGTGGCGAGTGAGTTCTCATTTCTTTCACTTCCGAAACATCAAGCAGGCTTCATAGCAAATTTTATCGAGCTTCTGACCCCTTCCCTAGATAAAAAAGTGTTTGTAAATTTGCATGTGTATTTACTCGTTACTTGAGGAGCAGCATGAAACGAGCCTTCCGTATGTACGGCTGAAACTGTCGACAAAATCGAAAAGTTCAAACTGCGGATTCATTCGCCATTAAAGAGGTGGCGCATTATTTGCGTTTTGTTCATGTAATGGACAACGTCAAGAGACTGCGGCTAGGCGTCCAAATAAACTTTAATGTTTTCCATCCTCTGTTTAAGATAGATATAAAGTTTGGGTGAAATCAAAATATTTCTGTAAGGGACAGAAAAACACAAATGCACAAGCTTCATCAGCCCCTTCAGCTGCTACAAATACTAGAAAGAGGAAACATCATCAACTGGAGATTGAAATCATATTACGGTGACTTTCGACAGACATAGGCAGCTTCGATTTCAGCAACCACCCCTACTAGTATAATCGCAACGTTTCATGCTCTCACTAACTTTTAATCTAGAGGGCAAACAGTAGTGCACGTGAGAGCATTCTGCTCAAATAACCGAATGGGCTGCATGTCCTAAAGGCAGTGGGAAGAGGTAATATCAAAAACTTTCCTTCAATTTTGATTGGCCTTCAGTTCATTCAACGCCTATTACCGCTCAATATAAATGCAGATGAGGATGGATCTGTCAAAACTGGGCGAAATTTGCAAACTCCATTCTCACTGAAATTTCTTTACCTGCTTTTCCTTCTTTCTTGAGAGGAAAACTTTTACGCAAAGAACTGGTAAACTATAACTCGTACACAAGAAACTTTTAAACCTTAGCATTTTAGAAGTTGCATTGCAAGAGCTGTAATGTCGACTGTGTTTGACTCATGCTTACTTCAAAATCATGTAATTGGCAACCAACAAAGACGGAAGCGCACTTAATATTTGCGTTATGTTTGCATTGGCGGCTACCGCCGTAGGTAATGCGATACGTGCTGCGAATGTTTCGCTGTACGTAGGCGCCGTGGATGCATCAGCTACACAGTCATATGATGGTTGATCTCGACTTATAGCAGGGCAAAAATTCGTTGATGGGTGGTATTTGTTGTCCATTGTACACCACCTTAAACCCTATTAGAAATTTGTGGTTGTGTGAAGAGAGATGTCACCATCACTTTCAACGACGGCAGTGTGGCACATCACTGGGACGTTTTAAGGCCTTTCCAGCTAACAATAAGGTTGCTGACTAGTTTCATCAAAGTTTCTTGCTCTCTCCAAAGTGTTAGGGATAGCTTTTTGATTATCCCATCATTCTACCTTGGATTACACTTTACGAGGTTTTTTAAGAAAAAAATTGGCCATATTATAACTATTTTTTCTTTTTAATGCTGTTTACACCTGCAATGGTTACAGCTTCGGAATAGGGGATCCCGTAAAAGGAGTTATTATGAAAAAATAAGTAGTGGATAAATTGTTTATTCATGTTTCTAATATCTAACGTTTTAACGAGCACAATTTTGCACTTAAAGGTGATCCTGCGGAATTAATTTATTGTGACTGCAGTAGCATGTATCACATATGACTGCTTGCGCAATTCCATCGTTTTGTGTTCTTTGATTCACATAAAAAATTGCGAATCCACTGTAAAGGTTTGAGATAAACAGAAGTTTCGATCTAACAGGTTTTCATTATCATATAGCCCACACATTGAACTGCTCACAGGAGTGTAAAAGTTATACGATGTAACAGTGTAATTCTTTCTACACATCTGCCACCTGTATTTTAATAAGGTTATCAATCAATTAGGATATATTTTTGAAAATATTACACAAGAAATTTTATGGTACCATATATATAGTGAAATTATTTACTGTTACTGTGAATCCCTATAAGGCTTTAGTTGAAGAATCGGAGTACAAGTACCAGTTTAGATTAGGAACTTTTTAAACACGGGCTAATATAGCCCACAAACAGGGCAACCGTTCTGTTCTGCCCTGTTGACGCAGGCGCGGTGGTATGATTGGCACCTCTTATATTGCAGATACACTGTTCCCATCTATCCACCGTGATTCCTTTTAGCTTAATAAAACATTCAAAAAGTTCAAAAAACGCTAACAATAGGTTCGTCAAACTAATTAATGGCAGTGGCCGCGAATGGAGCATCCTCTGCGCCCACGGGCGCCAATTCTTCTTCATTAAATTTAGAAGTTTCCCAACGAACAGGGGATGTACCAGATAATAAATTACAGGTAGGGTATATGGTGAAAATGATAGTAGAACGTATTGGTTTTTGTGAATATCTGATGAGATGGATGGAAGTAGAATTAGAACTACTACCTGCTGTTAAAAAGATCGCAAAACCTGTAATCATGTACAAAACAACAAATTAGGGTTCTCAGGTATTACCAAAAGAAAATTTGGCTGGGAAAATTAACACAACCCACTAAATTGCGACACTAAGGGCACAGTTTATTGTTTAAGTTGTAGTATATGTGGCTTGCAGTTTGTGGGACAAACGTCTAGGAGTTTGAAAAGACGCGTCAGGGAAATTTTCTCTAATAATAATAAGTCTAATAAATCCAACTATTTATACAAGCATTTCCAGCAGTGGAACCACCATACATGATGTTAGAATTTGTGTATTGGAAAGAGTCAATGATAATAAATTCCTTAGTGAGGTAAAATTGTTTTGCATGGAGTTAATCCGTACAACTTACCCCATGGGACATAATGACAGTGTTAAGGATGTGGGAAATATTTCAGAAGGAATTTTCAACGATAATACGCCAGAAGTCGCATATTTCGATAACTATGGGTTAACGTTTAAGTGTGAACATGGAAGAAGATGAAGAAACAGCAAATTAGTCAATCAAAGTTTTATTCAGGCTAGTAGAGGCAACGCTTCCCCTTTAAACAATGCTGATTACATAAATCGGCAGAGCAATTGTACACTTAAGGATCTATACTTTACTATACTCAACAAGAATATGCTTATTACAAATATAAATAGTTTTTCATGTAAAATGTATATAATTTATAGAAATGTTTTCAGTCGTAATAACAACAACAAAAGCTAAAGTAAAAAAGTAAAGCAAAATAGGCTTCATGTTTATTTTCCCCGACTTGTGTTCCAAAATGTCAATTACAATCGCCTTTTTTAATAATAGTAGTATTGAAGAAGGATTTTCAAAGATTATGCCTAACGCTCCCAGGATTAGTATTTCATTTTCTTCTCATAGAACTATCAGCTCTCATTACTATCATCAGAACTATCAGCTCTCTTCTCATAGAACTATCAGCGCTCTCATTTATGTAACTATAGTAAAATTCTGCATTTATCCAGCACGCATCCAGAAAATTTAACACACTTTTTGAGCAACATATGAGACTGTTGTAATGCACGATTTCTCATTTACAGCACGTGCTTGCCGGTGATTTGGATGTTATTCCATCTAGAGAACTTTAACATATTTTCAAAAAGGGAACTAATTTTAGATCAGTTATTAATCACTATCTACTTCGCCTTATAAAGAATGCAAAAGAATCTTTAAATAAACTTATTCCTCGAATTGCTCTAACCGAGCACGTTAGCGTGGATAATATAAAAATGTTTTATACGTTGGCAACTCCACGCACTAAGCAAGTTTTCAATAATAAATTTTACAAAGGAGAACATGAATATAGCCCATGCTCTAAACTATCAATAGCATGATACATTCTAAAATGTACTTCAGATTCGTTACCGCACCTGTAGATAAAACGGAGAATATGAAAAAGCTCTTATGCTCAAAATTTGTGTAGGGAACTTGTGATTATCAATGTTTGGATTATGGGCAATGATACTTACGAACACGTGGTAGACATACAGCACAACTGGATACTCTCAAAAGGTGTCGTAGATTTCTAAAGGGTACTTTATTAATATTACTGAGGAAAATGCAACACTGTTTGCGATTCCTAAGTTACACAAAAGTCCTTATAAATTCCGCTACACGGCTGGAGCCAGCAGAAATACTCTAAAATCGCTATCTTCTACGTTGCATAATATTCTCAAACTTTGTAAACACCATTTGAGCAATTATTTGTAATATAGCTAGCCAAAGGAGCGCGGTTAATTTTTATTAAAATGCTAAAACCCTTATGAAGTTTTACAAATGGTTTAAAAAAAAATTGATAAACGTATTTAGGCGATTCTAAAGGCTCTTTTTTTCAGTCCAATTTACTTCGTTGGCACCCGAAGATATATATTATTGAAGCAATAGAGTTTTTATGAATGTTTTAGAAATTCAAGAAAGCCCTTTTGGACGTCTGCAACAACAAAACTCCATCTGATGATTTTGAGTTTGTAAGTTATGCATTTACTTTGGATAGAGCGCAACTTATGTAAATTATTGAATTTATTGTTACTTTTGCTGGTATTGCTTTTAGACCGACTAAAAGAGTACCTATAGGGGATCTAATGCAAGTCCTGATATTGCTGATCTTACTTTGTTCATCATGGAATACAAATGTGCCAAAATTTCACGTTTTAATCCTTTCGTTATGTGACACTACTACACCGTTGGTTTTTTGATCTTCGTTGATGCCTCCACGGACTGTTGTATGACATTCTTGGGACAGTGTGTTTCTACCGTTGACGTTAACTTTAATGTTTTCATCAACAAGAATACGCGATTAGGGGTATTCTATGCTATACGACCGCAGGAATAGAGCCGTCATGCAACGTGTTCTCTTTCTTTCTTTTTTTCTATAGTTAATAATAGGTTCTTTTTCGAATATATTTGAGAATACTGATATCGTTAGGTTTTTTGAAGCTTTACTTATAGGTTTCAATGGTAACAGAACCGATAGCTTATAATTTCTTTCGGGGGTTATTACGTATATTGCCTTAAAATAGTATGCATGTACTCCAATAATTGTTTATTAGCTAAACTTTCTACTCTGAGAACGGCTAATAAGTATTATTTTGAACAATGACCTCAACTTGCCTAGTGGAGTAGTTGTTGTGTTTCTGTTTTTGTTTCACTTTCTTGCACTTTCTGTATTTGCTAATTTTACAAATCCCCTTGCAAATTTATAGGCTCATTCGACAGCTTAAATTGTTGTTGAAATTGTGCAAGTCTCAATTCGTCCATATTTAAAACTGCTCACATTGTAGCTTTTAAGAGCAGCGCTTTGCAGTCATCCAAGAAAAACACCCGTCGAAATGGTGGCACGAAGGATTTGTTGGTCTCATGGCAGTTATTGACTGGGTCGTGAAAAGAAATAGAAAAGAGAACATCACCTAAAATCAGCGATATACATAAATCTCATGAATTTTTGGCAAATCAACACGAATGGTTGCCTGAGCATCACGTTATGGTGTACAAAACCATGACGTGATGCTCAAAAGATAACCGATCCATTCATGTTTATAAATTGAGTGTACTGCTACGAGCTGATTTTCTCTCATTTGAGGACCACCTTGCGAAGCCATCCGGTAAGGAGAACCGATAAAAAACGACGACCGATTTGTCTAGGACGACGCCGTTTAACCATTTGGCGCAATAGAGATTGCAAAACGATGTCCCCGTCGACCAGCAATTGCTCCCGCTAACTTGACTTGGTCAGAGAGAAAGGCACACTGTGAAATAACACAGTTATTTTCCCGAAGCGAAGCAAGCTGCTATTTGGCCGAGTATAGCCAATCAGATGCATCTACAGGGGACAGGACTCAGAAAATGCAGAACTCAGAAAACTAGTTCTCATTATGGAAACGGTTTATGGCCTGGGTTGTGGCAGTATGCTATACAGGAAAGATTTTGGTTCCCCATATTTCCAAAAACCCACCTCCGGCACTTGTCGTCTTTCAGTGAATTCTTCGTCGCAAAAAGCGGTTAGCTCGATTCAGTGCTGCAGCAGGAATTAATTAATAGGACCATTTCAAGTTTCCGTTACAATCTTAGTGGAACTTCATCTTTGTTAAAACAGATGAGACTCAAAAATCAAAAATGAAAGCAAAATTATGAGACATTCAAGTGAATTATGTTACATCGAGTTGGGGTAAGTCGCGCAACTATAGACAGGTATTCCTGCAGTCGTAAGTTCAAGTTGAAGCAATGGGTGAAAAACCAACTCCAGCAGAATCTTAAAGCCTATCTCACGCTAATCAACTTGTAACAGACAATTTCGTGGGCACCCCTTTCCTTCAATTATAGAAACCGAGCATTCCTTTCTCTTCTGAACAAAACCTCAACAAGATTTACTTCAGTTTCCAGCGATCATATTCCATAACTTCTTATATTCCATAACTGTTTTCTCGAAATGTCGTTGTGCAGTGTCTTTTGAAAACGAAAAGCGTTAAGCTATGTGAATCTGCAACTTTGCCATCAACGTTTTCATCCACATTTCTAACATTAAAATGACAGATGTTTCCCACAGAATGACTACGCAATCATTAACATCTCACTCTACGAGAGAGTAACAAAAAACATTTACTTCCACGGAGCAGCATCCTCGAATATCCTCAGCAACTAATACAAGAATTAAGTAATCAAGTGATTTCCAATCGAACTCGTGATTTTTAAAGAGGCCCAAAAATTTTCATCTTCATCAGCTTTTGTTCGTAGAATAAAACACTTGCATTCAGAACAAATCCAGGATAACGCCGTAAGAAGTGGGAAACTATTTAACACTGTAAAGCAAACGAAGTACTGAATATCTGGAGGTTTTACAGCATAAAAAATAATTCAGTGTTTGATTGCATTTCGTGAGCTACGCAAAAAATGACGAAAATGTGTTGGCTGTAATTCTTGCTTGTGCGGGCACTTCAACGCGCTTGCGTAACTTCGATGTCGATCTGCTCGATCAAGTAAACAGTACTACGTTATTCCTATTATGTCGCCTGTTATCTATCACCTCTAACAATTAAAGTTTCATTGGAATTATTACAAGGAAATAATAACTATCTCATTTACGCAAAAACGTAAGCGGACAACAGTTCATTCGTTGCACTGAAGTTCGAAAAATGCACTGAATCTAAATGGAGAAGAAATTCATAGAGGAAAACGAATAAGACAGCTGGAGGCTAGCTACCTTTCAACTAAACCTATAAATATCAACTGCTGTCCTGAATTTATGACCTTCTTCTCCAATTAATGAATTTAAAGCTCAAAGTGCTTTGAAATGGACAAGTTTTTTAGGCGAACTTATACTCTACGAAGAGATTCTATTGTTAAACTACTTTCGGGGTTCTGATGGGATGAAGATGTGCGTTATGATAAAACTTTTCTAGATTTTTGCATTAAATGTGCTCTTCTATAAGCAACTCTAGATAGGGCAACAGGTGGGATAAGTGCTATAACATATGGAGAACTGGTAGAAGGTTCTCGAGAGTCGAAACGTATAACTTTGCTATTTAAAATTTCATTTACTGACGGAAACAAAACTTGAAGTTTTCAGAAGAAATTAAAACATCCAAACGCTTCGTCACTTTCACTGAAGCATCGTGGTGGTCGTCTGAGGAACGGTCCAGCTTGCGGTGGCTACTGAAGCTAAGAAATTCTGGAGCTAGAGCACGACGAATGATATAAAGCGACGGAATTCGCTCTGCATCCAAAGACACCAAAGTCATTCACATTCGATTGAAAGACAAGCTTATCAACAGTCAAAAGTCCGCTCTCCCAGGCACTTTATTGGCAATATTTTAACAGCGAAGAAAAGCATGCACACGACAGCAGCACACACAAAGGTGTAAAATCTGGCAAATCAGAAATTTAGCTGCCAATCAGTTCCAGAGTTTGAACCAGCATCCAAGATTTTCGGGATAAATTTAAATGAAGGTGCAAAAAAAAACAAGCGATGTCACTAAAATATTGCCTCTGCCCATGGCAAACCCAAGTTCCGATTATAGATCTGAAATACATGGGTGAACACATAAAGTACCCCGATAATTTGGTGATATTCGAACAACTGTCAGGCGTCGACAACGCACTACCACTGCTCAACTGGAAATTTGAAAATCGAAAACACCCAAAAATTCAGATGAAAGAAGTCTTCGAATAATTTTCAAACGTGACACTCGAAATTGATCCCAACTATAGATGCTTATCTTTATAACACTCGCCAGCATATTTCAGTCTTAAACAACCTTGTCACTCCCTTCTATAATTTCAGCCAGTCTTCTGGCCGGTGTCTGACGCTCCAAATTTCTCTGAGAGTTCATTTCAGTTTAACAGTCTGAGGGTCGGTCAGTTGGAACTGCACCCAACTCGACATACCCGCTGAGTTTATGATAAATCTTAAACAGTGCGTGTGAATACGAGGGACGCTAAACATAGTTCCCTTGACTGCTCATCTGCTACGATCACAGAGGGAACCATTGCGACGCCGGGGCTTGGTTGGAACATGCGGTCGACATAAGAGATGGAAATACCACTGAATTCCAGGATAAGAGAAACAGTTCAGTCCGTCGTGAAACAGAACAAAGTTTGTTTGGTGAAAGTGGAGCACAGTTTTGTTAGCACTAAGCCAGTGTTATTATTAATTTGCAGTGACAAACAATTCTGAAAGTACCTAAATTATTTTTTACTCCTTTTTGCCTCATGCGTAAGCAAAATGAGCATGACTGACTGCCTCTGTCGCCGCGATCGAAATCGTCAATATATGAAGGTGTGGTGCTCCATGAAACTTTGGAAATAGGACCAGTTGCCATCCCACTGCATTACCTTTTATGTTAACTTATGCGCATACTGTTTTCTGAACATCCAATCAGTAGAATAACGGCAGCTGTCACCTGCTGAAGTCGCGTGTTGCCTCCACTTTCAAACTTGCAACGACTGAAATTCGACGCTTGAAGAGCGCATTCGTCTCTCCTTTGACATGTTGAAGCAAGCGCAGTTTTTGCTAGCCTTGTTTCTCGGTTGCCATGTCGGTCCATTTTTACCTCCTACTAGATATACTTACTGAGTCTCGAGTAATTTCGCTAAAAATGCTTCTTTAGACCCACTCTACTGATCGAAGGTGTTAGGATCGTAAGTCTTTCACGAAGCAGATGGACTAGGCACGCGATAATATGGATCAAAACTTAACTCTGTAAGGAGCTGTTTGGCATATGAATGGGGCAAATACTTTCTGCAACGAAACTTTCACGTTGAAGCATTTTCAAGCTAAATTCTCACGCAAATCCAACGAGTTTTTAATTCCTTAACATTTTCAGTGGACGACGCAATCCCTCCAACGGGTATGCAGGGAAGAGCAACTTTTAGTTTCAATAACATGTTCATATTGCTGTTTATGTGGGCTTTGTATTAGTGGTGCGCTAACGCTCCCATGGTGTTGTGTTCACACAATCGCATCGTAACAGATTTACACCAAGTGGGCCATCAAGTTGGCAGTGTAGTGTCCATGATAAATTAAAGTTCACATTCCAACGAGCCAGTGGGATACGAATTAGTATTGTAGTTAACAGTCATTTCCGCATGAGCTTGGTTATTAACCTAATGAGTGGCCAATTGGTTCGCTGCAGTTATTTTGCCACCAGTCGGCAATCACTACACCAAACATTGTGACGTGATCATCGACACTCAGCAACAGACCTATGGAGTCGTGACCGGAGCCATCCTCAGGGATTATTGACACGACAAATCTTGAGCCTTGAGACATTCCGTCTGGATACCAAACCTTTAAAATACATTACATCTGTAGGTTTTTAAAATTTATTTCGACACTCGATATCTTCTCGAGTTATCAACAATAAAAGAAAATTTTGCATCGCTATCTCATCGTGGGTAGAAGAAAAAGAAATCGTAACATCCAAATACTCCTTGATGCAAAAAAGTCATAATCGCAACATATGTGTCAAATTTCAGCACTAAAATATATCGAAAAATTGGAAAAGATTTTCGATGAATAAGCTCACCTCATAGCGATGATGGAAGGGGCCAATGTTCTCCAGTTCCGACATACGAGTGGGAATTGATGTGAGTCCGTCATGTCTATTTATTATGCGAAATGAATATGGCACCTAAATTTAAGCAAAAAATAGGACTTCGGTAATGAACATGCATCAACGTTTTTATTATTTATTTGCTTCTTCAAATTCCCAGCCATGCAGTACTTAGGGTGGTTATATCATAATCCAGCTTTTGATATATTTCTTACAAAAGATGAGCACCGTTTTCTCTACTTAAATCACACTCTGCTGGAATAAACTGAAAAGAGCAACTTAGTCAGTTCATACCAAAAAAATTGCTAACGTAACTGCGAAGATATGAACAGCGAGTAGCAAACTTACTAAGTCATCGTGGCGTTCAGCAAATAGGTTGTCAGTGATTCGCGGCTGCCCGAATGTAACCAATTTTATGCGATTGGAGGGGACCATTTTTATAGCGGAAACAAATGTTGATGTTATCGATGCAAGTCCACCACCGAGAGAATGACCGAAAAACTGCAAATATATTTTACTTGCACGCAGTTTGCTAGAGAGAGTAATTTTTTGTCAAATTATTTCGACTTGACAATCGGCTTCAACGAAAGCATCTAGATAGCAGCTACTTATTTAACTGTTAAATATGGTTTTTTCCATTCTTACACTGATGTCGAAACTCCACTTTGGAAAGCGTTATATTCACAATAAAACGGAGAATTCTCTTCGCAACAAAAGACACCTGTAATTAACCTGTAAATAATTATTATAAAACTTGCCATGAAATGATAATATAGCATGATATTCTGCAGCCAAAACAAAACCCAAAATGATATAAAAGATTATGATTAAAAGGGCTTCATCAAAACATGTTTTGCGCAAGCATGGAGAAAAAGAACAATAGAAAATGCATTTATTAAAATATAAGTGCCTTTTCGTGTACCTTTCCACTCTTCATCCTTTCTCACATGCAAGACGATAGTGCATGCTGCTCTTTTTGAGAAAACCTAGTAGCAAAGAAACTCTCACCCAAACTTCGGCGTTCTCAGTTGTTAAAATAGCATCTCTTAAGTCAGACTCCATCAATTCCCAAAATTTTGTAAATGCGTCGTGATAATATGCATCAACTGAACCACCAACAACGGTGATATTCCGCATCTTCTTCTCCAAAATGAAATTAATAATTTGAGGGAGGACCTGAAATTACTCAGTTTCTCATTTATTCCATACACGAAACATGCAAACCCTATGAATACTGTTTAAGAACGTATTTTTCAACTAAAATTCAGCTTCAGTGCAATTCATTCATTCTGTCTGAAAAAGTCAAAATTACTGACATTGCTGGTAGCAGGAAGCGGCAGATTGGAAGTGCAGCGTTCAAACCGATCTAAAGTACTTACTGAATCCAGTTGTCGCCTGTGTTCTAGCCAAAATCTATATGCATTAGAGGAGTCGTTAACACTGTTGCAACGAAACTATTGTTTTTTCACAACTTCCAACTTTTTTTAGATTCCGGTGATTTCCATACGTTTTTCGGACGCCTAAGCTCCTTGAGTTAACAAAGATAGTGGAACGGCGTTAATGAGATAAACTGAGTCTCTATGTCACCGTCCGCCTCAACGATCAGATGAAATTTTTGCTTGAGAACATGCTGGATGTCCGATTCCCACCTGATCAGGAGTAGATGCTCGAAAAACAATAATGATGGCATTCTCGGTCGGCCAATACGACATAAACGCGAAGCACTTTGTCTGCAAAAATTTTATGCTGGCCGAGAATTTAATCACTGGAATGACCAGAGTTGAGAATTAGCATATTAAAAAAAAATGTTCACCTTTCCTTTTTAAACGATGTGAAGTTGAGGGTGAGGGAAGGACAATCAATGCCGCCTGTGATTACAACGCGTATATAAGTTCAAAGCGAAATTTCGCAGAGCGTTGAAAAACAGGTTCGACACGAGGCAAATCACAAAATATACATAATTATAACTTCAGCTCACCTACAGCATTACAAACATGCGTACATCTGAAAAGGAACTGGCATCTTTCAAATGCTGTCATCCATGAAAATCAACGCGAAGTGAAAAACACAAGACTTTGAAACTCTTGACCGACGTTCAGCTAACTATTCCATGAGCACACATATTTGCTTCAATTTCATTTCGCATTTCATAACAGCATACACTGGTTGAAAGGATATATATATATATACTGAAAGGATATACATATATCCATAAGCGGAGTGAACAAAAGAGCTAACTGTGTTGTCGTAATTGCAGGGCACCGTGTAGTTTGCGAGCAGACGTAAATCGATGAAATGACTCTCCAAGCAGTTTAGGCGCTGAAATCTTCAACGGCTTGAAAATCTTCATCGAAAAAGTAACTGTTTAGTTTGCCCGCAATCACAATTGCTAATGGGAGTAGCTATCCGAAGCAGTGTTCAATGTTATTTCATTAGTCGGACCTTATAATAATTCTGGACATTCGACCAGCTTCGTTATCGAAAAATGTACAGCATTCATCACTTCCGCACATTTCTAATTGCTCGCATTTGCGATAGCCGTGCACTCTGTTTTGTGCTTTCTCTAAATTTCTAGACGAAGAAATAATACTTTAGGTGAAATTGGCGTCGAGGAAATTTTCTTCCACAGCCAAATAATATATTATCCCATTTGAAGTAATGATGAGAAACTGCTCTTATTAATGCGCATTCGTATGCGTTTGAGTTTCTACCTGCCTTCGCTCTTTTCCTCTTCCTGTCCAGATAACTGAAACCTAGATGTGATTTTTTGCAGCAACAAGTTGGGATGAATAGGCAGCAAAAATTCAAAGATTTAGCTTTGCAATTTAAAAAAGGCATTTTTTTAACTGGAATGTTCTTAATCCGTCTAAACTACTCTGTGACTGTGCTCTGAAGTTTTGATTTATTGGGTGACCTTCACAATTTGGCTTCCTTTTCTCCTCCAGACAATCATTAATTGCTCTGGAATAAACTGCCCAGGGCATAGATATATTAAGTGACTCTGGCATCGCATACCGTACTCTTGTATTCCTCTGCAGCCTTAATAGTTCAGGTCTGTTATTTTGTAGTCCTCTCTAAATAGCAAATGATTTTTTTAGAACATCTCTCTCGAAGCCATAGCTGTCTTGAAACTGTACGAAGCAGCTGGTTACAACGTTCCACAACCTTTGCATGCTGTCTAAGCTCAGGAATCATAGTTTATGCTTTATGGTCTAACACATGAGGAGGGCAAATTCCTTCGAATTTTGCGATGATGCTCTGTCGTGTCATAGACCTCCAAAATACCTTTGCTGTCTAATCAAGAATTACGTTGATCATACTTCTGCAAGAACCTTTTCTCAGCCTTGCCAATAACCCAATGCAGGGTGGCTAAGACACGACTTAATTTACGTTCGCGCTTGTAGCTGAAAGTGGTCGAACGCCACTAATAAATAATTCGACCTCGATGCATCTCTATCTTCCATGGAGCAATAGAAGAGCAACACTTTTTGGGATCTGCAGTCGCAACTTTTAAACACGCCTTATAATAGCAGCGTCTATTTCCGATCTCACCGTTTGATGGTCAGGTGCAGCAGATGCAGCCATCATTGGGAGCGCAATCTTCTTTGCAAACGTTTCGTTGTACTGTACAGTTGTGGTTGTATTCCATTGACAGTTGTATGGTATTTGAGCTCTCATTTTCGGTGGGCACAAATTCAGCGATGTATAGCAAGCGTTGTCGCTGTGACACCATCTGGAATTAATTTTTCTGCTAACAGTATTAACGAAGCCTATAAAATTATTTTGCAATTTGCGTATATGTATCGTTGAGACCTGGAACACCTTCGAAATATTATTAGCTATTTATTGCTAAGATATGTATTCCTTCCTATTTCATATTCATCGGTTGGTAGGCAGATTTATGATTTGATGCGAATACCACTTATCTTGCTGCAACCGCAACAGTCATTTTCGTTCATGGCCCATCAGCATTGTCAAGCTACAGATTTGTCGAAGACTAGGCCTGTGTTTTTCCTTTATTAAAAAATACTGTAATTTGTTTAGGTCAGGTGTTAAACTTTCTTTCCTTTCCAGTGCTGTGATATTCTTCGCAATGTGCATGCACAGTTACTTTCTATTAACTTATCGCTCAACTTCGCTCTTCTATTCTAAAAATTGATGCAATTTTAGCACTTACACACATCTGCCTACCGAATCCGTCGAGTTCTGGCACGAAACGCAGTCTTTAAATGTGGCACATTCGGTGGGTGAGCTCGTTTTAGAATAGCTGCAGTGAACCCAGCAAATAAATATGAGAAACGAAAGAATGAACCAAGTCATATCCCTGAAAACAGAAGATCATCACATTCGGTGACAACGTCAACACGTGCCTTACGAAAATCCTCCTACTAACGTTAGCCAGTGAAAGAGTTTTCAAACATTCTTCAATTCTTCTGATCTATCCTACCTATCTCACTGTAAGTCCAAATCCAGTTATTCATGAAAAGGAAAAAAGTGCAAAAAATATCCAATATAAAAGACATTATTTTGGATAATTAAGTGAAAACGTCTCCAGCCACTTGATTCCATATTCACGAATGGAACAGCCATTTACGAGCAACTCTTGTAGAGCTAATGCCTAAATCAAGTATGCCTTCCATATTTATATGGCTTTTGCAGGCCCATAGCATATTGAGAGCGCCATTCCATTTGGTAATCGCCGTACGCCAAGAGCGACTCACTCAATCGGGCAACGCCACGCTGGTTAGTGAAGACTGCGACGCCTCAGCCAGTATACGAAGATCGGTTGTCAGTGAAACGTGCATTAAGACTTCGTCCTTATTGTCAACGCAGCCACAGGCAGAAAAGCTATGATAAGTTGATGCGGAAACGCTGTACTGAACGTTGTGACTCGATGACTCACTCATTGGTTTCACCGCCTTCTGTCACACGCAACTAAATGAATTTAATAAAGCGACTCTTTCGCCATCATTCAAATGAGTTGTACACTGCAAATTATGACTTCATCTACTTCATAAATGAGTTGCAATCACTGGTCTTGCTGAAGTGCACTGAACAGATTTTCCACACCGACAGTTTAATTTAGTGTAATTCAGTTGGGTTAACAGTGACGTACCTTTGAAGTTGTCAATTTTTACGTCATATAATTTTTGCCTTTCAATTAATTTTCATAACAGATCGTCCATTTCATACCGACCGATTTTTCATTGTTTTACAGAATAAAATCGTTTAATTCATTTCTCAGATGAAGAGATTTCAGTTGCTGGGAGGTGTGCATTCTCATAATAACTTCACCTAGTTATCCCGTCACATTTTCGTTGCACAAAGCATACGACTGCTCTTCAAACAGAATTTTTTCTGAAAGCTTTCCAAGTCATTTCGCTAATATATAATTTTTAAACTCAAATTTAGGTTTCACGGCACTTCCGCTGTTGACATCACTGATGGAGATTCGATTGGGAAGGATTTGCCACAACAGAATAATAAAAATTGTTATACAGACCTATCAGTGATCGAAGTTGCTAATCTTAAATGAGACAGCAACTCCTATCACTACAGGTATTTAACAATTTAGCAGTGATCCATCATATTCAATGAGGTGGCAAGCGAAACAATCTTTGCGCGTTTCGCTTGCCTTCAAAAGCTTGGCTGAGATCTTATCGTTTCGTTGTTTACGTTCCACTTCACTTTTTTGAGGTAGTGTTGCACTGCCTAACAATCTATTCTAAACAGTAGCATGTTCGATGTCTCAGTTAACAACTTTGTCGTTATGAATCAAAGGCGCTCTAAAAATAGGCATCTGAATGCACGCACCTTCGCAAAGCATTCGGCTTCCTTCTCAGTAATTGTTATGTATCGAAGAGGAGGGAAATAGTAACAACTTTTTCGAGACCATTCTTGCCATGTAATGGCTGTCACTTTAATGCATACAACAGTACTCTCAAGATGAATTTTTTGGGGAATAGTCGAGGAAGGGAAGCAGTTTAAAGATGGCAACATTTTTTTACATGAACAGCTCCTAAGAAATTAGTGAAATCCACCTAATGACTCAATTCTAACTACTTTTTCCAATACTAATGGGTCGAGATCTCGTCTCAGGTCTATTTTCTAATGATCACACACGCAGAAGTTCGCTGTATTGATAATATCTATTTTAAGCGTCGTATTATAACGAAGGTCTGGTACTTTGACCAGCTTGTTGAACAGAAAAAAGATTGACATCAATTTGAGCAGTGCATGTTTTCACTCAAACATTCACTGGACCTAAAATTTTGTTCAAAGAAACATGGTTCGAAATTTGTTCGAAATTTTGTCATCAGAGAAAATTTGATCCACAAAAGGCCACTCCCGTTCAGAAGTAATCAGCAAGGGTGAATGAATTAAAACGAAATTTGCCTTTTCTGGTGGCTGGGTTGACTAGTTATACTTAACAAATCGGCTTGAGCAGTTTTTCCAGACCTTGATCCAAAATTATTGAACAAGCACACATCTATGCAGTCGAACACAAGACGCTCAGTATTGCAAGCATCGAAAGCAAGTTCCGAAACATGTTTTCGGCAGTAGCATTTTTTCATATATTGTTTATCGAGAAATGTTAGTACACTCACTGAGCTGCAAGGTTTGTAAGTTGAATGAACTGCTTTAAGAAGGTTGTTCTCTTGCAAAAAATGTCAGTGGACAACGATAGGAAATTGTATTCACCATGTGCCTACTAGAAAAACATGACAGCTTTCGGCGAGCGTATTAATCAACACGATGGTCAACAACGTTTCAACAACTCAAACAACTAGGAATTTTTCGCTGATCGTTGGTGGTATCAATAACAAAATTCATCGTTTGATATGGAAAAATCTTCATGCTCTCATATGGACAATTAGGTCAAAAAGAATTTAGAACAAAAAAGAGACAAATTTCAGACGAATGCTATTATTTGTATTAACTACAACTTGAAAATAATTTGCTTTCAGCGCATTTACCATTGCATTAGCAAACGAACTAGCTTAAAGGCATGACCTGGTGACCTGTAGTTGTGTCTGTATTCGTGTCTGTGTCTTTGCCTGCTTTTATGCTGGTGCTCATTTACAGAATTTCTTCAGTAGCACATACTATTTCAAAAAATAGCTAACATCATATGTTCCAGTTACAAAAACCGCCAGAGCAGCTACGCTTTTTGCATGAAAGTAAGTCGTCGGCTGCGACCAACTAAGCTCTGCGCAGCCGGCGTTGTTGATTTCGGTAAACATCGCTTCATCAGCCATACCAAGCATTCTATCACACTGTTATCGTCCCACATATTAAATATGCACGTTTGCGTGATCTTTAAAATTAGAAAGAATACAACTGGCGAACGCATTGCCAAAGATCACTAGAACTGAGCTTGCATGACCGTATGCGACTTTTTCGCTGTCAAACGGCCAGCGCTAGAAATGCAACTGTCATGCATTTGCACATCTGTTGCAAGCGCTATAGGTGATCAGTCCCAGTTTCTTTGATGCACTGTTTTCAGCTGTCCTCCAGTAGATTTTACATCTAATTTCGCTAAGAAGTTCCAGGGAGCGACGTTTTTTCAAACAGTCGGCGCTCGGCAGCATGGCCGCAAAAATTTCAATTTCTTGCTCCAACCTCAACCGCGCGATTATCCTTTGATCGGAGTGATATCGATGCAGTGTCACATTACTGGATCACTGGATCTTATCGTGGCAAAAATTGTGTCCGTTGGGAATCCTCCTCTACAGCTAGAACGCTGCATTCGGAGGGTTTTTGTTTGGATAGTACAACCTCAACTCCTCCATCTCGATACCTCAAAATGGTCTCGAAATGATATTTCGCCTCTTTCCCATCCCCGTTCTCCCTCACCTATTTCCCCCGCAGGGCCTGTTTTCTGCTTTTGCTCTGCCTCATACTCAAGCTGTAATATTTCACGCACTTCGCTGCGCGCTGGGACCTGCAAAATGTACAACAACAATTAAGCAATAAACCAAATATTAGAATCAGTTCAAACATACCCATCATGATGAAACCGACTCGTCTAAGAATGGCAGCAGTTGGAATCGAGTGAGTGGCGTGAATGCTGACCATCAACTCATCATCAAGACCGCAAATACACGCCTCTACAAAATCGGTCTTCATGAAAATCTCTATAGAGCTAACCACTCATCATACTTTTTTGATGTATAGCCTTCTCCGCGAATATTTTTTGGCTTCCCACTGCTCGGAAAACTAAACCTTTCTGTATTACTTCTTTTTGCAAAATTCAGATGAAACAACTTCGGAGTTAAAACTCGCTAATATTCCAACGCGGTGTAGAAGATGCGCCCATTTGCAAGGTCGAATGCCCTTCTCCACGAGTGCATAGCAACTTGCAGTTTGCCTATCAAACTATCTGTGTGTGTGGTCTTTACGTCAACCTAGTTATGATGTTAGTACATGCGATCTCATTGCACTCACAACAAAATTTTACGGACGAAGTTGATCGACTTCTTGAAGTCGAATGAGGCACAGTTAATTTCATGTCTCTTGCCACCTAGCTTCACTGAAGGTGCCAAAAGAGGTATAAGAGTGTCTCCACTTCAAATAATCGCCGCTTTTTACAACACCCAACAAACACTATTCACAGGAGAATTCCTTTCAAGAATTGAGTTCCAACACCACCCAGCTTTCCCGTTTTGTATTGAAAAGATGTACGAGTAAAGATGTACGCAAGCATCGTTACTATCCATAAAATTTCGCTACAGTTCCGGGGTCTTAGTGTTCAATCTACAGCAAAGGAGTCACTTTATAACCTCTCTTACACAATCACACTTTCGTATCAATCTTACATGCGAAATTTAGCATGCGAAATATTTAGCATTCGAGATATATAAAAACCACTGAACTAAAAATAGCTGATAAGAACTTTTGCAAGTTTTTGGTTATGGCATCGATTACGCTCTGCGTGTTCGGGGACGTAACGTTTCCTCACCCCACCCTCCCCACCCATCAAAAAATAGTGAACTGACAGTAGTTATACTACGGCAAAAATATATGCAAAAATTTGGCAGAATGGAAATTATCCAATCGTTTCTTGCTCCATAATGCTGAACGCAACCATGTTCTTCCACATAACAAAGTTGACATCGCTATGGGGCGGCAGAATTCAGCAGCATATTTGAGACTTTCAGTGCAACGATTGGATTACTTTTTGCGAGCCCATTGAACCTATATGATAAAATTTGGCAACGTGCTATGACAAATGAAGAAGAGACGAAAAGTTCAAGTAGGATTGTGGTTGAAAAACAGAACTCCCATATAACCTGATTGTGAAAGCTTCGAGCAAAAACTTTTTCGTAGTCGAGATGAATAGCGCAGATAGGAATCGTATGATTGCGAGATGAAATTGACGAAATTTTCGAACTTTTTCGACCAATGGGAGCCGACTGGTGTATCGAAACCATTTTGAATTTATGGTCTAAATATGCGACAAAGCATGCAACTTTACTGCAGCATCTAGGCAAGCTGGCTAAACGCTTCATGAAAGAAAAATGAAATTCGATTTTTGTCCACAATGACCTATATAAAAGGAGGCAATGATTCGGTGAGTTAGATAGAACTGAATCGGAGGGAACTTTCGCTATTGAACAAATTGGGTAACTAAGAACGAGATCTTTGAGCCAAAATAGTATTTCATCGGCACACGTTGGTTCATCATTTTACAAAGTTCAAGCAGAAGCTTTGATCATTGTAGGACGTGAAGCTTTCTTCTGAACGTGCACGTTTTTAAAGGCCTAAATTTTTATGGCGTTCTGGGGGAAAACGGCTCGCCGAGTGGTATCTGTGCGCAAATTAAATTAAGTTTTATGACATTTGTAACATCCCATTGCATTCACTGGAATATTCACTTGTGTATCCCTAGAAAACGGTCCAAAACCTGCTATAATAATCTACGAACGATGTAGCATTTTATACTATCTATGAAACGAAAACGCATCGAATGAGAACATTAAAATGGTACACATTCAATGAACCATATTTTGGCACCTTGTTGCAAAAGACTACATCAAAGATATCTCACTGTATGTATAATTTAGTGCTTTCTTGAGAGGACTTGCAACAGTTAAATCGATAGATTTTATGCATACTTTTACATGTTAAATAATGTGGTACAGGTTGTATATATATGCTGTTATTCGGCAGAGGCATGCCCGTAGTATATGCGCATTCAGACAATACAAAAGGACATTTCATGCCCGTTTTCAAGCTCTCTAACAGCCACCATTGGAAAATAAGTCACAGTTTGCTTCCTAATTTTGAAATCAGGCAACAAGCAGTCACTATGGAACATCGGATGGCGCTTAGAACCCTAAATTTTTGGAAATTGGAGAGGAAGAATAATCAGATGGAGAGGTTTTGCTTTGCTGGAGGTTACTACACGCAATGCTTTGGCAGGCGAAAGTAATGCCGCCGTTAGATAGCAGTATGTACACGATAGCGTAAATGTATGCAAGGATCCGCATACACGTTAAAATGCCACAATCATACTGTAAATTTAGGAAACAAGAGCGTCGAACTGCTCTGATGGGTATATTTCTATCGAGGAGTGTCATGTTGAGTGAAAACGATTGGACTTTGTGCGACAGTTTATGCCTTCCCCTAGCATCGTCCTACTCTCCTAGGTTTACTTTCGCCGACTCTGCCTGATATATGAAAAGGCTGCAGATTCGAATTCACGTTAAATTTTCAGATGATTTTCAGACGTCAAATGAATTCAAACGACCCCTCTCATAATGTGCACTAGTAAAATGCACATCACGAGAAATGTCAGGTCAAAATTTTACTAGTTACGAACACATAAAGTAAAACAGAAGCAAAGTTTTCTTTCGTTTCCGTCTGTGTGCCGTGCATCTTTAACAGTGCGTTCCATCTCGGAGTGGTAGCTTCAGGGCACGAGAACTGGCGATAAACTTGCAATTTTCTCTTTTGATTCGATTGCAAAAGCGAACAGTTTGTGCAGTAAACAATATTCCGTCACTAAATTGAGCACGTGGCAAGATCCTCATGAGACCCTTCCAGTACAACTGCAGAAATAAGTGCATTTTAAGTTGTGCTGCTCACATCGAAAGAAAAACATTGTTTAAAAGCTAACTTGATGAGCAAGCTGCACAGCTGCTGAATATTACAATTTGAAAGAAAATTTAGAGGCGGAATCCGATGATGGCATAAATCCCGACTGTCATTTAACATGCACATCATCAAGCGATAATGATCCAAATTACCTAGTAACCTATTGCATTACTGAGGCTGGCGTAATAACGCTCGTGCCGGGTTTATTGCAACCGTTGACAGCTTGCCTCAGTGCAAAACCATAAGCGTTACACAGTACAGCATTTAAATGTTCTGCTGTCCTTGTTTTCTTGGCACTGTAAATCCATAAGTGCTCGACATAAATTAATGCCACTGTACAGAATGAGCAGATAACTTTTGGTGATCTTTCTTGCACTATTTATTTCACTATTAGGATTGTATGAAAAAATATTGCCTCTTGCCAAAGACTTTTTACTTTGCTAGAACATGAAGTAGTGTTAAGTAGCTCATTACTGGCAACAGGATGACGTAGGAGTAGCGAGAAGAAAATATTCGGTTAGCTGCTATCCGAAGCTAATTGCTGTAGAGCGAAACAGTTCCAGTGGCCATTAGCCTCCGAAGAATGGCAAAAAAGGAACGTCTTGAGATTCGACGCTAAAACTGTCGCTGAGAATGGATGAGCAACTCGTCCGACAGTTGCTATATCCACGAAGCCGCCATATAGCCCGAGGCGAGTTTTTGAAAATCGCAGCGCATGTTTGCAACCAGCTCTTACGTGATGAACACTAAACGAAGACGGCTTTTGTGAGAGGGGTGCCAAAAGAAGAGCGTATCTAATTTTAGCCGTCTTTAGTCGGCCGGCTCAGAATGTCGCCGAGTGTGTTTCGGAGTCGTGCGACAATGAGCGCAGCAGATTTGCTTTTTTTGTGTTGTTACGTTAGCGTGTCTTTTCTTCTAGTTTTGCTTAGCTGTTGCTACCTTCCGTCGCTATATAAGTAGCTTTTTTGTCACTATCGTTAAAACAGGCCATGCCCGACGTACACTTTGAACTCTCGCAGGAATCGATGTCAGAGTTGTTATGGGGCTTTCTTTGAAAAGAAGAGGCGGACCTTCCAGATAGGGCAGGAGAGACAAAAATAGGGGGTAGGAGAAGAAAGAGGAGGGGAAAAGAAAGCGGTCCTCAGCGATGTACTGGTCGGCTGATGAGTGCCTTATTTTTATCACTAGGCGCCATATGCTAATTTCTTTCGCAATAAACTAGCTCGATTTGGTATGCGAAGATAACTAACTATTCGCATGCATTTGTTCATTTAAATAATGGTTGTCTGAGTAAGATGCTGATGCAATGAAGGCATGATGCAGTCATTTCGCATTTATTTCTTCACCTTTTGTTTTGTTGTTTTGCAAGTGCACAATGCAAACAGAAGCGCAGTTTCCTGTTCGTTGTACAGTTGCCCATTATTCTCATGAAAAGACTATGACTAAGTTTTACTAAACTTAAGCTTTTACCAACTTTTATACATATCTTACTCATTAGTATACGAACAAATCCTTCAGCGTCTATAACTTGTAAGAGTCATTCTTGACCTTGTTTTGTCTCATTTTATTCCATCCTCTCTTGCTAGGTGCCTCAAACGGTCAACAGTCAAATTCAGCACTAATTCCTCTTCGTTACCTATCTGCCAACATGGGAACGAGTCACTCACTGCGTTTTGTGCCAAGCGACCCATTAATCGTTGAGGTGAAAATGTTTTGGAAGAGAAAAATTTCACTGTGGAAAAACTTAGTTTTGCGTAGCTCTTCAAAAGACGTGCGTGCGTACCGCGACCTTGAGCAGAGCCCTCGAAGTTCTTCCTCCCGTCGAAGTTTTCACTGAAAGTGCTCAAGAGACGATGATAACTGCTGCACATATTAGTTGTTCATGAGTGGATTACTACTGGCCACAAGCAGTCTTAGAAAAGCGTATTTACCGATTACTTCGTCAGCGCACGTCTTATTAGACTATACAAGGCACAATGGACAGAAAAATGATTTGCCGATTGATCGGTCAGTGCGGTGAGTCAAACATTTTTCTCTCAAAACCGTGATTGGTCACTTGAAAGAGTTGCCTTGAAATATAGCTTCTTGGCTATCTGTTTGCTTCCAGTTGTGGCAAAATGCATCTAATGTGCGTTTTATTTGAAACATGCTCAAGAAACTCTATTTTGCAGCAAATGGCCATAGCACTCAACAGTGCCATTTCGGAGCCGTTTCCGGTTAACTCGCCTATCAAGTGTGACGTACATGTCGAATACTCGCCACTGCTGCTTTTAAACGTGAGTTTTACTTCAGAGGTTACAATTAGTGATTATTGGCAGTGTTGTGTGCTCATTAAGATGATTTGATGAGCCGGCCTTCAATACTGATGGGCTTTATTTCTTTGCAAAGCAGATTCTAGGTCTTTCCATCAGGTATTGCTTTTCCGAAAAAATTATCGTGGATATCCCCTTTTGAGTCTTTCGTAAAAAAATCCCATCCCGCATCTTGGCCCCGTCATTATGATGCTTTTTTTGCGCAGAAATAGTTCACTGCTCAATCCCTCTAAAATCAGATTTTGCACCCCGATTGCACTTTGAAAAAGCGCTAACAATGCGCACTCAAGTTTGTTCCATCTGTCAAGTGTGCTACACTCTGACGTTCACTGCGTTTGCTTCCTCTGTCCAGTTGTTCACTTCAAGCCTCATTATTCTTATCTTTGTTATATGTGAGCGTTTGCTTGTATTTTATCAGTACGAAAAGGCCTTTGTTTGTGGTTGGAAGTGTTCGCTGAAACGTGATGATAGCAAGTGAAATTGTGATTGAAAAAAAACCATGTTCCTCTGTACTTCCGAAGGCACATTCCAGTATTTAGGTAGGGGACATTGAAGAATGTGCTTTGTGCCTGTTTAGTTAGAATAATTTATAAGAAAACTGATGTCAGAAGTATTTTTCTAAAGTAGTGACCCAAATGATAGTCCAAGTGGACGCAGATCCGAAAGAGTCCAAGAGACCTCTGTTTCGATCAAGTGAACAAGAAGGGAACGGTACCGATTGAGCAGCAAATATCTCCCATTTTTGTATAAACTATTTATCAAATGTGAAAAAATTTTCTCTGCTAATGAAGCCTAACCAAATATCCCTCATTCAGGCTTGATTCGTTTCATCGCTGAGTCGAGAACATTTGCTTGAACAAATGTTCTCGGCTTTTTATTTCTTGCTGCGCTCAAGAATACGCTCACTTCTAAGCGCAGGCCCAATTAGAGTGATATAATTTTATGTTTATGCCTTTGTTTTTCTCTCCATCCACTCCGTTTGGACAAGTACGTTAAGTGCTACTTGTTCATGCACATAATAAAATTTGCGCCGAATACCGCGTCCTACTGCATAAGATTTGCGTTCTCTTATGCGGGCATTCGAAAGAGTTGTTAGAAACGCTTGATTGTGTGAAAGAGATTTGCGTCGTATGTACTTTAAAGAGCTGCCATTTTCACTCGTGTTCGAGATGAGCTGTTATTTTTCATAAATCGCCAGCAAGACTTCGAGGAAGGCTTTTGGCTATCTGTTTTATCACATAGGGATATCGCATTAGTAGACACACAGCTAGAAAACTCCTTTTATGTTCCAATTTATGGCCATTAAGGTCAACATTTTAATTGATAGCAAATGTTTCTTTAAATGTTCGAGAAACCACAAAGTGCTTATTTCACCACGTAACATCAGGAACATCTGTTTTATCTCACTGCCTCAGACATTGGGTTCTGTTCGAATTTTTGTAACTTGTCTCCTTTGGGTAACTTTTTCCAGAGTCCTGGGTCTTGTACGGTTAAAGCACTGCTAACAAAGCTTCATTCACTTGCTAGCGACGTTACCACATAATGCCGTGGTGCAATAATAACGGAGCATAAGAGTTTATCTGGGTTTCGCTTGTTTGAGTGTAATTAACTGTTCTGTAGAAGAAATCAGCACCTTTATTAATTATCGTAAAGCCATAAGCAAAAACATATGGACCGCCATAATTTTTTGTTGTTGTGAAAGAAATAGAACGCATACGATCTGCTTAACGCTGTTGCAAAGAGGTTGTCAAAATGGGTGTCGACCGCGAGCGGGGGGCGATATGCAAAACCAGAATTAAGTCAAAACGTGCATCCATCCGTCATCATCCATCGTTTTGCCATTGTTGACGCTGAAAAACAAAATGCAAAACAGCACTGCATCTCCGTCCGTTCTGAACTTGACGCTTGTTCTAGAACGATATCGCGACTAGATAACAGCTATCAAACTGCATCAGCAACCCTGAACCCTATGACCATATTTCATTTTCTAGTATAGGCAGTTGGCTCTGTGCAGAAAAATTTTAGAGGGGTATACAACCAAATGAATTTTGCTGCTACGTTTCGGAACAATTTGGAGTTAGTTGTTTTTGCGGTCTTACTTGTTTTCCCGTAAATTATCATACCACCTTATGTGGAACATTCTCCTGAAAGAATTTTTGCCAAAATTTTCAGAAGATGAAGGTGAAATGCCAACAGACGGTTGACTTAGAGCTCTAACTCCTCAATTAAGCGAGAGAGGTCAACTTAGGCGAAACTACAGTAGAAATGATCGCCCGATTTCGTCATTAATATTGCACGTTGTTATCTGCTCGCGTTGTCTGCATTGTGATGTACTTTGCTTCATCTCATGGCCATTCTGTAGAAACCATCAGGTTGCATTGTATTGCTGGGTCGAAACTTCTGGCACTATTATATCTGCACTCATTATATCTTTGCAGGAGTGAAGTAAAATGTTGCCTCGAATGTAATAAAGTTTCCTTTAATTTGTCAGGAAGTGTACTTGAGGTCATGCCAACTCTTTAAGAACGTTTCCTGCTTTCAAACTTTTTGTGCTTAAGTCACTGGTTCAGCAGTTATCGTTTGTAAGCCTTACCGAGTAGGTTTTAATACAAGTTTCGGTGAGACCGTTCTCGAGCATTGCATTCGTAAATATGCAGTTTGCATGACCCAATTCGCATTAACACCCATGCATATGCAATAGAGAAGCGCTACGAAACTGCTTGCAAGTATGCTGCCTTGATCGGCCTATTTCTCTGCACTTGTGGCAGTGCCGTTTGAAGTGACATAATAAACAAACAATTTTAAGCACCCCACTGTCATTTTTGCCCAAACAAAAATAAAACATCTCTCTGCATTGCTTTTAATTTTATTTTACGGCAAACTTTCAATTTTGTTCTTGCCTCAGTGTTACATCTGTATGGACTGTATTAAAAGGTATGGATTCTTCTTTGATGCTTGGAGAACGGAGAACGAAACTGTCGAGTAATGTGCTTCAAAAAACTTATCATAAAAATGAAATACATATTCGCCCAACATGAGAATCAGTAAATGAAGGATGCTATGTATATAGGGTGGAGATCGAAAACATCACTTAGACTTTGTGGTGCGTGAAGAGGAGAAGAAAAGAAAGTATCAGACAATTGCTCAAATAATTTTCTCATTTTATTATATCACGAAAGGCATTCAAGTGACTTCGCCTAATAACTCTACTAAATTGACATAAGTACAATAAGCGATCAGTTACATCTCTGTTTCCCTCAAACAGAGTTAAAAATAGCAAAAGTGGCGATTGCCCCTTGCTCACTGATCGGTATCGATACCTCAACTCACTGGTTATGGCATCAGCAAGCTGTCTATAAATCTGGTAGATGATCGAAGACTAAATTGTCTGTTGCGAAATATTATTTCCGATAAGTTTTCAGATGATAGTTAATTGCAACAATGACCCGTCCCATGAGCTTCTCTATAAATCAAGTTGAGAAAGGGTTTTAAATATTGGTTTCATCTTCAGTTTCCTAGTCTGTTCAAATCACTAATTTCACAAAAATCTTATCCCGACTATTCATTGCAACGGTCTAATTCTATGCACTCTTCTTTAGCGCATGATTCTGCATAGCTTAGCGTTGAGGCATTCCCAACATGCACGACGTTCTGTGTGTATTTGCGGAGGTTTGCTTAAATTCAGCATCTCTCATTTTTGGAGTATCGCATAAGGAAACAACTGACTGTTGCTTACATCCGTAAGCTTTACCAGAAAGAAGATATTTAGTGAACATTCGTAGATACTGCACGAGGATGTCTTTTCACTCATGGACTACGCTTGTTACAACTTTTGAGGCTCTAAACAGTGGGCAAACGAGCAGCAAACTTGTCCTTGCCAGTTTCTAAATATGAAGCCATCTCTAACGCTAACATTGTTGACTGCGACAACGAGCGATTGTGGAATGGTGCATGCTCAACTCGCATCCACCAACGGCTATTTCACAATCACAGTCACAATTGCTGAGGGATGCAATGAAACAATTTTGCGGGTGAGCGTTTGTAAAAATGCACAATCGCTTCGTAGTGTTGTGGGAGCATCGCATAAACCGGTCAGACTGAGCGGGGGACACTGCAACGTAATGTTGCTGCTTTCATCCGCGTCAAAGAAGCCGCACAGCTTCGAAGAATACATTATAAACGAGCGGAACCCGTCGTGGGGCTAGTTACAATTGCAGCAATACCTGAATAATCGTCAAGCGTACTTCCACTCTGGTCGCATTGCCGAAGCGGCTAATGTTTCATTTTTCACTAATCGGCGCTTCATTGGACGGTGATCTCGCGATCAAAACGTAGATTCGACAATGCAGCAGACCATCTGAGTGCATGAGCAAACTTTTGATCAACTCAGCATCACAACGTCATAATTACGTATTCTGAAGCTTTTGCTGTTGCAGAAAAGTTGGCAAAGAGCACACTTAATTTTCACAGTCTTTGGCATAGTCAGAATTTCTTGCCTGAAAATCACCATCACAATTTGAGAGAGGTTAAAAAAATATTCGGAACGTTTTTCTGCTCTGTCAGGAAAATAAAGTAGCATGAGAAACTGCGTATCTATGTTGAATAGAATACACGTCGTTCCCCTGTTACCTCCAGTTATGTAACTCGAGGAATATTTTAAAGAAATAAACTATTTTCGGTGGTGGAACAAGCGCTTTAGTTTAAATGAGGGATTTTAAAGTGTTCGATGTGCTCCTAGAAAGCAGGAACTCTTACGATGTACGAAGATATGGCAGAACCCGTAGACCTGTAACGCACACACAAGTGACTAGCCCCGTGAGGAGGGCGATACCGGTAAGAGTTCTGCAATGTCTTCGCTACAACAGGATGAGGAGATTGCAGAACTTATAAGCTATAAACATGGCTCAGAGATCTGAAATTCTTAGCCGAAATCGAAAAAATAGGCTCCGACTAATGTCGTCCGAGAAAAATTAAAGTATTCAGGCTTCCGAAATATTTGACCACTAAACCAAGCACTAAATGTAACATCTTAAAGGGAGTCTGCAATGCACTGATCCGACCATGTTTTTAAGTGGCACTCCAGTGTAATAGAAATAGCTTTGAAATATTTACTTTTCAGAGAAGAAGGGCTCCGATTCAACAAAAACTGCATAAGCCGTTAGCACCGGCTTGCTCATGCCTTACGCTTATGGCATACTGTCTATAGTATAATAAACTGGGACTGCTAGGTTACTATCACTTTTTAAAAGCGCTCTTGTCTTTCAGGGTTTGGACGGGTATATGACTGGACCAGCGCTGCCCGCCTATCCGACCACTCCAACACAAACGTCGTTTCTACCGTATACGCCGTTACCAGTGTTTCATGCGTCACAGTTCTCGCAGAACATTTCCTATCACAAATGCGCAGCCTACCAAGTAGACAATTTAACAGGCAGCCCTCAGCTCGATTCCACATCGCAGTCCTCTTCATGTTAGTTTCCGAACCATCAAACGGCTGTCACAGGTATAGTAGGGTTCATTAGTATGATGACTTCGAAAGCAGCAGTAGACAGATATTGTGGAACATAATCCAACGTCTTGACCAGCTTTGAAACTCGCAGTTTGAACTACTTACCTGCACTTTAGCGCCTCATCACCATGGCCAGAAATCTGTTTCTAATTCTGAGCGGACTGATTTATTAAATTATTTTTCATCTGTTACATCAAGACCCAGTTCTCTCAGCAGCAACCATTTCATAAAGATGCTGTTTATGGTCCGAAGATGATGGATGTTGATGACAACACCTCTAATCACCTCTTAATTCTTGGAGCCCGAGCGAAGAAACAACTTTTAATGAATAATTTCTAACCAGTAATAATAGAGATTTTTATTTATACAATAAAGTCATCAAATTTACGAGAAAAGTCAATAACGGCAGCAGAAGGAAAGCACAGCAAAACTAGGTGATTAAGGCACGAAACAAGCTTTACGCTTCTTCAGCTGAGAAATTTGGAACGAGTGTTCGTGCCAGTCTGGATGGGAGCTCATGCTCTATCACAGGCGCAGCCGTTCTTCGCTTTTGAAATCTTCGACGAGCATTTATGAGTATCACCATAAAACTCAGAGGGTTTCAAAACTGTTGGAAACGTTGCAAAGTAGACGTCTCCCTGGCTGTACAAACAACTGTAGGTGAGTAAGTGGGGAAGCCGATAGTAAACTGGATTAGGAAAAGAAGCCAACATCAATTCGCATTGCTGTTACATCAGTGTAACAAAAGTTACATGGCTTTCAAATACTGGCTAATTTACAAGGTTCAAGATTCCTTTTGATAGACCTCGGAGCCAGCAAACGACAACAGATTCGTGGGTCAAGGATGAACTCTTATTCCTTCCAGGAAGCTTAGATATGCTCGTGAAATATCAGGAGGGAGAGGAAAGAAAGGAGTGATTTTTAAAATCCTATCCCGGAATGGTTTATGAACAACTAACCAATGAATTTTTTGATGGATATGATAGACGTCGAGAACGAAATATGCGAACGGATCGGTAGAAAAGCGACCGATGTCTTTGCAACGCACAATTTTTATGAGGTTTTATAAGCGAAATTAGCATAGCGCGTGAAGAAAAGCATCCGCTTTTGTGTGTCTGGGTCCAGATCCAAAAGGCATAGAACATCTTTTCGCAAATGTACTCATTTACAAATGCATGAAAACGTCATACGTTCCCTTCGCCTCTCCAGCAGTTTCACTTTGGATATCACTGGCCCCGTATGAAATTTAGCTTAGTCACATGTGTAAGCTGACCTATTGTTTCCTTTCCACCTGATCCACTATCTTCTAAAGGTGCTGAGGGATTTTACAATAAATATATCTCCAAATTGCATCACTTTTGGAAGATTTTTACGGGTGATGCCAATGTATCGAGAATATCAAGTGGAAGCGGCGATAGAGAGGCTGGCAGCACACAGACTTTTGTTATCACCGCTGTCGCAGCAGCATCTTTCCTAAATGGGATGATGAGAAATGCGCAGTGATGTACCTAAATTGAATTATAAAAAAACCCTTCAACTGTGAAATTCTTCTGAGAGAAAAGCGACTGGTTGCGTACAAAGTGCGTGAAAACTTTTAGAGGCATTTGTTCAGAATATTTAGATCAGTTTGTTTTAGCTAAAAAGCTCTGCTATGATGCATGTAATATCTGTTTTCCCAGGCACCCAAGGTCAAATAATTTGAGGGGTAGATAGATAAACACATACCTAACGAATGCACTGGTAGGGCTAAGATGTTGAATATTGTCACAGTGCGCAATCGCGAAAATGTAGGTGGAAGCATAGCTGTAGTTCGTTCCTTTGCCTCACCCCTCCCTCCCCTCCTTCCCAGGTTGGCGTTGCATTTGATGCAGCATTCCCGTTGGTTATCTTGATGGGGATATTGCCCGCCAACGATTATTGGAGTGTGCTGTGAGAGCGTCCGAAAGCTTAGTCATACTGTTTTGATTTTGCGACTGTCATGAATATGTGGGTCGAGGATTGTTTCGAAGGTTGTTGTTTCGACATAAAACACTGCTATCCCTCGGAGAAAGTACACATATAATTTATGGATATTTAAGTATCACCAGAAGCAGAGGAAGACGTCTGAAAGTAGTTCAGAGCCGCTGCCGAGCCATATAGTCTTATGCAACGCTTTCAGCAAAAAACAAACTTGGTCGTGCCTACAGTCCAGGAAGGCCACTGGCAATGGTCGATCGGCAAAGGATTCTTCAGCTTTACGAAAAAGGTCACAAGATCAGTCATATCGCACGCATTATTGGCGTCACTCACAGTTGCGTTTCTAAAATCATGACCAGGTTTGTCGTGAATGTTTTAAACGAAGCGTAGAAGAATTAAAAATTAAAAATGCTAACATTTTTGGGATACTGAAAAGCGAAGTACTGCTATTGGTGTGTGTAAGCTGGCAAACAAAAGTAGCTATCATGATGGTAGTTTCACCGATATAGCAGCAATGCATTGCTCACGTGGAATGTAACTTTAGAAGCCACACTGCACCGGTGAAAACTCTTAATGGATTGCACGAACTCTTAGTGACACACTGCTAAGCAGTCTCGTTTGTGATGAATGTTTTTCCCCTTTCATTTTAGTCGTGAAACGTGTGTCAGGAAGTGGAAGTAATGCTACTTGAAAATGCGATCAGGGACTTTAAAAAGTGGAAAATAAGTCAGTGGAACGCAGGGACGGTATTCTACGATTTTTCTTCATTCTAGATCATCGCCAGCCTCTCACCCTTTTCCAGAAATAAGAGTTCTCGATATGCCGCTTAAATTAGGCATCGCTTATTGTTGCAAGTGCGTGCGTCGAAACGATCTGGTTCGATCATTTAGCAGAAGCGTTGACCACCTGTACAATTCCTTTCCAGCTATAGAATGAAACACCTCAGATTTTCGTAGCGATCTCTAGAAGAGGAAGTATCTTTGCTGAACTGAACTCCATCCGATTGCAGGTATAGGCGAACCGGTTCGATGTATCCGCGATCTACGTGCAGCACAAGGTTACGAAGTTTTGAGGGGAATAGCGAAACTTCAGAGAGCGAGAAGGCTACACCAGAATCAGAAGTGAAAAAGAAGCTCAGCAGAAACGAAAACGTCAATGTCTCACCAACCGTTCTTATTCATCGGCCTTTTGCGATCAAATCGTACTCAATCCAGAGGTACTTTAGCAAGCCGTTCCTTATCATTTCGCACTCACTTTGCATTCATTTTTTTGTAAAATGCACTAACTGTAGTTCAGCTTCAAATAATTCTATACTTACAAACGCTCAAACTAAAATGTATAATAAGCAGAATTTACATTGGAGAAGTGAAAGTGATAGGAAGCTTACGCATTTGCAGCTAGCCGAAATTCAGTGATTTCTTGGTACATTCCCTGCGCGCAGAAAATAGTGCTGCTAAATGATGGAGAATAGTGATAAATCTAGCTGCTCATCACTGAAGTGACAAGGTTGAGACCTGTGCATTTACAAGGAACCGTGGTCCGCTTGAGAAAATTGTGACTTCAACAAGGTCAAATGAATCGTCGTGGACGGTAGTGGATTCAGCAGAGTCCCGCCATAGGACCAAGAGGTGGAGCTACATCGGGAAAACGTATGGTACAAAAATTAGTTGATATTGCAACATATTTTTGCTTCATTTCTAATACTTTCAAATAGTCAAAAAGCTGGTCGCTTTTTATCGTTCAATCATCCACTGCTCAACATTTTCCTTTCACACCTAATTTATCCATTTTAGTGATCAGTTAGCAGAGAGCTTAGATCGTGGTTTCCAAGCTACTCAGGAACGTGTTGCCAAAAAAGGTGCTTGAAATAGCACTGAGAGGACAATTTTGAAGTGGCAGAATCACGCTCAGGAGCGCATTATGAGCTGTGGCACTCACAGTCTTTGGAGACAATGCGTATGAGAAGGAGGAAACGGCTTATGAGGAAGAAGTTTTAGGCGGGGGGAATACACTAAATGCCTCAAGTCACATAACGGTTGTATGTGCTTTTCAGCCTTCTTTTCGAGGCATAGAAGGTTCGACCGAACGGTACGGTCGTCTTTCATCAAAGCTGTGATAATCAAAATTTGCCTGTATATATTCGAATTTACATGAATTCAATGGCGTTCCTTGTTGAACGACTTTCATAAATGATATTCTTGGTAAATCTCACAATTCTGTTGAGTATTAAAACTCATTCGGTGCCCACTCCGTGAGAGGAGCCGTGAAAGATCAAACAATCGCAGTCGATGAATCTTATAACAAAATAAGCAGAACTGCAAGCGTTCTTCATAATACCATTCGAAGGGAATATTTGGTTTTTTTACCACTGTCCATGGGAATTTTTAAATAAATTTGACAGCGTTGTTAGCAAATTCAACGAAACATTTATGAGAGGAATTCAGAAAATCTCCGAAAGAAAGAAGAGCGCAGCCATTCATTCATATTTGAACGAGACTGTCTCTAAAACACAAATGTTCGTGTGATTTATTGCTCAAAAATTACAAATAGAAAGCATCAGGAATGTATATGTAATGCGTGCTTTTGCATTTGTGGCTACTGAGAAGCCGATACGAATAGCTGATATCAGAAAAGTTTCATGAGGGCAGAATTCTCACATAAGCAAGGCGTTTTTAACCCCATTGATCATCTCAGACCAACGTCCTCACTGTAAATGAATATCGCTGATATAAAGTCGAGATGACTCAGACCTGACAAACGTCCGCAGGTGGTGATTAGTTGGTTCGGTGTTTATCGCACAGAAAGCCTTTCAAGTAGGAGAAAAGGGGGTGACTAGAAAACGAAATTCCTGAGTCGGTAGCGCCTGATTCGTCTGCAGTGGATAAGAGCTTTCATTTAGCTGTGGGAGGATTTGTTCTAGTAGTCGATTGAAGCACTCTGCAACAATGATTGATGGGCAGACTGAATGTGACATCTTGATGACGTCTTTGTCCCCAACTACGGACCCTCTTGAAACAACGTTCAAAGCTTATTTCATGACGAAAAGCGTCGCAGGATCCTGCTAACGTCTTTTCAGCGGTGGAAAGATTGAAATGGCAGCGAATTTCCTCATCTCTTTGAGGGATATTAAAAGGCGAGTCTTACCTTCGCGCATTGGAATAAAGGTTCGTGGAATAGTAGCAACAAGAGGAAACTCTGTGAAGCAGTGTGTTAGGACGAGAAACGGTGAAGGCACAGAGGTATTAATGAAGGGAGGACGATTAACTGCAAAAAAATGGTACACGGATATAATGGTCATAATTAGTAAACATAAGGGAAAACGGGAAGTGATGGAGTTGAATGCGCTCAATGTCGATATTTTAGAAAGACACCCGCCCATATGCGACTAAACAAATTACCAGGGTTTGTGAAAGAAATGCAAATAAAATGCTGAAACCGAAAAGAAATCAGCTGGTGGCAGGATTATGCTCTCTTTATAAGCGCATAATTTCAGTGGAAAACGTCCTGATAAATGGAAACTTATGAATGTAACCATTCCATACAAAGACAAAAAACGTGAAAAATGTGCTGAACTAAAAGCCCACATCGCAGCTGCAGTGCGCGTCGAAGTTCTTTGAACTTTGACGTTGCGTATAACCTTTTACTGCGGTGGGGCCGAGAACTCCATATTTTCGGCACGCCTTGTGCAAAAACTTCCCCATAGAGATTCATTTAATAGAAATCATAGATGAAATGGATCTCGCAAAGGAAAAGGGCCATTCAATGTGATATCAAGAAAGCTCACAACAACGGCGGGCCACACCTACACACCCGCCTCTCTGATGGAAAAGTTTCGAATGAACGAGAATATCTCCGGCTTATTAAGAAATTATTCGACAAAAGGTAAGAGGGGACCCGTAAAGCTATTCATTACTCTTCAAATTAGCAGAAGCATTAGAAACCTGTGGAGCCAGTTCAGTGGAATTATTCAAATTACTGTATTCTACGCTGTACTGCCGTGAATTTCGAAAACCCACATTATGTTACGCTTAACCTTTTCTGTATCGAGTAGTAAGTGCCGTGAGTTATATTATACTTCACCATCAGAAAGAAGTCCTGGAAGGGGCTATATATTACACTCAACTATCTTGAAAAATTCATTAACTGTGCATCGTTTTACTGCGATAAGGTAGAGGTTAACTTACTACGACGTCAAGATATCATCTCCCCGAGCCTTGCATTTTGTCCGCAGCCGTTTCCATTTTTTATCTGTCGTAGCAAGAAAAGGGCTCCGAAACTTCGGAAACTATGTCACGCCCCCCTCTTTCCTTTCCCGCACCACTGTAACCTACTTATTCGAGAACAGTACAATTTTATCAAAATCACTCCTCCTGTCATTACTAAAAGGATTCCTGCCCCGCAGCAGGTAGTTTTTAAAGATCGCCAATAACTAGATGGAGCCAAGCACGCCATCGCGTCAGGCTCAAATACGCTCTTCAGATGTTCGCCGCAGCTACTGCACCAAAAAACTTCATCCATTTAAAATGCACCGACAAACTAGCCGCAATTTTTCCAAACTTTTAATCATCCATCTTTGGCGAGGATCTTCAAAGGTTCCCCATGTCCCTTGTCCCATGAGTTGTTTACGAAAGGTACAAATCTCTCATGAGCATGTGTAAGACGCTACTCCCTCCCCACGCTTTCTTACCACATATCTCGTACGCATTCCCTTCTTTCCCTTAAGTAGCATAAATTCATTTCCCGTTCTCAGCATATTTTTCTCTTGCTGCTTTCATTGGACTATCCATAATTTACATAAAATTACGTCTGTACATTTGTACTTCCACATATGTATTTGTATCAGTATCCTGCTGATATGCACTCTCCCCTCCACGTATAGTTTTCTTTATTAGTGGACTAGGACGAGTTAATCTTAATTCAGTTTCACCTATCTATCGACAACGCGAACGACAGCTACATCACGCAAGGATTTCCTTCCCACTGGTTAATTTCATGTACAGTACAACGAGTCAGAATTTGCATATTCCTCAATAGGTTCGAGGGCGGTCGTGGTTTTCTGCCAGAACGCTGTAAAAAGGCGATTTGAAGTCATCGGTGTGCAGATTATCGTCGAACATCACGCTCTACTAGGTTGCAACCTATATTGCTGCGTTAACTTCTTGTTCAATAAAACTAGAATTCAACGGACGAGGGATAAATAAACTATTGAAGGTGTATTTCGAGGTTAAGGTTGTTTGCAACAATACGTTATTAAAACTGGGGAACGTGATCGACCTGTCTCTCCAACACAACAATCGTACTTCTACATTATTCGAGGCTCTCACTCGATTGAAATACTGCCTATGGTGAAGGTCAGCATCACGAATGATTCAATTAGTTGGAGAGCAACTTTTACAAGCTTTGTGAGCGGCTGCATTCACAACGTCGAACGAAAATAATAGAGTTCCACCGAATGAGTCAGAAAATTTTTTCTACTTCTTTGTAACTGTCATATAATAAGTTGTAGCTGTATTCCTTCCAAAAATTCCTTCGAACGCATTACAAAGAAAGCTTGGCCAGAAAAAAAAGGCGCTCAGAAAGGTAACTGAATTGCTTTCCTTGTCCCCATCTCGAGTTCGCCTAAGGAAATCGCATATTTTCGATGAACGATAGAGTGCTAACTGGCTAGCTCGTGATTTCGGCGCATGATATATCGAAAGTAATTGAACTAGCCCATGAAGTTCCTTCTGTCTGAAGTCCCATAAATATAAATCACTGTGGTGGACGCCATTTTGTCGTATGTTTCGCTGGACCCACCACAACTGCTCTAGGCCAAGTTTAAACTCATGAATGAGTAGTCTACACATCAATGGTATCCTCACTTAATTCTTTTATCATACACCACAATCTACATTTGTTAACAAATCTGAGGTTTGTGCTGAAGCAATAAAAATGAGTTCACTGAGGCATAATGCGCGGCTGTTGCGACGTATTTTGGAGCATTCAGTGAGATAAGGCAATATTTATTAAGAACGCTGTCAGTAAAGCAATCAAGTGCCAACATTTAAAGCAACGGTATCTGAAGCTAAATCGCGTCGACTATCCGAATAAGACACCCAGCATAAAATCCGACATAACATCCTGTCCATATTTGCCTGATCCAGTGGTTTACAACAAATCGTATTCCTAAGTGCACCTCCTCCACCTTATCAACATAATTTGTGAATTTCAAGATCTCGACACGTAACGAGCGCTACCTTGCAAGAAAGTTGTGACGACATCCTTACAGCTACTGCTTCAAGCTTAAGTTTGGAAATAACTAGCAAACTTATTCATCTCCTCAAGCATGTCTTTAGCGCGATAACAAATATCGCCCTCCCCATCGAATGTTCCAAAACACACTTCAAACAAATACTTCTAACATCCGCGCATCCAGCTACCGCCAACTTATAGGTTATGCAACGAAGAAGCAATTCAAGCCATCTACTTGTGATCTAGCAGTACTGCGACTACATTTACTCATACAGCCAATTCCCGTTTACTGTTCTTCACATGACCTCACTGATCGACTATGTGCTCTCTTGCCACCTCAGACAGAAGCCCCGTTGATGCGTTTACAAGTCCAGTTCCAGCCCATTTGGATTACTGTTCATGTCTGCGAGCCTTGATGCTTCCCGCAAAACTATTTCTTCTGTCTCGTTCATGCTCCCACATTTCTGTACCGACGGATGTTACTGGCTTCTGTCCTCTGCCTACACTTGGCCCTTCATGTCGTCGCATGCCACAACACAAGTGGTTAAAAAAAACCGACGCCAACCGTTCATCTAGGGGGAACAAACTTGAAGTGGTCGCATATTATATCCATAACCGCAGAACTCTGCGATGCCTGCAAGCATGTATTCTTTCTTCTTCCTGGAATGTATTCTTCTTTTTCAACTCGTCAAGGCAACAAAACGTCATGCAGACCGCCTCCACTAGCCGACAGTGCTGCTCCATGATTTCATTATTTCTCCAGAAGTCCACCGGTCCAAAGGAACCTTACAACCCCCTTAATAACGGTGCTCGTTAAATTTCAACTCCTGCAGCGTTACATGAAACACCACGCTCAGCTAGTAGCCTACTGCATAACTCACATGACTGAGCTGCAGTGCACATCACAGCTAAGCGGCTTTTATTGACAGAAGTTCGCTCCCTCGAAGATTTTTTTCCAAAGCTCTGGCCTTTTCCCGGCCACAAAACTAACCGTCAATCTCTAACCCCTCGCCACAGATAGAACCGCGCTCCCCCCACTTGTTCCCCTTTGCCGAAACAGTGTGTGCAGGCATGGCTGCAACACCCCTACAAATTACCATCCCACTGGAACTTAGACAGTGGAAGAATAACAAAGGACTCGATATCAGACTACAGGACGACAAAATAGCCAGCTACAACGTTCATACAGCCAAACTTTAAAAAAAAAAACCCTGCACAACCACTCTGCTAGCTTCTCGGATCTGTCCTGTTGCGATTTTGTGGGACAAGTGGACAAGCACAACTGGAAAGCTGCAAAATCCACTTCGCCACGAATAGCCGAAAAAAAGATGCTAACACTCTAACTCTCTCTCGCAAAGCAAAATGCTTGCGTGCTGCACGCACACTGCTGAAACGTTGCTGCTCTAGCTGCACTAAGTACGTCAGGACCAAGGAACAAAGCAACCTAGACACCGACGTTCACCGAGCAGCTTGACAAAAGTCAGCATGCCCAGAAGTAGTGCACACAATACCAAGCAACCATTCGAAAACTATCCCCCACCCATGCACACTACCGCCTAGCAGCATCAATTTCCAACTTTCATTGCACGTTACGCGTGAGACTTTTCAAAAGAAGCTTACTGCCCCGCAAGAAGTCGCATGTGATACTAAGCGATGGGCATAAACAACCATCCACCTGCACATATATTAGCTCCTGAGAGCAACAGAATCTTCGTATGGCTGAAAGAGAAACACGTACCCCAGCAAGTACTTAACTTCACTTCAACTTCTATCCACTTGCAAGAGCCTGTTGTTAAGTATGAACCTCTTTCAGCAATAACTAAATCAAAATTTAGAGGCAAGCATCCGTCCCCATCTATTCACTTGAAGATATCCTTACTGATCGGCGATATCTTGAATATCAACAAGCATTATAGAGCCTTGCCAACTGCGTCATGCTGCCCAAAGTGAATGAAAATGCTGAACGCATACCAGAAACACGAGAAATTATTTGCACGAGGTCAAGAAATTCGAATAGGACAACCATAAAACAAGAAAAACTCACAAATCGCAAATCGCCCGATTAGCCGAACAGAGGCTGCGAGTGGCGAATACGTTTCACAAAACAGAGTCAAGAAGATGAGATATGATGTTTAACTATATAAAACGTAGAAAAAGCGGGATGAGTGCAATAACGGCATAAAACTTCAACGGACATCAAAAATCTTCGAAACATGAGCCGATGTCACATAGTCTGAATATAACAATGAGCGCAGACTATAAGTGGATTTAGTACACCTTCTGAACTCTCAAAACAGCCAACGATAACGTGAAGAAAACAGCGCAAAGCAAAAAAAAACTAACGACCACACCACGTTTCTCTTTATCCATATGCAGCTGAAGTGATGTCTGAGTAACGTGATCAACAAATACGACAGCGACAGCAATGTTCCGAATACATAAAACTGCTAAAACAAAGACAACCCAAAATCAAGAAAACACAAAAGCACTGATGAATGTTCCAAACGATTTTTTCAAAAACCTACCAATGTTTACTTGTAACCACTACGAACAACTCAACCGCTGATAGCCCACATCCGCAGAGCATTACTCCCGCCTCTGCCGCTGACCAACCTCAGCACGACTTGCCTGGCACTCAGTAATCTTTCACTAATCGCTACAACAGAACTTTTCAAAGTACCGGAATCACTGCGTCCACATTTATTCAAATGTCGTTTCACCTAAATGAAGTCTACTTACAAAGTTTTCAGAGCCTGATTCCGGCTCATTCGAGTTCCTTCCCCGTCACACCTTTTACCCACTTCCCATCCGCACTGAAGAACAATACACAACAGATCGTAAAAACGAGGGAAACACGAATAGCACAACATCGCTTCGGCATCAAAGAAGACGGAAGACTGAGCAGACGGTGCTGTAAATGAAGAAAAAAAAAACTACCGCCTACAGCATTATTTGTGCGCACTACTTGAACTATCCAGTGCCACTTGAACTATCCAATGACCACCTAATCAGCTCCTAACATCCGCAAGTCCTCTCATCTCCGAAGCAAATCACACAGAGAAAAACGATTTAGAATCTTATTGCTATACTTTTTTTCTCACTATCAAAAACAAAGACATGGGATTCGCATTCCTTAACCCCTCCCTCCCCCCTCCTTCAAACAGCTCGCAGAATTTGCTTAAGATCGACTCAATGCCAGCACAACCACCTCATATGTGCATTAAAGAAATTTGCGCACGACAATGAAAATTCAACAATCCACATGTACCACGCGCTGCAACACCACTATCCCTTTCCCTTCCAACACAATGAGTGGTCGAATATGAATTCGCATCGCTTTGTAATCGGAACGTTTGATAGACTAACGCCGTCCGAAGCAAGTTGGGCTTAGAATAAAACGACAGTTCCATTACCTGACAACAAAGCTCCGCTTACCACCATGTTGTTCCTCATTCGTCAACACTGCTTCAACCTTCTAGTCATTATAGATTATGTAATCCAAACGATGGGTCCGAGTCGAAACATCAAGCTGCGCACAGAAAAACAGTTACGTCTGAATGTCGCTCGCGACATGATGTGAGAAAGAACAGCAATTGGGTAACGAAGTGTTCACTGCCGTATTCAAATAAGTGGATGTCCCATTTGCAATAATAGAACCCTGTAAAGGAAAAATTCTGAACTGCACGGCTCGAATAATACAAAGGGAAAAACAGCCGAATTAATCTGAGCACCATCACATACGTACGTTCAGAATCGCCCCTTCCCTCCCCCCCAGCACCACAAACTGCATTCTTCGCATTTATCCCATTGTGCTAGTTTCATGTTTCATTAGCAAAGTTGAGGCGAACTGCCTTTTCCCTATTTAAAATTACTCCCCTACAGCGGAAGAGAAACTACGAAACTTCTTAGCCGCAGCTGTCACGTTGAACAAGACATGTTGCAAAACTATACAAAGAAAATTAAACATGGTGTCCCCCCTAAGAAAACTGACTATCATGCTTCCC
This sequence comes from Parascaris univalens, assembly GCA_037576465.1. Classification (NCBI taxonomy): domain Eukaryota; kingdom Metazoa; phylum Nematoda; class Chromadorea; order Rhabditida; family Ascarididae; genus Parascaris; species Parascaris univalens. Next base: position 76,348,530 of record CM075173.1, on the reverse strand, counting down.
ACTGCTGCACCCTCTCCATCCCCTTGGTCATTCCGAAATGAAACCCACTAACGCAAGTGAAATAGAAACTCTGTTGCATTTGCCTCTCCATATACCGAGAAGTGGATGTTCTACGAAGATGCTGCTGCAAGAAACGATCGCCTAAAGCGCTTAACCACCCCTGAAACAAAGTCCATGTGAAAAAAAATCCTGCACCCTTGAATTCAAGCAATTATTAGAAATCACAGCCAGAGATGACATAACGGCATTCTATTTCCAAGTAATCTTAACGACATCACTCTCTTCAACAACACGGTCTCTGATCTCTCTTGACAGTAAATTTAACCTCAGAGGCTTTCAAAATAAGTGCACAGAAAAACAAGGAAGAAGTCCAAAATTCCTTACAATTAATCACTCTCATCCATCGATTCCCTCAACTGTGACCCGGCGTTGACGTTTCGATTGCTGCGATGAGGTGTTGAACTTCGTGATGAATCCGAGCTCGAACTCTGCGTAGCTGACGACGCAGAACTGCTAGAGTCAGATGAAGAAGATGACGAATCAGAAGAAGAATGTGAGCGTCGTTTTTTGCGCATGGTCACCTTAGTCTCTGAATCAGAGGATGAATCATGACGGGATCGTCTTTTGTAGTGGCGTCTGCTCACCTCGTCCTCGGAATCGACACGTTTACGTTTGATGGGAGAACGACGTGGCGAAGTCCGATGGTGCCATAAGTCTCGCCCCTTTTCCTCGCTGTCGCTACGCCTGGCTCGAGACGTACGACGCCCTCGTGACTGCCTCAATTCTGAGTTTGACTCAGACCCTTCCCGTCTACGATGCTCCCTCCTTTTTTCTGTGTCGTACGATGTGTGACCGGATGAGGAGCGCTCACGGCGAGAGCGACGCGACCTCGAGTCGTACGAAGAAGATCGGCGACGGTAACGACGACTATCCAAATCACTTACAGGAGGACCACGGCCGACATGCCGTTCATGTGATTCTTTCCCCTCCTTAGAAAAACGCCCGCCTGATGACCGTGCGCTTCTTCCATTTTCTGATGGCGACTTGCTCCGCGTGCTGCGGCCATTCCTCTTCGAAGGAGACTTCGCACGTGAATCATGCCGACGATTAGAGTGATTTGATGGTGACCTTTTTCTGCTCTCTGAGTGACATCCAACTTTGTCTTGCGATCGGTGAGAGCTGCGGCGACCTCGTTCTTCAGATGACAGAGATCTATTGCGAGAACTGCGCCAATTTCCTCTATCCGAAGAAGATGACTTATAAAAAGCATGCTTAGCTCCATCCACAACTGAGCGTGAGCGGCTACGTGAGTAACGATCTTTCGTCGAGTGGCGGGAAGCCGACTTATTTGACGACCGTTCCACACTGTAGTCACTTAGTGGCGTACTGCTGCTTGTCGAATCATGGCGAGCACGCGAACTAGCCCTGTCTGAGCCATCACGAGACTTATGCTTGAGCTTTTGCTCTTCCACAGATGAGCCAGTCGAGCTACGTTCAGTACTGTCTAGTGAGAGCGATCTGCTGTATGAACCCCGACTGCGTCTCCCTCCTTCCGATGCTGACTTACTACGCGAACTACGCGGATTTACTTCAACAGGATATGGTGATCCGTGTCTCGAAGCATGCTTACCAGAAGAGTGTCTCGAGGGGGACCTGTCACGCGATACTCTGACTTCTTCAGAACAACGACCCTTTTGCAGCCTCTGCTTACTTGGACTCAATGAATGCAACCTCTCACGTGACCTATCCTCTCCTTTTCCTTCAAGATGTAAACCTTCGCAACCCTCCGCATCACGACTATGAGGCGAGCAAACATGCTCACCGCTCCTCTCAGCACTGACTTTTGTACCGCCTGAAACTGAGCTAGACAAATTACAACTGCTCCCTGTGCCTTTCTCGTGTTCAATTCCTGATTCCATGTTGCCGACTTCATCTCCACATGGTCCGGCCCATCCTTTTGATGCAGAGTGCCCACCATCTTTTGCCACTTCATCGATCTCCTCTGTCGCTGCCTTCTGCGATCCTCTTTCGTCACTTTCCCTTCTGCTAGCTTGTTGTGCAAGGAATTCGGGATGCGAGCCTAATGTGACAACTTCCTTGTTTTCCGCAGCACTCTCGCCAACATCACACTCGAGCCTGCATGACAGTTGATCTTCTTGCATCTGTTTCTCTTTAATCCTTCCTTCACGTTGTCCGATGGAAACAGGATCCTCCGAAGGCGGACAGCTTTCTTTTCGAACGATTTTATGTGGAACCTCACCACTGTCTCCCGCACTAATAGCATTCGACACGATCGCCGTTTGCTGCTCTTTCACATGCGCTTCTGAAGCTTTCCCTTTGGAAATGGTCGAATTCGAATCTACATCCTGTGAGGCGCGTTTCTCCTTCTGCGCTCCTCCGCAATCGCTTAATTTCTTCACTTTTAGATTCCGTTCGCGACTTCTTGATTTCTCCTGTCGCCTTCTTTTCCGAATACGTTCTCTCGACGAATCCGAGGAGTCGTGTCGCTGGCGGCGTATTTGTACACGCTCCGCTTTCCTGTGACGAGCGCGGCTTTCATCATCCGATCGCCTACGGCGCTCCCTGTGGTTGCTTTCTGAAAAAAGGGGAAATAGAAAAACCGAAGAAAAGCGATAATCACCATCACTCAGCAGATGAAGAGTAGGTATGACGGTCACGGATAGCTCAGCTGAAGGAGCAGTGCTCAGTGAATATCGTATCAAAAACATAAAGAACTTTGAAAGCACCTCCTGATGAAAATGCTAACGTCAAAAGAACGGTTCGAAGATTGTTATAACGCTTGCCGCAGCTGCCTAGTACTCTTCAACTTAATTACAAACTTCGGTATGCAAACCTCGTTCTGCAATACAAAAACCTGACGACACAACATGCAGGCACAATTTTACCAATAGCAACCTCCCAAACTAACATTCGCTTGCATACTGCTTACATGGCAACACGCTGAAGAGCATTTAATCGCTGGGGTTGAACACACCCGGTCGCTTCACTCTCCGCGTGTTTAAATCAACTCTTTTCGCACCGCTGTAACTGAAGAAGGCAGGAGAACCCTTCAAAGACTGAATACGCGCGCCACTTTGCAAAAGACCCGAAATGCCTGCTAAATCCTTGCAGTTTCCAACGCGACCATTCCATTATCAACAAGAAGTACTCGGCAAAGTAGATCACGTTTCAATGGAGACACTCACTGCCACTAAGCGCCAGCCGATGCAGGAAATTAAACGGACGTTACACCATGAAAATGCAGCAGCCATGAACATATACCATCTGAATCGTCGCGACGGTCCCTTCTATCTCGTCCAAAACGTCGTCTTTCATAAAGATCGTACTGCTCGCGACGTGTCAATCCACTTTCACGCCTTCTTCTTTCTTCATCACGATGGCTGCGCCTTTAAAAAGAGCACTTTTAATAATTCCGGCTAATACTTCTGAGTATGTACATTTCCGCACCAAAACAAAGAACAGAGTAGCCTATATTACACCGAACCAATTACTGCTCAGCATCCTGAAATATTGAAAAGAAAAGATCAAATATACGAAGGGGAAAACGAAGCTTGTAACACCTCCTTCGTGGCTGCAGAAAGCTGTGTTACTCCATCATGAAGGATCAAAATGTTACCAATATCCCCGGTTAAATTTGTGCGCTTTCTATAAGTGATGTCGTCAACCTCAACCAATTCGACGTTCTTATACGAAACTCCAATAGACAGACCATCATCACAAACACTCCTCCATAAACACAGCAACGAACCATTAGATACCGTGCGTCGCGTAAGTGGCTGTAGCTAAGCGGGAAAGAAATTACGAATGATATCATGACGTCGATCACAATATCAGTTCAAAAGCCTTTTATATAAAAGTACGTCCCTCGCCACGAATTTAACAAAAAAGAGCACAAGGGCTCCCATTTTGTTTCGAACCTCTCCTTCAAGTAATGCCGGTACTCACACTCATCAAAATACTTCTTCCTCATCTCGGGTACCCAAAGATGGAACGGAGTAGTAGGATGCTACCTAGTCAAAAAAAGAAAAACTGCGATACGTACGCATGAACGCCCTACACTGAGCGAGATTAGAAGGTTAGTGAAAACCATGCGAAGTCTGAGCTCATCTTTTTGCCTCTCATATCAACTGTGATTGATGCCCTTTTAAATCAGAGCATTCACTAACCTATACGATCCACCACGACTTCGAGAGTCACCGCGTTCCCTGCGACGTTCTCGTGACGACGATTTGCTACGGCGATGTCTTGATTCCCGTTCTAAACCGCTGCCACGAGATTCACGAGTGTAGTTCGAGGAATGCTCTCTACAAAAGTAATGTGTGAATTTTAAGGTAACGTGAAGCACCGAAGTAAAGATGATACACTAAGCATAAAAGATCGATACAATATTCTCACAGATGGAACTTCATCATACGTAAATTTTTCGACATGCTGAAGAACCCAATTATGAAGAAGGAAAAACCTTGGCTTTCTCTCATAACTCTCATCTTCATTAAGAACATGAAATATCACCGATGCAATTATTTCACCCCGTTAGGCGCACACTGATCGCTACCATCGAAAACGCACTCCAATACGCGCACACACGTTAACGCCTCTCCACGCTGTTCGTTTAGACAGCCTATGGTGGTGAAGCACTGAAGATGTGCGACTTGTGAGGATGATCGGAGTTTTCTATTCAGTGCCGCGTTTACAATTCGTAGCTGTGACCCGAAGCGCAAGGTGTGACCGACTAAGAAGTACAGCATCAAAGTTTAAGTTACTCGCTTGACCCTCCGCACATACTTGTACAAATCGGGCCGCCCCGCTGCCTCATGGCCAGAAATGAAACTCTAAAGCTACTAAAGCGGAAAATTTTGCTCGTCTGAAGGACGAATGTTTGCTCCAAAAAAGCATTTGCCTGCTGTGTCTAAAAAAGCAGACCGCCCCACGACAATACAACATATCCGGTATCTACATAGTTTTCAGAAATGGTAAAAGCACGCGCTGAAATTCTGCCACTTTGAAACACTGATTGCGATTTATGAAAGATAAAACCTGCGCGCACCGAATGACGCATAAACTAGAAGCGCAAACAACGCCAAATCTTTGCAAGCTGCAACCTTTGCCCTCTGCCCCATTCTTCTTTGCGATCATTACGACGCTCCTTCACTCGGCCTTTCTCAACGGCCTCTTTCGACCGACTCTCACGATCCTCCGTTGACGAAGTTGAGCTGTCGCTGTCGCTATCACTACTTCCTGATTCCGAAGATTGTTGCGCGCTGTCGCTAGACGAATCTTCAGTTGACGACGATTCAGAAGAAGATGGTGATGAACTGCTGCTAGAAGAAGACGAGCCACTGCGATGCTTCATCTTTTTCGACGACAGCTGCAATTTATTTCGGATGAATAGTATAAGTACGCTTACGAAACTGATTACGAGATGCGGTGTTTGGTGTTTTGACAAATCAGTGGCATCCAACACATGCCGTACGAGGAGCAACGACTGCGCAAAACTATGCGAACTCCGACTCAAACCTATTTTTTGCACCGGATACACTACAGTTTCTTGAACTGCATTATCATCGAAGACTCCTACATTTCAAAAAGTGGATGACACGAAATTTCCATTCAAGGAAGCTTTATTTTCCAGATCTCCTTTCTTTTCACATCTCTACAGAGATATTCTTGTGATAGAGTGCCTCCGCTTTTCCTCTATTATATGCTCCCTCTGAACGAAATCTGATATGCGTTACTAAACTTCGTACACCGTCATACCGCAAACAAACCTTTCAGAGGTCACAATGACAAAATAGATTTGGTTCACAGTTCCATCTAGCACAAAACGCAAAAGCAACCGTCCCATTGAGGAAATAAAACGAGCCTAATTCAGCGGCTAAAATCCACATAAGTACGATGAAAATCAAGAAAAATGCTCAAGAACAGAAACCTAAGCAACTGCTCCCCATGAAAAAATGAATTAAAAGGGTGCTTCACCACTGCCTAAGCGTTCAAAACGACAAAAAAAACTGGTTATCAACTGATGGGACCGTAAGATACCTTCCAACACTGTTTGATTATAAGAAAGAGAACCTCACCTCCTCCTTCTTTTTTGATTTCTTCGATTTGCTATCTGCGTCAGTCTTCTCTCCACCGTTGTGCTCCATCTCATCTTTCCTGTTAATCCTGAAAGTATTTACTGATAATTAAACGACTTAAAAAAACATCGACCACCAAGCACTTCCTATTCCACAGTCATCGATCAGGCTTCGAAGACCCTGCTCCACTTCCCATTTGAGAGCAGTTTAAGCTGGATCGCACGCTTTCCCTCGTGACTACAATGTGCAAACTGAAAACCAATGCGTGACTTCAATTTTTGGCCGAGAATTATTTTTTGGTTTCAATTTAGAATTACCCCTTTAAGCTCAAATTAGACTATTACTTGCTGCAGAAATTCCTCTCCGCTGCAATTTTTGATGTTTTTCACCTCACTTTTCACACTGCCATAGTTTTCTCCCCATTTTCTGCTACCTCAGTCCGCACCAAGAAAGCACAACTCCCTCCAATTAGTGGTGTAGTGAAATGTCATCGGTGTTCAAGTGTACGCTCTGCTCACCTGTGATCACAGTTACCATCGATCGCGATGTACATCGAAACACTTATAAGTTGCTCACTCGTTTAACTTTATACAACGCGAATAAAATGCAAGAATCGCAGCAAAAAGAGACATGAAATATGTGAAGCAAATGAACAAAACTCTCTTACTAACTTCTTGACCTACCTTTTTTGCCAAGTAAAAATGCTGGAAGTGTCCAACTTTCAAACTGTTGATCATTTCACTGGTTAGGTTAATTGCTTCGGCCATCGCCGATCGGACTGACTATCGCACACTGCTTACTTCACGGTCTAATCGTTTGTTTCCGTCACTACTGCTACCTGAGTGTCTCAATAACCTACCCCCCCCCCCTCCCCCATTACCTATCTCGCTCTCTTGATGGTCCCTTACTGCGTCTCCGTCGGTCATTCCCGCGACATAACCAATCTATCCATAAAAATGCAGCAGGCTGAAGATAACAACCGCTTTCCTTACTTTTCGAAGGAGCTGCCATCAACAAAGTTGTCGTCTATGTCGAGAGCAGCACGCATCCTATCTCGATTTTGCATCGCTGCTTTTGCCCGGGCATGGCTATCCTTTGCATCCATCTCCGCTTCTATATCCAACTCACCAGATGCCACTTGACTGAGCAAAAGCTTCCGATACTCGTTAACCTTTTTTTCAATCTCCGCCTCGTCAAAACCCTGCAATAAGCAATGTATTCCCTTTGAACATACTGCGGATGCGTCACACTTTGATAGAAAGCATACTTTACTTCACCAACATATCAGTAAACGTTCTCAACTTAGCTATTTCCTTCGTTTCTCATGGTCAAAAACCGGTGCTCGACCTCGTATCCATACAACACGGAACGGAAGAACATTTATTCCCTAAAGAGACAAAATGGAAAAATCTTCGTACTCTATATTCCATACAGTGACTGCTGTTCACCCAAAGAGACTCCCCCATTCAAAGTCTCGGTCGTAGGCGAGAACAGATCACAAATGGGAAACTAAGAACAATTTTTATAGCCAAACCGGAGATGATGCAGTGAAAAGTAGCCCCGTCGTAACTTTTCGACTCCGAAATGAAAAAGCGCTGAAGAGTTGTGAAAATGTGGTGGAAGCTAAATATGCACAGGAATAATATTGAAGTGCGGCGATAACAAAGTGGAGGAGAGTTTCTGGAAAACGTCTACGAAGCTATCAGCAATGCAATGATTAGGAAACAAAGAAGACGTAAGAAGACACCAATAGCGGAAAACATTTCTGGGAAAAGATTACGCCGTCCCTCAAATGCAAAGAACAACTCGTTGAGAAGCAAAAGAAAAAAGAATGCAGCGAATTGCACCGTATGAAAAAAAAAATACTGAATATATTAAGCGCTATTACTGATAAAATCCTTTTTCTCACTGTCCTTTTAGCTATGAATCTGCACCATTTTATTGTTTCTTCTGATATTTTGGCTGAGTTTTCCCCTATACCGGCTTTTCCGATTAGATGCGATAGCATGAGGAATGCGGGACATTGCCCGACACTGAGAAACCCTCCTAGGCTGCACAAGCTATGAATGCGATAGCAATGGCTGGCACAATGTTCCATTAGAAGAATGTTGTGCCACACGAACTTTCAAAAGAGAAAAAATACCAAACCTCATCCACTTCCTTATGTCGTATGGAACGCACGGTTGTTTCTTTACGTTAATTATGCCTAAATAAAAGCTCGAGTAACGCCGGTCTCTTAACAGTGTCGAGAAGACCCATTAAAATGTACGAAAGTGGACATATCGGCAAAAGGGTTCTCAGTCAGCGAGAAAACAGATGACATAAAACGGAAGAAAAAGGAAATGAAGAGGTCATAAACAGGGACGCAAGTCTCTGCTTGTGGATTCTAATCTCATTCAAGATTGGAGTACAAAGAAGGAAATATACTATATCGCATAGGGGATAAGAAAGAACTATAAAGCATGAGAGATAAGTTTAATCAACGACTTTCTCACCTATGTTCACGTAGAGAATTAAAGTGAGAATTTGACCCAAAAATCTTTCGCTCACGCCTGCAATGTTGAAAAATGCATAAGCCTAATATACTGATATCTGAATAGAAACACATCGAACACATCAACACTTTCAATAAATGCAAGCAGCAGCGCAATTAAGAATATCCCATAGTACCCGAGCTCTCCCTTAAACCCGCTTAATGCGACTCAGAAAGCCGGAACGCTGCTATTTCCGTTAACTTATCTTAGCAGTCATATGAACATCAACTCTCAAGCATCCTCTCTCCAAATCCCAGAAAGAAGTTACTGCTCGACTACGCCCGCGTCACAACGAAAACTCTAAAGCATTAGTGCAGAAAGTGAGTTGGAACCAATGCAAACGTGCAATCTTCCTTCCCAAACATCAACTTTTTTCAAAGATTCGTCTAAATAACTGTTAAATGATGGAAGCGTCACATAAACGATCTCATTTTACTCATCGAGTCACGATGTAAAGTAGCGATCTATAGATTCAAATGTCGCATAGAAAATGAAGCAACCAAAGAATTACCGTTTATATAAAAGTTAGGAAAGAAGGGCGGGGAGAAGGACGGGCCACTGCCTGCAAAACATTTAAGCGACATTTTCTGACTCTCATAACAGTAAATTACTAAAAATCCGTCCACATAATCGAACAATGAAGTATTTACGCGAACTCACAACGCGGTTAACGATGAAGACTAATCGAAAGCAACAACTCTTCTTTCACAAACACGTGCCGAACTCTCGCCCGCTTTTGATTCCATCTTTCGCAGTTGCAGCAAAGATAGCAGTCCACAATGACAGTCCACAAACCTCAGCAAAACTAACGAAATAACAATCGTTTTCCCCTACAGTTCAAGTTTCTACACATGAATTCTTTAGAAAGACCCGTTAGGAGTACTGGATTTCTGGCTTCACCCTCTAATAGTTCTCTTGGCAATAATCAACACAAACTGTCAACTGGTTCCGAAATGTCGATCACAACACGAAAATATCGGACCGCACTTTAATGAAAACAACCTAATACAAGAGGAAGGACGCGGTGATTCGTACGTAGTGTGAAAGAAGCCGCCATAACGCGCTGCAGATTCCAGACCTCAATACGGTTACGCAGTTCTCAAAGAAGAATAGCACATTCATAGACAAACAATATGCTATAGGCGCTCACCTTGTTCTCCATAAGCATCTCGAAATCGGCACATTTCAGTTCGATCTGTCGCTTTTTCATGTGTTCTAGGAGCTCTGCGTTTGGCTGGCGGTTGAGTTCAGCTTCAGCTCTTCTTATATCAGCTTCAGAATTGTAGGCGATTCGTTGCTGAAACTGTCTTTCTTCCCAGACAACAATGGGACATAAACAAACATCACATTTCCTATATATATCAATAAATCTTTGAAACACATTAAACTGCAACCGAAATGAAGAATGATCTGAAGTAGAGAAATTAAGTTAAACGCAGAATTCGATCTACTCATCTCATCTCACTATGTTCAAAAGTGCGATAGCAGTTTCAAGAAGAGTTCTCTCGCACAGGTCTAAATTTCTAGACCAGATTGTTGAACGGTGTAAACGTCAGCTTCCTCATGTACCAAAGTCGTAACTCAGCATGAATTATCGCAACTGTCCCGTTAGGCTAAAAGAACAATGCAACAAAAATCTTAATCCATCCAGGCGTAGCATAACAGAACATTAAAAAAATATGATTCAAAGTGGAATTTTGAAGATAATACTGCTCAAAACATTGCTTTGAAGCATTACACAGCTTCAACCCACGAATCTATCCAAGCTTTCTATTTTAAGATACCTCTCTATCACATTCTCCGTGAATGTCTTAGTATAAGCAACTATGTTGTTTCTAGAGTGTCATAAACTGGTTCGGACATACAACGTTATCGACTCAACGGCCAATTCACCTTGTGCAAATACCTGTAAATCAGCAGCTGTCGCCGTCAAGCTCCTCGAAGACAACGATGCGCCCAGATCTTTCGCAGTTACATACTCGTTAACGCATCGGAATTAATTCCGATTTCCGGTGCATGCACCTACGGCCCTTCTTTAAATATGCTTCTACTGCTGCGATGTGGAATATGACAATTAAGGCATCGCGCGTCATTATCAGACATCAACATCATTTTCAATAAAGGTTTCTAGAAGAATTATACTCGGATTGCATAATCGGAACACAAAGTATGCCTAGACCAAAAATTTGTCCTAATGAAGCAGCTTTCCGAACAACTGAAATTTTTCATTCAAATGAACTACAGCTATACTAGCAAACTATGAACGAAAACTTTATTATGAACAAAAAGAACACCCTAAAGCAATGTTACGTTTGATCAAAGAGCAGGAGTTATTTCGAAATCGCTTCAAAAAAACTCCACGCTGGATCGGCAAATGATGTGATCGCCAATGCCTAATCAATCACTTCCGTTCACTGTCACACCCATTTCGGTATTGAAGACCGCTTCATTCCCCTTCTCACCACTCCCAGTACTTGCGGGGTTTCCACTAAAGTGATTCGAGCTGAACAAGATGAGTGGGATTCGTCTGATGAGTGCGTAAGTCGTATCTACCGATAACTGAGCATTGTGCATAAAGCCAGTAATATAACTAATTATATCACAAGTACTTCTCGCTTACGTATTAACCTAGCTCAAATCCATCAAAGGAAAGGGCTGATGATGGACTTAGAGAACGATCTCGAGAGAAAAAGCCTATGCTCACGTCAGCACATTTTCTGAGGCAGAAAAAAGCGTTAACTTCTCCACCTTTTCGATGAATTTGCACTGAGTTTACTTCAGCTTCCTTCTTCAGCATTACGATGCGGAACTCTTTACTGTCGCAAGTTCTAACTTCCCCGCTAATGAGATTCCACCCAATAATTCAGTCAATCCACAATGCCTGATCTATTTGGAAATCCAACGTATAAATGCACAAAAAATAAAAAATAAAACTGAAAATGGCTAAACGCAAAGAAGTCGACATCACATGCCGCACGTGGAATTACTGGAATATTTACTTTGCTCAGCTTCGAATCTTTAACTATGTGTGCTTTACAAGAGTACAACATTTCTTGACCACGCGAACTGGAATCAGGAGCTATAAAAATGGAAGAAAATGATTACCTCAGGTATGCCCCATATGGCAAGCAACTAGTCGCTTCACAGTGAGCAGATGTTCTCTTGTGGAATTAGTTGCAAGCGAGCGCAAAATTCTTCGACATTATTTCACAGAACATTGTCTGAGGCTCGAAACTTCCAAAATAAAAAAACTAAAGTGTGTTTCGCATCCAAATCCTGTTCCGCCTTGGCCTTTTGAGAGAGGATCAGTTTCACTGTTGAAGAAATTTGAAGAGAATAGATTAAGACGATATGTTGGCATCAATGACGTACTAATGAAATACGTTTGACAGAACTGCAGCCAGAATTTTGTGTTTACGGAGAGCAATCATTAGAGAAGTCGAGCTTCCCTTAACAAATCTGAGACATGTTACCTACAAACCTAAAGCTTAACAAAGATGAAGGCACTTCGGGAAAATATATCAACAACGAGGTATCATCAAAAAACGTGACTGCCTTTAAAAAAAGGGTTTTTTAGGCACATTAGATAGAAAATTCCTCCCAGTATTCCTCATGACACGACTACAAGGGTGAAAGCTCTAATGGTAACGTGCATTAGCTTTTGGTGAATGACGCAGTTTAGTGATCGGCATTCAGTACCTTCATCGATGCAGTACGGTGAAAGTGATGAATGCCCCTCCAAGCGATCTGCTCTGGTTCTGCCAGCAAAACTCTTCCACGTGAAATCAAAACTTGAAGTAAGCGGAACAAACAATATCATTTGCTGCAATTCGGCTGAGAAATAAGAACAACTTAGATGCCACACCATAAACTCTATTTAATGAGCTAAGGCACACCTAAATTCGATCTGAAAACTTCCCCTATGAACCTGTAGCACTGAATGAAATCAATAATTACTCGTCGTAGCTGAAGCAAAAAACTATCGGCGAATGTTTAAGGTACAGAGGCAATTCCATCTGAAAAGCAAAGCTTTTTCCTTCTTTCTCCTTCTTTCTTCGCAATATAAGCATTTGCTTCGGACAATTACACATCAGCTTTGAATTTCGGCTCGGGACAGTGAGATATGCGACATGTGTACTTCATTAACTTCAAAGGACTTCAAATATGGATCTCTTACATGCGACAAAGTACAGATGAAGACGTAATGTGTTTATAGAAAACTTGCGAACTACTGAGCAAGATATACTTAAGCGCTTGTTCAACTCGCATTTATCGTTCACATTTTCGACGCTGAAAAGAGAAATCACTGCTCTCAGCGCTAAGTTGAACGAAGATCCTTAAAAAAAAAAAGAATGACTCCCTCTTCCTCTCCCACATCTCACAATGAACGATGAAAGTCTTACCTTCGACAATATCAAACTGGCTCTGTTCGCCTGAACGTAACCATTCGTGCCTGAGCCTCGAGCAGTTGGCAAACCAATACCGTTATACATTGTAAGTTCTGCAAGTAAAAATCAGTTAACGTGAGTTCAATTTCACACAAACGCCGAAGATTTCCCGAAAGAATTTATTGCCCCACTGCTAGCAACTCGCAATATCCCAGAAGAACCCAGTAACAACGACACCTAAAAACCCTTGAAGCCAATGTGGCAGGTACATAAAGCCAATGAGCAAGTATCATGTGCATAAAATTTCATCACTAACCACTATTTCAGAACACATTTAGACGACAGCATTTGAAACACGCATCATCAATCAGCACATTTTGACGAATCGTGCGAGTCCATGCCGTTAGTGCACTCTGTGCCAACTTTCTTGTACCGCTGTCCAACTACCCACCACAACTCCCGCAAAATCTCTTCAAGCAAGCCTTCGTCTTGGTGCCGAGTTCAGCCAGAATCAAGAAGCAAATACCGAGATTTTTTGATCGTGAGACGTTACCGCAGAATTGGAGAAAAACATTTTTTTCTCCCACTCTGACGATTTTGGTGTAAACGGATGCAACTCAATGAGGCGCATTCGCTTCCCAAACGTTCCAATCTCAAGAACTTTTATCGACTACCATTGGACACATTTCATCGGCCTTCCTTGAAGGAGCGATGAAAGAATCGGGCATGGCAATTCCATCCGTTTAGTAACTGAATGAGACTACCTTAGCGGATTCCACTTCCGGAACAAGTTTAACAAGTCGATAGGTAAATGATCATGATATCGTATACAAAATGAGGATTACTGAAATTCTTACGTTCGATCAATTGCTGAAAGGTTTCTGAAGAATATTTTTTATGACACAGATGTGGCGCAAGATGTATAACGAGAAATGTGAACAATTTACACCACAAAGAGTTCGAGAACACAAATCAAAACACACTAAACGCACACTCATATATCGGCTATCGTGACACTCCGGTAGGCGTTTCACTTCTAAGAGAGCTGAAGCTTGCAAAGCTCTGTCGGAGAAAGAGTTCAGTTCTATTGCCTAGAAACATGATAAGGCATGAAAGAAGACGCATGACATGCATCCTTAATGGGACATGAATTTCGTAGAGATAAAACACCTCGCATGGAGGGTTCAATTATACGAATCATTCTTCCCTCGACGTTCTTCGCCTATTTCTTTGGTTTTCTCTCAGTTTCCTAATTTCTGCTCGCATATTTTTTTCAGACGTTGATAAATCTACTCGGAAAGCTGGCAGAGACAGACACACAACGTTGCAAACTGCACCCACCTAATTTCCTTCACTCCGGCAGGTGTGAGTTGAATCCAGCGCTAACTTCATTTTACGGCCACCAAAAAAAGTAGACATATTAGCAGATGGGAAGTCACTTTTAATTCAGTCACGGCTCAAGAGAGGATTTATTTCCTCGCCGTTGTGAGATTACACCTTTGGTTCCGACCGCAAATTAAGTTAACTCAGACCGTATTTGACTGCCTTAAGGACCTGTACTACCCTTACGCTTAACTAAACGTAAGCACAGAAACGACGACACCAGTAACCTCTCCGGCGAGGAGAACGAAGAAAGAGCACACGAAAAAAAAAACGCCAAAATAGCATGATGAAACACGACACGGGACAAAAGCAGGACACAGCAACGCGAGGAGAACGCAGCCATTAATGTCGATTTTGAGTTCCGCCCAGTCAAATACCCCTCAAGCGAGGCTTTCATTTTCCCACGTGAGATCATGTCATATATTGGGTGCGCAACTTTGCCTACATTCTCTCTCTTCCTCTCCCCCGCCTTCCCATTCCGCCGAACAGCTTATAATCGTTTCAGCAAGAAACGTCGTCTCTTCACTGCCATTTTTATCGACTACATAGAGAAACAATGACGGCATGCTCAAAATTTCCCCCAGGTCTCCTCCCACTACAAGTAATCAATCCCTCAACAAACCACCCCCCACCCATACCCCACTCGCAGCACACACCCACCCCTCAACATCGCCAACACGTCGCAAATATCGCGAAAAGTGCCGCCCGAACAAACCGCACGCTAATATTTGCGCGTGCGGTTTACAGTACAATTGCGAAATCGCGTAGAATTTCGTTTTAAGATGTCATGAAAGTGCTTTGCAACGCTGTATAGGTGCTGTCGAATGCTTAGCTGTGCGGTGAAAGCACAGCAGATCTGCCGGCTAAGCAAATGGGTTGTAGCAAGAGTCGTGGAGTGCAATGAGGTTGTTTGGCAGAACATTGTAGACGGTTATCGAAGAGCTGCATGAGGATCGTCAGCACGACTTATGAGCGCTTAGCTGCGAGCATTTTACATCCAATTTGATCGGTGCAAGAAGTCGAGTTTTAATTGACACATTGAAATTACTGCTTTCATTGAAATATGAATGCAGTGCGGCTTTTGTTCCGTTGTTCATTGATAACTTATAAAACAGCTGACGTATTTTTTCACTTTCTCTCACATAATTGGATATCTCTGCATAATATTTCACATTTGTTGTACTCTCAGAAAATACTTCATAGCTGCCCATCTACTATCGCTTTTATCGGAGAAATTCCTCATTTGGCATATGATAAACTTTAATTTTGAGGTATTTGATCATGAGAAATTCTCGTCCGCAGAGTGTAGCCTTTTCTTCAGATATTTTGGAGAGATTCGGCAGAGTGTAGCCCTCTCTTCAGATATTTTGGAGAGATTCGGCAGAGTATTGCCCTTCCTTCAGATATTTTGGAGAGATTCGTTCTGCGACAATGAATCGTAATTATGTGCTGAGATTAATGAGGCGCATAAAATTATTTTAATCAGCACGTCAAATAGTTCCTCTAAAATTGTAACGACAACTCGTTCGTTGTTATAAATCATTATTTGCGTTGCATAAGGTGAAATTGTATTTCGTTGTTTGACTCGTTTTCAATATTACTTGCATTGGATAGTTTCATAAAGCGTTTCGTGGATCGCTGACAGCTAAATGCTCATCAATTAGCAGACGAGTTTATGCAATTTCCGAGCGTTTTTAATGATTACATGAGACCACAGTGCTATATTCCATTACTCACTTCATATAATAGCTTCTTTATCGAAAATAAGTGATGTGAAGACTTTCCCTCAAGTCATTAGCTGCCTTGCGTGTGCTGAGCAAGTTGGTGCAACAGTTGCAAAACTGCTGCATCACCATCTTCTGTGCCACACCCGACATAACTCAGCGTTGCAGCGACTCCAAATGCGTAGGGAAATTGGCATATTTAGCAAAGTGTGTATTCAATTTCTCGACGTGAATGGATTCTGGCAAGCTTCGGATAGTTCACGGAGCAAATTAAAGAATACTCTAGAAAAGAATCTTTTTCCTGCCACGAATCTCTATGGGAACGTCAAACTTTCCCGCAGAAGTTACCATCGTTTTTCTTTCCAACGACTTCATTTTTGCTTTCTAAAGTCGCTTGCTTAAACATAGATTGATTTCTATCCTGCGAAAAGATCATCGATGAAATGGTGTTTCACTGAGCGCTTTTGAAAAGAATAATAAATGTAGCGGAATATTTGCAAGACTTCATTTGATTTTGTCTTATTTAAGGGTGTATTAAGTGCAGCTTATTTCGAATATGCTGAAAATTTTCGCAGTTATTGGTGCCTTCGGGGCTATTCATTTGGAGCAGCTTCTTTCATCATATACGCAAATTTGAGTTGTTCATCTAGAAGCACTTTCTTGTCTACTATTGCTGGCTAGGTGATTCAGCCGTCCCAAATGCTGTTCATCCTAATCGGATCCACGGTGGAGAATCGAACGAAACGTGAGGGATTCTCATTTTTTGTTGATGAGATTGTAGCTCAGAACCGTTAGCCACAAAACTTGCTACTTATTTCGTTCGTAACAGTGTATAAGGTGAAGTGCATATAGTATTGTTCTTTCGTTGAAGCGTTGTGTTAGCTTCCTATAGGAGTAATGAAAAGTTCCGAAACTCTATCACTTGGAACGCTTTTTTGCAGGAAGCGTAAACAGTGATTTTGTGGGGATTTTTTCCTCATATTTCTGGCATTTATGCAAAACAAAGCTGAAAGCTTTCATTCTCTACTGCGCTAATTTGAGACGCTCTCTGCATAATCCACTCTCTGGGATTTCCAGTTTCCGCCCACATCATTCACGACGACGTTTCTTAACTGCTGTGGTGTTATTGTGCTTTATCTGTTCAGACATGAAGTGTTATTGAACGTATTCCTGTATAGTTTTTGTCGGGCACTTCTACCGCACTTAACAACGAAGTTTTCTTATGAATGTGAATCACACTGATACAGCTGAACAGCGTTCGTCGTTGATAATACACATATTCTCGCTGCGAAAGCATCATGACAGTGAAGCTTATTTACGATAAAGAGATTGCTGCATTCATTTTTCAACTGACAGATGGACGAATTGTTCCATTAATGGCTGTTGTGTCGCGTATTTGGGAAAGTAAATCCTACGATCGTTCGTTTGTATCTCACTGAAGCCGAAGTAGGTAATAAGTGTCACAAATATCTTCTCTTTCGAAATATTACGCACTCGTCTTGTCTGTTTTGAATATGTCACAAAAATATTTACGTTTAAGGAAAATTCACCCACAGTGCTCATTTATTTTCGTCTGCTGTAGTAATTATTTACATATGTTACCTTTCGGCTCAACGTCAAACTCTAAAGCAACCCATGTTTTGTTGGCTTCAAAATGATCGCATCAGTACCTCGTTATGGCTGATGACATCAGAAAACCTCGTAGTTGCGCGTGGCACTATATAGATGTACACATAGTTTCTAAACTTTGTTGTACGTTGATGAAGTAAGGCCTATAGTTCTACGCATCACTGTGAAACCAGTTAAAAATAACTCGCCCTCGTCACGGCCAATTTGGCTCATTCGCACAAATACACCGCTGTCAAAAAGTACAGCCATACATTTAAGATCATATATTCAGAATGAGCTTCGCAGTAATTGCAGTTTCACCTGGAAAAATACGACGTAAAATCAATCCCTGGAGAGCGAGCTATTAACAATAAAATTCCAACACTCGGAAGTGGAGCTTACCAAACTTAATTTATTCATATGCAGTCATGTTGCAAATGCAACATTTCCACGGCTAATGAGAAATTCTCTTGTATGCCTTAGGTTCTTTATATTCCTAAACATTTTGAAAAGCCTTTCAAATTCCTTTTTATCACAGGTGCAAAATTTCCCTAGATTAAACCTGTTTCTCTTGTATAGTACAGAATACTCCTAGTTGTGCAGTCATATCTGTGCAGCCATCGCAGTGTTGTTAGTAATCATAGCTGGCCCTATGTCTTTTTAATGTCATCGACTCAAATGTGGTAATTTCATTTTATATACCTATTTAACAAAACATTTTCCATGTTTTGTCGTGCTTCAGTACTGCTTCCCAGGAGCACTTATCACAGTTAAGGCCGAGTCCGATTTTTTGTTTCTGTGATTTTATGAATGGCTACAATCATGCTTCATTAATCTTCAGGGTACAAGTCACCAGTGTATTTAGTGAGAACAATACTGGTTGCTGCACGATCCTACTCTGCTAGTCCAAGAGCGAATATATGGGCTTTTTACAGCAATCCTGATCTTCCTGATCAAAGTGCCAATATTACGGCTTATAAGTTTTTGCCGAGAAAACTTTTGAACTCATGAAGCATAGACATGTGGACAATATGATTTGCTTTAACAACTATGAATTCCTGGGATGAGCGAGGCAAGTGCTGTTGAAATTTGAAGGACGTAATTATGAGTCACGTTATTTTCAAGATCACCCACAGGGTGTTTGCTACATGCGGCTAGACTTTGGACAAATTTTTCTATCGTTCTCACAATGCCGTTCAACGAGATTTTAATAAAGTTTTCTCTGAATAGCGCCATCCTTCTCGTGAATTAACAGCTTCAATTTTCAAGCTGACTGTCATCTTATCCAGCCGTCGTTTACCAGGCGATGCCTCCCCCATTCGATATCAATATCATCCGTTCTTTCTTCGGTTTTGTAAAGCATTCGTCGACTTATTTTGCCTAAATTTAGCTTTTTTTAATCATAGATTAGGACCTGTTTGCCAAATATACATCCAATATTTAGTTCCAAAGAGCATTTGGGAACATTCTAATGATGCTCGCCTTGGCCAATTATAAAAACTTAAACGATCGAGGCCGAAAAGTTTCTGTGCTTATGCTACCTCTTGCGTGATGCTTACAGTTTCGCTCGATACTAATATTCCGCTTCCTAATTCTTATTTTGCCCTAATAGCTTTGAGACTTTGTATACTATAACAGTATTTAGCTGAATTAATTAATTCACGCACTGTTGATGCTACCTATATATCAATAGACCAGTAAGTTGGGGAACACAAATTTGTAAAAGAAGCTTGAATCGGCCTTAGTGTTCAAGCTGCTTAAAGTTTAATGGTAAAGAAAACTGCAAATGCAATCAGTCATTGCAGGGGGATATGCAAGGAGCTCTTTTGCTTTGTTAATTCGTTAATTATACTTCATGCTTTCCTAGTGTAGTGCTTAATGAAGTTTTTAAATCATTTTGTGTTGGATCTTTATGCATATGTTTTTTGACGAAATGCACCTAACGCCTTCCGGAGAAACTGAAACTTCCCTCAGTTGGCGGACTGCTTGTCGTTTGAATTTTGATAAACAACAAGCCACTACTTTCTCTTGCAGTATGGTCATTTTGATGCGTATATTATTGCTGTACGCTACACTGATTTGCTTGGCCATTGCTTGACCTTTGTTTTAGGTCAGTTTCAGTTGCGACACAGACCCTCTATTATAAAATGGCAACCCATTCTAGCCTACTGCACTTCAGTTTTGTTGAATTGATTCATTTTCTATCATTCATTGATTATTTCACATAATCATTCTTACTTTTACCGCAGATATGTGGCAATAAAGTTCTTTCAAGGTTTAAAAGACATCACACAAATTCAACGTAACATATCGCTTTCCAGTTTAGCACTATCGAGCGTGAGGTGTACACAGGCGATTTGCGCTCTTTCAAGCCGATGTACAGCTGACCTGCAGTGCGACTTCGTCCCAGTAATACCGTTTGGAATATGCAAAGTGTCCTCAAGAACTACTTCGGCACCGACAATTTGTTATCGAAAGGTGCGTCATGTAAAATTCTATTGGGCAATGCGTCATGTAAAATTCTATCGCATTATTCGTTAAAACACTTTTTGAGCGAGCAATTTGGCCGGAGTCTTTCACTTAATGCCTATAAGTGACAGAGGCATTGTCACTGTTGCAGCAGTCGGAATGAAAAAGAAAACTGAAATTAGCCTTTGTGAATTTTTCAACCCTCCCCAGCATCTTCACTCGTTCCCTATTCCTTTCCTCTCCCCTCCCTCTTTCCCCACCAAAAAGTTCGCACGACCATCTCGAAGGTTCTGTTTTGAATCCTTTTTCTCAACCATTTTCCCACAAGCAATTTGCTTCCAATGCGTACACGAATCAGTGTGTTTACTGTCTGTGAAACTTTCTTTTATAATTCGTAAAAATGCAGTGAAATTTTGACTAGCAGAATTGTTTCCACAACATTTAACTCATTTCCCCCATTATAATATAATATTCCTGATATTGTTATAATTTATGAGGTCCTATCCTCTTCCCCATCCCTCCCCCTGCCCCTTACTTACATCCTTCAGAATAGCTTATCGTATTCGGCTAGCTGCTATACTGATTTGAAAGGGAAATGAGGTTTGCATTATTTCTTGTATACTTAGCACAGGAAATGAGGCGAAATTAGTGTGCATTTTTTCGGATATTCTTTGCAAGCAGAGGTCACAGTAAAAATTCGTCGATTTGCTGTACTAGTAAACTGACAATCCACCGGCTCTTAAGTGCTGTTGGTTTCGCGTCGAGCACACTGATTTCTGAATCTCAAATACTTCATGAAAGGCCATAATAGATATGTGTTGACCACAACTAGTATAGCGCTTCCTGAAGTACAGCAAAGTTCGAAATTTCTTCTAATTCACAACGAATGCCAATTCCAAAAAAGGTCGGTGAACACATACGAGCAATGGCATAGCTCCAGAAAACATGTCCAAAAAAAACAGCTTTGATTTAAGTATTTTTTTGATGGCGGATGAAGAAAAAAGGATTGTAATGTCTTACGAGACGATTATATTGCGGGTTTTCGCTAAAAATCATTCTTTAAGTTTACAGATCACGTGTTCCTTCAGAGATCAACGAACAGCTCAAACGACTGATGGGCATGGGGAGCAGGTTGTGATAATGTCTTGGTTTTCTCATATTTTTTACCATGCTCGACTTGAATAAATGTTTGCTCTTATCGCCACTATCTGCAACCACAACTGCAGACATGGAGATGAATATTCACTGCTCCAGTCATTGATGTTAGAGGTTTCGGTCTAGAGAGGAAGGTAAGAAAAAGTGGTCTTGGTATGGAGGGTCTCAGGTGAGATATGGAAAAATTTTTGTGGTCAAAAATAGTTGAAAATTTTTCCGAGATAGGAACTCAGAATCGTTTAAAACCCGATGGTCAGTACTTCTTCTTCGCTCAGTTACCACTTGCCCAGAGAAAAAAATTTCTGTGTTCGCCGCAACGATGAGCCATTACCTTCAACGACCACAGGTGAGATTTTCTAAAAGTCACAATTTTATTTGCACATTTCTGCCGACTTCATCGAAATTCGAAAACAGCAAATTTCTGAAGGTCGAGTCGTCTTTACCGTTATTATACAATGCATTCTATAGTTGCAGATATTCACAGCAAGCAAAAAGTTGTCCATTTCAATGAATCTGATTGTTGAGAATGAGCGAATCGATTCGAGCCTCAAACATTTACGGCGCACAGCATTTGTATCGAGAGAGGGTGCGTAGACGAGTATGGGGAGAGTGATCAAGTTCGTGAAGCGGAGCTGCAATATTCACACGTCTAATTTATGCAGAAATATTTGCATGTAAGTGTGTGGAGGTAATCATAATGATACTGAAAGGTGTAACAGTTCAAATCTTCGCATCGAAATCATGGCGTTCAAAATCGCATGTAACTGTGAGTCTCTGTGGTCGCGCACGGATTTTTAGCGCAACGATGAGACAAAAATTCCTATAACAACGATGTGTACGAAACCTTTACGACAGGCATAAATGGGGCCTTAATTCTATTTGCCACGTGGTAATAAAGCAGCGGAAAGTAAATATTCGCCTTCCATGAATCGAAGTTGAACGGTAAAAAAAAAATTCCTTGCTAAGATTCAGTGAAGGTTGCAAGACGGCCAATTGAATGAGGATTTTCAAAAGCTGTTCACTTGCTCAGAGAATACCAGAAAGAGCAGCTCAAATATCTGTTGGGCAAGACCAAGGTGGATTCGCAGTGATATTGCAAGTAACGAACTCAATGAAAGGAAGAAAGCAACTAAATGTGCTATACAACCTCACTTTAATCAAATTAATTTTTTTCTCGGGCCAAACCATGGGAATGCAAGGACGCGATACGTGTGACGAAAGAATGGCGTAACTTTAAGTAACATGAAGGGGACTATAATACACTATTGAAGTTCCTTAAAACGTTGGAATACAATCGCACACCGGGCCATGATGGAATAAGTTGCAGGATAACTGAACTTTGCAAAATCTCAGTAGTCACATAACTTCTGTCTTTTTCCCCCGCATAGCTGAAAATGGATGTGTGCAGATAGAATAGAGGGGAGCAACAATTATTCTAGCGTTAAAAATCCTCACATCCTGGCCTGCTGGACTCAAAATAGCTTAATAATGGGTTCCTCTAAAGCTTTTTGGACGGTCACTTTATCATTACTTTATACAATATTCAAGTCTAATTTTATTCGGGAAGTTTGACCTATTTTTTCGACAAGATCCTCCTTCCTTAAAGCTACTCCTGGAATAAGTGAATTCCTTCTTGAAGGGTTGGACGACGTTTAGATGTAATACATTTTTCAGTTGGTCATATATGAAGCTTATAGCACTGTCGACACGCATATTCTTTTGCAAAGATTCATAGACTCCTCTGTCCCTCACAGTACAACCCTCCGACATTTAAGTAGCCGGCTTTATAGAAGATGAGTCCTTACTGTGGGGAACAGTGTCTGCTGCAATGAAAGACTGGCAAGGCGTGTGAATGGTGTGCAAGAATTGTGTTAAGAAGGGGCTTCAAGTGAACGTCTAATGATGGATTGCATGCCCTCAGAGCTTGCTGAAGTAGTAAAAGAATCAGAAAAAAATGTGCTTGAAAATTAACTCTTCGAAAAAGCAGGTACTTCTCGTCACCCCAAATGGCTGAGGTTAATAGAGACCTGGTGGTGGAAACAGATTATAAGCATGTAAACGAGAAAGATGGCACATGGAAATTAGGCCTTTTCGATGACTAGCAATAATCGGTCTGAAAGAGGCAATATTTTATCCCGCAGAGAAGAGGGAGAGCGTGCATCTGAATCTAAGAAATGAACTCGAAGTGTGACGACTGAATTTAAAATCAGTTTGTACAGTGGCCTCCCAAGAGCTCGAGCGAATTTAACGAAAATCACATTTAATTCAAATCGAGCCAAATGATTCGAATACCGCTTAACCGTAAGAAGATGAGTCGCTGGTTTATGTGAGATGAATCGACATTCGCTAAGACGTTTAGGTCGTGTAGCCAAAGATTCACTTGTCCGGAAGTGCCCACTCGTTTCGATGAGCTTGACCTCACTTTTAACGAGCTGGTCTTGACCACACGGGTTTTTTTCAATCATACACTATACAACCACTTTAATAGTCCAGTTACGTATGGGCGGTAAATATTCCCCAAGTGTGTAGCATTGTGTTTGCAACCACCTTTCCAACAATATGTGGAATTGTACGGTGAATTTTCGGTCTTAAATGCACGCGAAATCTCACGTTCGTAAAGCTGCTTTTTGCACCTCTTCATTAATGAACAATGAAGCGACAAATGAATGCAGTCTTCAGTCCAACGCACATATTTTCCGAACGTGTGTGGTCTTCTCTTCCTAATTTTTGCACTCCCTTATTTGGTGCCTGTGCAATAGCGCTCTGCATCGACCATACGGCAAGAATATTTCATGCACCAACCATCAAAGAATTCCTCATGTTAATGCATTATTAACCTTAAATTATTAATTCTTCGCTCTCGTTTGACATAAAAACGGAAAAGATGCGGAAGAACGCTCAAAACGATGTTCAAATGTTCATGGCATTATGCAACTCTGATTGCTCAATAATGCAGCAACATTCCTTGAACACTAATGCATAACAGTATTGGAGCGCGCAGTCTTACCTTCCTGGCTTTTAGCACAATAAAACGGCTGGAATGAAGACTAGTTGCCGTGCACTTTACGCACTAACAACAGTTTTACTGACTACTAAGCAAGCCGCCTGCTCAAGTTGCATAGATGGCTTATTCCTTCAGGCATACCTGTGTTTCGCATTCTGCGAACACATTGCTCGCATTCATTTATGTTTATTCCATATCGGAGCAATAACTCAAAAGTAAGTTTTCTTGAAATGGCCAATTAAGCATCAGAGTCTGCATAATGAAGAATTACGTATAACATTGGGTCCATGTTGTCTTGCTTCCTAATAATCCACACCTGCCTCAATTTTAGATTTGGTGTATTCTGCAGCAATTCTTGTTTCTTCGTAATAAGCAGTGCTTGCGCAGTGAGCTGCCCTTATTGCACAAGAATTACTGCAGTGATTTTGGTAATGTTTCTTCGACGAATGCTTTCAGAAGAACGAGTTTAGATTTGACTTAACTGCCGCTGCCTCGATACAGTAGTAGTATAACATAGGACTGTGAATTTCCTGTAGCGAGTATTTAAACCTCCATTTTCATTGTGAGCATCTTGGTCATTTTAGATCGCGTATTGCCACTATTTTCTCCAGTATAGTTCTATAGCGAATCGTGAGATCGCCATACTGAATTTTTGAATAAAACTGCAGATGCTGAGGAAGAAAGCTTCTTTTGGACCACGCATTTCAACAGAAACTATTATGTTATGGCATATAGTGGCCAAACACAAAGGGACTTTTCATCTGCTGCTCACCAGCTCTTTGCTCAGCTGATCGGAAGTGCCGCTGTTCATTATTGCAGTCATTGTCGCACATCGATATCCACGGTTTCCTCTCTATTTTCCACATACTCCATCCGCACACCCGTCCTTTTTCATTGCTGACATTTACATTTATACATTTGTCCACACAAGACATTCAAGAACTGTATAACTGCGATGCTGAGTTCTCTTTCTTTCACCTACACATACAGGATACACACACGTGCACTCATGCAAACAAATGACCACACTTCAGTTTTCATCATAAAGACTTCGTTTTTAAATATATGGCTTTGATCATTGCAGCATTTGACGGCTTGTGTCCAGGGCTACTCTTTTAAATGCTGCTAGGTTCGATTACATCACGATGGCTGTGGAGTCTTATGAATTAATTTTTGAGAGCTATTCGTTGCAGTGAATATGGCCATGCTTTGTTGTTCCGCCAAATGTTGCCCTAAGGAATCCCTGCTGCATGATCCACCCTGCATGCGACCTGATGTTCCTAAATGCTATCGTATCCCTTGCATGAAGGAAGGTTTTAGTTACAAGTCTTGCTAATTAAACTTCTAAATTCTTGCTCCCGGCTCCAGGCTCCAGGCTCCAGACTAGCAAATTAGCATAAAATAAAGAAATGTATCTATTTCTCGCAAAACATAAATTTTACAAACTCAACTCGTCTCTATATTTTCCGCGTCTTTGTTCTTATAAGAGCAAGAAATCAAGCCTAACCATATGCTTGTATACTAAGAAATTTGAATAGGGTTAAGTGAGTAATACCGAGGAGCATAACTGAAATTGCAGGATTTGAGAAATGAACTTGCAGATTGTTTGCAAATTCATCATGAAATTCTTTGTTCGTGATGAACATTTTTAAAAAGCAGCACCTTTTAAGAGAAAAATGGTTTGCAAAAGAAACGAGAGTTCAGTATGGTAGCGTCAGGAAATCTTATCCAGAAAACTCGTGAAAAGAACAAAAAAACGTTCGTCAGTACTTCCAAGCGTTGACGGAAGTACCTTGTTGTCCTGTGAAATCATAGATGAAAGATAGGTGAAGTGGTTAATTTTTTTAATGCATGACTTTGTTGCGCATAGCGATATCATTTCTCGCAAATGTAGTTGTGACAAAAAATCTAGCCGTTTTCGAGAGGCAAATAGTTTCTTTCTCATGGCTTTCGAAAGTTCAGATCACAGCATTATCTTCTTTTCACATGCCGTCTTATTCATTGTTCTTCAGAAGCCGAAAGTTCAATTCAGTGTTCGTAAAGTCATCGCAGTCAATGTGTGCTTAGTCTTTCAAAGAAGGGACCGTTTCTGAAGCAGCGTTTTGCCAGAACGTATAATTCGAAAAAAAGTCCGCATACCTTGCTCTAAAGGGACGAGGTGAGTAGAATTTTGATATCTGTTCACGGTTTGATGTTTGCGTTTTAACCGTAAGACATGTTCTGACATTAAAACCGTTTTTACTATGACTGTTTTAGCTGTTGTTCGGTAAGTTGTGAAATAAATAATGAAAAGCGGCCGGCAGTGAGCTGCCGATATTATTTGTGAGCTCTCGTCGTTCCTTATATTAGCGGAAGGTGTCAGACAGTTATAACCACATTGCCTTTTTTAATTGCCTCAGCATTTCGAATGCACATATTTAAGAGTGTTAAACGTGCAATTCACAACGACGATGAGCACCTGCGGTCATCGTACACTTGGTGAATATTAAACAGCGTCATCTAGTGCGATTCGACGAAAAGAGTTCTCTTGATGCTGTCGATGTTTTTATGCGCCTAGACAGTTCTTATTCAATCGAATAAGTTCGTTTGTAGAAGCTGCACCTCAATTAAAGGTTATAATTTTTAGACAGTGAAAGTGTCTGCTTGAAAGTGCATTTTCTTATTGGGTTCTTTAGTATGCTGGTTTAAAATGCCGTCATAATGATTGATATATGGTGTTTTTTCACTTCTCGTCGGCATTTTCTGTTAGTTCGATGTGGACTTCAGGTGATGAACCTTTAACTCCGTTATACGAATAGATTAATATCATAGCTGGGGAGCTCCTTTCGGGAAGAGTATTTCTTTTCTATAATTGGAGAAATTTTCTTAGAACAAAATTTGTAGTACTCCATTTTGTGGGTATCTTGTGATTGGTCCTAGAACGTTTTTTTAGGAATTCACTACCAACACACTTTATAGCCTTGTGAACTTATGACGATGAAGTTTTGAATTACAGTGAGCTTCAATGACAGTCAATTACTCTTTGGACGCTTCATCGTCAACATTCCTTGGGACACAGAGATTGCTGTTCCGATGGAAAGGTTCTCTGTGGAAATCCACGAGCGCAGAATTACTTCTGTGGCTGCTTGCATATTACGCACTGAGCATATCTTACCGTCTGGCAATGAATCCATCTCAGAAAAGGTTTATTTTCTACCTTTATTATCCATTCGCAGATGACAAATTCTTTATTAGAAGACGAACGGAGAAGAGCAAATACTGCAAAGACCTAGTGGATAGTGGAAATATTTCAAGACCTCCGGGAAGGAAATGTATGATAAACTGTGGTATGGCAGATGCTATGACGATCTCAGCAGAGGAGTGAATGAAGAAATAATGCCAAAATAAAGTGCTATTCGTAAATAAAGTTCGCAAAGGAAGGAATTTTCGGCAGCGAAAGCAGTCATGATTGGCTGCTTTGTGACACTGTCTGTGTAGAAGATTTCCATCTCGAAAACTGTAAAGAAAAGCATGGCTTTATGGAAGAGTGAGGGAATGTTATAGGACAAATTGTAGCCATTATATAAGACAAGCAGTATTTCCTTCTACAATGAACTGAACAGGTCTGCAGAGGTCCCCATTCCCAGGCAAAAAAATGATCAGATTTTCGACCTGTTTGATTTATTTGATCTCAAAGTCAGAGTAATTACGCTTATGGATCGATAAGAACTATTTTTCAGAAGGAATTTTTAATATTCGTTCTCATCGTTTTACTGCGTAATTTATTATGTGAGTTAAAGGCTCACTATTAATGCAAACAGGGTTTTCGAAGACCTCGCTGTATTCTTCAACACATATAGCGAGTTCATTCCTCTGACGTTCATGCTCGGCTTCTACGTCTCGACGGTTTATAATCGTTGGAGGGAAATTTTCGATCACATTGGATGGATCGACACGTATGTTAACCGAACAGCACGTATTTCAATAGAAACAAGGCATTAAATGAAGTAGAGTACTATTTATTGCTGCAATCTCTTTCACTGCAAAGCAATCGACGAACTATGAATGCTTTTAATCATATAGTCAAGAGAGATTTGTGTGTATGCATTCGTGTTTGCACAAAGATTCGTTTCTGTCGCACACATCATGTGCATCTCTTTCAATGATTTTTGGCGGCTCGAATTTTAGGGTATTGCTAAGTGAAAAGAATCAAAGTGCAGTAACAGAATGCTTCCTCCTTTCTCTTTCACCCATTCGACATTTTGAACACAAAAAATGTTTAAAGCATAAACTATATTTGACGAATAAACCAAGTGCTGCCTTAGCAGTACGTAATTGAATCACTGAACATCACCATCCGGTATCGTTTGCTTCGTTGATCACTTGTTGGAATGGACCACTCATCAATGAATGCTACCTTTCAGACCAGCACTTATGATAGCGAGTTTTGTAAGAGGTACCGACGAGCGTTCGCGTATGATAAGGCGTGGCTGTGTGCGCTACCTTGTACTCTTGCAGGCGATGATCTTTAGAGATGTTAGCACCCCTGTCAAGAAACGCTTCCCAACTATGCAACACATCGTCACTGCTGGTACTGCCTTTTTGTTTCAACGTCATTGTGCGTCACTGATTATCGGAATTAGGCGTTTAGTAACGCCAAAACTCAAGAAATTGCATCATCTCTGCAACGATAAAATTTACATTAGAGGACAAGGAGAAACCCTAATTCAGATATACTACAGCCGTTTTTATGGATGAGAACATGCTCAACGTTAAAATACGAGCATACAATGTGCCAACTTTTCTCGGGCAACGATGTTATCTCAGCTGTGTTTCACTGCACAATGCGATGTGCACATCGCTGTGCTGCTGATTTCTCTCACAAGCGGCAGTTTCTCGTGCATTGAGGCCCCACAAAAATCGACCAGCACAACCATAAATTTGGTGCCGTTCGAAGCCCCATTATAGAGAATCATCGTTGTATAAGCGAATATTTGCCATAAATTCGTTTTTCTATGAAACCATTTGAATATACAACACACTTCTTATAGCATCAATTCGGATGTTTTCTGCTACACTTTTCTCCTTTTGAGAGCAACATTTCCGATGAGAGCAAAATCGCTCACACTCGAAGGAGTCTGATTTAATGACAGCCAATAGTCAAGAAAAATTACAGTATCTGAGAGCACGCTATCTGATACTGTGAATAAGCAGTTTTATGAAATTAAAATCGAGCATCAATAAAATAAAAACGACGCAGCTGTAAAAAATCGAGCAGAGAATATAGCTGCGGCAAGCGGAAAGATGTAGAAGTCATCTCAGTTAAGAACGGCAACTAACTGTTTCCCACAGCAGAATTTTTCAATATTTTTGAACTTTCTTCTCCATTTTCGCTCTCTTTTTGCCTGCAGGAGAACAGTTTTCTGGAAAGTTGGAAATACTATGCGAATAACGTGAGATATTTCTGCAAGATCTATTGGCCTGAAAGTATTTTAAATTTGGCCATCCATCATTCACGCTTTCGAGATTCGTTGCGCATTTTTATGAACATTATCTATGACGTCTTACCCATAGCTGAACTTTTTGTTCTTGAAATCATAATTTAATTTTACAAACAAATGAACATCGATTGAAGTAAAGTTGCCTCTTAGTTCTGATGCATTTGGGATACAAGTATAGAGCAGTCAGCTTCGCCTAATCCTCATAGCTGCAGGCAAAGATATGACATTTTTCACTTCCCACTCCTACGTTTTCATCCACTTCTTCATCCTTGTACGGCACTATACTCCAACGTTCAAGAGAGGGACGCAGTTGAGAGGATTTCCTAGCGCAGAAAAAATTTAGTCCTGTTTTTGTCTTTCAGGATTATTGACGCAAAATGAGAAAGCAGTAATGGACTCAGTGGATTCACAATACGCCAAATATTGGGTGCCTATGCAGTGGACCTTCAGTCTGCTAAAAATGGCCAGAGATGAACAAAGAATCGAGAGTGAACACGTCTACATTGATCTCGTCGATGTGAGTCTATTTTCATTGTGCACTCGCTGACGTTGCCTTTTCCCAAGTTCTTAGAACTATTGTCGTTTTTAGTCACAAGTCGGAAAGGTGTTATAGTGATGTGAAATGACGGTTTATGGAATATATTTGGACAAAAAGCCCATGTTCAAGACTACTTACCCCAAAATTTGGGCATTTGTGCTGGCAAGCAGTGACGCGTCGCTGTGCGATCAGAGAATAACGCTGCTCGTCGTGAGTTTGCAATTGCTAGTCGCTTTGACTACAGCATGTTTGTGGATGCCGATGCATAAAAGTTACGTGAGAAATGATCTTCTCTTAAGGCCATGCAAATCATACCTGCAAAAGCGTATAAAGCGTATTCTCATCAGCCAAAGAGTGTGAATGAATGTACTGCTTGCTAGGTGATGCGCCCAACAGTTGAAAGAAGGTGCACAGCACTCAAATTAGACTTTGATGGTTTCAGAGTATCAAGAGCTACAGGTCGACCATTGCTAGTTTGACGCTGTACGATTGGGTAAATGTTCCACTGGTATATACGCAAGTGGTGACACTCGCCGTTCGGAGTTACTTTCTTCTTGCACTACTTGGTCGGCAGTTTCTGGTGACCGATCGCGACATATCTAAAGCCAGAACAGTGAGCAGCCATGTTTTCTTGGATACAGTTTCCCCAGAATTCATTCAGAACATGGAAAGACGGAAAGATACAGAAAAAATTCGCCTTCGAACGGCAGAATGTGGAAGCCGCATGGATATGATGAACCAAGTTAAGGCTGCGGATGATCACGTAGAACGTACTGGGGGAATTTTCTGCTATCCACTTAGGGGACATCTGTGAAATATTTGAGAGTGTCTTTCGTTTTCGAGGTCGCAAATACGGTTCATTCATTTAGGAAGCGTATCTTAGAGCGTTTCACCTTTCATATTTTAAGCAAATTGCAGATGGATATTTACGTGCCAGTGATGACGATTCTGCAGTTTCTGTGCTATTTCGGATGGTTAAAGGTGGCCGAGGCTCTTCTCAACCCGCTTGGAGAGGATGATGATGATTTTGAAGTCAACTACATCCTCGACAGGAACCTTCAGGCTTGACTTATGAATTCAAAATCCTTTTTCTGACTGTTTTAAACTTTTGCAGAACTGTTGCTCCAATGCGCTTATTTTTCATGAAAGTTTATCGTGACTAATTCTCGCCTTGTAGCAGGGCTGTCGTAAAACCGCATAGGCGGTAAGTTGGAGCTGGGTTCACATGGGTACATTTTTATGGACGGAAATGCAGATGGAAGCCACTATAAGATTTACAAGTAACTGTTTGAATATTTTATAGGTCGGCTTGCTGATTGTCGATGATGCCTTCGATCAGAAACCACAACTCGAGAAAGATATTTTTTGGGGCGATACGACAGCTGAGCCATTTTACACTGCCGATAGCGCTAGACGGGCAAGTCATCCAAACGTGGGATCGTGCGCGGAATAGTGAGTCGAAGTCTGCTCGAAAAAAATTCAAACGTCACGACATGAAACTAGTCTGAACAAAAGACCTGATGAATCTAAGTTGACTGACGCAGTTCAATGTGCATGATTACGATCAGTAAATGAGCATCAGTTGATAGGTGGCAATTCTTAGGAGAAAATTACAAAATAATAGTTTCAGATGAAGCGGAAAAGAAAAAATAAAAACGAATCGCTTAAACGATCAGAACTTAGGCTCTCGTCATCACTATGCAAGCTTTCAATTCCAATTCATATTATTTTCTTCAATCTGTCAGCAGTAAAAAAAAAGGAACACATTGGACACTGCGGAAGTAATGTTCCGATGTGAGTGATATCTACGGAGACAGAACAATTGCAGTGCTGCTAAGAACGATGGAGTGATGATCAGGCAACGACGTCCAACGGTACATCTAACAAGTGGAGAAACTGCAATTGATGGAGGCATCGAGGCTGTGCCAGTACTTGGAAGGCAAGCGTTCCTGCTCCATATCATTTGTTTTTCACGAAACGTGATTTAAGATCAAATCGGAGGGTATGTGGTCGTATTAATATTTGTAAGTTTTGCATTCCCAAATAATGGATGCTTTTTTAGAGTTCGTGATTTCCCCGATTCCTCGATTTCATTGGAAAATGCAGTTCTGAGGCACAAAGGTTTTCTTCCATTAGGAGAAGTCATAGACCCAGTCTTTAATTCGCCGAATTGAAAAGACGATGGTAGATTTCTGAAGATGTTTGCATTTAAGGCAAAAGTTGCATAAGAGTGGAGAGTTTGGAGGAGAACACGAGAAATACGTGAACGTGAAAACAGCTAGAATATCAAAACAAAAGAGGTGTATACAGTGCTTTGATAAAAAAAGACACCAAACGAATGACGGAATATGGAGGTTTGCTGCATTAGTCATACATTCTCGTAAATTTCATTTGCATTACTTCTATGCTAGAGCGACCTTGAAACCTTGTAGCGCTGCAGCTTTCGTTAGATGCTTTCATTCCGAATGATTCAACTGAATTCACAGCAAGAATGCAGGAATGAGCAAGATTTAGGCGTAGACTTGAAGATGTCATGCTTGGTCAAGAGAGAAAACTTTTGTTAAGCGAAACGTTGTGTGAGAATAGTCCATTTACAACATGTAATACAATATCTACTATATGCAAGCCATGTAATTTACATAGTCGTGGCTCGTCCATGAGAAATGAAGAGTAAGGCCGTATAAACGAATAAATTTCGACAACTAATCAAATATTTCGTTAGCTTCAACGAGTAAGCAATTCCGCATTGCATATAAAGGTGCGGTACAATTGAAACTGGTGTCCCAATAAAACACACCTGAGCTGGACTAAGATGATGCGTTTTCTAGTTGCTGCTTCTTTCAGTGGTCGCGTTGAAGATGTCGAACCTTCAGTTAGAAGGTTGAGCTCCGCTTTGAGCGATAATATCTTCAGGCGTCTTCAGGGTTTGACTTCAAGAAAAGGTTTGTACTGAAACTTCCAGTGAAGTGTTTCCTGACGATAATATCACTAAAAGTGCAGTATTTATGCAAATCTTCACGGAATCGCGAATTATGATTCTCCTCAAGTTTGAATGATATTAAGACCACCTCGTCTTAAGTTCAAAATGTATCCTAAAACGGTGGCGTTCCGTCACCCAGCAGTTTCTTGTTCAGAATTAATCTTAAGCCTTCTTTTCGACTCTGTTGTGCGTCTTCAGCGCAGGAATCATTAAAGCTCTCATAAGCCAATTGATTTTACATGTGTCTACACGTGATAATTATGACGTTGTTGAAAACGCATCACTGTCGAAGTAGTGCTCATGTTGTAACTATGCAAACTGTCTGTCATCTTCAGTGATACCAACTCAGTGAGATCATGCTAACTTTCTACAGTCTTATAAAAGATATATATCGGGATTTGAATGAGAGATTCATCAGTTTAGTAGTTCTCGCGATGAATGCTGCTATTCAAGGCTTCTCTCTGTTTGGAAGGCGTCTTGTGCTTCTACTTCTTTTTTTCCTATTTCCTTCTTATTTATTTAGTCATCTGTAACTATTTGCAGTCGCAGTAGGGCGATAGACTAATACCTGATGCGATGTATGACTGCGCAGTGTTTCGAGATTGCTGAGTGGATGCAAAAAAAGGAAAAAGTCAATTTTTTGTATATTTTAGACGAAATTTGCACCTTTTTAAGGTCTGGCAAAAATTTGTGCTTGAAGTTTTTTATGTCTGCATCCTTGAGAGGACATCCTTCTGTTTTTCAAGATGCCCATTAGGAAACTTCTCTTCTAAGGAGTTTCTATTAGAGGAGGTTGTATTGAAGCCCAAAGAACTACTGAAACTGCTAGTCAACAGAAGTAAGGACTTCAGGATTCGAGAAATCCTCTTCATGACAGGTGAGTTCTTCCGATGTGGAAATCATGAACTTTTCAACATTGTCATCCCTCATCCTCCCCTTCCCATCTGCAATTGCTTACGCATCGGGAACAAGCGCGAGCTGAACTGTAATTGATTTGCAGTCACACAGAGATTGCGGAAGGGTTTTTCGCTGTTGTGCACATATACGCTAAAAGTGCAACATATTGTGCATTCGTGTATTAGTTATCTCCACATCGTTGTGCTTAGATATGCGATAATAGCTGGCGTGAATACTTATCAGTAGAAGCAACCAAACATGACTGCAGGTTCACTTGCATCAATTTCTTCTTTGG
Source organism: Parascaris univalens (assembly GCA_037576465.1). NCBI lineage: Eukaryota > Metazoa > Nematoda > Chromadorea > Rhabditida > Ascarididae > Parascaris > Parascaris univalens. Next base: position 76,313,977 of record CM075173.1, on the reverse strand, counting down.
ACGCATCCGAAACGAGAGCATCGACCCCGGCTGCCCAGCAAAAGTGAGTTGGCACAACACTAATTAGTGACTAGTGCAAAAAAATTCTTTCATGGAAGGACATCGAGAAAAACTCGATAGAACACCCTTTCCGTCGGCCAAATTATATGGTTTTGAACATAGATAATGAAAGCAAAGCAGAAATCGACCTGGAGCTCGGTCTGTGGTTTTGTAAAGACTACGAGCGGTTAAAAATTTACTGTATTATGCAGCTAACGTTGCCATATAAAAACAGTGTGTCAAATCGCTCACTGGTAGGAGGTGAGATCCGTCATCGGCGTATCCGTGATTGTTTAGATGCCCACAATGAATTTCGTCCCCTTGACGCCATCACTTGAGCTCATTCACTATTTATGCACGCTAATAACTGGAGAACAGAGCACCTCGTAAAAGGTGCAAATGAAAAGTATTAATGCTTATGCCTTGAATGAAAAGAGCATTCCATAGATGTCTGAGAAGCTTTTGTTAAATTTTTTTAACCTTATGTTACAGGTTCCTGCATTCTTCTCCTGGTACCGGTCGTTGCGAGATACCCATGGGCCAACTAGCAACGAAACCCGCATCCTCTTCTGCGAATCAGAAAGCCCGCCTCTCGTTTCGAGGGCGAGTCGGACCAACTGTAAGTAAAACTTTCATCATAGATCATCTGGTTCACATAATGTGGCTAAGCAGAAGCAACATGTATTAGAATGCTGGGGATAATGCAGAAGTGGCTTATGGCGAAATTTTAACTATGCTCTGAGACCGTTCCCATCCCCGTCCCCCCCCCCCCCCCCCAACCTCCCAGAGAAATTTCTTGTTGTCAATAACAACCGAATTTGAAGGCCGATTTGCCTGTAATAAGCGAAGAGCGAGCAGAAAAACTGAAATCCGACGACTCGAGCCCGCCCAATATGACGACTTTGGCACAGAACAACGACGCTGAAGCTAGCGTCAGAGGAGGTGGGCAAAAAGGCTATAGCGATAACGATGAAGACGGCCAAACGCATTGGAGAATGTAAGCGGTGAACTAAGCACTGCGAAGGTGTTCCACCATTAATCGTGCATAATTTTCATATGCAACCTAGGTAGATCAGAAATGAAGTATCATCGTCGTTCTCGAGAGCTCTAAATTCGGTTAACATAACACAAAGTTTGGTGTAAATGAGCTTTACAAAAGCATGATTTAATGAATGTTTGTAGTGAATGTATGCATAAAATTATGTGAATGGAAAAGTGCGGAGCAGCTAAATGGCGATTAATCTTTCTGAGGTGCCTTAATTTGTGCTGCAGTCATTAACTAATTTTTTTGATTTTGGATGCAGTTTTGTCACATATTTTGCTGTCTTCCCGAAAACTTTCATTAAAATCAGTTTGTTTTTGCAGTACATGTTTTGTCCTTGTTAAAGTGGGTCATAGCCACTTGTCGGTCCGTGGTCACCGTCGTCTGTGTCAGGTCTGTCCTGATCGCACGAAATGCACGACCTTAAATATCACCTGTGATGAACAGTTTTGTGCAATTTAATGCGCGCTTTAAGCTTTCACAGATTTCTCAGTCGAAGGCTGCACAGAATCTTGTACAAGCATTACTCACATCAGGTGCCAACTTTCTTCGGTAGTTGACACCGTTGTTTCAAAACTTCGACTGCGCAGAAGCTTGAGCTGATCCTTTGGATGTTTTACGTTATCTTGAGCTGCTCCTATTGCTAAAAACTGCATTATTCTGTTATTCGTTCCCCATTCCTCTAACAGCATAAAAATTAATCACGTTTGAAGTCTTCATATACTTCCTAGTTTCTTCTCAGTTTGCATGATAACTGTTTATAAGATGGCGTTCAATAATAGCACGATTTCATTTCTCTGACATACTTTTCAAGGTATTTCATGAAATTTGTTGATGAATAGGTTAGATGATTTTTTATATCCAATTTCGATTTTTTTTTCTCATCACCGATGAAAGAATATCGCTTGTTCGAGTTTATAAGCCAATGAACTTGCTCATTTTAGTGTTGTGAACATTAAGCCAAATAGAATTTGTAGTCACTTTACGCTTATTTAACAATACTAATGGTGAACCTTACGAACTTCGTATTCCTTCAAGGATGTCTTAGAAGGATTTAGTGCGAATATTTCGCCTAGCACAGCGACGGATTAATTAGATCTTTGAGGAACTCAAAACTGCGTTCGTTGTTATATTTGGGCAAAAATCCTCCTTATTTCATCGAAATCCTTTCAACTTGCTATGAACATATCCATAACAATTTATTAACATGAACGGAAACAGTGCCTAGTAGGAGATTTAAGCAAAGTGCTGCAGGTCATGATGACATGGCGTTGAACCTATTCCGTCGTTGATATTATAAACGACAGCTGGTAAATATATAACGCATTCAGTGCAGATAATTTGTATATTATAGTTGAATGAGAAAGAGGCAATCAATCATCATTTTCTTCAGAGACATATAAATGCTCTCCTTTCGAACCTGATGAACAGTGCAATCGAAGCGCTGAAAACGCAAAGAAATGATGTATTAAGAGTTTTAAGAAATGGCGCTCCTTATATAATAGCCTCAGTAATGGGATCATTCTGCCGAAATCAGATTCTGTCGAAGGGACTCTCTAGTACTCTGTGTTCCTGAGAGGTGTTGTTGCCAACAGATGGTGTTGCAACTGCGGTTGATTCTGTGGAAGCATTCAGCCGCAAACGGTCGTACTTGTCGAAGAGCGCAGTGTTATGTGACGGTCTCAGGAAGAACGTTGCCAGCATCGATATCAGCGCCATTTCCCAAGTCAGCATGAACGACATCCAAACTGAAAACATCAACCTTAGCTACAGTGAGCGTCTGCATTATTCTTCGGCTAGATTTGAAGCGTGCAAATTACCTTACAGTTTCTGCTATATGTTTTATAAAATTATGGTGGATGAGAATTGAGTGTAATTCTGCATCTCTAAGTCCCATTTGTTTTCGAGACTTTGAATGGCTTTTTCAACAAAATAATGGCGAAAGGAATGATGAATGAGTAAGGCGCACATGAAAAACAGCAGATTTTCACAGACAAAGACGAACATGAGTACCATGGATTTCAGCGACCACTACAGTACTCATGCTAGCATCCTCTTTTCTATGCTAAACTGATCTCAAATGAGCATGAAAACGGCTTTCGTTCGCAGTATCCTTTATTCGTTTCCATTACGCGTCGCTGAAATCAGCATTTCACGATCCAGGTAAAACGGCATCATTCACAGCAATAGTGCTGGATGGTTCTTTTCAGAGCCCTCAAAATGGAAGTGATTGTGAAGGCGATTGGCAGCGGATTTAAATTACAATGCATAAGGCTGCGCTATAACCGAAACGTTCCGCATGTATTTCTGTTAGAATTCATAGGTACGATTTCTTTTTACAAATGACTCCGATTTGATGCACATAGTAGGCAAGAAAAAGCAACGAGTTACACTGTGCTTTCGACGACCCGGGTAGAAGGACGCCATCAGCGAAAACGGCGACTGCAGCAGCCAAATCGAAAACAAATTTCTGTATGGAATAAATTGCCTGCGCTGTATCGACAAGGCGGAAAATTACCGAAAAGCGATAAATTTCCAGCCTTTCCTGCAAAACAATTAACAATGATATATCATCTGCGTTGCTATTTGCAAGGAATTATCTGGGTTTGGAAGTTAGTATGGGCGGAAGGTAAGGGAGAGAGCCTGAGACTTCGAGTACACATGAATCTCTTGATTTTTATATAGAGAGAGGGAAAGAATGCGACACATGAAAACTTAAAATGAGCCTCAGTGGATATTTGGGGATGTACAAGACATTTCTTTGCCTTTGGGAACCTTCCCACCTCGTCAATGATCCTTACATCCTCCTGATACGGGTGGCTATAAAACGCAAAAAAGGCTTAGTATTACATGGCCCAGAGGAATGATCACGTAGCAGGCGTAGAAAGCAATAATCATCGAAATCAGTCCCATTGCGTTCGAGATTTGAAACCACCTGCAATTACTGATGGATCACAGAATAGTACAGGATATTTGCAGGAAAAGATCATGACGTTCTGCAATAGGCAATTTCGTCTTTGCCTGTTAAATTCAGTTGTAATCCCTAATGACCTTAGGGCAGAGACCTCAGAGAGCTATTCATCACTGCTGATATCTCATGCTTAATAGAACACGAGGTATTTATATCAAAATAAATAACATTTATACTACGTTTACCTATAAACTACTGTGGAAAATTTTCGAAAATATGTGGCTTCTGTGGTTGGCTAACGAATTTTGCAAGTTCCAGTTAAACTCTAAATTCAGTAATTCATTAACTGAATATGCCGAACAATTGCACGTTTTATATTCTGAGTGATATTTGCAATAAATATGATAACTTACTCACTTTCTCCTATGAACTTGTGAAAATACAATAAAAACAAAAAAGTTATTTCGGCATATTTCCCACTTACAGATGCGTCCTACTGCTGAGCTCAAGAAAGACGATAATATTGGTGGTTTCGAGTACAATACGAACGATAGGTGACTGAAATACAATCCACTCAAGACATCGCAAATTCCTCCTGAAAATGTTGAAACAGTTCGGCATGACAAAGGAAAGAGCGAAAATTGTTTAGCTTCTCGTATATGCAAGACGGGCGGAAATTTCGCTCACGTGGATTTCCACGAGCACGCACTATGGTGACGTCGTTCGAAGCAAGCATGCGTTAAACCATGGTAAAAATGAGCGTAAGCAGATATGAATATGAACTAAAATTTGAACATATGGTCCTATGGTTTTTGAAACATTGGTCAGCTTGCGTTACTTTTTTAGAAAGATTCCCGATATCCGATGGTAAATGCGTAAAGTACCCAAACTGCTGCGCTGCTACTCGGCCCAAGTACGTTCTTTTGCAGAGACGTCTGCGCCGGTAGTGCATTGCGTAGTTGAATAATCTCGATACTATTAGACAGTGTTTGAATGAGACCTCAAAGGGTCTTAGGTGGCGAGCAACTGATCCTCAAAAACGGTAATTTGTGCTCCAACATCAGCTCAGACGGCAACTTTGTTGCTCTGCAATAGCATCTGCACCGCAAGTGTCTATTTTTGCTTTGCGCTGTTGAATAAAGTGCCTTACGTGGTGGTGCAACTTGCTCCGAGAAGCCACAATATGAGACAGCTGTCGTTCTTCAGCTAGCCTATTTCAGTTAGGGTTACAACTTCACAACTCACTCATACGATTAAGGCCACAGCTTTTTTACGACTGAAGCACTAAACGAGCTTTACGACAATGCGCGGCACTTCTCCTGTTTTTGAGGTCGCTGAAGAACTAACCTCTACATTAATTCTCCTCTTTCCTTGCTTCTTGGTTTTCACGAATAATTTTTCGCTTCCGCATGGGAGAAAAAATAAATCTCAAAAATACATGATACTTAATGCAAAATGAAAACTACGTACTCCTTGCCTTCGATCGTCGGTAAGCAGTGGCAGAAACAACAAATCGGTGGTACTTGAAACGATATTTTTTGACCCTTTGAGAGTAAATATTCGGAAAGTGCAGCGCGACTGCCGAACATATTCTTCATCAACGTTACTACTACGAATAGACATAGCATGAAATACCTGCAAACGTTCTCCTTACATCCTGTTTCAACAAAAAATCCGCGAGCGAATATCTCATCAACTAAATGAAATCAACGAATTCAGGAATATAACTTTCAACTCCTTTCTGTTCACAGCGAAAAGTTCAGGCGTATTAGGTCACATATTACTTTACTTTGACACTCAAAAAGGCAGTTTTTTGAGAGAGCTGAAAATTTTGAGTTTGATGCACTGCATTTGCAAATACGCTTCAGTCACACATTTCTTTCTTCCGAACGTTTTTACACCTGAGCGGTTGTCTACCACCTTTGGTAAGTGTTTTATCTATCCTCTATGGTCGACGCAACGCATGAGGCATTTGCTTACGAAATTCAAATATTCCGGAAGGTGGATGCTTTCTCGTTAAACACTGATTACTTTACAGACGTCTCTACTAAGTTATTAATCATACTGCAGCAGAAACCTATTTCAAGTACCTCTACGAACACCTTACTTTAATTGTTCGCTATGTGATGCTGCGAAAGCAGGCTGTTTAAGAGAAGCTAACAGAAAAGACACGTCAAGCAATACATCCTTGATCCTCAATTATAGAGGAATTTAAAGTAACGCCGACTGCTCCCTCGCGTGTTTTAAATGATGATATTGAGCATCGTATGTGAAAGGAACGGCTCCTCCGCCTAATGGGAATGGCAGAAAAGTGCTCTACCAATACCTCCACACGTCATCCCTCTTAGGAAACGCGAACAAAGATATTCCGGGACATGGTTGTTGCAGAAACGTTGTAGATCGGAGCTTTTTCTGCACAGGCAATGCCGATGAAAGGTTAAAAAGCTCTCACCGCACCCCATCCCCACGTTCCAATAAAACCGACTTACACAAGAGCCACTGAATACATGAAACCTGCTGAGCGAGGAATAAACATTCCCACTAAGCCGCATAACGTAGCTACCTGAAAAAAAAAGTGAAAGAAAGCCTTTAAAGCCTCAGACAATGAGGAACAGGCATAGGTTGCGTGAACAAGCATGTTTGGCATGCAAACTCAACTATTAGCATCGAACAGTGCTGGTGACTAAACGTAGGAACTTAAAAAAGTGAGATGAATTCTGATGATAAATGGCTACAAAGGCAAAAGTTTAAACCTACAATGGGAGGTAAACAAATGAAGGCCTGCATTCGCTTTTAACAAAAACTCAAGCAAGTTTTTGCAGATGCATTTCTAACAATATAATATAACGCTTTTAGCCAATAATGGACGCTCTCTTGTAAGGTCAAATATACAGCACCTTCTGGAACGGTTTTAACCGTCACATTTTTTTAACCGTCGATTGCTAAATCGTTGCACTGCCATTTGATGTAGCTGTATGTGATGCAAAATCTCTATCTATATCAGGTACTCCCAACCGTCAGTTGTAACTTTCGTATCTCAGTTAGGTACGGTTGGGTTGCTTGAAGCTTTCTACTTTTTCAGCAGACGGTCGCGCTAAATACTCTCAGTGAAGTAATGCAAGTCACTTACAGGACACATGAGAACGATCCAGTAGAGATCAGTTTGAACGCGCTCGTTACTGATATATTTGAAGACGAAATACAAATGGAAAACGCATAGCACAAAAACAATCACAGTAAAGGCTGTGCTCATTGACAGAAGAACCACATAGGGGGCTGTCATCTCTTAAAAGTTATTGCGTTACGAAACGAATCTGAACAAAAGCAACGAGTTGGAATGTTTGTGTACAAAGACCGCAACCAATGCAATCAAGATCACGTTTTATGTCTAGCGTAGCAATTTATTGTAACGAAAATCTTGCCTATATAAAGTTTTTTGAACAGACAGGCAACAAGTACTATATAATAAGCGTATGGGCTTCTGAGCACGCTAGAAAGACAAAACCAATCCCTGAAGTTTAATTTCTCCTAGCCGTTTCCTTACTCCAATAGTTGGCAAATTTATCTCGCTATCTTTGCAGCTTCATCAGTGCCTACTCGAAATTTGGTATGCCCAGCCGACATTAAGCTGCTCAAGGAGTATCATCACCTTGAGACCAACAACTCTCCACACTTTGGCATTCATCGACTTATTGCCCTGTTCTCAACGCCTTCTTAACCATGCTATAACTTCTTAAAAACAACCTGTTATCCAGCTGTTGACATCTGGTGGTGCCATTGGGGTGTAGTTGAATGAGTGTTTCACCAAACTGCTAAAGAGTTCTGCTGCTGACATTCCTTCGAACTGAAGGCTGCTTCTAATACCTCACCACTAAAATCGCTTCAATACACACGTTAGTTCTGAACACCAAGGAGGAAATCACAAATTCATCACTTCGCTAATAATTCTCAGTGTTTAATCAGTGAAACATTCTAGGGCACACAACGCCATTTTTAATTGGCAACACGATCGAAATTTCATTAGTCACCCTAGTGCAGGATATCTCTAGACTCCGCGAAACTGCACCTTGCCTTGAGATACATTGTAAAGATGTTTAACTGTTATCAAGTAGTCAGCTGGAATCTTTGGCATGTCCGGAACTCATCGCTAAAAATTACATGTCAAATCAGCAGCCCTTATGTTGATCAACGGGACATAATAAAATTGAAATAGGGAACAACATAGCGAACTTCTATCCCTTTCAGGATCAAAGAAAGACACAAAAACCTACCCCTGAATATTTATCTTCGAAATGAGCCTTCCTTCCAATTTGGTAGTCTGATTCAAAAAGATAAGATGCATTGCTGGTGTCTTTGCCCAAGTGATGCAACCTCCAACACAATAGCACTCTTCTCATGACGATTTTGCGGTAGTCAGGGAAATTCTTTAAGTGGTCAAGAGCTAAAACATCGGCGTAAAGAATCTATCAGCTCTTTCCACGTGTAACATAAGCTGGGGTAAATTTACAAGTCAGCATAAGCATGAACCTCAACACTTTTCATAGGAATATTCGAACAAGGCAAAAGGAATTCTATCAGAATGTCGAAAGAAAATTTATTTTGTCATATCGGAGATTTACTCAACGATAAACAAATTAGTTCCAAGCAGTTGAGCGTGCTACGATATATCACCGCATCACAGAGTCATCACCACCTTCGGAGTGAAGTAGAACACCAACGCACAATCAGCTCTAATCTATACAAAGTCATTGAGGAATCGAGTGTTCAAACGGCGGATTTGTTTCGAAGCGATGAAATGGTAAATAAATGGCAGTACACACCTCATGACAGCCGTGTAACTATGGCAATGGCAATGCTGGCAAGCAATGATGAAAGGCGAGACTTTTTGCAACAAACGAATCACCTTTCATGTGTTCAGTAATCCCCAACTTAGATTACGTGCTGTGAAAATATGAAATTTAGTAACTTGAACATAATTATATTCAATGGTTTTGGAAAATGCTCATACCTTATGATATTGGGCGAGTGGCTAAATATGCATGAAATGTTTTTTAAAAAACCACAATTTCAACGAGAAGTTTTAGCAAGAGAGCGGCAATCATTTGGCTCGACAGTGAACGGTCAGCGTCAGTTTATAGGAATTTAGCAGTCCTTAGTTAATTATATCTGATATTTCCACTACTGAGACAACAAATAATTCGAACAGTGAAGATAAACGCAGAACTGAAAAAATATCTTCTTTTTCAGATCATTTAAAATACGTTGATCCTCCGGAAGTGAATTTTTTTGGACACAGTTATATCCATTAATAGAAAAATAATCGTTATGATTAGGTCTATATTTTAGGTTTTCGAACCTTATAAACTGCTGCGCACATATGCACATCTTTGCTTTTGTGATTCTAGCACTTAAGCACTACAAGCAATTGTTTTTCGGCGTCCCTATAGCAACATTTCTAGCTCTTTCGCATGAAGGCTTCCTTAAAATTGCTTACATGTTTTCATTTCCAACTTGATCTGTACCATATGGCCCAGAAAGTTATGAACAGAGCTGATACAGCTGTCAGTATTATATTCCATGCAGTCTTTACCCGACCTCCATAATTATGACGAAGCAGAAAAATAAAGAAGCAAAAAAAGATAATTATGCCTGAGAATTTTAACCATTCCAGCACATATCACCACGGTTTGCAAAATCAGCTGCAATTATCCAGAAAGTGGTGATGATGATGGGATGGGGGGAGGGGGAGGAAGGGAGAGGATGACCCGAAGAGCTTTGGTACGCACAGAAATAACAAAAGATGTCACCAGTGATGACTTCAACATTAAAGAAACCTTACAACTGCATTTTTCACTCAACGAATGTGAACGGCAATTATGATGGCGCTTATCATCCTCAGTAGAGAACGACAGTTGCATACTGAACTTTTCGCGTCTGTAAGCAACCTTCCGACGACGATTGACGCCCCCTGACAAGCAAGCGAAAGAAAACAGTGATTATGAGCATAACTTAAACAAAATCTGAGGCAATAATGCCGGAGAACGGTTGAGAAAATGCCATTTAAATCATAAATTCGAAGTACTCAGGCACGCCAAACAAGCCTAAGCTCTATACTCATAATGAACTATGATTATGGCTCCAAGATTTTAGGATAGAAAGAATGAGATCATATCGAAGTTTATGCTGCGCTAGCTTTGATACTGACTGGAGTCCTTACGAAAGAAGTGGTGATTTGGATGCATGATTGCATAACATTCGCTGCTTTCAATTTCCGCGTTTACGATAAGTTTTTACTTGTTAGCGTTGCACATGATCAGCTATTGAATATAACGAGAGGCACCTAATTGGAACGCTTGAAAACAATTCGCTTGAAACATTTCTCTGTTTTACGCATCTGTTACGGTCATCTCAAGCTGGCGTTTTCAAATTGGATCTTTAGTTACATCAGATAAGAATTCCCAAATTATGGGACTGCAAGAATCACTCGGTTAAAATCCTACTCTTCCCTTGTTGGATTTACGCAAAAACGATCCTCTTCTCATCCTTAGCGTCTCGTTTTTCTAAAAAAAATAGCCTTGCTTGTTCGATGGGGCTTTCAAGCTGTATCGTGATGAACTTGTGGTGTCTACCACCTTTCATCGCGCTTGGAAAGCCACTAATATTAGTATTGTTGTTCCGAAAGGTAACAGTTTAATCATGCCATGAATGTGGCATTCTCCCATCGAAATTTGTAAATATCGAGTTGTATAGAATGAATGGGGGAAAAAACTAACATCCAGACCATTCTGCTGAAGATACCCATCGAGAACTGAACGTGGCATTACAGCTAAGATGTGCACTTGAGTCGGATACAGTGAGCCGCTGTAATTGAACCGTGTACTCTCAGCGGTATACGTAATGCGTGAAAGTGCGCTCCATCAGAATGGCCACTTGCGCCGTCGAGTATCTGCGTGTTCACAAGGACAAAATGCATATATTGTGGTGGTCATACGGTGGGTATTTCAGTACCTCACCTACTCTCATGTGATACTTTGTGAGAAGGTAGTGGAAGCAGCTGGTGATTTAGTGCTAAATAAAGCTACAAGCTGGTGAATTCTTGTGTGGATGCTTGTACCGTGAGCACTAATGCTACACCGAAAACGATGTACGACTTTCGGAGGATGCCAGTTGCGTATTACCATTTTAGTGCCGAATAAACGTTGTTTGACCCTGTCTGTTCACCCTGGCTTCATTTTTTTGTTCCTTTCCTGGTTTCTGGAGGACCCTTAAGAATGTTCGGTTGTTTTGTCATGCGTGTTCCTTAGGTCATATTTATTTATTTATTTATTTATCTATTTCAAAATTCTGGAATTGTGAATCATAAAATCCTTTGCGAACAGCATCAGTGAGAAAGAGTTAAGTGTCCTCAAAGCAACGGTCCGGGAAAACAGACATTCGGAACGTGAGGAGAGCAATAGTTTGATGATAAAAACGGCTGCATGGTTCATGCAAAGATGTCTCGTTGGTGCTGATCCCCAATCGATGGGTGTGCGATTATGTAGCAACCGTGCATGCATACAGCTGAAAGAGTTATCAGTATTCTTCTGCCCTATTTGATACACAAGTTTACGTGATAATCAACGTCTAGATTTATCAGCTCTAAATGCGACTAATACGTAGTCCCCTAAATTCTTTTCTTTGTAACGCTACACCGAGTTTAAAGGTAGGATGACATATGTTTGGGCTCAAATTTATTATTCTTTGTCTATACGGTGAACTTGAGAATCGCCTTCGTTCGACAGATAATAAATAAGGAATTCACTGAAGCTATTATCGGCAGCAAAAATGCGATGAATTCATCGGTCGCGTGTGCCGAATTACCAGACATAAAACAATTTAAGACTAATTTCCGAACAATCATATCAAAGCATGAGCACATCATCAGAGTTAAAGCGTCCACCGCGAGCACATTGTTGCCGAAGCCTTCAGCTTTAATAGTGGCTTTGAACAGAAGCTCTTTAGTTCCTCAAGCAGTGCGTCCTGTTTCTCTTTGTTCCTTATCTTTGGCGTCTTAGTGACTTCGAATTTGAGAACCCCTTTTGGGTGAAAGAGATCAGGCTGTAAGCGTCAATATATTCGCTCACCTGAATCTCTGCAATCGGTTTAAATTTTCTGAACATATCGATTATTGTGATCATAGTGGGTTATTGCGATCTCCTTCTCCCACTGACGAGCTATAATTGATGTGTTCGTCACCTCGAGTTCTAGGTCTAGTTATTCCAATGTCCGTCACACGAAGTTGGAGCTTTATTAGTGATTGTGTCGAAAAGGTTACAAAATACGGCGCGATGCCTCCTCAGAAATGTGTTCGTCAATCTTTTAACAGATATTCCAAAATGAATACTATCTTTCCAACGAGTGTTCGAGCAAAATTCGTTTCTATGCAATAGTTTCTTTTCCTTGTCATTTTCGACTGCTTAAAATAGAACAGTAGATGATGCATATCGATGCAGCTACTTCAGTGTTCTTATTCCAATGCATTCCTAAGTGACTGAACTCATCAAATTGCCTCAGCTACTTGCCACTATTTCAATGACACCACCTATAATTCTTCCGAACCCAACGATAAAGTTTTGCTTAGGTCCTAGTATCGCAAAAAGACCTTCAAAGCTGTGATCATTTTCTAGGCCTTGTATAACGACTGCTGTTACAAGCAGCTGTACACTATACGATTACATACAACTGGATTTCACGAAGCGAGCTTTTATATAAGATGTGCACATTTTCACTGCGTAACTTATGGGGATCACTTTCGGTAGCCGATGAATTTGATAGGCTGGTTTCAAACACAGACAACGTTTTAGCTTGTTTCTGCTTTCATGCTTTTGTTGCCCATATTTAGTTCCCAAATTTTTGCAACATTTTTTTGCAGAATGTTTCCGGATTTTTGTTTTCAGATTCTTCCGCTCTCCAGGTAAGAGGAAGAAGTAGTGACGATACTTTCTGTCTGTTTCCCTAGCATTTTCACTTGTTCAACATTTTCAATAATTGCTTCATTTCCTTGCACTGAACCCACCTGTTCGGTGAGTAGATAACCTGGAGTGAAAGAACTCAACTTCCTGCTTTTTTCTTGCATTATTATTTGCAAGTAGTCTTTGAACTGCTAACGGATTCGTTATATGAACGATGCGGTATACTCTCATGTGCTATTAACTGATGACGCCACACTGGATCCCACCCGACCGTTGGTGGCCACTGCATGCTTTCAGAAGCAGCTCACGGATATGATGTCGGTCATTAAGCTGTACTCAGTGCTGGTTGTTTTTGCGTTGCTTCCAGCGTCCTCTGAAAATACCAGTTTGCTGAAGCATTTACTTACTCTGAAAAAAGTAACTGCTTGTATTTCTACTTTCTACTACATTCTTGAAACGTCATATTTTATTCAATAGCCGATATTCATCCACCTAACTGCTGCTTATTTGCATATGCGTAATCCGCACTCGTAAGCCCTTACGGCCACGCGCTTCTAATTTCTAAACCACCGATCACGCCTGTTTCCCTGGGACTCCATACACAAAGCCAACATCACTGCGAATTTGTTCACCCTTCCTTCCAAACGCGTCATTTATTATTTCATTGAAGACGGATTTCATTTATTCATCCGCTAATTCCAAAGGGTCCCTGTGAATGAACCTCTTCATTAAGCTTAATTTCCGCAGCGCCTATCCTAAATTAGGGATGTGTGTCAAAGCAGCAGGGCAGAACTACGTCTTTGTAGTTTCGCTCGCAAAAACAACCGTTCATGTGATTTAGCAACACAAAATAAAGCGTGTGTGTACGTGTGCATCCAATTTTTTAAACTAGGTTCATCTCCTGTATAAAGTTACAGAAGATAGGTTTTTTTGCGGCCTGACCAGTGCAAAGTGGGAGCCGAATGGTTGCGAAAATGTACATAAAACATCTCAAGATAAAGCGCTAGGGGTCAAACACATATATGCATGTACAAATACACACACGCACCCATGCATATAGACGCCGCAGTATGCGCATACGCACACGGAGGAAATATGCAACGAAAATATGCTTTCCAAACGCACATTTGCAAAAATTTGCAAACTGGTATCAAAACTGTTTAGAAGCTGGAGATCCAGTTAGTTTCCTAAGATTCAGTAATTTGTGGGCCTTTCTGGAACGTACGTGTCGAGAGGAAGTTATCGGCTTCGGCAGCTTCCAAAACTTAGAACAACCTTCATTTAGAATCCATGGATAATACCGTCGATACTTACAGTTCTTAAATGTGTGCTGCTGAAAATTGTCCAATCCAAGCAATTCGAACTTCACACGTTATCTCCATATCAACAATGTATGTAATTAAAATGACCTGATCGGACCGTTTCGTTGCAAAGAAATCTACTGTGTTCTAAAGAATGAAAGTTCTCACACTGCCATTTTTTTCTGGAGCGTTGCATACTTTTACCTTCATGGGAAGCTCACATCAGTTCAGTCATGCTTAATGAGAGCCAGAATTTTATTGGCTCTATCACAACACTAAGACTGCTTCACTTAGCAAGAGCTGACGAATTTAAAATGCAGAAGAAGAAGACTGTATTTTCAGATGTTCTCTATGCCTTCCGAAGGACCGCTGAGGAAGCACGGTGCAGAGAAAAAGGTAGGAGAGAATTTTCGCAATGAATTCGATCTGCTTCTTTACTTTAGTAGCACTTTCATGTGTCTACTGGGCAATGCTCAGTACCATCCAATATTGCAATATTTATGAATAATCCAACTAATGCGGCACAGTTCACGCACGTCGGCCGATTCATCCTAGAATATTCGACATTTGTATCTCAACAATGAGAAAACATCAGGCAGAGGGGATGAAAAAAAATGTAATGAGGAGTCTTAACTCGCTCTCTGGATGTGGGGTGCAGGTGACAGTTCGCATTGATTGTTTTGAGAATTTTCGTCCTTCAACTTTAAAAGCTCGAAGCATAAACCACAAGTTATTTAGACTAAACTGAAAGCAATCCTTTCTATCAACATAATATGCAAATCATAATAATAATCACTTCATTTACTTCTCTGAAAAGGATTTTAACATTCTGCTGTGTAAATGAGGAATAAATTAAAACTTAGAGCTCTTTCGAAATTCACTGAGCCATCATGTCCAACGAACTTTCTATTGCTCAATGTGTGATTCATTTCGTCAGTTTGACAGTTTTACAGATGGAATATTTAGGCCTATTACTATGGTCCTTTACTTGGTGGAATCGACAGCTTCGATACGCTTGCTGGTCTTGGTCTAGGTAAGAGAAGTGGGGGGTTTAAAGAAGCGACGAGGATGGTTACTAACGGTGGCAAGAGCATTTTTCGATTTCGACGTCATATGCAGTTCCCCGATTAAGAAAGTATGTGCTTAATACGATTTCCAACGATCCAATGAAATGCTTCAAACGCGTCCCTCCACAAACTCCATCCATCAGTTAGCATTAATCAGCTATACCTTGGAATACGCAGGCTATCTAAGCATACACTAAATATCTGCCGTCCAAGAACTGGCGTGCAACTTTCCCCTCATGCATTTTTAATTCTGTCCATTTTTGCGAAAGTGGGCTAGTGAATGTGGGTACTTTTGTGTTGCGCATATGTGCCTACATGTGTTTGCTTAACCGTATGTGTATGTCTGTGTACGTGTCCATGTGCCCGCATTTATTCGCAGGATTGTTTGCGTTTTCTCATGTGCGTGTGTTTGTGCTCCCGCATGTGTGTCTGCCAGTCTGTGGCTTCAAGTCCATGCCACTGGAGCTTCCAAGTCTTCATGCAAGATTTAGAAGGTGAGTCTTACATCCAATTCAGTTTTGATGTTTTTGCGGTTTGTATAACAAATTATTGAAAATATTACGTTAATTACTTTGTAGTTTTTGGGAAACCAAATCATTCTAACGTCGTGAATGACATGGATCGACCGAATTTTTTGGCCGATTAGCGATAAAAGCTCGGACCGCCGCAATAGGAATATCCTGGATTTCGACACCAGCTTCAATCAGTGCATAATAACAGCATTAAATATTTACAATTTTCAGCTTTACTATCTGACGGTCGACCTCGCTGGCGGTGTTTTGACAGTCTTCTGAGTCGGTTCATTTGACTCGAAGCGATTGAGCAGAGAAGAGAGGGTCACTTGTTCCAACTTCAGTGTTAAATATCTTCTAAAAATAGCTTTCACATAAAGTGCATAAATCAATTGAATCGTTCTTTACTCAGTTGAATTGTAAGCAAATAAAACTGTTTCTTTGTTGGTATTATAGCAGAGAGGAATTATCGAAATGAAATGAATTAAAGAAACTTGTTGATTATGTTCCTGCATGCTGTTCTTATAAACATTAAAGAAAACGTATATCTTCTGGTGCGCTTTCCCACTTGTTTGGTACATACTTTTCTTCGCTAGATAAGCGTAGATTTTTATACTGACATATGCAGTTATTGATGTCGAAGTCACAGAAGTATGCAGAAACAACAGGCACTATATGTCGTTACATACAAAACTATGACAGCACATCATACCAAGGAGACGTATTTCTGGTAAATTGCACATTTGTCTCCCGGTCTCCCGCTTCTCCCATGTGCAGTTTTCAGGTTTATGAGCGACCTGCAACAGCTACAGTCCATGAATTTATCACCGCCTCAAGATGAACATAAAGCAAGCTAGACTTCAGTGGTAATGAGCATTTCATTCAGAAAATATGAGCTAGTCGCGAGGGTAAATCGTGCACGGTCAGCATTGCACGACATGTTTTCAAGGGCGGTGTGAGTCGGCTGCTATCAACAACTGATTACGAAATCATTGAACAGAGGAGAAAACTGGAATGGACCTCACTGGCATGGTACATTCTTTAAGCATATGACAGCCATCCAGAAGAGGTTTCAGGTAAGTTAAACGTACTTTAGCGCTGCATCGAGAAAATCAAAATAGCAAAGAGGTAAGCGGGAAAAGTGAAACAGAATGATGAAAAATGTACATTTCGTGTTAAAATTATACGAGTGGTAGATTTCGAAGATGATCAGTTGACCTATGAGGTAAGGAACGCAACACTGTTGAGTTATTTTGTTTCATTCAATGTCACAGAACAAAAGGAATCTTATTCAAACTGTGCGAATGAAGCAAACTGCCGTCAAAGGGCCACAAAGAATAACGCACGCCAATACCGCAGCAATTTAATTCAGTCATTACGCATATAAGAAAATAACCAAATTATTGGCTATTTCCAGACAGCGATAATAACAAAACAAAATGACAAAAATGCCTTTAATCAGAATTCACAAGAACAGAAAGAAAAGGAAGATGAAAGTGAAAAATAAAAATGAGATGAAAATAGAGCGATAGGCGACTCAACCAACTAAACGAGTGACCGTCCTTAAATTAACTAATTTACAAGAATATAACATGATATAAGATTACTGCGTACAAAAAAGCACCTATGAAACTGTATGTTAACGACTGTTACAGCTTTTTCACGTCAGGATGTAAACTTGCGCAGCTGCGTTCAATTGAATGATGTATGGTGACACGGTGATAACACCAAATGCACCTCACATCAGCCATCAACTTTGTCGTTTACGAGGTTTCGAATCTAAATTTGAAGAATTTGTGGCTGTATCGAGTTTAATAAGAACCATAATATCGAGTTTCTAATCATTTCATATACATATACGTTAACATTTCATATAGTTTCTAATCATATACTTGAGCACTATATGTGTTTCAAACTGCTCCGAGAAAGCACTTGCCGCAATAATTCTAACGACTTGGAATTTTGTTTCCTTCATTGAATTTCTTATACGAGCCACTCGAACAATGCGCTGACATAATAAGTATGATGTGGATGTGCTGACATAATAAGTATGATGTGGTCGTGCATAATAAGTATGATGTGGATGTTTGCATATGCTCTTCGAGCATAATTCATCCATCTCCGACCCGACACGTCGACCCTTCAAGGGCAAAGGTGCGTCGGTTTTGTGATTACGCAACTGTTGCATATTTTATGTGCATCTATCCCTCTGCGATCATTACGATTGCGGACATCAGCGGAGTGTTGCTCCTGTGTAGCTTGCTAGATCTTTCTGCAATAGTTTTTCTCTCGATAGATATAATAAAGTCGTCCTAAGTGTGCTTCAGCTAGCTCTTTCCACACAATACTCAGCATCCGCTTTCGTCACTCTTAGTATTTAACAGTTTCGTCGTTTTTCGGGTACCAAAAGTCTTCTGCATTTCTTTATTAGTTTACAGAAATTCTCAGTGATAAATTCTTTTCCGATCTTCTTCCGAATCCACCACTGAATTCACTCTTTCAACATCGCAGTCATTTCCATCTTACATATATGTGTGCATATCTGTGTATGTGCATATGTATCAAGAGCGCACAAAAATATCAATATAATAGGGGATAAATTTATGTTTCCCAATAGTGCAAAACCTATTTTCTTCAATGAATTTATTCTAATTGATTTACGAGAGAAACTCTTGCAATTCGGCCAAATCTTGCTTTTCATTTTGTCCATCTTGCACTTCCTATTAAGTACCGCTATATTTGTCCTCAATAGTCTGCCAATTCTTTTGGCAAAAACACTAAAATAAAGTGAGTACTATGAAGAATCACGAAGTCAACAAAGAAACCACGCAAATATATAAATGAGTACTAATATGACGATTTTTCGGTGTACTCTAACCTTTCTACAGCGGTATCTTTGTTCTTTGTTGGTAATGAAAGTATGAAATAATTACAATCACCTTCACTTGATTGTCTTTTCAGTGATGCATTTGGCATATGGTTGGTTTGCTTGCTTTATGCTAGTTTTTCTAGCGACCTACGCATCAGGAATTGTATCGTCTACAGTACGTCCAGGTGTGAAGACACTTCAATTGGTGTGTTGTTCGATTAGTGTTCAATAAAATCAATAACCGTTTCCTAAAACTAGACTAAATTTTTTCCAAGTCAGCGAAAACTTTACACAGAATGTGGGTGATCAGTTATACAATGGAGGCAGATAGTGTCACTAGCTGAAGTTTCATTACTGAACAGTCAAACAATGGTTTAGTCGCTCCGAAGAAGACTAAATCAGCAATCTGTCGTTGAACTTTGCAGTGCTCAGCTTATCAGCAGGACACTGATAAGTATGCATTTTTTTTCAGCGGCCTTTGTCAGAAACCTTATTAAATTGATGATGGTGGGATTAATGCACTGGGAAGCTTGAGCAGTTGAAGGTCAGAATAATGTGATGTTAATAAAATGTTGTGAATGTTTTTGAAATAGTGATAGGCATCGGATAGCTTGTGGTTGTTGTTTGTTGTGTTTCTTGCATTCGGTGGATCGAGAAATAAGATAACCATATGAGAACAGCGAAGGTTCTTTTGCCTAATCAATCTATTTTTAAAGGATAGGATTATCCATGTAATTATATTTCTGAGTGCAGTAAATATTAAATCAAACTTTGTGTTGTCCCTTCAACTACTCTAATCCAGGTAACTTTTTCCAGTTTCCTTGCTTCATTTGCGAAGAACAACAGCGTTACAAACATAATGATGGTGATGAAAGCTTAGAGGAACTCATCGAGAGAGATGAAGAAGAGGTTCCGTTTTCGCTTTATTCTTTTCTGTGCTAGACTATATTATATCTAAAGATAGCGTTTAGCGTGTATTCATCATGAGAATTCAGGTACTGAGAGTTGTTTGTATTAGTCATTACCCTTCAATAACCGCGAAAAAAGCGCATTATAAAAGCGTTTATGGGAGGCGAGTATAATGAAGCCACTGCTTTCTGTAAAATCCTCAATAAAATTTCCGATTTTAGAGGTCCAAAAGCTATTCAGCAAATTTTCGTAGTTTTAAATTCGTAGTTCTTCATCTTGCTCTTTGCATAATTACTGTTAATGCCTCATACTTCAGTGAAGTCCGTATTGCGTAAAGTTCTGTGAGTATATATCGCAAGCGAAATCAGATATAATGAAGCATAAAGGCCCTATACAAATGTGACCATCCATAAAAAACTCCGTCCTGTATCGAATGCGTTATAGCAACGCCGTGCTGTGTTGTGTTCGATTGTATGCTCATCTTTCTTCGTGGCAGTTCCAACTTAGAAACCAATGAAGCTGAAACACTGTTGACTAGCTCCTTAAACTACCTTAAAAATT
The DNA here is from genome assembly GCA_037576465.1 of Parascaris univalens. Classification (NCBI taxonomy): domain Eukaryota; kingdom Metazoa; phylum Nematoda; class Chromadorea; order Rhabditida; family Ascarididae; genus Parascaris; species Parascaris univalens. The sequence goes on along the minus strand of CM075173.1, from coordinate 76,293,815 downwards.
CATCAATCAAAACGAGAAAATGTTATCAATGCTGCAACGTGTCAAAAATGTGTTGTTCAGCTAAAAATGAATCGGCAGATTAGAGAATAGTCCCTCAATATTACCGTCTCCAAACTGTGGATCCGAGTACACCGCTTAGATTCCGGTATAAGATGGTATGTGAATGAGATCACAAAGAACTAACGTAGTTGCCATTGTTTGAGCATTCAGTTATCTTTTATTTTTATCCGAATATCATTTTCAAGTGCCGCTATGTGACTATCAGTTTTATTTCATATGGTGCGCTTTTAGGGATTTCTAGCCGTTGAAGAGATGGACGATCAACTTTCCACAATAAAGTCGAATGTATGGAAGAAGCCACAAAAAGATATTCATGCTCTGAAAAGCGATATTGAGCAGGTGAATGCTTACATCTAGTTTCAGCTGTTTTCTTCGCATCTTCTTTAGTGAGACTTTATCAAAGCAAGAAGACTTAAGGTCACAGCAATACGACACTCCACGCGAAATGGAAGATATTCACATTGCACCTCCTTCCATGAAATGATTCCTCTAACTTTATGCATCGAATTTTTACTTATTTTTGGTTTTAACTCACAGAAACTAGTCGTTGTTCTTTACTATGTGCCTGATGCAATCTCTTCCCATCGAGGTGGCAATTTTAGTGAATCGATAGCTCATGGCTCATTTTAGCTGAACGTGAATGAAACGGACGGAATATCTCCGCTCTAAGATGCTAAAGTAGGAACGGAGCGCATAAGGAAACCCTATCTGTATTTTAAGCAATGAAGTGAAAACCAAACTTACTTCACATGATTCAAGGGAAAAGATCGACAAAAGCAAATTTTATGGCGTGTCAAGACGATCAACTTCCCTCTCTCAGTAATACGGAAAGGCTCTCAGAAAGGAGTAATTTTTGTGGTTAATTTGTGAAGAGTTCCAAACTTCTAAGGTAGACTCGACTTCTGCTCTTTCCTTCAAATTCCAAAATAATTTTTCTTGTTCAAGAAGTTGTATATGTTCAAGAAGTGTTTTTCGTGCTGTTTTTGCAGCGATTATTACAATGTGAATATTTGTGTTATCTAAGACTTTTATTTGTGCACATCTGAGTACTTCTCATCACGTAAAAAAAGATGCCTTCTTCAAAACGTTCGTTTAAATCATCTGTCACTATTGTACTCCTTTTTCGGTCAAGTAGAAAAACTTTGCTAAAAATTATTGACTTCTGTTTTCACTTTTCGCACCCTAGCAACCGTCTTTCTGTCGCCTTTAGATGTGACGTTGCAAAGGTTTCAGGTTATCCTCGGACTGAACTTTTTTATGGGTAGATGTGAAAGTAAGACATCTGCTGTCATGTCTAGTTTCATTTTTGGTTAGAATTCAACAAGGGATTTGAGTGTTTTTTTTTTTTTTTTTGGAAACTTGATTACTTTAGCTTTGAGCGAAAAGTTATTAAGATTCCTGGAAAGCCAATTAGATGGTCGGTGCTCCGTATGACTGTTTTTCTTGTCAGAACTTCAGTAAATTGAATTTCAGCTGCGTGACGCCGTGCAAAATTCAACCATCACATTAGAGGATGCAGAGGCGCAGTTGAAATCCTTGAAATCAAAGTATGACGCTATCACACTCGAAAGGGAGACCAACGAACGGAGTGCCCTGAAAAGCTGGGTTCAGTTACCCACTATGCGCCATCGGCTTTTGAGATTCGAAGCACGCCTACTTGATGACGATATTTACGGCAAGAATCAGTCACAAATTGCGCGAATCGACAAGATGAGATCGACAATGAATGATGTTGCCATGCAGCTGCGTGCCGTTTATGAGTATTACTTTATCAGTGATGACGATCTCCTTAACGCAGGTGTCGTTCTTTCAGAAGCTGAAAGCGAGCTACTGAAGAGGCGAGCGCTACTACCAACAGAGAAGCCAAAGCAGAAGTGCTTCTGGTTCTTTTGTATATAATATACAAGCGCTCATTTTTGAATCCGCAGCTGAATCACTCATCGTTTCACACGATCGATGCTTATATCGGAATAGGCTTAAAAAATTGTTACTTTCATCCAATTCTTAGTATAGTATAATATTACGTAATAACATTAAACTTGTTCATGTATTTTTAGTTACAGTATTATGACACTTTTAAGTGATGTGTATGAATTCGTGGGAGGTACGAAGGTTGCTGAGAATGTTTGTGGTCTGTTGATGTAAATGCGTAAATGATAGGACTGACGTTGATTCTTGTGGCGGTTTTAAGAAGCCGCCGAACAATTCTGCGCTGCTCACGTACTGTCATCTGAAATTTCTGCTTCATTTTTGATTAAACACGTGCAAGTTTCTTGTTAGGGGACTTTTTCATTAGTTATGATGCAAAGTGCCGTCCAACAATACGCTTCATATTCGTGCAAATTTTTTTCAACGCAAATATGTACGCAAATATGAAACAGTTTTGGGATGAACACTTTCTGTTAAAACAGAGCAAGGTTACGTGATCTTAATGTTAGGATACATTAGAAATTTGCAATGAACATGCACACTTTACTTTTCATGTTCATATTCACTTTATGGATATTACATTGTTAAGAAAATCTGAATTTCACTGAGAGCTTGTATATCGTATGTGCAAAACTGAAAATTTCCAGCCCAAATTATTGAGCCATGAACTACAGTTATAGGTATGTAAAACTGAATTTTACCTTCTAGCGATTTATTGTGGTTTTTATTAAAGGGAACTAAAACTGTTCGTTTTTCAACTGAGTGGTTTCAGTGAGGTTGACCGATCTGAATAAACATATCATCTCACGCTTCTCACTGATATCAGCCTTTTTATCACTTCTGTTAATGCGTAGGAATTTGGGCTTTGTTGCTGCATCCCACTGTGCGCATTCAATGTTGCCGCAACAGAGCAGTATAATTTTTTATGTCTGTTCCTGACATCATCGCAACTCCAAATTTCTTTTGTGTTTGCGAGAGCATTTGTTCAATAATAATTAATTGTAGGCAGTTGTCGAATGCTGCAGTGCTAAACCGTTAGCCTCACTTTTTCGAGGATGTGTGTGTGTATGCAATGAGATCGGTATTTCACTGACCGTCGTTGAATGCCGGCCGTTGTCCATGATCGTGTTGTGTGTTATAAATATGCGTTGCTTCAATTGCGGTGTCACTAAGATAAAACGTATTTTAAATGAACAAGAACAAACATTTCGCTTGTTGTGCAGCTACCATGAAAATGACAAACAATGACTGCAACACATAGTCGCTAATAGAGAATATAACTAATGCAATTTTACACTGTAAATCGAGTACCATCGGAGATTTTGATTTGATGTTTTCTGCAATAAGTGTGCTACTTTTTCCCTAAAAAGGACGGAAATTAATCGGTAAGCGTTTAGCTATTCGTTAAAGCAAAACGGTGAAAACATTTAGTCAAAGCAATGGAAAATAGATGAAAATTGTTAGTTCTTTTATGAATACGCACAGTTTGGGAAAATTTTTCACGCCCATAACATCAATGTGAGTGATCTATTTTTGTTGGTGTTGCGAGGCAAAGCTCATAGAGATGTAATTTGAGATGCTTATTTAAACGGACGAGCGGATCGGGTCGCATGTCATTGTTCCGCACCGCCCCAAAGACGCCTCTAAGGGTAATGTTGGCTTTGACTATAGCTATAAGAAAAGCTGCCTAATCAGAAATCTCGCATTTCTTGCTAAGTTTGTGCGTTTCTCACATTCTACTCTAATTTTCCTACTTTTTAATAGCTGCGGTGATTGGGTATTAAATTTTGTTTGTGATGTAAGTTTTCATCAACCAATATGAGTGGATCTAATTATAGGCTTTCTTGCACTATTTGGGCAGCATATGAAAGCAGATTTGCAAGCTGCGCTGCACTTCTGCTCTTGGTATGATGTGTGTGTGCTAATTTCAGTTAAAAACGACTTCGTTTTCTTTGCAGTGATCGTTGTCGGAAACAGTTTCCTGTGTTTTCGAAACAGTCTTTTCTTTTAAATCAAAGCTATAAAATGCCCTCATTTTTGTCTTAATAATTGTTTCGTGGGAAGAACGAAAATAAGCTCTAAAAAATTCGCAGCATCGAGGAGATAAAATAGTCGAAAAACGCTTTGGCGGCATTTTTCAATGAAGAATGTATGTTCTGAAGAAAGAAAAACATTTTTGCTATTTTTTAACGAAAAGTTTTGCAACAATCAAACTGAGAGCGGTTTTTTTCAAAGCTTTCTAATGAAAACAAGAAAGCTCTAAGATAAATGATACAAAGCCGCAAATAAGGAAATGAAAAAGATGCAAATCACATTCGCCGCTGATACAAATCAGCCATAAAAACTGCTTATCATCGAATTTTTCACTATTGTGCACTTGTTTAAGAGTGGGACATCGATGAATTTTCTGAGAGCAGCTGTGCTTCACCACTAACGAAACGATTGTGATATGCAGTCGGCTATCGTTTAATCTTCTGAAGTATTCATTGTAATAAAGTACATTTCACGATGTGCATCACCATTGTTTTATGGATAATTTTTCTTCGATGTGCTTCTGCTGAATTCACCATTCGCGACAACACTTCCGGTGAGCGAGTCTTTGAGTGTATGACTGCACCTATTTTAGGAAGTAGTTTTAGAGACGTCGCTTGCGCAGTGTCATTTTCGTTTAATTCAACAAATTCTGCGTTTACACACCTTCGTTGACCTATTCATCTTTTGTTGTGATTTGCGTGGCAGTTTTGATTAGAATTTTGCCGATAATAGGCACAATATTGTGAAAAGTTTCGTAAGAATAGCACTGAAGCCAACTTAATAAGTTTAACAAAAAAGTAGAAAATAAGGCTTCGCAGCACCATAATCAAAATTGCCCTTTCTTAATTGCAATTGAAATTTTTTCACAAAAGGTTTGTCCACAAAACCTTGAGATATTCACAAAAAAATTCGGACCCCATCAAAAGTTGTAAGTATCACTATTATTAAACGACATTAATTAAAGCTATAATACAGGCTTTCATGGCAAATTACTGAAAGAAATTATCAAAGGCATTTAAGAAGTGTTTGAAAAATCTACTTAAGAACGGATCTGAAGACTAGGAATGCAGAGGAAAAGGCTGAAATACTCAAGTTCCAAGAAAAGACAATATAAATGATCTCAGTTGCAAGTATTTTGCGCCTTCTCCCGAAAGTTGTATTGCCGAAGTGCTCTTGCATTTCTGTTTCATCGCAGAGCCTTATTACTCCCGACGACAGTGATCAACAACCTCGCAGCTTCCATTTTGCATTGGCGCTTGACACAAAAGTATTTTAGGAAACAGCGCTGCCGACTACAGATGTAGATGACAAGAAACCCCTTGATTATATTTCAGCTCGGTTTTTGTTCTGAAAAAAAGGAGGCAAAAACTCGATACGAGAGCATAGGTCGTAAAATCTCCTGTTGAATAATTTCTTCTATCACAGAAGGTAAAAACAAGAGTGAAAACACCCACGTGGTAGAAATGTTCGCCTATAGCGAATCTCAGGACAGCTTCTTGAGTCTCTGCATTCTTTCATATTTCAATGACTTCCTCCTACTGCTTTCTCACAGGTGCCAAGACAAAGCTCTACGTTGGTGATCTGAAGTTACGCCCTGACTATTCAGTTTGCGCTGACAATTGTGTTGCTCCTTGATAAGCCTATGCGACTCGGCGCACAAATAGTCTTTTTCTATTTCTGTTCCCAAAAGCGTAGTTCTTCATACTGGTCTGCACAACAGTACAGTCCCCATATGCTTAGGAACTTAACACTGCCCTTTTAGGAAGTTGTTCATTTCTAGGTCCTCGTTGATTCCAACTTGTCATTCGAATCCAACATCAGCAATATTATCCAAGTAGCCTATTACAAATGACATTATCTCTTTCGTTCGCTTAAGTCCTCCGAAATTACACACCCATTTCCATGACCTTTGCCTGAGTTGCTTCCGAGATTTGGCATATGAACTTAAAAGAGATTACCTTCGTACTGAGAAGGTCCAATGTATTTTCATCACAGCTGTTTTGGAGAAATGCAGATACCAAAAGGAAAATACTATGAACGTCTCAAAGCATTAAGCCTCAAAACTATAAATTAGGCAAAGTTAAACTGAACCTATGCATGTTCTATAAGACGTTCGCATTCACTCATATAGATTCATCAAGAGGCTATTTTCGACTTGAATAAACGCATTCACTACGTCAGGCAATCTCAAATACAACTTACTGAATGCAAGTCGCGATGACCTCATTTTGCTCTTCACTGGAGACACTCAGTTCTATTTTGAATGCGTAACTGCAAACAAGGCGTGCAAAGAGGCCAGTGCAAGTATTCGCGCCAAGTATAATCTCTCCATCGTAAGTATTTGCTGTATGAAGTTACAAACTCAAGAAAATTTATATTTCGAAAAGAAGACCAAATGGGAATATTCAAGACTAAGACGTTAAAATATTCTTTGTATTTGCTATAAAAGAAGCCACTGAATATTTCTCTCGTAGAGCGAAAGCAATATTTTATCGACGTGCGGGTACCATCTGTCGAATGACGCAAGCGTTCTAATGCTCAACTCTTATCCCAATGCAGTCGAGAAACGTAAATAGGAGAAGACTGCATTAGAGTGTGAGTTACACACTGAAACGAAAAAAGAGAGACCGATTTTTGTGCTTCACACTTACAGTAAACTTGCCGTCAGCACGGTTTCAAACAGTGAAACAAAATGATGCGAATTGGTAGGATGAGAAGGTCTTTAAGGGGGCGCTTATGTATCTGATGCATTTATGGTTGTTTACAGATTTGAGCGCCTGTCTGATCCCAATCTACGTTTTCTCCGACTCACTCTACCATTCTTCCCACCCTTCCCCACTAGCAATCCACCTTAATGTCAGCACTGTAAGGGAAATGAAGATTTGGAGAAGTTTGCACGTCACGTGGACACACAGATGTTACGCCTGAGCATACGGAAAACATCACTTTGGGTTGCCGTTATATTAAAACGAAAGTTCGGAACTTTGTAAATGATTCAGGAGGATCCGACAAGTATGACCTGGTTGTACACTTAATATTGCAAGTTAACATAAACAGCGTAATTTCTGCCCGCTTATTCATGGTGCATCTGGAAGAATTAGGCTGGAAGACACGACTTTGAGGTTAAATGAATGAACTTATCACTCCTCATTAAAGAGGAAATAGCCATTCAAACCTAAATATGAATCCCGCATAAGGGGCAAGCAAGCACGTTACATAAGGGGTTTCCAAAATTGCATATTTCATTGAGTTTAGTAAAAAACATTTAGGATTGTGACATGACGACAACGGCTGCAGTTGCTAATAATATAACCGAATATGAAAGAAAAAAATATATAAAAGAGTGCTTGGCGATGGAGTCGCTTTATGCAAATCAACTCTCAAGGTTAGTAAGGGTTCGTTTGAGCATAATTCATTTTTCTTTCATGTATATTTCATAGGTTTACGCCTTATTCATGGAATAATTGGATATAATGATACAGTTCGACGAAAGATGAAAAGAATATAATTTGCAATATTATCCTAAAAAATAATCAATTATGTGGGGGCACTAGGTTGCTTTAAGTTGTCTCCCCTTTTTTTCCATAAATAGTTGATACCTGCCGAAATATTCGTGAGGTGATGGGTCATCATCGCTGAAAAACGACTGATTAGATAGAGGTCGTTTCAAAAGTCGAAGTAGTTATTTTTCTCTTAGGATGCAATATACTCATTAAAATGCTGCCAATGAGTGAATTATCACTAGATTAGTATGTAGTAATCGAATGAGTTCCGTTTCCTCCTTTATTTACTTTCTTTTTGTGTGGCGAGGAAACACGTACTGCAAAAGCTGTTTTCAGCTGTCTGCTTTCATACTTCACACTCAGCCAGCAGTGCAGCAAATCCAGAAAAATTTGTGGGGCCACTATCCGGCCCTGTTCTGGATTACGCTCAGAAATCTCTTCGCCTTTTGATTTTCACTTTACTACGGATACTGAAGTTCCCTGCTTTGAGGCTCGATATGGGCGAAAATTTTTTTGCAAGAGATATTTAGTGCTAAAAGAGGCGGACTTTGCATTCTAAGAATTTGCACCCTTGGCCGTTGAGTTGCATTAGTGATGCCAAAGGCACCATATTTTTGGAATCTTACCAAATGTTTCGAAAATCTGTAACTTTTGTTGCGATGACACCAGTGGTCACGTCATTTAGCTTCACCTCGTGGGCAGTAGGGGCGCCTTCCGTCCGTGAGGTAAGGTTACTTCTCCAAGCACCGAATGCTGCCAAAATTCTCAAGATCATGTAGATTTCGTTGGAGTGGAACTGTTGTCATGAAAGTCGGTCTTATAGCCCATGACGATGCCAAAAAACCCGTAGTCTTCGATTTTTTGTCACTTTCATCACACTTGATTACAGGCAATACATCCTGAAGGACATTTGTCCACAACACTGCTAGACATCGCTTTTTGAAGCACACCTAAGTGACTCATAAGTGACCATCGTTCAAATGCGCATCAACATAAGATGCACAAATTAGGCCATGTCTCATAGAGAGCACTTCGCAGTTTGTTTCATTTGCCACATCCTAAATGAACACAATTTTTCTAGGAAAAGGTGCAGTATTCATTTTTTTAAATATTTAAAACAATTAGCTGCTTAAGTATATTGCCAAAGTTTGCTGAACCGCATCAGTTTAGAGATGTAATGATGAGCTTGATCGACTCGATGCAGTCGAAGCCTACTGCTCTCGTTATAAATGGCGATCTCACAAGCTACGGTCATTTGCACGAACTCGACGCATTTCAGGTTCGATTCCCACTGCGGCTCAAAACCGGTATCGTTGCGCGTATAGTGAAAAAACTCACCACATTTTATTCTACAAATCTAGCCAATTTAGGCTCTGTGTAAAAGGATCTTCTAAATGTGGCTTATCTTCTGAAAGGCCTCTTCAGATCTTTAAACCCGTTTCCTTTTATGTATCCTTTAATATCGTCCTAAGTAAACTGTTAAGCGTCCTCTTCGTAACACTATTGTACTGTATGTTTTCTTAGCGTTTCTTCACGTTGTTATGTCTTCTTGGCTTATTTTCCAAGCTGATGATACCGAATGAATTCAAGGCCAAATATACAATGGATAACATATTTTTCACCATCGGACATCTCACGTTTTTTTTCGACATTTACAGCGGGAATGGCTCCATATGCCAATTAGAATATTACCTGGTCTTGGCAACCACGATTATGAAAACAACGTGAATGACTGCGTCAGCAACCACTGTGCCAATCGGATGTTGTTTTGGTAAGCGCATTCGTCTGAACAGAGACCTTTCGCTACATGAATTCTCCGTAACGTATTGGGTAAAACACTGCCCTATTTATCATTACCCGCATAAAATACTACCAGCTAGTTTAAAGTAGTGCCAAAACCATAAGACGCAATGCACTTCATCTTGAAAATGTTGCTAGACCAGGTAGTATTGGTGGATGCTATGGCGATCTTATGCGCAAATAAGAGATATGCTGTCAGTTCGCAATGGTGCTACAAAGATTTTTCACTCATTGACACTTGTAGCCAGCCAATGTAGTTTATGGTAATATGCCCTTGTGTACGACTTTTTCACATGAATAATTTGCCGAGTGAAGAAATGTTCTGCCAATGGAGCTGTAGCTTTCGCCCAAAGGTTTTTCCTCTTTCCATTAGCTAGCGCAATTGCTTTTTTAAACAGAAAGAAGCTCTACAACGCTTTAGGGCGTTTCTCAACACTCCGAACATCCATTCATTGTTTGACTTTTCTGTTGACCTCAATGTTCGTCTGTTTCGCCTTCACTTCAAACTTTTCCCTCTGCACAGGCGATTTAATTCCGAGTCTCGCATATCTGGCCAAAGTTTATATGACCGTTGGTTGACTTGGACACAGTGAGTAGCAGGAGAAGAAAGCTAATCCAGCTTTCTGCTCAACTGCGCAACTGTAATGAACTTTGAAAAATATGAGCAAATTTTTGAAAGAAGGGACTGACAGCGAAACAGTGGATTGGAACAAAACTGATGAGTAACTAAATGTTCTTTTCATATTCGGATTCAGAAGGTTTCAGGTTGGTGAAATATGCAGAGGAGAAAGGCCTTGTTCTGGACTATCGAAGAAACTCAACATATTTCCTGAAGACTTCCTACACTGGCAGTTTTGCCTATTCTGTCACTGTATGCAGCGAAAGTGGTAAACACTCCCTACTGCTGATACAACTAATTTCTCCTCTGTCAAGTATCTCTCTATCGTGGTTGTCAGCTTGGAATGTAGGCAATCTAAATTGGCAGCTTCTGTTCGACACCTATCATGACTGCATTTTGTGTTGCTTTTGTTCAAAAACATCGCATCTGAGACCGATGAAAATAATTCGAGAAATAATCATTGAAAATTCCGTAGCACTGAGAGTCACTAACGTTTGAAACTAAAATTTACCAAATTTACCAGCATCATTCATCAACATGCATATTTGTAGAGCATTTATGTAAATTGAACATTTGTAGAAATCTTCTGTGATCGGAGAGAATCAGTTGAAAATATTTGATTTCATACTTTTCTCGTTACCTAGTAATCATTGCAATGATAAATATTAAGCCTTTATTGGATTAGATTTCAAGGTGAGTCGAATCTTATGTAGCGACAATATTTTATTGGAAAAGTTACTATTACTATAAAGCGTTGACGGTGCCCAGCATTCCGTTCTTTCGATCGCAATCTTTTTAGTGCACCGAATTAATCTACATAAGAGGAGGTTTACATTCGGAGTGAGGAGTAATAAGTAGCAATTTCAGGAGGAACTTGTGCGAAGGTGATGCAGTTACAACATCGGCCAAATTACGCGACCAGAATCGATGCTCCTTTCACTCAGTGGACGATAACGAATTCGTTTCGTTGGCTGCATAGGGAACTCGAGAATCTACGCAACTCAACAATGCCGATTTTTATTAACTTACACCACATGGACGCAGTTAGCCAGACTAAGATCAAACAACTCATCAAGACTCTGTAAGATTACGCTTTTCCTTCAAAATTCCGTACTTCACGCCAATAAAACATTTCCTTTAGTTGCTTACCCAGTATGTGCATTGTTATCTTAAACAAATCACATCAGCTGCTTAATTTCTCACAGAAAAGGGATTCTACACAAGCAGTTGTTTCCTTGATAAACTTCTCAATTCGAGCACTGGTATTCCACAAGAAATTGAGAAACGAGATAACATTTTTGAGTGAAATCATTCTGAAGCTATGTGCATGTACCATGTTTGCAGCAATAACACTTCCGGTGACCTTATCAGAACAATCAGTCACAGCAGCATTAACTCTTTTGTTAAGGAAAATTGTTCGCAGGCTTAAAAATCGTGGAGATGCGAAACCATTGAGAATTTTCGTTCTATACGCGCATATTCATCATAAACACGAAATGAAATACGAATGTGCTCTGCAAAATATCCCATTTATCTACGTTGGCTCTATTCCAAACAACAGGTAATCGCTGTTCACTTATTCAAATAACGTCGTATGAGTATCTTCCGCTATTATAAACCACATTGTGGGACTTTTTAACGAGCTTGATATAATATTGGAAGCATAAATTACACTGACCGAATATATCTCCACTGTTCGTGACTGAGCACGATGAAATTTCCTGGATCCATGTATAGATCAACAAAGTGCGCATTTCCTGGGTGGCGAACTGCATTGGACCGCTAGATGTATGTGCTTTATAGTTAGGTTACAAACCATACCGAATTCCGATTGAGCCTGCAGAATGCGCAGCTATTAAAAGATTCGATCGTCGACTGTGCTATGTACTTATGCCCTTATCACATCTAATCACCTTATCATTCCCCACCTGGAGGATTTGTCCTGTCGACGAAAAAAGCACTTAAGACAACAAACTATTTTTTCGGGCTAAAATTCTGCTGACTATGTAAATTATATACAAGCTGATTATTTCATCTTAGCTAAATTATGAATTATATTGCACTGAAGCTTTTCTCAAGCTAAGTGTTCAATTCACCCCCGCATGCCGAATTTATCACTCAGAGTATTTCAGATTTACAGCAATAAAAGTGCCCGCCAACGAATCATTATCAAGCGAAGTATTTTTGCTGTCGGCCAACGGTGACCACTCGGTGACTATCGTGAATTATATTCAACCTGTCCACACCAGCTGCATTCAACCATAAAAGTATACGCCCTGCTTATTGTTGACTATTTTTCATCATTCTGTCGTTTAATTGTCCTGCTTCAAAACTATCCAGAAATCCGATGGTCACTGACTCGCAGTAAGGAAGACGGTGTGCTTTCGGTCGTGCTCGTTGTTCGTTTGAAAGTCAAGGTAAACTTCCCCCTCTTTCATAATGGTACACTTGTTTTCGGGTTGATATGTGTAACTGCTCATCCTTAAACCTGATGTATGCTAAAATTTCCATTACAGTTAACAGGTAACTGAGAAGCTGATTGTTGAATAGCTGAATGCATTTGACATCCATCACTCCCAAAAGAGAGGTGAGGGATGACGAGTACAGTGGTGGTCTGATAAAAGGTTCCGATCAAGATTTTTTTAGACTTTTACAACAAACAACAGAAATTTTTCGTTAAGGTGAAATTTTATCACTAATTTGCTAGTAGAACCTAACGACCTTGAGGTTTATGAATTCGTTATTAAAAAAGACAGATGCTTCACCAAAGCATTAAAGCCATCCCCGTAAGATCTAGGATGTGCGCTGCAACAGCCTCAGTCGCAATTTTCAGTTCCACAGCTTCGACGTACTCAAATATACAAACAATATCATCTACTAAAATATGAGACACTGTACAGCATTCTCCTGTCGTTCTTCCTTGCAAAGTGCACTTGATTCTTCATCAGATCTGCCGTCCACATACATCTTTATCATAAAATATCCCCACAAAAAAGCAATTGAGCCAAATGGTCCTGATCGCTAAAAGTTTGCGTATCTTTACGGAGATGCAACAAACAACATCGATGATGGTAACAGCTATTGTGAGATTTCCTGTACAGTAGAACACAGTAGAGCGAGGAGTGGAGAATGCATCACCTTCACGCAAATATTTGTGCTGAATTTATTGATGCACCTTTCATTTTATAAAGGTAAGGTGCACGAACAACGCCAACTAGTGCAAGCCATGAATCTGCGTTCAGTTTGCCTGAGGAAAGCTTTTATTCATAGCTGAATGACCTTAGAATATTTCTGTGGTGAAAAAAAAAACGCAGATAAACATATGTAAAAGCGCCCACACAAATAAGTCGTGATCGACTTTACGCTGATAAAGGAAGCGAAGAAATCATTCGCGAACGATTTTTCATAGGCAGAAAATAGGCATTGTTCGAAGCTTTAGTGAAAAGTAGAAACGCTCACAAAAATACGTGGGAGGTCGGATGCACTTTAATTGCGCGGACTGATCGGTGGCGTAGAGAAGAGAGAGCACTGTCTGGGTTAAAGCCCCGTACATTTAATGGACACCGGTGCTACCTTTCCTCCGCAAAGCCTCCTCCCCAAGCTACTCCTGCTTCTTTGCTAAGCTGTTCGCAATGCAACGCAGCCATTTAGACAGGCTGACTTTCACACGAGAAAACCTTTGGAAAGCATACAATTCTGTGCTGCCAGAAATGATTTTTTATCGTCAACTTTCGAACACCTTTTGAATTTAAAAGTCGTTCACTGCAATAATGGTTCCTCATCCGCAATGAATGCGGATTATGGAATAATCCGCATTCATTGGGGATGAGAAATTCTACACTGTTCAGAGACAGCATCACACCACAATGAACATCAATGAGCGCATCATAAATGCGTTATTTTAGAACTGTTAGCAAAGGCATTTCTAAGGTCGCAAAGGTGAAGTCGGGATAGCGGTTTTCAACGTTCCGATGACCGCAGTTTCCACTAGTTCCGTCTTCCCATCGATTGCCACCTAGGGTGACTTATCGGAGTAGTTAAACTTGAACGTCGTTGATTCTCTGCGTTATTTCGATTGAAGACTAGTCCGATTCGCCGCTTCAAATTACATTCAGAGAACCGTGATTTCCCTTCGCGATGGTATGTGGCATATACGTCACGGAGTTTGTTCTTCATTTGTTCCATAAGCTTTTCAGCTTTGCGTACACGCTCCTGTAGTCGTCGACTACGCCTGCTCGTCTCACCACGTATATCTTTGTCAATGGCTTCAATGCGCTGTCTGATACCGGGTATGCGCAACCAGTAACGTAGTGCTGTCCACTTGTTGAAGTCTTGCTGTGTTCGATATCTTTTCCATCTCTCTTCTAGCACATTCAGGTGCTTCTTATACTCTTGCATGCTGAGTCTACCAGTTTCTGCTGCGTCAAGTATCTGTAACGCACTGCCAAGTCTACAATAACTATCTATTGTTTTGAATGATACTTAGAACATTTGCTTCAGAGGTCAATTTTGTCCATTCTTACACTTATCACCTTCGATTGTAATCCTTTCCTCAATACAAAATTGATAAGTTACGCTTCCGTCACTCATAAGTACATGTCTGTATGTGTGTCTCTAGCTCTCTTTAAGTTGTGGAAATTTTCACTGTCAGCTACGTAATGCCCAAAGATATTGGAGGGCCTGAAAATCCAGCCTTTCGTCTCAAATAACTGCTGAAGCTGTAAGCTGCGGGAATGCCTTATAGCATTTTGTTTGAAAATGCTAAGTGTGGTTCGGGTACTTAAGGCTGTCCAAATGTATAAAGCGCTTCCAACAATCCAGTTTTTTTAAAAGATGAGCATACCACTTTCCTTAATGAATCGAAGTGTCTCTACCTCATAAACCTTTCTTTGTATTCTATGCAAAACGCTTCTCCTTATTTGCATTCTGTGGTCATGCCCGCTGGCACGAGCAATCTGCAACAATGCAGTTATGTGCAATTAAATAACGAAGTGCAACATACTCCGTTGGTGTGTCGTTTCAATATTTCGCCGTCAATTGCGGTATTTTCCCATTGTACTGGATTCATTGCTTCTAGTTCCTTCTCTACATCGTGAATCACTTTCGCCGCACAACACTGTAAGCACTATACTCTCACCTGCTAAACACTGTCATATACGACGAGTATAATTGTGTATAGCATCTTTTCTATTTCTGATCCATGACAGTCACCCACAGGATTAGGAACGGCGGGAGCGTGAACCAATCGTTCACGGCCAGACAAAAGAATTTGCTACTGAGCGTCAAGTCAAATAATTTTACGAATGAGATCGGTTGCTAATTATAGAGCAGTGTTTGTGATTAAGCACAATAATTGATTAAGCAAAGTTATTCCATGTTGTTCATTCAGAAAGCGCTTCGAAAATACTCTGGAAAGTTCTAGTTCTTCTCCGTCGCTTTTTATAGCAACGCCAACGGCAGAACTGTGACATCACCCTTCAAGATCCACTTGTAGAGCTTTGATGAATACGTCTGTTGAACCAATTGAAACACAATGAATATAGGAAACTCACTAAAGTGCCTTTACTGGTCGAAGCATCCCAAAAGTGTATGGTCTTCGTAGCCATTCGGCAAGGACTTGCTTGGCCTCACCTTAATGGGTAAATAATCCATAGCTTCAACGCTGTCCTGTCCTCTCATGCAATAAATACTTTCTTACGATATAACTTCCATCGACGATGGACAATGTCGTAATGGGATTTAGCATCTTCCATTTAAGCATATGCAAAGCTCACCAACCCTCTCGTCGTCCTCCAATAGTCGAATTCCATCTTCCACATTAATCGCTTTGTTTCGTCGACGATATTTCCATTCTGCTGCGCAGATGTAACACGGCTAAATAAAGTGACATCTTATTATGGAGTTTTTCTCCATGCCACTCTATCCATTCGTGCATCATATCTTTAAATCCGTCCAACAATTAAATTCATTTCACATTGGTGAGAAAATTATTGCAGCAAAATCTCTCGAAAATTTTTTACTGCCTATAAATAAGGAAAATCTCTTTTCATCAGGAATTTTTGCAGAAAATGCGACTTCTCTGTATGATTCAACAAGTATGAGAAGAAACTACGTGTGACTTCGAGGTGAATTAGTGAAAAGCTCATATTTTGTTCATCTGAAGAGAGATTTAGTAACTTTTAAAGCTGGACTGTTCGACTCCGATATGCAACGACGAACATTATTGGGCTTTCGAATGTTTCGAGTGTTTTGCAGTATCGGCCTAGGAGTTCGAATTTTTCAACGTCTGCTTGCAAAGTATGACATTTGTGCCAATTGCCTCTTAGCGGTAACCTAGCACTGGAAGACCTCACTTGTGCCGTCCTGAAGCAGCATGATCCGGCTCAGTAGATATTTTGGACTGCCTGCAAATTCATGTGGGTGACAGCCACCCCATGTGTCGCAACACAAACAGATGCCTCCCAACTTTCGGATCTCAACGAAACTAAATTACTTTAACTTTCCATGGCATTTCGCAGCTGAAAATTTTGGTGGAATAGCCAACAACTGCGCTTGCCATAAAATTATAGCCATCCTGTGATCCATGCTTAAGACTAATGAGACTTCACTGTTGCTTTTAGCACCTCTTAATGAAGGTATAGCTTTCTGATTTCAGAGCGGTTTTAAGAGCTGCCAGCACTCGGCCACAGTAACAACCCAAACGAGAAATCAGTTGAACTGTGATAATCTACGCAAATTTGTAACTACATCGAAATGCTTGCGAATTTGAAACTGTAACTTACAGTATTGCCTTCCTGGAGAGCGAACTGCTTAGGTAGGATCGTCAGAGGTTTGTTCCAAGCAGATGTAACGACTATGGACAGCAGTAAATGGATCAAACAGTTGAAAGTGGACCGCATTTGCGCTATTCCAGTTGGATCGGCACCCTTACGACGAGTCGATACTCGACTGCAAACTGCTGTTTGAGCCGTTCGATAAATGGCATAAATCAGAGCACAGCTGCATAAATGGCCGCAAAACACCGGCGATTGCAAGTTGTTTTTCATAGTGGAAATAGGAAATAAGAAGCGCTGCTTCAAGACGACTGGAGAGTGTTAACCATCTGCATGTATTTATCTGTGGGTTCTATTTATACTGAGTCGGTGCGTGTTCTCAAAGCAAATTTATTACGGTGGAAAAAGTTA
Organism: Parascaris univalens; assembly: GCA_037576465.1. Classification (NCBI taxonomy): domain Eukaryota; kingdom Metazoa; phylum Nematoda; class Chromadorea; order Rhabditida; family Ascarididae; genus Parascaris; species Parascaris univalens. The sequence continues at coordinate 76,276,686 of CM075173.1, read as the reverse complement.
TACAAGTAATTAAATAACAAAATATCGTCGAATTTGTTCTCCACGATTCGATAATAAACTTATTTTTTAAAATGGCTGTAAACAGGTAATCGGGATATCACATAGCATTCACAGACCGATGATTTTCTTGAGGTCATCCTCACTTCATCAATGAAACTTTTAAGAGGATCTTTGAAATTATTAGGCAAAAAATGCTGCAATTAAAGGCAATTCATCTCCAGTGTACATGGTGCCAGTTCCGTGATAATATACCAGTTGCATATATGGTCGTGCAGTTCTTGATTAGGAACATCTAAATGTGTCAAAAAAAGAAACAGATCGGTCACGCACAGAATAATAACAAAGCGAATCGTAAATAAAAAAATGTGGCAAAACGTTTATCGATTAGCCTCGTAAATCGCAGCTGTGATCCCGTAGACTCACGTCCTGGGGTACATTTGAAAGAAGCGCCTAGCTATGGAACACAGGTGCGGCAGTCCGCACAAGTGCATCGAGCATCGCTCGTTGAGCACACATTTTCCTCGTCATTTGACGGACATCCGTCCTATCTACAAGCCAATAATCGGTTCCTTACACTAAAACGCATCGTCGCTAAACGCTCGGGTGCTACTCTCAGCACTGCGATTCATTTGCTCGTTACAGGTAGCTCCACGGTCCAGTATTGCTGTTATCATTTCAGTTGTTTAAGCAATTTGCTGCGGTGTATGGTTCTATTGTTTTTTGTTGCAGATGGTACTACAACATATTTTACGAATTTAAGAGAAACTGAGGTGATTTTTCATTTCAGTTTTTATCGTTTTCTTCCATTTTCACAACACAAAATATTTGGTTTCAGTTTTCCACACATCCGATTACGAAAAGAATTAAATATACCATCGGAAAATTTCTTTTAAATACATTTCTTGGTATGCAAACGTTTCGATGTATAACAGAAAATGCTATCGCAGCCGCACTCTGCCCACACCCGCTCCATATCGGTTCTTTCGTTCTAAAATTCGATGATGAATTTCTCCGCAAGCGTTATCCAATTCCAGCTGACTGCGGTCAATAAGTAGGAGTGGGGCCGTGAAGGATTCTAATCACGGATATTAAAACAAATACACACAAACAGAAGACGAAAGCAAACAATTCTGCTGCCACATTGCATCCACTCTCCACTTCACACCCAACGTTGCTGCACCTCTCAACCATTTTCCGCATGACAAAAAAATTACCCAGATGGTGAGGGAAAATATTATGCGCGAACCCCTGCTCCTTACCTGACCAACTTTCACCTTCGTATTTTCAAATCGAAGTTCATCTCCCGCACTAACCCACTTGTTCATGTCTTCCGTCTACCATCGACCACTCAACATACCTTCAGACTGCTTGTCAGTTCAACCTTGATTAACCTTAACACGTTCACTAATCACAGTAGGCATCCATGTGCACTATAATGATTCATCCATCAAACTATTTCCTCCTATACCTCATATGAAGGCACTCGCTTTTTGTCCAGCAGAATACTTTTATCGACCATATCATAAAGGAGAGGAGTGAAAGACATTAAGAACAAAGAATGAGTTCACTTATTCTACATGCATACATATCACTGGTCTCATCAAAAAATGGCAGCAGAGTATAAACCGAAGTAATCGCCTGCCGCTTGTAATGGTAAAATCATCCACCTTATTTCAGCTATCGACAACGAGGGGAATTGTGACAGAAAGCGGTGAGGGTCACACTGCTTATGGGTGAAAGGCAATTCTTGTGACGATAAAATTCATCGACGAAATCAGCAAATGAACCGCGAATATGAACTCTGACAAATGTTTGTGGATGCACTCACCAAATAGCCGGATAACATCGAGCATAACATCACAAAGTACCACAATCAATGATCTAGTAACCTATTACTTCCCAGGGAAAAAATTACACAAACAAGCGTAAATATATGTTTTACGAGATTAGCATTCACAAACGTTTATGTAAAACGCCACAAAACATCGCGATAATCAATGAAAGAAAACCCACACTGATTCAGTGTGTTGAAATGCAAGTGGTGAATTACTGGAGGCAAAATTATTTCTAATGTCACCAATGTCAACACAAATTCAATGGATCTAAATAAAAAATAAAGTAAACCTTGCATTCATAAAGGTCACTTGTTTTAGCTAAGACAGTAATTATTTGCTACAAAGACTTCAAAGATTTGTTGCTGAAAGTCAATTAATTCACCGATGCCTAACATCAAATGATTTGCCCTACTGACTACTGCGGTTGCGCTGATTTCAAATTGCAGTTCCGAATTTCTTTCCTCACAACAACTCTACAGGAAAATTAGCATGAAACAAACGATGAATTTCACCTAACGGAAGTGACAACTAAATAACCTCAATTTGTAAAACAAATAATACATCACTTTCAGATGTGTATGTAACGACCAGCAGAGCTTCGATCAAGAGCAACTTACAGCCACAAGTGAAGAATGACTTGACCAGTCTAGAGACTGATGACTTGGATAAATTTGCCTGCATTCTGAAACTAAAACAATTCTTTGAGGGTCATATGTGATATACAGTAGATTCTCGTTTACAAACCACTCACCAACTAATGCGACATGCGAATAAGAAAATCCACAAAAAATTTGGACGGTGAATGCGCCAAACAGCTATTAGTTTTATTTATTAGGAATTATTATTAGGCAACTGACGCTGAATACTTCGAGACTGAAAGTGGAAGAATGAACGAGAAACAGCTGACGATATTAGGCGTTAATGTTTGGAAATGAACTCTGGAAGAGCCGCTTTGACGAATTCTGGAATATTGTCCACGTAATCCTGAAAGACTAACATGATAACAGCTTTAAAAAATGCTGCTTAAATGACCAGACAATTGAACTTCGAAGAAAAAAAAAGAAAGCAATAAGGAAGCTAATCGTCAATCTCTGCTTCTTTTCATGACTGAGTTCCAATGAAAACCTCTCTGTCGACGATTCAGAAAATTTATTTCGACGAATGATCTGCCGTGTAATTCTCCCGTATACCACAACACTCTATGCTTAACTAATTACAACTCTTTTACTATATTCACAAAGACAAACTGCACTGAACTAATAATAATTGCATCATCCTGATATGAACCTCACCAAAAAAGCTTTTGTTATCTCCCAACGCAAGCTGGTAGAATCAAAGCATTGCTATTATGGTGTGCTCTATTCCACTGAATCCAAACAAATAAAGTGGTGCGAAAACAATCAGCAACTTTAATGACAATGACTCAGTAAATCCCCATCCAAAAAGTTACTCTCCGAAGCACCTAAATCTTCACTATCTCGGCTAATCCCTAGTAAATCAACTAATTCTCAGGGAAGCATTCATTAAAGAACCTTACGATTGGCATGACGAAATAAGCGACATTAAAAGTAAGCCTGCGTATTAAGAACAAACCTTGTGATTAACCCAACTCGAAGTTGCCAGAACTCCACCGCTGTTGCCAATCTGCGCATCCGCGCCATAGTATAACTGCCGTCCAGCCACATCAGTTAACTTTCCACCTGAATAAGCAAAACATTTCCAGAATACAAGGTAAAGGAGCGTTTTAGTGGCCGATATAATGCCACAAGACGAGGAAGCAAAATATGGCTTCATAAGTGAACAATCTGTCAAAAGTGGGATGAGAGATGAAATTCCTCTGAGGAAAATCGAAAACTAGTAAACCTTTAATGACAATGAACAAATAACAAGTGCACTGTGTACGGCAACAAGTAATAGCGAGGACACAACAGGAAGTGAAGCGATTGTACAATCAGACCTCAGGATTAGAAGAAACATCTCATGAATTACCCTTAGCAATCCGAGATAGGCAATTTACTCCTGTTCCTCTTTTCATCAAAAAGAAACATATTTTTCTTAGGTTGCTTATAGGGTTGCACCACAACTAATCGCTGCGGACGCTCGTCCTTGAAATAGACGTTCTCATTCTTTCAGCGGATGAAACAAACTATGTGAAACTCCATACTTACACACCGCTAGAAGAATGTAAATGAGTTCTTTGTTGAAACACGAACGAGAGACGCTTACTGGCTGATTCATTTCATTAATGCAAGCTACAGCAAGACCCTTACACCAATCACGTTAATGAATGCCTAATAACAGGCCAGATGTGGGTACGGTCATTCACATAAGCCCCTCCACTCCCCTCCTGAGTGAAACTTTATGACCACAGTTCTAGCACGCCTTTCTGTGTTGGGGAAAGAAGTAGTCAAAAGACATATTGTCTAGAAGTCTATAATGCATGAAGCAAAGAAAAAAAAACTCATCAGCAGCAACAATAACCGCTTCAGGGGCAGCCGTGTCCCATTTCTTGCAACCAGGACTCGCGAAAACGTAAGCGGCCGCGCCCTCCAAACATCTTATCACCTAAAAGTATGTCCCAACTGTATCATTCGTTAAGCTTAACACCTAGAAATGGCACTTTAACCGCTCAACGATAATTCATTACAACTTAGGTACTCCCTGAAAAGCAAATCAATTCGACTAGCTTTAATCTGCAAATGACATCCCGAAAGCATATCCTCTACAAAAAGATGCAGCAGACTAAACAGCCTTTTAAGACGATGGAAAATGAGTTTTTTGAAAGAAACCACAGAGAGTAAAGATGAAATTCATATTCCTGATTTACTGTTGATTGCCACTACTACAACAAAAACCTCGTGATGCAACTCGACTGACAGCTGCGACTTTTGAAAAATCGTCCCAAAACGAACATCCCTCAGGGTAGTATCTTGCATCAGCACCTATTTTGGTACCAGGAGAGCTGAGCACATTTTGCATGCCAGGTTATCATCTGCAGATAGTAATATTACGCCAAAAAAAGGAAACAAAACCGTGCCTTGTATCCAGCACCACCTACGGGTTGGACTGAGTCTGCAAGCCCACATTTCTTCAACGCTTGCAAGGCGTCAGCGACTGTCGTACTCGAATGGCTTCGCGTTGTCACGACAACGCGTTCACTCTTTTCTGAAACAATCAAAGCACTCATACCTTCGATCCCTCGTATGCAGATGAAGTAACAAATAATTCTGAAATAGCTAACATCGCAATTCATCTGCACGAAATACAGGGAAGAATGGGATACTTATTCCCTCCTCCCTTCCCCTCTCAACGCTGAGTGTCGTATACCTAAACTTAGCTATCAACATTCGATTCAAATGAATCTGAAGGACGCTAATGATATCAAAGAAAGTAATCAATATCGGAAAAAAAAACTTATCAAAACAAAAACAGCGAAGTTTGTGGATTCTAAATTTGTGAGGAAATCGAATAAATAACAACAAATGGTTAAATCTCATAAGATAAAAGCATAAACCACGTTTACAAACATTTGTGACCAGAGATTAAGAGAGCGGAACTGAAGGAAACGTATACATCAATTAATCGCAATTAATCCAGCCTCACGTCATCATTTTTAATGCAAACACGGATCGAATAACTTTTGCCTCTTTCTAAAATGTGGTTTCATCACTCATATTCTCCACTATGAACGAACGCCGATAGCATGGAGAAAGGAAAGGAACGAAAGAGAACTCTTCTGTAAATCAAATTTTGAAAAAAAGAAACAATGATTTCGGCGCAATGATAAACAAAAAGAGCCACAAGGCGTAGTAGTGAATTTTAAAACAAGAAGGGCATTGGCTCACCTCTGACAATATCGATGCCATGAGCACCAGCACCTACAATCGCCCAAATTGTGCGTCCAATTTGATTTTCGCCCCAATAGGGTTGATGAATGACACCCGCCACGGATCGCCCCTTATAACTGATCCCTATCAAGACGGTAACTTGCTGTAGAAGAGCTGAAAAACAACAACTGGATGGTTAAAATCCTTTTAAAAAGGTTGCAAGAAACTATATAAATTCACAGAAGGCTAGAAATTTTCACCTCTATGGAATCTACGAATCCTTTATATAGTTCTTTATTCTGTTTACCTACCCTTCGGCAAAAATTCAGCTGACTCGAATAAACAATGAAGCATAAACAACACAGATTGCAACACCTTCTACAACAAAAATCACGAACGTTTTAGAAAGAAATAAACTTACGAGATCCATCCCTATTTGCTTGCGCAAACTCCGATGTGCCATCGAGAGGATCGACCCATACGACCACCTGGAAGTTTTTCAGTGAGCATGTTTGCTAAAAGCTTATTTTTATTGCCACCATTAAAATTCTTTCACTTACTCCTCTCCATTTCGAATTAATTATTCAAATGAAGCGCTCTTTGTAACACAAAATATATAACTAAATTGGAAGATGGGACAGGAGAAAACTTCTAACTAGAAACATAAAAGAGTGAAAAGTGAACTCACATCGTCGACATTAACTTCACGTAATTCCACTGGGCAATTATCGTCGATTTTAAGCACCTCCGCCGAATAGCTGAGTTCAAGATAGGGTGCAACCGAAACTCGCTCCTGCAAATATGCTGGTTATTGTCGCCAACCATATCTGCGCCAGTCCACCAAAAAGAGAAAAGTTCGTAAGCTTAAGAAAATGACTAGGAGCGATTCTCCTACTGAATTCATAAAAAAAGAATCGACCACCTCGCCCATTTTTAAGTGATCGCAACAAATCCCATCAAACGCAATCAGCAACATAAACAATTCGACTGCGTACACTAGAAAAAATATCAAGTACCGCCTTTTCACTTCACTCAAGTAGGAAATAACCATACAGCACATTATGTCGGATCCGTACATTCAAGTTAGGACTTAGGTTCCGAGTGAGGAACGAGAAACCTTAACATTATTCCTCAGTCGTATCTGTGTGCTACTTAGGACAAACTTAATCAGGTATGGTGTCAATTGGATAATCGTGGTCTTATGCGACCACAACCATCCTGACAGATCCGAGTCCATTTCAACTTTAAAGCTGATGACAATACGTAAGGAGTAAAAAAACTAGAATGCATTTTAACCTACACGAGCGTGTTCACCAGCTAGGGACGAGAATTTCGAGTGACGCTTTAAGAGTGCTAACATTATGAAAGTTATAAATTGCGCATAAGGTTTTATCTGATCTGATGTCCAACATTCTTAAACAAAAACTAATAAAAGTACGGATGAAAATCTGTCCTAATTGCTCGGAAGACAATAACGACGAAGTGATATAATTGAGAGCAAAACTCACCTCTTCGCCGATAACCGTTAGTTTAGCGCCGAATTTCTGCTGCAATGATTTCACTATACAATATTGAGCTGATCGATCAGCCTCAGTCTGTAAATCCTCTTTACTTCCATTTCCTTTGTCCACTATTTTCAAATCGCCTCTACGCATGATATCCTGTAAAAGTGGGAATATCGACGAACCACATAAAATAAATATTGTTACATATAAAGTGATGAAGGCAGTGATAAACGACGAGAAATAAAAAATCAGCAATCTAAATAACCATTTAGAAAGAGCTCAAATAACAGCAATTGGAAATGATACTGTGAATGAAGCAAAGAGGTAGATACGTAATGAGCATTCGCTTCACATCTCCAATTCGTCATTATCTACTTCGTCTTTTTTTATGCAGCAGAGAATTTCTGGTCCATATATCGTAACCGCTCCTGATGCTCGCGCTCAGCGCTTCAAAAGTCTCAAATAACAACTGCAGTATCCCAAATATCGACTTTAGGCTAAAACATTTCCGCTGAACCAACAGAAAAGCAGACCATCACTTCGCAGACCAAAAGCAGACCATCTCGATGAGGAAAACCAACAGAAATTTTTGAAGAGGCAAAAAGCCCTTTGATCACTTCAAACTGAACTAACAATAACCTTAATGATGCGTCCGGCCGTCTCCGAGATTCGTACCGAGCAAGCCACTAAACGTGTGAGGAAACATGCTCGTTCCCACATTGGATCCTCGTTTTGTACGTTCTCTTTGCGTTCGCATTTGGTCATGACGGTAGCACTAAAATACACGAAAAATAGCTGGCAGTGCTAAAATGCAGTCGTTCATTGCTTGTAAATAATCACAGCAATAAGACAGCAAGCAAAGATAAATGATTACATAGACATAGCTATCCATATGCATAGAACAATCCAAATTTGTTTAATTCCGACTTGTTCCCTTTGACAAGAGCAATGTTACAGCGCAGATATACACAACACGTAATTTAATAAACCAAGCAATAGAACGACAGGAAAACGGGATTTTATCCTTCCGCGAATTCATCAATTGGACAATGCGAGAATTTCCACATATTAGCAAAACTATATTCGTGAATGTTGTTATATCAAAGAGTTAATCCGCTACACAAAAATGGGAACATTCACATACCATCAAACGGAATCAAACTGAAGAGAATTCACTGTGACTAAAAAAATTCAATAAACAAACGATGATTTACAAAACATCATCTAAATTAACCATTACATCCCCCCTCCATCGTTATATTCATGAGCATGTTTAGCGAAAATAATGGAAACAATCTTCAGATAATTACGCTTAAAATGCCATCCAACTTACCGAACACTTGCTTCATTGTCCGTTCTTATTTTTGATCATTGGAAATGCCTTGCCGAAAGCGAAGCTTTTGCTTTGGATCTCCTCTCCCACTCGCGATATTCCCCTAAGAAGTAAAACAAAAAGCTAGCAATTTTATAGACTCTCTCAAGCATTGAAGTTTTCCAAGTTTTATTCCAGTCGTACAAACAGAAACGAAAAAGATCAGAAAATGAATATATGTGACAAGCCATATCAATGAAGCAAATGAAGGATGAAAGGTTTCGAGTTAGATGGCGATAGAACAAGCATCGAGGTGTCTAAATTGAACACGTGGCTGATGTGGCTAACGGTGACAGCAGTTAATACGACGCTATGAAAATGCGTAGTGACGGCTCCTCTGAGACGGAAGTGAAAGTGACGCTGAGCGAAAGACCGACAAATTAGCTAGCAGTGAATCGACTCGACAAGCCAGGGACGCCCGTACATTGGGCCAAATAGCCGACGAACGCAAATCGATAGCTGAGAGCAAAGAAGGCGTTCGGTTCGTATTAGCAGTTACGAATCGGCTCTAAGCATGGATGAATGAGAGGCGAAAGTGAATTCTCAAGAAATATGACCGATTTCACGAAGAACAGTGACTATGGCGTCTTAAAAGAGCTGCATCAAAGGTGCATATTTGATAAATCACAGCAGATAGATACACCTATGAATAAGTATTTTTATAAAGTATGGAAGAAGTCGATGGAAACAATAAAGCCGAATAAAGTTCGTAGAGCCAACTCTTCTTTTTCCCGCTAATTAAAGAATGTTCCGCTTCTCAATTTGGTGATTACATAAATTAATCGGTAATCCTAAAAAGTTCCGAGGTGATTTTTCATTTGATAGGAGAGAATTAGTCAAAATGTTCCCAGAAGACCTAGATACCTCTTATATATGTCATTGACAGTCGTTAGATTCTGCTGTTAAAAAAAAAAAAAACGCTCTCGAAAGATACCTAAACACTTCTCCACTCCTCTCAGCTAATGTTAAACTTAATAAACGCTACTATGAATTATTCTCCGTGAAAAGAAAAAGGATATTTAAAATCTTTGTGGTTTGCGATTAATTAATTCCTTTAATTGAGAGCGACTTTCCTATATGGGCGCGTTTTACTTTCGTAGTGTTTTCTCTTTCTTCTGCTCTTCAGTCTGACATATACTTAGAACTTGAATGAAGTCGAGTGAAATGTTGCCTATCATATGTTTCCAATGCCTCCCAAGTATCATACGATTACATTCAAATCTTACGGACTTAGGGGAAAACATATAAGGCAACGTTGCGTAGGCTCGTCTAAATCAAACAGCCCATGGAAATAAACAATACGCAAACGTGTGCCACGTGACAATCACGGTCGCATTCTAGCTCACCGAACAGTGACTAATATGACGAGCTGATGCGTCACAGAAATGTCACCACTAAGACGGTGGCATTCAATCGATAGAAAGAGAGAAGAACGCACCGATAGGAAACAGCCGACGAGTGGGCACGAGGGTCGAATGCGTCAGCGAGCAGTTTATATTTAACGAGGTGAACTGTATTGCACCCGTAGCAGTAGTTGCAAAAATTGGCATGCCATGTGACACGCCATTTATTCATTCATATTTCTTGTCCCCACCTATGCGGCCCTTTTGCTTGGATACTTGTTCAACGTTTGTTTTCCAAGTTTTCGAATTTGCTACGATCATACTAATCTCTTCTTGCTTTTTCCTACCGCAACAGTAGACGGCCTCCTCGCGTCGAAGTTTAGGTGAACATCACATCATCTCTTAAGCATCGTCACCTAGCCGTTCCCTCTCCAACTCACCATCTAACGTGGCGCGTAAACAATGAACGAGTACCATGGCCTAGGTTTGCTAGCATTCTCTGGTTTGAAAGGATTTCGAGAATTTCAGCAGTACATAAGGTGAGATCATCTAGAGGGACTCAATTATGCTTAAAGCGACCTCCACATGCTCAATTACTGTCAGACGAACGTTCCAAAATAAAAGTTTGAAAAAAGCGGTGCATTCATTTCCCACATGATTTATGAATGTCACTGTTCGAATTAAGTACACCTTTAAATGATTCGATAAGTTCTGCACGGAGAACGAAAATTACGATATAAAACATTACTCCTTCATTGCCTAAAAAGAGCCATCAAAATAAGACATGAACAACGTGAACACCTAACATAATTGACGAGCAGAAAGTTGGCACTTATTTGAACAACACGAACGTCCCGACGAAATGTGAATGTCTTCTATTCAATTGATTCCCACCTCAGCGGAGAATATATGTGGATGGCATATCGAAGTCGATGGCAAAAAAACAACGGACCGCAACTCGATCGTGTGGGAGGCTCTCTTTGAGTGAAACAAGTCTTTAAAATGATTAATCTTTAAAGCTCGGAGATGTCGTGGAGCCTTAGTCCGACAGCTGCATCTTAAAATGAGAGTACGAGACAGAGCAAACGCCTAACTGCTGAGAATTAGCCAGGAAATGGAGGGACAACCCAGTGCCTTTTATAACAGCACATATCTGTGACGCACCCAGCGCAGTCGTCAAATAATTGTGCTGGAATACAGCTCACACACCTAAGATTGAAGTTCAACGACCAGCAGTCTTCCTGCTTTGCTTTATGGTATTGGTTATGCACACTTGCTAGACCCGAGCCAGTCGGGAGCAAAGACTAGTATGCACGTGAATGGCAGCAGACAAACATCGAGTGACCATCTCAAACAACTCTTCAAATAAAGCGTATCGTCATTGGGCATTGGTGGAGCCATTAACCTTAGCTTCACTGCAGTAACTCTGCAGACGATACTCATTAACTCCTCCGACTGTCCATCCGTGCTCGATTACCCGTGCAGCATGTTGAGTAGCCGAATTGGTTGCACTAATCTGACTTTCAGTTAGCTGACGCATTGAGGACGTCATAAGGTTAAAATATTCCGCTCGCGCAACAAGTTGCTGAGACGTCGCAGACAACCACATTTCAGCGCGATCGCTGACAATCAACAGTATTCGCTTTTATGAATACTCCCCTTCCCCTCACCCTCGTAGAGAAGATATTTACTCTTTTCGTGAGAATGTCTCATCAATCTCTTTCGCTTTCGCCCAGATTTACCTCCTATTAGTTTGCTCTACTGATTGCTTGAAATTTCGCAGTAGAACTGATCCCGATTGGTGAATGAACAAGAATAAAAGAACAGGCAACGCTTGACGAATCAACAAAGTTTACCTTTTCCCACTAGGGCAATTCTTTTCGAGTCGCATAGCTTCTCAGATGTTACTGCTCATGTGGCTCTCACCAGGCTTCACCTAGATGAGTTAATAGACCGTTAACTGAAACTCTTAAAAACAACAACGCTTTAAAGTTATTTCTGCACTACTAGAGTATTATGAATACTGCCGAGTACTGAGAGACTCTACCGATAGTAGTAAATATTTATCAAAAGCTGGGAAGCATGGAACCGAACAGTGAGCGGATGAAGGGTGTACGATGACCGAAACGAGGGTGGGTACCTGGCAAAGCCTCGCACGTTTCCCGTGCACTCACAGCCTTGAAAATACGAAACGTGAAAAGTTCTAATCATTGGTACTGCTGCCATTAAGCAAGAAGAGCCAAGAAAACGTAAGCGGGCGTCGACGAGGAACTTCACACATGACGTCAATGAATAACGCAGCGTCGTGTGTGTCCACATGTACTTCGCTCAGATGTCCCTACTGTTGAGGTTCGTTGTTCTCGCGATCACTGAGCGGCATCACCCACACTTCTATGATGTGGCGCTCTGCTGTGTGTATTGCCTCACATGTGTGGGTTTTTGGGTGTCGGTCCATTCTGCCATCTGTGACTTCAAAATGGTCTCCAGCTGAAGAAATAGAAGAAACAAGTCTTTAAAGACGGATTACTTATGCGAACGCAACTGCTCGACCTCTTCGTTGTCACTAGCCATCTTTTGATGTTACTGCCTTAGGATTTCGAATTTCATAAAGTGAAGCAACAAAATGAGGAAACACGTGGCAATTCCAGCTCGGAGGGAATCTAGTGGTTGGATGGTGCCACGAACGTCACCAGTTGACAGTACAGCCAAGCGCATGGCCTCATTAAGCCATCTGAATTTCTGCCTTAGCTAACTTAGCCATACTTTTGCATGCATAGCGAGACCACAGCCGGGGTCATACGCAGGGCCACTGTCGAGTTCTTTCTCTCTTTCAAGCAACTCTATTTGAAGAAATGAAAACGCCACAGGCCATTTTTATGGGATGGTACAAAACAAACAGCGCTCTATGGGCGAACTGTGCATGAGAATGCTTGCCACAGCACAGAACAAACAACCTAAACTTCTGCAACGAAAAACCATTGTCTATAATGTTCCGGTCCGAAGTCTGCACAGCATGCCAGGAATAAGTGTAGGCATGAGCCGGGTCGCGATCGGCTTCTGGACCAATTTTTCCCTAAAGAACTCCACTCGCTCACTTCCTGCCGTTAAATTCAGAAGTGAATTCAAACAACAATTTTTTATCCGACTCTAGAGCTGAATCCGGTACTCAACGTTCTTTCCCTGAAAAAACAGTCTATGAAAGGCGAAGTAACTAGTCTTCCTTCCTTCGCGACCGCAGTCATTAGTAGTCGACTTTGTCCCGTCGAGGTCAGATTGTGAGTGGCCGACCTTCATCACTATTCTTACTCATTCTTATTGCTCGGCATATAAAATACCCCTCTAACTAAGTGCATGCATCAGTATTGGTCCGGATGCCACTGGCTAACATGCATTTCAACGTTGACCTCGAAATGCAAAATTTTCTTCCCCCATATTAGAATCGGAGGCCAAAGATTACTGGAACGGGCAACCAATAATGCTAGTACCACCGCCGACGCAAACCACTGCCAACAGCTCATTAATAATAAGTATTCACAAAGTTCTTACTGTTAGCTACTACAAGTATAGATAATACTCGTGGCAACAATGACTGCTGTTGATATTATTTAGACAACTACTGACTGAAATCAAAGACGGAGTACGTGCTAGGTAGTATTTACTGCAAGAGAGAAAAGCATTAACCATAATGGATGAATTGTTAGCACTCAGTATCAGTGCCCTTTACAGCAGCCAGAAATGTTATGTAATCACTCAACTTGTATCAGCGAATTTATAGATAACGAGAACAAAGCAATGTGAAAGTAATATCATAAGTTGGCGGAAACTGAGACAGAAGCCATGATCTTACCACTCAGAGACACCAATATAAAGAAATCAATAGACGATACATAGTAGCACAATGGGACATATGACAGAAAATAATACATAATGGTGCAAAGCAAGCAATGAAAAACAAGTAAACAAAGAGGTCGCTGTCACACAGCGTTCGCAATTCGCATGCGAACTCAGCTGAAAGATAACTTCACCTGGCAGTTGAAATGAACTGATGACGAAAAACGAAGGCGCCTCTTGAGGGGGAGAATCATCATCATTGTAACAATGCGCTCAACTAAAAGAAGTTTTTGACGACGCGAGCAGAATAAAGAAGAACCGCCAGAACACCGATAAAACAGCCAAACTTCACTTACAATATATCAGAAAAATGAATGCCATAGATTGGAAACAACGCAAACAGCGAATGGGCAGTACAGAGAAAAAATATGAGATCATGTGCTGAAATGAAAGAAACTCAGTCGAGGAGGCAACAAATCAACACAGCGGCTTCATTGGGCGCTGGCAGTCTTGATCACACAAGCTACAAAGCACAAAAACAGAAAAAGATAAACTTCAACGCTATCCTCATGTTTGCAAATAACATATAACATCCACACAAAAAAGCTCAACACCTTCTCCTCCATCTCATCGATAGTGCCCCAAAGGATCCACTTTGAGACTCCTCAAAAATTAAACATCAACTTTCCCCTCCGAACTTCCTCTTACTTGCAAAACACTAGTCATAATCAAGGTACGTAACTCCATTTGGCTATAATAGCAATGAGTTCGGTGGGTAGTGAACGAACACAACCACCACTGTGGTAGAGATGAATCGTTTGCAGTAGTTCGGCGCCAATACGTTCCAACTCGACCACTGGCCAACCGTTCGTCTTGGCAACAGCCTCAAATATATAACGAAACGTAACAAGAATAACCGCACTGCTATAGTCTATTAGAAGATGGATTCAGGGTGAATATTTCGATATCGAGGTGCCTTAATTTCCCATCACCATAGTTACATATTCGCTACGATTCTTTGTAAGCATAAATCAGACTAATACGACCGCTGACTGCAGGAACAACTACATGAGCCTCAACGACCAAATCTCTTGTTCTTATCGTGGCTGACGACATTCAAGACTGACCAGCATAAGCAACACCTAATAAACGAATGTGAAAATTGCTTCTTAACAACTGCTTTCAACAGAGTTTCTCTGAAACGAATGAAGAGAGCTCCTCTAAACGGAAACGGGAACAACGTTGCTCTCAGTTATGCGACTCCAACTGCATGCAGTTAAGAAAGTTTATATTCTCCACACTAAATACTTGAACACCGCACAAAGTAAAAAAAGGTCACCTTGTCGACAACACTTTCAAGTGCCTTCACATCGCCGCCCACTTCTGGGCAGATCGCCTGTCGCTCCATTTCGCCTTCTTGTTTCTGCTGGAAGTGTTTCCGAGAAATTAATTATGTAAGAGGCTCTTCAGTGAAGAGTGCGACCAATTCTGCGAGAACTTGTTGGCAAATATCGAAAACTATACTTCACCCACCCATTCATTTCTTATTTTGTTCGATACTCCACTCTTCTCTAAGTATGTGATACCTATTCCGACATCTCCTGCTTCTCTCTTTATCCCTTCTCCTATCCCTCTGTCGATCAACCTATCGGAAAAACAGTTTTGCGACAGAAAATTACGCTCGTCATAGAAAGAAACTTCAATAAAAAGACTCTAAAGCCATAGTAAAGATGTCTAAAGATCTACCATTCGATCCAGGGACTTCTCATTGAGGGACGACCTGCTTTCGTTGTCAGAATCATCCGCATCCGTACGACCGTTTCTATAAGTGAACCGTATAAGCAAATGTAACGCAAGTAAGCTGACAGAACTCCTGATCGGCACTTAATGAAGCACAGAGCTTAATTCTCAGCTTTTCACGGTTAATACTTATAAGTCCCACCAAACAAGAACTTAATAAAATATTCAAGTATTCGCAAAAAAATGACGAATCGTTTCGTTACATTCAACTTGACAAAGATGGAATATAACAATATGTGCATCAAAAATATCAGACGACTTGAAAGTCAGTACGAGAATGTTGACGACTGCAGTTTTCAAAAGACTTGTACACTTTCTCTTGTAAGTAAAATAAACAATCTTTCAATCACTCAGATAATAAACGATCACTCAGATAACTGTTGGCGATTTCGACTTTATCAGTTTGCACGTCTACTCGTGAAATAAGCGCCTAAACCCAATGTGATCGAAACGATGATCTATTCTTCTCATTCGTTCACGAGTGGAGCATGAGGTGATGCATTTTCATGACATCTTTTCTCTTTTCGTCGATACATCACCATTTTGTATGTTGAGGAAGCACCTACACAACAGATGAAGGACTGGTGCTCGGTGACGCTTCACAATTTCGTAATCGCTTTGCGGCCAGATGGGCGCGCTTTGTGCGTGAATAACTCGAGCCGAAGATACGCCTCTTTTTCGGTGGCTTGCGGGATGAAGTGATCTTCTAAACAAAGTGAATGCTTGACAGAACAAGTATGAATGACGCAAGTGAGCGCGACAGATATAAAACGCCTCGAAAGAGACAACTTCAGTAGCTGATTATTTAATTATAGCACTTGAAAGATCTGAGGAGGGAGCAAATATTATTCGTCTGAGTGCATTCTGAACCCAGAAACACCAATTTGATCACATGAAAATGAAATAGGTTCACCTAAAAAAACATTTGCACACATAAAATCGAATAAACATGAAATCTCAGCGAGAGAGTAAACAAATTCAGTCCAGATGCAATTGCCGACTGAACCACAGTAAATGCCTAGGAAATCAAATACGCTCATCCGTAAAGTAATGGTAATGAATAAAATGACTGCATGTTCCAATTCTTCTAAAAAAAAAGCATAACGCCGTGCCAATGTGAAGTAGTTTCTTGCGACTATTTCGGTCGCAGGCCCTATCACAGCTCCACCCGGTGGAAAAACGAATTCAACACTACACACTACTGAACGGTTATTTTTGCATCGGCTTACCTCATTCTGTGTATCTTCCGCGTGTGGCACGTAACTATTCTTCTGCCAAGTATTGTTGCAGACTGGAGGCGTACCATTTTCCAAGTCCGTTGCATCAGGGTCTATTCCCACTTCGGACAGCGACTTCTTTATCTCCTAAATCAAATCACCTCTAATTTTGTCATTTAAAAACGCCATAAAGCGCAAATGTAAAGCTAGCAAAAACCATCCCTCAACACTTCGACGGAACATAGCCCACATAAGTAAGGTTAATAACCATTGACTTAAAGGTTATTACAACTAAATCCTCATAACTACTGTTCTAAAAAGGAAACACACAGTCTTCATAAAATCAACTGTAGCTGCAAAATGCAATAAGAATAACAGATTTTAACAATCGCACAGAACCTATTTCGGATGGCGCGTTGAAGGCTGCAAAGCTTCTGCCATAATTCATCGAATTTTGAAGACTGTTGCGTAAACGACAATTCATTCAATGTAAAATCTCACCTCGAGTGAAATCCTTAACCATGATAGCATTTCACCACAAGTCGGCAATTCACTATACAAAATTTCACTGAGGCTAATAAATACGTTAATTAACCGAATTGCAGCAGTGCTGCAACAGATGATTACATAAGATTTTTTCTTAAAGAGGAACAATCTCAGCGATTATGAAAACTATGGTGACCGAAAAATGGCAATATTACTATATCGAAATATCGAAATTCATCAATCGGATGCAAAATATGCAGTAAGAAATTTCGTTTCCTCGAAGAGAGTGATCGGTTATCAAACCGGCAGCGAAAAAAGGATTTTAAAAAATAGAGCAAAGTTGACACGAACACATTTCTAAAATTCAACAAGCACTATCAGGCCTAAATTCACGACTGTAGATTCATTTTTCCTTCAGTACAATTCTCTCCCCCTCTATTCTCATGCACACCTACTAGCTTCAGTCGAATGCGGCCAATGGACGATGTCGAGTCTGTCATGCAGAGATTACAATCTGGACATTATATTCATGACACGCTTAACTTTTTCTTTGAAAATACTATATCATAAACGCACTTCTGAAACAACGCAGTAAAAAACACACTTCCATATTCTTTAGAAGTTTAGGATCCAAACCGTATACGATCTCCTTCCCCATATCCAGTAGCAACTTGGCCAGAAAGCGAATGTGCTGTCCTAGAAACAAATCAAATAGAATAGACAACGAACGCGACTAGGCAAAGAACTGAATATCAAAAGCGATCCACCAACAAGACGAATGAGGCGATCAATTCCCACCTTGCCCATCTATAATGATAGAGCAAAATGGGAGGGATACTGTACTACAACTCACTCCGATCAGACTTCACTACTCGATGCGACTCTTATTCGCAGAACTTTCTGCACTCCTACATACACATTAATACCAAATAAAAGCAATCGTAGTGCATATCAATGAAGTTCGTGAATAAGTGAACGTCTTTCACTTGCCACCGATACTTTTACAATCCCCTTCCAGTAAGAAAAAGGCAACCAAAGTGAAATAAAATATTCATAAATCTTATCAGTTCAAGAGGATAAATGCACGAGCACTTCATCACTAATATAGAACCCAAGCTGAATAAGCTGATGCCTTGAAGTCAGGTGACAAAATAAAAGGTGCTGCAAACTAATGGACTTCTGAAGCTACAAATAACTCAGCGAGAGAAATTTCGCACACTGAGATTTCAGGAATTCGGCGGAAAAACGTCCTGTGAACTCTTTTTTTAGACTTATTAAAGGAAACCTATCTGATAGGAGAATCGAAAATGAAAAGAAGGCACATCGAAACTACGGGCAGTATACATTAAACCGAATTCCACTGGGGCCACTAGTGTTGCAAGAAGTACAATATCGCTACGTATTAAAGAAAGTACTTCAGCATGCTGATTAAAATCAATGAAACGAACCCTCATCATCCTGATCGGAATTGTACTCTATTGCATTTGAATAGATTAGATTAAAGTCATGAAGCATTTCCTGCGGCGATTTATACGACTCCACTTTCCTGTACATCGTTGACAGATCCATAGGGTTCGTAATGTGCACGTAGTAGTCGGGTACCACCCTCGAATCAACCGGACGCGCGAACGGTTGGAATCGTCGATCTCGATAGAGACGATCTTCAACACAGCACAGATTTCATCGTGAGTGGCGGTGGCGATGGCTTCAGTTTGAAGACAAAACACGAATCTTCGATATCCCCAAAATAAAAATTTCATATGCCCATCTGAAGAACAAGAAATTAATAACACGGTGTTCGTTGAAAGCCTTGCTGCCTCACCACAGTCATATTTATCAAGAACGCTCGCTGCTGATATCAGCGAAACAAATGTGACGACAGACACAGAAACTTCATAACGACCGAGGAAACTTACGAATGCTCTCCTCATATTTGACGATCAATTTGAGACGGCATTCTCGATAGCGTCTCTTAAGTTCATCCACCTCTTCCTCGTTCAGTTGACTTGGCTCACGTTTCTCCTCCACTAGTTTTGGAGCGGCAGGAATTGGCGGATAGTCGCTAGCTAAACACCGACACTCATTTCAAATCACTTAAAAAAATGAGCGATGTTATTGAGAAAACAAGGCAAGTTCTTTTACTTATGACCATATAATCGGAACTACCAAAGTGGGAGGTGCAAATTGTGGCACGGAAATCAGCATATCCAGAGAGATGAAATCCGGTTAGAGTCAAACTCATACACATAAATATTCCGTGAGCAGTAAATAATCATACCACAACCACCATCCTCTCTTCTTTGCCCCACTCTTTTGCAATTTCTCAAAAATGCTTCCTGCTTCGTGCAAGAAATACGATCGTTTTTAAAGCTATTGCGGTTAATAGGATGCCACAATACTTAAATAACAACAAAGCAAATGAAGGCTTACAATTATTGACCTGAACCGTTTTATTCAGCTGAAAAGATTAAGAAACATAATGAAGTGATGGTCAAGAAACTGCACCAGAGATGGCTTACCAATAAACTTTTCGATCCGTCTCGTACCACCTCTAACAATGATGAACCGGAAGTACGACTCCACTGCCGCTTTGCACGGTGCAGTGATCTCAACCACACGTTCCGCCAGAAATATTTTGCATACCTTTAACAAGTGAATCATTAACTAAAAAATCGGACAGGCTAGACACCCTTAAACATATTCGATTATTCGGAGAATCAAGAAACAGACAAAAAAATCCATAAACAGATGTGGCTAAATGAAAAGATGATACAGTTCGAGAAAATAGAATTACGTCATAGTGCAACTCACGTCAGGCGGAAGCGCCGTGTAGTGGCAGTTCGCCGTAGCAAGTAACAAAATTGGAGTGAGTGCCGCAAAACCATCGAGTGCCCCCATCAACTGCAAACGTTCAGCAATTAAGTGAGCACCGTATGGCGCAGCAAAATCTGAATATGCATTCTTTCCAATGTAATTAGACAACTTACGATGGATTCTGTGTTCAACGTTTCTCAATTTCCTTCAATATAGTTTCCCTGAATTTCGCAACGAGAATGTAAATAAGCACTTCAAATACTGAAAAAAAACAGCATTTAAAAAATACTCAGGCGACTTCATGGCATATCGAACTAAAGGAGAATTTGAAATTAAAGCTGTTTAGAGGATAGATTATTAGTCACACTTCCCTACCCCAATCCAAAATTGAATATGCAATATGCTGCTTATTCGTTTTTTTACATTATGAAATGCTGATGTAAACAAATGTTTCAGAAGATTTAAATATCACTGCTCTATTCAGCGAGGAGGAAAAGGCCAAAAAATAGGATGCAAAAAATATACTCGAACGAAATAATGCCCACAAAATGACATACTCGATGCCATACGGATGGTGGTACAGCCTGTTGCCATTCATCGATAGATGGTATCAGAAGTATGCATGGTGTGCCACTAGATGCCGTTCGCAGTGCAGATTGCACAATCTGCGAAAAGCTGTCTTCAGGATTACCTGCAAGCAAAACAAAGTTACTCACTCCAGTAAATAAACACTCCTTAACTACGATCCTTTATTTCATTGAAATGAAAATGTATTCTGATGCGACAGAGAAATCTTATTTCGTTTCACTAGTTAAAAATGCTCCATGTTATATCACAACTAACTATTCCTAATAAAAATGTGATGTCCCAACTAAGATGCCATCGCTTAACAGAATAAAACGCGGCCCTTCATTCGAAAAAATACAGCACACTTATGTGCCAACGCATAATCTCTACTAAGGGTCCTCTTTTTAAAGCTTTACTATTCGTTTTAAATCTGTTCTTCTAAACAACAAATGAAGGAGATATTAGTGGACTTCGAAGATTCAGTAGCCGAAACATGTATAAGCTTTAAAAAGACTGGAAATTTTGCAGTTATTTATTTTATTGTTGCAAAGCTTCATAAACGAAAGCAACTGCTGAAGAAACGATCAGTAAAATATCACTAACCAACTGCAAAAAGACTGCCCAGTGAGAGCGAAAAAACGGGAAGATGATCAAGACGATTGACAATGAACGGCAGAACGTACGACGTTTGTCCATAATCACTGCAGCGTGCATGCAGCAGCAGACGAACTGCAATTTGCACATTTCACCAAATACAACACTTCACATACTTCTATCTAACATTTCCAATGTTTTTTTTTCTAACATCACACTGCTGTGCTCCGGAGTACCTTGAAGAATACTCTCTGAAATATTAATTGAAAGAGCAAACAACATGACGCCAATTGCGAAAATCACACCAAACGAACACTAATAAATTTAATGCGTTACTGGTTCTTCAACAGTGCCCCTCCCCTTCTCCTTATTGATTAGCCAAGGAACAAAATGTAAGCGGGAAGCGTTCAAGAAAAGAACGTTCCTAGCTAAATGAAGGAAATAAGAAACTTTAAAGATATTAAAAAGCCAGCATATACCTGAAGGTACCGCATTAGGTACTTTAAGTTCTCGTAACACTTTCTCTAGCTCTGAACAACCCTCGCCTTCTTGCGCGATTCGCTTGTGGTAACCAACTGGGATACGATCCTGAATTATCATATCGACAGCACTCTCTAAAAGGATCGCTGTACGTTCGTCCATCCGTCTCGACGGCGTCGTAAAGTCTACAAAGTTGAGGAAGATGTAATTTGTTCTGACAGTGGATGGTAATGACGAATCGGACTACAATCACCGAGACACAAATGAAAGCCCATAGTAATGAGGCATCACTGTGAAAATTTTATAAGGCTTCAGTGAAACATTTGTAAAATATAAAAGCTCACCTCATGTCGGCTACCCCTCAATGGCCTGTTATATTTATCGATAGAAAAACTGTGATTCTTAGACGACATGGAGTGCAATATCACTTTATGATTGCACACCTCAATTAACCTGCAACAACGTTCGGTGAATTTTATAACTACCCTACTCTTCGAAACAAATAGTCTCAAAATGCGTTAAAACAACTTAGTTTTTGGAAGTCGCTCAAAATTCCGAATAGTCGGACACGAATTTCCTCAAGGCACACTTGAATGAGCACCTTATGAACGTACCTCTGCAAGCAGCTGGTACGATGCGTTGCATAGCCGAGAAGAAGTGTTTATTCGTCACTATCACCTGCGTTGGGTCGATCATCAGTTTCTCATCAGAGACATATATCTGAGGGAAACGTGCACGCAGCGCCGCAATTACTGCTTCGACACAAAGTGACTGCAAAGAGGCAATATCCATCAAGAGAGCTTTTGTCAGACAAAACTAACACCGCAAGCTTAGTGCATTCCTATTTTCTTCATTCCCTTTCAGTTACTTGTACTTGGTGCTGACGAAACCACATCGTTACGTTTTTTCGGTACCACAGCACCAAAAAATTCGCATCGGTCTTATTTCCTCCTCTTTTTCTGCATCTTTGCATCCGTTATCTGTCAACAAGGAATCAATCTCAATTTGCGATTTCAAACGGGCGTTTTTCACTCTTGAACGCGATCATCGACGAGATTATTTTTTTCTATTAAAAGAAGTCTTAAAAAATGTAAGTCATAAAGGACTCTTTGAACCAGTGGAATCCTTCATGGTCAACAATTCATTACGACAAAAATAAAGAAGTGGTACAATATGGGCAGGCAAAGGCTTTAACTTGCCCTTCACTTCATTTGAACTTATCGCCATGCAATGGTGGCCCAATACTGCATCACTAGAAGCACAAGCATTGAATGCAGAGGTCAGAAACACAATAGGCTAGACGCCATTTGGCTGACGGAGGCCTTCCAATGAAATGAAGTAGGAAAAAATGACTGAAACAAATGCCAGACAGCGCAAACGTCCACCGCTCTCCTTGCCAAGTGTTTCGCATAAAATCAACAAGCGATGCTACAGATAGTACCCATTGTTCATACTGCATTCACTCATTACAGCAATCACTGATGAGTAGAGTACTGCTTGTGGAACATCCTCAACGTCGTTCCGAATACCACCTGTGAAGCGTTATAAACAATTTGCAAACATAACGAAATCTATTCATTACCTTAAGGTCAGCGCCACAGTAGCCTGCAGTTTTTTCCGCCAACAGCCGAAGGTCATTTTCCGATGGACGTTTTGATTTCCACAACGCTGTTGCCACCTTTAGAATCGATAGACGTGCGTTCACATCGGGCAAGCTGTAAGAAAACATCAGTAGCTCAAGTGGGAAGAATTAAATCAAGAAAGTAAATGAACTTCGAAGAATTTTCCTGGAACTTGGAGATTAGCAATAATCTACTGAAATGAATGGCCGTGTATCCTTTTCCTTGAAAACGCCCTGAGAAATCATCTATTCATAGATGAAATCACTGCACAGCTGCATCTGTTTAAGCGTAGGCATAGATGTTATGGCCACCGATAACTATACTCCACGCGAAACACTTTTCCAGCGCCAGTAGAAAATCACACATCACAAAGCAGCACCCACCATGTTCAATCTTATCTTAACTAACAGAAAACTCCCACGATCAAAACGAACAATTCGACCACTGGAAACTAAGTTTATCATGAAAGAAAAGTTTCGATGCAGCAACATCAATCAAACAAAATTCTATATGAAACTGCTTTCGGAATAAATTCCCAGGAGGCACGCCTTAAAAATATTGAATTATAGTCGCTTCTGCATCCAGACTTTTAGTCGCAGCCAAATAAACAATGATGAATTTCGAGAGCGCTCCAACGTTTTTGCAACCGACTCTTTAAAACATCAGCAAGCGAATGAACAATGAGCAGGACCGAAAAACCAACCCGAATCGCAATTCCCTATCAAATCTTCCTGGACGTCTTAATGCGGGATCGATCGTATCCAGTCTGTTCGTCGCTCCAATGACTATTACCTGGAAACATCATAATCAAAACAACCATTGAACCCTATCAGCCCTCTAGTATTACAGCATTTTCAACAACAGCTGTGAAAGTTTTTTTCATGAAACGTTCTCGAAAACCAAAAAACGGGAGATTTTGTGGTAAGCTTCTTCACGCATAAGGAAGCAGCAGTATCAGCATGTTATGAGAGCTGAGAAACATGCTCGAAGGCAGATGTGATGCAAAACAGAAAAAGTGGACTTTCCGAGAAAAGAGCTTCCCATCTTTCAACCCCTCAGTGAGTATCAAAATGAAGACCACGAAACAAATTTCCCTGCTACTTTTCGAAGAGCCGCCATTTCCGACAACTTGTCTCATAAGCGTGCTGGGAGCATAACCCTACAATTGTGATGTTTTTTAATCGAGTATCTTCGAAAGGATGAGAAGTAAAGAGTACATCATTATTAAACAACAAAGAGCGACAGCGCTCCCAATGGTGTCGTCTGTATGCATAAATCTCGTCGTCACCACTATGTGGCGGCATATGGGCAGACGACGGCCGAAACCAATCGGATAGGGGGCAAGAGAGGCAACTAGAGATACTGAGAAACGCAATGTCGCAGACTGGAAAACACTGCTATAGATCTGGCAAATAAGAATGGAACTTGATGATCGGACAAGTGCACCATTATTGAACATATTAAAAAACGTGCATACGCCAGCCCCTATGTCGAATTTCACGTAATACTTTCAGGTGGATAACATCTGATGGACGCCAACAGTCGAGAAAAGAATAAAAATAAAAGACAACGGGATAATACGATAGATTTCGCAGCTGATGTGAAAGAGACATGCGGAGAGAGCAGTGTTGACGGGTGGACAATGTCATGAGAGACAGTCTGAGCCAACAATTCATCACAAAAAATTCGAATAAAGTCGTACCCAAAGAGGTTAAGCCACACTATATTCCTTCAGTTCACTGTTCTCTTAGGACGTAAATTCACTGAAAATTTGTAACCGACTATATAACCTCTATAAATCTATACCTGTATTTTGTGCAGGATTAATTCGGTGCTTATTATTAAAGCATGCCAACACATTTTATGGAAACAGCACCTAAGGATATGTGCACTCTACAACCAGATAGTGCCACTAAATCTATGATTAGTTGGTTCAAATAAAGAGCAGAGAAAATCAACGGAATACGAAAAACAAACCTGACGATACAAGAAAGATTAAAATGAGTATGCAAGTACCTCGCCACGACTATCAAGACCATCCATGAGTGCAAGCAACGTCGATACCACCGACGTATACGAATGATCCTCCCTAGCACTTCGAGCCGGAGCAAGACCATCGATCTCATCGAAGAAAATAATTGCCGGTCGCATATCATATGCTTGCTTGAAAAGACGCCTAGAACATAGCAGATCTGAAACTACGGACTAAGAACGAATGTAACATTGCCCCAGAATCTGCTTGGCCTGCCAAAATCGAAGCGCTCCAACAATCGAATTTCAGGTCATTTGATCGCTACACAATCAGCAGTTGAAACTTTGTTCGAATCAGCGCTCTGACCTTTCAGTTGAAATATACAGACATGAAGACAAAAGCAGCCTCTGCATTACGCGGTTTTCCTCAAGAAAAAAATATATAAAACCTCGAAGAAGCGAAATAACGCAAGTCAACGGCAGAACAATATCAGATATCCCATATATGCCGAGAAATTGAAAATCTTCCCCTCAGCACAACAATGCTCAAACCTGAAACGCTGATCAGCACTTCGCTTTAGGCACAATTCAAAATAGATTTATGAGGCTGCATTCTTTTGCTCATTCCTAGCAATGATTGATTGTTGCTGTATCTATGAGCGCCGAATTCTCAGAAGAGAATCTCTAAAAAATAATACTACTTTAATAACATGGAGAGCACAAAATGTGCCACACATATCTCGAATGACGTATAAAAGTTTGGTAAAAATTCTCTGCACAAGAATTTCCATTTCATTTACCTCAAATGGCGTTCTGATTCGCCGAAGAACTTGCTAAAGCATTCGGTGCCTTTCCTCATGAAAAATGCCACCTTTTTCACACCGCTGCTGCACGCATTTGCCAGTGCACGCGCCATCAACGTTTTCCCGGTGCCTGCAACAGCGACACACAGAGTGCAATCCGAAATGACACTATTCCATCGACTTGACCCGTTTGCCAGAAAGCATTTGTGTAGGATTCTCCAATCGACAAGTTTAACAACGGTCGATAACATATTAATAAAGATTAGCCGATGCAACAAAAGAATATTCCGACTTTGCAAATTCAAGGAATGCAAGCGCATCCATCCAAAGTACTCTTATTACAGGCAGAAATGACCGTGTTTATGAAAAATACGTTTATTGCATCGAACCGAATTTTGAATTCTTTTACACGCGAATGTTTCAGTACTATCCTCTAAACCCTTTGATAGCGAATTAAATGCTTCAAAACCTGATTCGGTCAGTCAAAACAAAGAGACAGCATCTGCCAACTCATCGAGCACTTGATTAGACTGGAAACATCCAAAAACTAGAGCCCGTGCCTACTTCGCTTGGTCCCAAAATCGGCAATCCACTCAAATAATTCTCATTTGTCATCAACGTTTAATAAAGTTTTCACTATCGTTGAAACAATTCGAAGGTTTTTCACCAAATAATTATACACCCATTCTCTATCCGCGTTTCCCTTTTTGCCCTTGTATCAAGTTGTCAAGTCTATACAATATAAAAGAATAGCAACTCCTTGGCTGCTCATCATTCTTCCGATGCAGAACGTCTTCTGCCCTTGAGGAAGTTCGCAAAAGGCTAAACTTTCAAATTCGGGTACCGCGAATTGGCTCCAGAATGCTCTTTGCAAGTTTATACTAGAGTTCAAAAATGAAAGAACAATTTCACATCAAATCACAACTTCCTTCCACAAGCATCTGATTTGTTTTTGAAACCACGGAATTTATACATAAGGAATGAGCAATTTTAACAATAATAATGCTACGTCGTCTCCGAATAGGAAACAATTTCAAAAAGTAGATTTTTCCTATCACCCATCTCAAACAATTTAATTTCAGATCGGAAGGAGCCATGCAACCCAACACGTAATATTTATGGCAGTAGCGAGTGCTTAGTAAAGAAAATTACCTGGTGGTCCATAGAAGAGCACTCCTTTCGGTGGAACGACATTGTATTGAGCGAAGACGTCTGGATAGAGCATAGGAAAGAGGATCATTTCCTTAAGCGAACGAATGTGGTGATCTAAGCCACCAACCTTGTCAAACGTTATACTTCGATCCACATTCATAAGGTCGAAATCAGACGCACCCGGTTTCGGCACTGCTATCTCAAGCGAGTCTTCATTCTCTTCTGTAAGGACGGAAACTAATACCACCTGTTCCCTTTGCTCACAAGAATCATTTGAGAGCAGAAAATTGTCGTACTGAGGTAGACGAGATAAGATAAAATTCCAAAGTCAGAAGGCAAAAAAAACTTAAGTGATGAAACGGCAACGTCGTCGATAAACGGTGCAGTGAGTCAGCGGCAGAAAAGCCTGATAGTCCATGCTCAGCAACTCTACAGCAAACTGAATGTGGTTGAAAATAATGGTGGTTAAACAGCTAATATGAAAAAGACTCTACCAAAGAAATTCATTGGCATGAAACGACCGCTCTGCTTCCTCATTCTTCCGAATCTCCGTCGCTCCTCTTCAACGTCAATCGAGATTTCACTTCTCGACGAATCACTACCTTCCGAATCACGTCCCCTTAAATAAGAAAGCTTGCGTTTAGATCGTCAACTGCATTCAACTATATTAAGTGGTACGCTTTCAATGTGCTGTCTAATGGGACACCTCAATACTGTCACCTCATTTTAAAATCTCATTCCTATAAACTCAACCATAGAACTTACATATCTTAAGCAGTTACAACCTTTAACAACCAACATTTCAGTTAAATCTTTTCTGGGCCTTTTTTTACAAAATTCTAATGCATTTGACTAGAATATAAAATCTGTGATTAAAGTGAATACTTCAGTAACCGAAAGAATATGCAACATTAGATTGCTGAGAACAAATGACTTTATGTGAGTGAACGGACCAACGAGAAGGCAAGAGTTATTCCACAACAAACATATAGCGAGAAACCCGCAGAATGCTTCAGAAATTCTAAACCTTTCCAAAAAAAGAAACATTTATAACACGAAGGGGTTGAAATCTGCTGCAAGCCACTAATGAGCAAAATATTTATGATCAGAAGTGATAATTAATTATGGCACGGTCTCAAGGCTGTTCCAAACGAGAAAATACGAAATGAGAGTTGAATACATTTATTGCACAAATGTGTAGTGTCCACAGCTTAGCTGACTACATATCAAAAAAGGCCACTACTCTAAAAAATTTCCTCCTCTCTTGTAGGAGGCGTTTTGGTGTAACAGTTACGTAGAATGTTGGCAGGTCTGGTGGCAGAATCTTTCTACGGATTATACTTTTTTGCTTTCTCAGTGAACATTGAAAAGAATCACCACCAATACTGAAAGTGGGATCGACTGTCAACGACGAATTTTACTGCAGCAACAACATTAGATCTCGTGAGAAAATTCATCACTAACGATTGCTTATAAAAGATAAACTCAGCGACATTCTTGCAAGCACCTTTTTTTCCCAGAACTAACATTATCTAAAATGAAGTCGGAGAATACGATCTCAAAAAAAAAAAAAAAAAAAAAACAAAAAACAAAAAACAAAACGCCCATTAAACTCGATACCTGATACGACGACGTCCATGAGCCAAATTGCGACGGCGGCGATGAAAGTCCAGACGAATCGAGCGCACGGAACGTTCAATCCCATCCTCGATACCGTATCGCGTCACCGGATGGCGGTTTGTTCGAAGAAGGTACTGTCTTGGTTGACTTGATTCTGAATCCCCTTCGTCGTCCTCCTCAAAGAGAAAAAACCTATATTCAAAATGACCTTCGTGGATGCAGTGGCTACAAGAAAAGGAATTCGCAAACATTCACCCTCGCATTGAACGTTCTCCGACGTGTTTCCACTGCGACGGATATCCCAGATAGGTAACATTTCAGCGAAGTTCGAAAAAGCAAGAAGCGCTTGAGGACACTCTGCTCACATTTCGGAGCCGTTCGCCAAACGGCTATCACCGTCAGTTGTGATGCCTTTTTCAGATCATGTTGAGAATCAACACCACAAATTCAATTGAAGTGAGAAAGAGGTGAATGAGTGGATAAGAACAGCAAAACCACCAGCGACCACAAAAGAACGACGAAGTAAACGAATCGAAAATGTCAGCTCAGCACAGATAAACCATTACATCTTATCACACAGTGAGGAGAGGTAAACACCGCTGTCTAAACTTTACTAATGCGGTCTGTATTGCTAAAGGAAATGGATACAATGGATCCCCAACGGTACACAATGGATCCCCATTTTAAAAAGGACAGAGTTCTAAAGGACAGTAACTACTTCCTGAAAGATAAAGCAATGCCCTTCTATACGTCAACTGCACAAACCACGCCAAAGCAAATTTCCTCGTTATTTGATGTCATCAACGCAAGAAGCTAAGCTCACTTACTTCACGATGGTCGCCTTCTCTTTCCTTTTCTGGAGTCTCCTTCTTGCGACGACTCATTTCCCCGCGAGAGCGCCTAAATGAGTAAAAAAAATCATTCATAGATTACGGCACAACAATGTAATAAAACAAGATAGCAAAATTTAAAAGAAGAAAAAAAAAACGCACAAAGAAAGCTTCATCCTATGGTTTTTGTTCCTCATTTCTAAGAAAAGAAAGGGAAACGGAGCTACAAATTTACCCGTAACTTCTGAACAAAACCTTGGTCAGAACGTCCAACATCAAGTTTAATGATAAGACTACCAATCAACAATTGATAAGGACTCTATGACGATGGTTAACCCCATAGGCCATGACAATATGTTACAAGGATATGGGAATAATACTAGTGACGGTACCCAATGGGCAGGTAAGAACGAGATAAGAGAAGCCACTTCTTGATAACATATACTGTAAAATGAGAAAATTAAGGAGAACAAACGGTAAGCTTACGTGTCAACAGGTGAACGTTCCTCCAGAGCGGCCTGTCGCATCGCCTGCCGTCGCTGCTTCACTGTCTCATACATGTTCGGCACACCCACTGGTTTACCCTCGTTCACAGGCGAACGAGAACGGCGCGAAACTATCTCTGCGCACAATGTTGGCTCGCTCGATCTAAAATTTTATGCCTAGCCGGGAAAATTTTAAAACACCCGAATTAAACCCCTACTAGAAGCGACGGTTTAATAGTGAACGACTGCGCATCTGGAATCTGCCTGGACATCGCTCACTGTGAGCAAGATGAGAGATGGCTCGCTCCATAACAAAAATAACAGCTGACTCAAAACAATTTACACCCACCTCTCAATTTTGTCCGTTGCATTTCAAATAAAATGCGTATTTCGCCTACAAACATTCACTCATTAGTAACTCGTCAGTATCGCAGTTCCACGGGTTTCACTCCGATAAATTTACGAGTCTGCAGAGGCATTCAGCTAGTCGATGTCTACAGTGCAAAAAGATCCTAATTCATAATAAGACGACAAGACCAGCATAGTGCGTACGTTCTACACCCTTACGATATTATGAGTGCAAAAACATCGCTTTCACACGCTGAGCTCCTGTTAAAACTAATACACGACACTCACATATACTCAAGCTTACCTACATCGTAACGAATTGAGAGCTGCCCACGTGTGGCTAGTGGCCCTCTTATGAAACGCCGGGCTGTTAAAGCAAAAAACGTAAGTTTCTCAAGATCGCACATAAATCCATCCTAACTTGGGAGCAGGTGTCTGTATATAGCTGAAGGTGGTGTCTTTACAAAACGACTTCCACTCACACTCTGCCTAAAACTGGCAGCCAAAGCATATTCCACACATGAAACAACACAATATAACGAAAGAACAATGTTGGTAAGAAGCAGCTGAAAATGCCACCAATGAAGACGCACGGCGAAGGTACGAAAAGTGAAACAGACCTTTTGGTGATGTGACCATTTCTGCGACGTGCTGGACGGTTTTCGAAGTCATCACCTTCTCTGTTGTCACCTATATCCCTCGACGCTCTTGAATACTTGTTGTTATGCACGTCAAATGAAGCCCTCTCCTGTAACGGCTACAACTTACTACTGAAATCTCATGAAGGTGGCTCTTTATGCGGACTGAAGAGATACTATGGCCTAGGGAATTCATAATAGGTACTCCCTGAACAAATAGGAAATCATCAAGAGATAAGAAGGTACCACGCCCTTCCTGTTTATTCAGCAATCAACCTTTATCACATCCATAAGCTTGTTAAAGAGAAAATTTGGACACTAGATCATAAGTGCAAAAGAAAATACAAAAATCAAGGCCAAAGAGACAAGCACACGTTAAAACAGATAACTTCCCATTCGTTTCCTCCTTCCTGGTGGGCTGAGAAAAATTCTTCGAGTGTTGGCGTAGTCTGCTCCGATAGCAGTACATCCTAATAGGAACCCACGTCACCAGGTATTGCTGGATACAGCAATAACAAGCTCTCGTTCGAAGCATGACAAGCGACTTGCAGAGTGGTGCATTGCATCAAGTCTGCTAAGCTCAGGGCACATGTGCAAATTCACTATTAAAGCGAAGAACCGCAATACCCGGTGGAACAAGGCAGTAAGCCCAAAATAACGTCTCCAAGAAAAACCTACCGACTCGCAAGATTTGTCAGCATCGGAGATGAGCGCCCGGAAGAGCGAGCTACTAATTGCTGTTTCGAGAAGAAAGTTTTCGTCGAGACTCGTATAAAGTGCCTGCCTTTCACGGCTAGATCGACGGGGATACTGGATCGCTTTTCTTGATGATACTCCCCCCGATCGCCGCGACATTTCTCAACAACTCAGATTGTTTCCAGATAGAAGAACTGCACAGGCACGGAATACGCTGCTTCATGTAGTAAAAAAAAGCATCAAAATTGCAAACATAGATGAGAAGGAGGGGCATTTGGGTGCGTAGGGAATAGGTTCGATCAACCTATAAAGGTCAGACAACTATAGGTCCACATATCTCAGAAAATCTACGTCTAAAACGAGAGGTGATACGAAATGCACTGCTTGGACGAGGATTTCAGCACACAGACCTTCCGAAAAAGGTTTCCTTGATTAAAACTAGTATTACATAAACTTCCTAATCCGGAAAACAACGGAAACGTTGAAGTAAAGCAACAAAGCATATAGACCCTCCAGTGCAGCTTTTAAAGACCGCAAAAACTTACAAATACCCCAATGAAGTTCCAAACTAACATGAACAATAGACCGCACAATTTGAATGCGAGCATTCGCAATGAACACTTCGGAAACGACGCAACGCTGGTCGTACGTTGACTAGAGCGACTCGCGACGCGGCAATGCACTCTGCGAGAGCGTCCCGCGGAGGGGGCACTGCCAGGCAGTGAACTTGGCACGCGTTGTCCGAGGGTATAACGTTTTTTTCTCAACGGATTGCGGAGTTGTTGAATCGGTGTGGGGAGTGGCGTAAGTCGGCGAAGGGGGACGGTTGAACTTCGATGAGCTCGATACATTCTCACAGATGTCTATCCAGCTGTAGACAGTTCCTCAGTCTTTTCACTCGAACCGATTTGAAAATATCTTCGAAACGTCTCTTAAACATTCTTGAAGTTCCACGTTTCGGTATTATATCGACTGAGAAGCAACCAAACCGCTGAACTGCTCGATTTTTGACTCATTCCTTAACAGCGAAACAAAGAAGCCCTGACTGTTTCCACAACTAAGAACACGAAGATTTTAATTCACTCTCAATGGAATTGGCAGTTTGTCGGCATCGACACTTGCGTTCCGCCGCTGTTGAATTTTTCGGCACTTTTTACCTGCAGCCTGCAACTTTTGCGTTAAGAAGGGTCATAATCTGACCACACTGTCGCCATCCAGATCAACCAATAAATACCCGCAAGAAAGAAAGTTCCACCAAAGTCCTGGAAAATATTCGAAGTGTGCCTATTCGGCGATGAGGGGAAAGCTACGTGGCTCCAGTGATTTGCACATCTAAGGCAACAATTCACAAATACTTCACATACAAAAAAAAGAATTTTTCACATGAACAGGTTATTTAGGGTTAAGAAGGTGCGTTGCTCATCAGAACGTTCATACTTGATATTCAGATTCTCTTGGTCCCAGTCAATAGGCCACGCATTATGCCTAATGACATAGACTGAATTATTTTCACTCACTGTGGTAGATTGGAGAAGGGCATTTAGAAAAATTCTGATACCGGTGGGCAAAGAGGACATCTTGCCAAATAAACGGGATCCTCATCAGATTATAGCATAATGAAATGGCTTTCAAGACAAGATTGCTTGGCTAAGAGCGGCCTTTTTATTTGGCCAACCTATGGAATGATTTCAGCATCAACCAGACTATCGTGAGCCCCCCGTCTACTCCTTTTGGACCATTTCAAAGAAAGACGTAAAAAATATTCGCAGAAACTCTGGAAGCAGGTAACATCCGAAACACTCGAACGATAGTGTGCTTTCGGGTTTCTTCGAGAAAAGAGTGAGCTGTTTTGCCGCTTTTGTATTTAAGCACAGCCCTCTAAAGAGCAATATTCTAAACACTCCGACAACGGCAAATGTGATGCTGATAAAGACTTCTTCGGACCACTTTTTCAACTATTGTCTCACTTGATTTGTGTCGTCATTTTCCAGTACGTTGGAAATTATTGTATCCTTGAATGAAAAACAACGTCCTCATGGTCAACAGAGTTCTTTGCTTGCGTATTTCAACGTGTTTCCCATCTTTCGGATGCTAGAGATGAATTTTGAATGCAATTTCATTGTCCGGAAATGACGAATTCGACATATTTGCAGCCGAAAACTCGCCTATCTGGAGTGTTCACGACGACCGCTGTTTCTCTGCTAGTCGGTTGATGAGGCATGGGATGCGTATTGGCTGATGAAAGACAGTCGTAGCTGCTCTGACTGATAGTTTCAAGCCAGCTGATAGTTTCAGATCCACCTCAGATTGCCGCATCACTCAAAAACAGTTCTTCGGAACTGATTGGTACCTATCGAGATATCGTTTAATTGAAACCCATTATTGCGAATCATTTTTCGGAAATGGAGGGTCGCATATTCGCAAATTCCACCCTCGATAAGTTCGAATGTATTATCTTCCAAGCAGAAGAAGACTTGCCTCATTCAGATGCAAATAAAGTAAATTATAACGAAGAAAAGACAACCCTGAAGTGTTTCGACGAGATTTCATCTATAGTAAAGGAAGTTTTGAAAGCAATAAGAACTCATCTCAGATTGCGGTACTTTAATTTCTTATTAAATAGGCTATCCTATTATCGCATAGAGGATTGTAGAAAATTTGCGTATTTATGTAATAGAAAAAAAAGGAAGGAAAGCTTTGCCACACAATCTTTACTAATCACTCGTTAGTTCTCTCGTATATATCCAATATCGGCATTGATCTCGTTCCAA
This sequence comes from Parascaris univalens, assembly GCA_037576465.1. Taxonomy (NCBI): domain Eukaryota; kingdom Metazoa; phylum Nematoda; class Chromadorea; order Rhabditida; family Ascarididae; genus Parascaris; species Parascaris univalens. The sequence continues at coordinate 76,242,079 of CM075173.1, read as the reverse complement.
AAAAATCGGCTTTTCGACTAGGAATCCTTCACTAAGCTAGAAATTGCAAAAAAAGCTTAGAAACTTATTCACGTGGATTATCAAAGTGTGCCCATAAACTCTCTTTTGTCTCAAGTTATGTCTTCCGTTGCAGGACAACTCGTTGAGTTTGAAGTTGAAACCTCAGCACTGCGACCTTATTGACGCGCAAACGACGTTACACTGAGCAAATAGCAACTTCGATAAGTTTGGGAAGATATTCATAAATGAGCCTCCGAAGTTGTTGTTGTTTTTCTCTGCTCAGTCAGCAGTGTGTGGAGTGGATCTAGTGGTGTCCGAAAAAAGAACCAAGAAGTCAAAACTATAAACCGGAGCAACTATTTTAGCGTTTATGAGTAACCAGACACCAACTTATCCCCGAACATTGCAACCATTCTTTGTTTTTCTGTTCTTTCATCTTTTCCTATTATTTCTATGCAACCGGTCTTCTTGTTTTTTCTTTAAGTTTCCCTATATAAGTACCACCGCACTGTCTGATTAAAATTTAACATGTCTATGCACTTCTCAGAAGATTCCAAAACAACAACTGCAAGCCTGTGGTCGAGACTGTTCCTCTCAATTGAGGTGCACCGTTGCTCATCACTGTGCTGCGGTAAAGTATCTCGAATTTTAGGCAGATTGGAGCTGATTACTACAATATAACAACAACCTAATCGAATGGAACTGCACTCATCGGAGTACTACTTCGACGATTGACATCACGGATCTAAGACGGAAAATTGAACACTACAAGTTGGATGCCTTTTCCAACCAATGGAATCAAAACGTTTGCGAAAATTCGGGTATCCGTATGCACGAGAACAATTTGTTTTCACATAAAACGACGCGTTACGCAGGTCACCAACCAAGGAATTTTTTTTATTGGATGGTACTGCAAAAATCCACAAAAGCTCTCAAAAGTGAACCGCTGAGTTTGTATGGGTGGAAAGAAGAGTTTTCCAGGAAGTCCAACTTTTACTGCAGCAATTAAGAGAGACAATGAGTGGACGATTGGAGGAGCAGTGATAACAAAATTCAGATAAGCAGTCAAAAAAAGCTATGAGGGGTAGCTCTTTCTGAAGGATAAACATCCACTCTCAGTAGTCGTGTTGCATCGAAATCTCAAAGAGCAATTGGTTACTATTTAGCGTGAAGGGTGAGGGAGCGATTAGCGAACGGAATGAATGATCGTATCGTTTGTAAATTCGGAAGAGACGTAGACTGATATACCAAAGAGCAGAAATGAGAAGTATAGCCAAAGAAAATTAATAAAAGACGTATTTTGGAGAGTCTTCATTTCCATTCTATTAATGCGTTCTTGCACCTTAAATTTGCTGACAGTTTTCGAACTCAGTATTTCATTAGACTACAAAATTGATTCAGTATATAGATGTTATGCACAGCGAGGGCTTTTACATCATTATGGCACTTATTCGCACTGATACAGAAATGCGGTATGTGGTAGTCTCATTGGCCTTGCTCGCTAAGGAATAGTCGTCGCTACTGAGGAGCCACTCAACGACACAACTGAAACAACCGATTGTCACTAGAGTGTAAATGTCAACGGGAGCACCCAGCTCAGCGGAATGAGAGCAAACGAGCATCGTCCGTGCTTTTTTCTTTTTGTTTTTGTAAAAAGTACCAATAAATTAGCTGCTTTGAAAATTGGCAGCAGCAGTATATATACATATATATATATGCGGGCTACTGTATATATATACAGGAAAGTTTTCTTGAATGATGATTACTTTATTAACATTTTTGAGGGAACAATAGACGTTGAAGCAAACTGTTACTATAAATCGTCATTAGGGCATGATTAAAGCATTTTAAAGGGATCAAAGCAGCAACGGAATTTCGCATCATTAACGGATAATTCGTGAATGAAATTTTTTGTTGATCAAATGGCGACGGTAGAACTAAAAGGGCGGAAAGTCACACGGAAAATGTTACGAGTAATCTCAAGGAAAGTTCGCCCCCTTCGCTTCACCCAATGCACTACAGGCATTGCGGCGTGTTTACTTCAGATGTTTTGCTTTTCACCCACGCACCAATGCTCTCTACACACTTTGCAAAGTTCCGGTCTTCGCGCTCGAGCCTTTCGATAAAATGCAAAACAGCATCAGCAGTAATATTGTATAATAGCGGCGCATTGGTGTGGTGTTTATTTGCCTTTGAGTATATTCAACTGCACTGCATTACCAGTAACACAGACACTACGGTTAAATGGCTCTGCAATAGCGGCTGTGCACAGAGAATTGAATAGCTAGGACATGGAAACAGAAATGAAACAGAAAGTCCGAAAACGTTGTTAGAAATTAATAGGAAGTTCCGAAGTCAACTAAGATAAAAAGGAGAAAAGAATATCAAATGCTCGTGAAGGATTGTTGGAAGCAATAAAGACGATAGATATATAGGTGGTTAATGAAGAACACAGGTGATGTGTTCCGGAAGCAGTTTCAAATCTCCATTTCACTCAGATGTTATCTCTTTTTTTTTTTAAATTGCCCTTTATATGGACGAAGTAAACATTCAGAGAGGATATATTTCAAAGAGGCATAAGGAAAGCAGTCGACCGCTTGGAAAAACAATAATTTAAAGAAATACAATCATATTTTGTGTCGTTGCCGATTTGCAAGTGTCAATTCATGCAGCTATAAGCATCATATGAAGAATTCATCTAAATAAAACACCTTTCGTTATCTCATGCCTCTAACTGCTTTAAACGCTGCCAGTTCCAACAAGCTTTATATGAATAAGCAAATGGTTAATGCTATCGGCCTCCACCTCTATTACTGGAAGAATCTGCACTGCTCACTGAATCCATATGATTATTATGAGACGTTACAAAAGAATTCTGAGACAATGAACAAAACTTGCTCGGCACTCGAAAAGGTGTTTGTTTAGGGACCCATCGTAGGTGCTTGAGGACACTTGCGTAACCGCAGTCGACAAGCGATGCCCACATAACACCGACTTTGAGCCACTTATCTGTTCAGCTGACATGCTGCAAATAGCGCACAGCAATGTTTTCACTTCCGGCAGATTGAAGCCCGCCTCAGGTCCACGAATGTGGGCATACTTATCCGTTTTATATTATATCGCTTCACTTAACTAATAGTTCCTACGGTTCGTTCGCACTGAAAAGGTGACGAGGTTTTGGTGGTAAGTGATAAAAGACCTTCTTTATATCCCCTCTTCCGAGATAACAAGAACCATCATTACATAATTAGTTACAACATAGTTAATTAATACAGTTCTGTACCAAACCAACACAGCCTTCTGCTTGTTACCACCTGTACAAGTGGCCTCTCTTACTCGCCTCCCACGGACCTCCTCCCATGGATGCCCTCTTCACCAGCGTAATCATCTTTGAGCAATTGAATTAACTAACTCTGAATCATAAATGATGACATTACGCAGTGAAGTAGTAGTATCCGAGTTCTACGATTCACAGCGTCAATCTCTACGATACGCACACCGTCCGCTTGCATATATATATTACCTGCACCCCACAAACGAAATGAGTCCTTTTAATGCTTTCACTCGGAAAGATGGCGATCGATGCGCGATGCGCCTCAACCATATCGATTTGTTCGATCAAAAAAAGTTCCCTCTGTTCGAGTTCCACATCGCACAAGTAAAAAAACTGCACCAACATACACTCTCAAGGAGGTACGTTGTTGGCGCATGTGAACGAGTCGAACTTGTGGTGTTTGAACCCCTATTCGTTATCGTTTCGAACATCATTCCTTCCGGTTATCTCGGTTTTGATTCAATTTCGTAACCTTTCACAGCTAATTTTCCTGACGTAAATACGGTTAAAAAAACCTATAAATTGAGTGCCCTTGGTGCCTCTATTAAGGACAATTTTTTGCATCAACGCGTATGTTTTGCTATGCCACGTGGCGCTGCAGCAACGATTATCGACCGTGATACGAGCAAAGAGACATACCATGTGAGCGTTGCGAAGAAATGCACAACACAACGGCACATTAAAGCTCGCAAAACTGATCAACGCAGTAGGTGTTAGGTGATGACTAAATTATATAAATGTTCGGTCCGAGAGAGCGAATTATGCGCCGACAGGCAATAACGTATTTCTTATCGGTACCGTCAGATGATTTACTAGAAAATCGATCTAACACGCATAATGCTAACTACAATAATATACTATTGAGCTTATTACGTGCATTTGAAACGAATTTTCGCTGCGACCGCACTCGCATCGATTTTTGAGATTAGATAAGTGTCTCGGTAAATGTTCCATCTCTTCATGGATGTGAACGGCCAACATCACCATCTAAAACAATGATGCAACACGCACTTTCTATTTCGAACAGTTATTTCCCTTCGAAATTAGAGAGTTGAATATGGCAAATATGAGATATCTTAAAGGAGAAGATCAAATGGTGTTGATGAAAATGAGCAACACATGGTCGAGCAGCTTTAAGGATTAGAGCGGACAGATGGATAGGTAAACGGAGATGAAAAGGTTATCTTTGCGGCTATTAGTGGGCATTAATGACAGCTGCACGTCGTAAGAAGAGTGTTGCAGATGTGGCGCTGAGAGGGTGACGACGTCGATTGTCATAATCGACTTGAATCGTTTACACAGAAAAGCTAGCACAACAACGACGCCGAATCAACAACACTCGCAGGTGCGCAAATTTTATTGGCTCTCACAGAGGCAACGTCATAACGATATCGCTTGCTTGTGTATGGTTGTCAGCAAGACGACAGTGTCATTCTCGACTGTGAACTCAAATGACAAACGATGCAAATTTTTACTAAATGGTGCAGTTACAAAATAGAGAACATCACTCGTTTACTTTGTTTCGATATCAACGCTGAAGAGGAAATGGTTGACTGCTCGTACGCTAATTCCGGGTTACAAGCCAACAACTATTCAGAAGTATTTAATGCCGCACTAATGATCTTCTCACAGCACCGTTCGTTTTAATGTTTCCCCTCTTTTCCTTTTCTTTTTTTTTGGGGAGGGGGGAGGGGGGAATAAAGACATTTTGCAGACGGCGTATGTCCGCCGATCTGCCGGCCGAACACTACAGTTTCCTGCGTCAGCGTATCAAGGTGCCTGTCATTTCTGGACGGCTGTGTTGAGAAAATGAAGCCCACAACTTTCCAACATTTCAAGCAATACTAGAATTATCAAGAAGAGATTCGTTGAATGAACGCCAGCTCCAGTGACAAATGAATAGATGTTACGTCACCTATGCAAGCTGCAATAATCATGAGTGAAACGTACCATATTTGCTCTCTCGGCGGCCCCACCTCAGGTTTTCTGATCATCTGTTCTGCATAATTCCCCGGTGGTGGCTTTTGCCGGTATGTTTTGCCTATCGCAACATGCTTTTTGGCTCTGTGCCCTTGATACAGGATGGCTTCTGACGACAATGATGTAATCGACGTGGGTGCAGACGCTCCACCTGGCGCTGTGCCAGAATTTAGTCTGCAAGCGGTCAACGCAACGCATTTCGCGTGCGCACGATTCGCATCCGCCCCATTTGCAGGCGTTTGTGGAGTGTGATTGTGTGGACGTGCTGTGTGCGGTTTCGTCGTCGCTAACGTGTGGAGCTCGTGGTTGCGTAGATAGTGATGCTGGCTCCAATCATCACGAAGGACATGAAGTTGTTCCCTTCCCGTCCGTTGCCGGCCAAGATTAAGAATGTCCGCTCTCGTGCACAGAGCCTTGATGACCTGAAGAACCGATCGCTTGCGCGCAGCAGCTCAACTCCAGTGCGGCATAGAAGTTCACAGTCTGTTGGCCATCTGCCGATCGCCTCCCGGTCTTCGCCTAAAGCATCGTTAGCGGCACGAAAACCAGTGACTCTCGATGCCATAGTTGAGGGAGTTGAGATGAGCTCGAATAAGGGCTCATCAAAAAAGCGTACGCCTAGCACCAAATTAGTTGCGACTTCATCAGCCTACGTCCAGGTGTGTTCGTCGCCCGATTTGGAGGGCATGACGACGGGTTCCAGCTCATCGCTGAGCACGTCTTCTGCTCCAGCCTTAGAGAAGCATTCATCTAGTGGGCCGAAAACGATTGTAAAATGGATAACGAATTCTTTGAAGTCGAAGTCGAAGGAGGAATGCTCAAGCGAAAACGGCAATATACGTGGTGTTACAGCTTGTAGCTGAGTGCGTATTTTTTTTTTCTCGCTTTAATGATGCCTTGTGGATTATTGTGCCGTACGTGTATGATGCTCGGCGCCTTGGACCTTGGTCACCAAATTTATTAGCAGCATTGCTTCATTGCAACACTTCAGCTCATTTATTTATTGTACTTTATTTTCACCCTCGCAAACAGGAAAACTATTACTTTTCTTCGCAAGGATAGTGCTCGGGCACGCATTATTTTCCATCCCTTATCGTTTTCTTCTCCTCATGGAATTGAATGCGCTAATGCTTTAGTGCTACCTTTATATTGCAGCATTTGAAATTCGAATTGAAATTCTCCTCTTATTTGCTATGAGTCATATATGTATTTTTAAATGGCTGTCTCCAATTTCAGGTGCTTATTCGTCCTTTTTTCTTTGTTTTGTTTGAGCTATGGCCAAAAGAATGTTGCCGTTAGTCACATTTCTTACTGCGCGTGCTCCCCATTGCTGCTCATTTCCATCATCGCTAGCAGCATACGAATATTTGAGGCGTTGAATCATTGTGCCGAGTGAAAGCTGACTTAAAGGAGAGTAGTTGAAGGAAGCCGCAGGTGTTCGCTGTTAATTCGCTTAGGTTGATTATTTATTTGCCTTTTGCCATCCTACACTTCTGAATCTGAAGTTGCTATTTAGGAGAGAAACAACGTCGATTTATGCTATGAGAATTGCTCACTCATATTACGGTGGGTTTTTTGTTGCATATATTTTTACTCTTAGCGATTACTTCGCGGCCGGATAATTCTTCTATTTTTGTCACTCCCGTTTCCGTCAGATTTCCTTCTCATTTTCGAGCTTATGAGGAAGGCGATGGTGACATTTTATTGAATGAACTTTTCACCCATAGCGGAGCTGCTGTATAATAACCGGTTTTATTATGGCGATTGTGAAACGTATCGATTTTCTTCTGTTTATTTCGCTTTGTATGTCTCACGAGATAAGTGGACATTTCGAACTGACCGTCATCAATTTGCAAGCGCCAAAATCTTCGAGTATTTCCTCTTTTTTAATGCCTGCGTTAACGACGTTGTTTTGCGGGTAATATAAAAAGTATAATTTGCTCACGTTCATCATGCTTAATGTGAATGCACAGATTCAGTCTGATTTAGTGTGCTCGTAATGCAGCGAAAATTCGACCCTTATATTGGAAAGCTGAAATCGGAGTTTAAAATGATACTGAGGTGTAGGTCCTTCGTCCGTTTAATCTTTCGTTTTTACGCCCTTTCGCCGCCAATTTTTGATGCTCACCTATGGCGGAAGTTCGTGATATTGTCTCATTGAGGCGCGGACCTTAACACATTTGTCCAAGTAAAAACAGTTTCAGAAACAGGCTTTCGTACTTCGCATGAGGATTTGTGAAAATCGGAAAAAAATCCAAGTAGTTGAGAAATTCTATAAAAGGTTCCATGAGAGTTTCAACGCCGTGCGCTGAAAACATATCCGTAAGAGGTAAACAGTGCGTATTGGTTAGTAGTCTGTTTAATGTGCAGTATTTCAACGTTTCAGTACTCGAAACTTTGGATGGTTTCGTTGATTGCATCACTGTTAGGCAGAGTTCCGACCACTGTAGTAGTTTTTTTTTTTTCTTTAGGAGGGAGTGATGGATGTTTCTTATAGGTAAAGTTTCGGAAGAATTCGATATACCCCATTATGCCGACAGGATCTGGCTGGAAGACTAACGGAATCATTGCATAGAATATTTTATGGTCTCATCATTCGAACACTGTTCGCAGACTTTATGTCTGGAAGTATTATTTTTTCGTAACGCCGTCTCAATAGTAACACGATCCCGTGGAGCACATCTTAATTTTGCTGTGCATTTGCAGTTCACTTCTGTGTAGACTGATGCAGAAGAAAGCGCACCAATTTCGCCGTTTGTTAGTATGTACAAGAAGGATTTGGCTTTCTTGGATACAATGGATTTTAGGGCTGATACTGCAAGCTCGCATCCCGTTTCTTTGTGTTCCGCTAGCCTACCAATTAAAATTTGACACCACGGGCGTTCCTTCTGTACCCTCGCGTGCTGCGGACCTTAGAGCTGGCATTCGTCGGTCTTAATTTCATTTCGCTAAGCACTTTTAGCCTAGTCGTTCACATGAAGGGACAGAAGTCAGGTGAAACGTGCCAGCGACGTCAGCGCAAAAAAGTCGTTTGATGCCTAAGTCTGTAAAATGGTTACCAGGAAAAGCAGCCTCCAAAAAGTATGTGGTCGGTGGAACAATTTTACGAAGAAGCACGATCCTTATGGAAAGAGCAGGTCTGGTCGCGCAGAACGAAGTGTAGGTGAAATTAAGCAATTCATGATAAGCTGCTTCACTTTCTTGGGAACGAGTTGTGTCGCTTCTTTCAATTTTATCTGCCTGTCTGAGGTGAGCTCTCGGTAGTACACCAGGCTGAATCTGTGCGAACATTCTGTTTATGTGATATTAGTCAAGTTCTCTCCACCAATGTTTCCGTCATCAATTTGATGAATTCCTACATAGAGACCATTCAGAAATTGTCGTAATAAGTGTATAAATGCTGTAGTTTTCACGTGGAATTTCAACTGAATATTTTAATGCAATAATTTTACATAGGTAATTTGTGCAGTTGTTACTGTTCCAGAGGAAGGGGGATTTTTGTTGAGATGCACTACTTCCGGTCTTGTCTGCTTGAATGCTAGGATTTGATGGCGAATTTAGTTGTGTTTGAGGATTGTGGTTGCAAAATAATAAGTAGTGTTCGGTGGACTGAACTTGTGGAGCTGATGCATTCATCTTCTCTATATAAATATTGTCCTCTCATTCCTTTTGTATATTTCCGTTGCTTATAAAATGTTTTACGTTAACAAATGTGCTTAAACAATGGAGAGTGCGTCGTTGAGTTTTTCTGCGTTTTGCGTTTCGAATCTGCAAACGATTGGTCACAAACACGGCGATGTTTTGAAAAAAAGGTGGGAATTGACAGATGGAACGAAAATTGCATGGTTGGTTTTGTCTTATTTTTAGCCATAGCTCGGCGGAGCGTGTTGCGTTATTGAAGATAAGGGTGGTGCAGTCACCATTCATGAATCAAAGATTGAGGTAAATTTGGCAAATTGCGTATTCTTCGTTGAGGACATCTTTGAAATTACGTTTAAAGGTGCTTCATGGCGTAGTTTTGCTGAACTTTCAACGCTGTCAAGTCAGTGGAAAAGAATTTATTAGTGGACACATCTATAAAATTGCAGTGTTGTCTTTCGGGAAGTATTGCGCTTTTATAATTGAGTAATCAACTTCGGTTGCATTTCCTACTATTATCAACTTGAAGAAGGTTCTGTAGAGGTTCGATGATGGTTCTGTAGAGGCGTTGCTCGCTGAAGTAGCCGGGTTACGAGAAAGATCACTAATTCATCGGACTTGACTAGGGGTAATGTAATTATATGGGTTTAAGTTTCACTTATGGCACAAAAATTGCCGTTTTTGGAGCGCTGTAGAGCTGTAAACTTGTGAAATACTTCCTTTTGTGTTGTTGCAGTGAAATGCAGAGAGTGCTCCATATCTGCATGGTTATGTGTATATATATGAATATATCCACAGCAACTTCGGGAACATATCCCATTTGACAGACCTAAACGGTTGGAATTCTTCGGCTAATGTGTGAGCGTAAAACCTAGTTGTGTAAACCTAGTTTTATCAGCTTGTCGCCTGATCGGTTATAAGACGATGGAAGAGATGTGAACTAATGTGGCCGTATATTAGTATGGATAGGAAGAGTTATGCATTTATTGGAACTGTCCGGTTTTAAGGCATCATTGTAGTTGATGAAGTTCCATTCGTTAACTCATCGTTCATTTTTCGATACTAATACGTCAACTGACATAAACGCAAAAATACATAGTAGTAGTCATCTTTACTGGCACGTTTCTCCATCAGATGTTAATGATGCTCACGTAACAGTGGCAAAACGATCGGGTGATACAAATAACATTTGGCCAGAGACAGCAAGTAAAATTTTACACGTACGTTTTGTATTTATTTTGTCACGGAGTCACGATAGGGCTGTTGTTGTTTCAAATTTTATTTTATGGGTCGGGCAATGGAAGGTTGCATCGCAGTTTGCACGAAATGCGAATGACGAAGCACTTCATGCATCTTTCTGCAAGTGAAGTGCTAATAAAGGGATTTCAGGAACAGGCGCTCAGATAATTCCATGAAATCAGTGTGAAGTGCTGTTGATTGGAGCAGAAATATTTTCGTGAGGAATTAGTGCATTATGTTTTTAAATGAGACGCAACAATATTGTGTAATCTAACGAAACCATACAATTCTGCCGTCTTCCCATATGGTCATGTGCATGACCAAATGTGGAAAATATTATTGTAGGGAGATCCACAGAGAGGTGAGAAGAGCAAAAAATGAGCAAATAAATGAACAAATGAATAAATCTTTGTTTGAATAAAAAAACGGCCTCACTATCAATTTGCAGGGTGATGTGATGATAAAAAGCTGGTGGATAATAGATCAGCAAGGCAACGAAGGTCGTGAAATATAAAAATAACCGTCATAATGGATGGTCATCAAAAATACTGCCCGCAAACAGATCCTGTATCACTGCGACCCGTGGACGGTCGCATTGTCCGTTATTTCACAATCACGTGCCGCCAGCTCTAGTAGGTCATAGTGCATTATGGTTTAGGAGTGTATAATCACGATATCCAGAGCAGAGCAGGGCGGAATTGGTAGAATAGAACGATTTTACAAGTGTGTTGCAGCCAGATTTCCAGGTTTACAGGAACTCCTATACAAATCATCGTTTTTGATAACTTGTGTCGAATATTGAGAGGTTTTCTACCAGTACGATTTCTTTGGTGATACCCTCCGCATTCTCACTTACCACAATATTTGTACGAGAAGTAGCCTGCGAGGACATGCTAAAAGGGTTTATGAAAAAATAATATCGGGTGAGAGACGCAAGAAATGTCGTTTTAAGACCTTTAATAAAAGTACAGGTCCAATTAAACGCAATTCATGGCCACTTATCTCGAGTTTTGCGTTATTTAGTGGGGAAGGGTTTCGAAAGTGTTTTACATATTGTTCTTTTGGTGAATTTTTTGTATATTTTCGACAAGCTGGGTATCTTCCTGACCAGATGGTGACCGGATGAGATTGTAGCACTGCATAACAAGCCGGTATTATGTTACAAGACATGTTGGTAATGCATCAAGCGTTTTTATCGAAAACGGCAAAAGAAACAATGTTTCATTTTTGATGCGTTTTCAAAAATCTTATTTTGTCGGTATCATCTTAAGTTTGCGTTTATTATAATCATCTGAATCACGATCAGCATTTCTCGTATAATGCGTAACACTCCTCAGCAGGTACGCCTGGTTGACAAGTGGTATAACAATTTTTCTGGACTAATTTCTAGCACTCAATCGCTGTTCCACGGAATATTTTTGATCTTCGAGATCGTCCGCGAAAAGACTCCAGGTATTGTGCAGTTTATCAAATTGTCACTCAACTATAGCACAAAATAAGAGCAATCCTTAGAAGACTCCATTAATAACAGTTTTAATTTCGAAGCGATAAGCAGTAAAAGAACGTGCAGCAGTGCAAATGCTTCTGCTCATGTGTCTGAGCCTGAGCTAAATGAAGCAACCCTCCACGACAGACTCTGTCAAATGCATAGTCTATGGAACCTAAATCATTCTGACATCCCTTACTGAATACGTCAAACCGACCGCAAAATGACGAGATTTGTGGCAAAGTTGCTTCGCTTAGTGAGAATTCGAATTGCTAGCTTGTGGGCTGCCATTGATCATTGAATTTGCAAAAGTCACAGTAGCGATAACAGTTTCAAGCACTTTGCAAGGGAATGATATTAAGGCTTATGTGACAAAGGCCTCAAACATCACTGAAAAAATTCGGAGGAGGAGAAGGGTGAGGCCTAGAAATATCTTCTCAGTGCTCTAGAAAACATCTGCTAGGTTATACCTAGATATTAGTCGAGCCGAGAACTTGGTAATATTATCGTCTTTTTTATGAGTCGAGATGGTATAAACTCTTAGCTAGAGGAGCACCGTTGGGATGTTTTCTAATGAAATATTAGAGGACTTCTCATCACCTTTCTTATGTGCGTGAATAGGCAACAGTTTATGCCAGGATAGCAGCCAGGATCTGCTCATTCCGTTTACAATGCTTTGTCAAAGAAGGATGCGAGGGACTCAAGTTTTTTCTCGTCACTGTTGATATGTTTGCCTGTAGACGTGTTTAGCGTGCTCACTGTTTTGCTCACTTTTTTCATCGTTCGCTCGCGCAAACACCTTAAACAAGCAGCTCGCCTCGAGGCTTTTTCTTGTCCCGTCAACGAAAGCACCTTTTCATGGCTACACGCTAGCTGCAATCAGACGTAGCACCATGTATTTCTGGCAGTTCCCCGTCTTCACAGCCCATTCCGCAATTGGTAACAGAGAACGCCGATCACAATGACTATTATCAAGAAACGAATTTAAACCTCGCAGTGAAGCAAATGCATTAATCTCGAAGCCTACACCGCAGTGAGCACTTGTGCCAAGATTTGGTAGCAGCTCATCTCTTGTGACGTCATTGACTATCGTTGCCTAGCAACAAGTGCAACACGTTTCACTGTTTCGGCGGGTTGATGAACAAAAAGGTCGCAGTTTTCTACGAACCGTGAGAAATTTCTGAGCATATGTGGTTATAACCTAAGGGGTGTGGAGCTTCGAAGTTGCCGCCAGTTAGGGAGGTGTGAGGCAGTAAACTGCGTGTTTGCTGATGTTTTCATAAGTTATTCGTTCTCTTCTATAACTCTCACAGATCAGCTCTCTATACGCTGAAGTTGAATGAAAGTGGATCCTACTGGCATCTTAAAGGCGTACTTAAGCCATCTCAGAGACATGTTTTGGAGAGTGAGCTTCAACGTTTGTATGGGAAGGGGTAAGCGACTCTTGGCTAAAACCGCTGAACGTCCGCCTTTTACACTGCCATAGAATAAAAGGTAACACCAGATATTTTAGACATCGGTTAAGTTCGGTATACAACGGTCGCATCAGCAGGTTTCTTGAATAGAGGGGCAAGAGATTCGGTACGCTTATTTGTGGAAGATTATCAACTAGAAGAAAAAAAAAATTCGCAAAGGCGCTCCTTTGCTTGATCATTTCTGTTGGCATATCTAGTGATACACCGCACCTGGGCTGCAGAAGGTCTGGTTCTCGTTCATTATGCTGCCGGATGTGATGGAGACAGCGGTTTTTTGTGCGCTTCACAACATAGAAAACTTGATGACCAAGTTGGAATACGCCATGAATGCTGCTTTCCTTCATTTCGTTGTGAGAAGGGGCAGGACGATCACACCCCGCTGCTTGTGTTCTATAGCTTTGAAGTTATGAGCTTGGTCAGTTTTAGAGCTTTTTTTAGATCTCAATGCTTGTTACTCGCTGTTCGAGTTATCAGATATCGGTTTGATGGGGCACTTCCATGAAGGCTGCTAGTTTCAGCTTCCCATTCGAAGGATCTTTTACGGAGGCAATATTAATTCTGAATCAGATTCGCTAGGAATCTCCTCTGATTCTGAATCGATATGAAACGTTTCTTTCCGTAAAAGAACAGGACTAAAAACATTTTTAGACTCAATAAAACTGCTAATTATTGGCTTTGTTTGCAGACATTGAAAATCTGCTCGACCTATTTTAAAACAGCTGACATTACTCGCGTTGCCACCACCGTCATTTGCATCGCCGTAATTATTGCAGTCATGTGCCAAAGATGGATATCTGCGTTTAACTCAGATACCATTCCTGATATTATCTCAAGAACTGGTTTCTTCGTAGCTTGCCTCAACCACCACCTTGATCCGAATATTGATTCGCAACTTAGCTAGTGCCTCAGTTCGAGCTATGCAAAACTGGTTTCACCCAAAACTTGGCCGTGCCACAGAAATGGTGAAATAATCTGTCAAACACGTCTTGCATTCGCACTTCTCCTTCCAGGTTTTTGTGGCAACTTTAACAGTTGTGACAAATTTGATCCTCCGTTTTTAGATGTATTAAGATTTCAGAAAGTCGACCACTCATTTTTCCATGAGCTATTCAACAGTTTATGCTAAAGAAGATGCTAGATGTTAAAGGTGTAGCACTTAAATATTGTATGTTAGTTTGTATAGTGGTGGTTTCACAGTTAAGAAGTGATGGGCATGATAGGAGGTCGATTTGTCAACTTTCCGAAGGAGCAGCATCCAGATGCGAACTTGCATATACGTACGGAACAAAAAGAGCCCTCCGACAGCTCAACTTATCTCATGCCACCGATAGGACTATTCAGGTTGGACAGAAACGGGATAAATTTTTGTTGCCTTCGATTGGACAAGCATATTACCATATTCAGGGGTAAGAAATTCAAGTAAAACAAAACAAATCATACTCTCCTTTTTGAACGAATCACAGCAGACTGTAAATAACAGCCCAAGATATAACGTAGTTTAAAGTTCACCGCACCTGTCAAATGCTTTACTTCAAAAACGCAGTGAGCGGAGGTGCCTATGGCTTGTAGGTGGTTTGTTATGAAACTGTTTTTTTCAAGTGGCAGAGTTTCATTCCTTTGCTGAAGTTGTTTATTTCTTCGACATTTTTCGGGCCTTGACGAGCATTAAGACCGAAAGAAATGACGCGTGCTTGTTGGTACGATGACAGAAATTCTGCTCATGGCACAACTGACTAGTACGAGGTGACTAAAGGTTAATGAACCGCATAAGCGTTTGATGAACTCGGTAGCCATGCATTATTGAGACGATCGTTGGTATCTAAGTTTGCGGCTGCTTTCAGTGTTTCTTCACATACTGCATTACAAACAGTTCAGCGACGACTACTGTCTACAACACCTTTTCTGTGGCAATCGATTTATGAATTTTTGGCCTCGGGAACTTCGCCTTGCTTGACTGCATGAGCGTTAGACTATAAAGTCACCAAACATCGTAGACCATTCGAGAAATGCACGAGCAATAGAATTTTAGTGGTTATGACGTCTTGAACCGTTCACCATGCACCAGCAGATCTCATTTTACCGGGTGCTTGCTATACCTGTAACGTGCAGTGGCTGTGGAAGAAAGCAAGCAAATTAGTCGATAACTAACAGAAAGAGTTGTAAGAGCAGTGCCCATCTGCTAAGCTATAAGCATTATTTACGTAGTATGCAAATTACTTCAAAGGATTATTTCCAGGAGGTCTTCTAGTTTTGCAAGAAAAAATCTTTGATTTTTTTTTCAATCGTAAACAATTTGATTTTCTCAATCGACGGTTGCTTCTATCTTTGTTCTGCCCTGCTTATATAATGGAACCGAATCCACTGGATGTAAGGAGCTTGCTTAGCTTACGTTAACTTCTAAACTGTCTGTGATATTTTCGT